>OY037016.1:27102184-27697795 GCA_955831195.1 Pilophorus perplexus
AATTACATTACCATGAGATGATGGATATCATCTCAAGACATAGTCGACTGTTTGCCAACTAGAAATTATTAATAGTCATTATTAGTACTTTTTCAGAAGTTGCTGACGGGACCGACGCACAGTGGGGCCAAGGTGGAAAAAATCCATTTTTGCAAAGTGACCCAAAAAGGGATGTAATGTGGTTTTATCAAAGTTTATTACCTGTAGAATAAGGGAGTGAAAGACCTTCGGTGGCTAAAAATTGTTTTCACAATCAAATGGAGGCTGAAACATGATATTTCGAGATTTTAAACTTTTTGAGAGTATAATTTGAAAATTGCCTACCACGTTCTATGTGATTGAAAAAATGCCTAAATGGTATAATGTTGGTAATATATTCATGTAGTATCGCTAAGAAATACTAATTAGTTTTTCAAAACATTATGGCTTGAACATTAGCTCCAGATGTGGGTTTTTATAGCGAAATACAGCTTGAGAGGCATGGAAAAAATGAGCTTCGCCTTCCTTTGGTTTGGCTCATTTTTTTTCTTGAAGTTCTGACCATTATCAAGAAGCTGTACAAATTTCATCACCGTATTCCACCGTATTCAGGTGTAGTGAATTAAAATGTGATCAAAGAGACCGTCTTTGCCGTCACCCCACTCATTCCTTTTGTTATTGGAAAACAAAACGATGTACCTTCGCCTGAGTTTCAAGAAAAATTGGGGTTAAAAGTAGACTTTGTCAAGCAAGGAACAGGTACTACCAATGATGGTAACACATCCCGTAGATTTTTTGAAAACCCCGACATTACAGCTGAAATCACTGGCATTGACAAGGGCGTGATATCTAGACTGGCTACAATATTGCAAGTTATTTGCTGCCAATTTCCAGGTGGACCCGGAAAAATTTCGAATATTTTCAGAGGAAACAGCTAAGATGACTGTGTCCCTCTATCCCTGGTACTATCTTCCAGCAACTGTCCACAAGATCTTGTTTCATGGTAATCAAATAATTGAGAATGCAGCACTACCGATTGGGGCACTTTCAGAGGAGGCCCAAGAGGCACGTAATAAGGACTTCAAGTACTTCAATACTCACCACAGTAGGAAGCACTCCCGTATTGCGACAAATACTGATGTTTTTAATAGCATTATGGTTTCATCTGATCCGGTGGTGACAACTTTGAGGCCGCTGCCCAAGAAAAAGATTCATCCATTAAGTGAGGAAGCGAAGGAATTATTAATTTTGTAGAAGTTTAATCGCTTACCTAACATTAATTTAATTATTTTTTATACTGTATTTAATACAGTTAAGTCTGTCTGTAGACCCCCTGAAGATGATGGAATAAACCGTCGAAAGCTAAGGAACAAAATTTACTCAATCACCTGACCGAGCCTCAATAATCAGCAACGCACTTTGCCGAAGCTAAAACCTACCAATTAACATACCTACATACATATTTATAAAGAAACCTTAATTCAAACAACCATTATCATCGTATTCCACGACCTCTGAAACGAAAAAGAGAACTTTTTCTACAAAAAGTTGGTAAATGATCACAGGAAATCTTTCACACCCTTTCCCACTTTTATTAACATTAATTTTTTTCAAAATTCACAAGATTTAGCGCTAAAATAATAATTTTAAACTTCAGAAAACACACTTTTCTAATGTATTCTTGTATTCTGAATCGAATGAAACCATTCCCAAGTCAAAACACTCATTCATTTCAAAGATAATGATTTTTTTCCCATTTTTGGCCATTTGGCCCCACTGTGCGACGGCGCAGCGCACAGTGGGGGCCGATGAGGCGAAAAGGTGGCGGAAATTAATTACGAAGACTGAGTGAGGGTTGCTCCTGAGCATGGATAAACGTAAAAATTACGTTTTGAACTGATTCAAGTTTAAAACAACGTTTCCAGTTAGGCTATTTGAAAAAAAACAAAAAAAAAAAACCGATGTTAGAGCTACAATCTATATTTACCGCTAGTTCACACCGTGTCTGTGGCTAGGTATCTATGTACCTACCTATGTGACAAGCCTTTTCTTCTTAAACGGTACGAAAGTGATAAAAATTCGGCGATTTTGGTTTATTATTCTTGAAATAATACACCTATGTTTTCTCGACGGGGGTCGACGACTCCGATCGGCCTCAAAATTTGACATTATCCGTTTCAAGAGGTCTACACTCTAAATCCGAAATGTCCGTCCGCCGTCCAGGACGTTTTGGGCAGTAGGAATTTTTAAAAAAATCTGAAATTTTGACAAAATACTCGGTTTACCATCTAGTTGTGCCCGCAAGGTTGCTATGGGGCTAAAATGGGGCTACAGAAGGTGGTTTTTGAAGTCTTTTGGCTATGGGATCGAGTCAGGTGTCGTTTTCGAAGTATTTTTGGACGTAGAATCCATTTTTTGGGGTCCCGCAGCGATCCGATTTCACTGTTGCGATCTATAGGGCTTTCATGGGGCTAAAAATGGGATTTTTGAAGGATCCCAGGCGGTTAAATATTTTTCGAGTAAAGAATAAAGAATTTGTGAAAAAACAATTTTTTTTCGAAAAAAAAAAAAAAAAAAATCCAAAAAAAAATGTTTTTTTCCAATATTTTTTCTTTTGACACAGAAATAAGTTTTGCGCAACTAACCTATATAAAAAAAAATAAACCCTTGTGTAAAATTCGCAGCGTTTTTTCTTTTGACACAGAAATAATTTCTGCACAAGTAACCTATATCAAAGAATAATAAACCCTTGTGTCAAATTTGCAGCGGGTTTTCTACCATCTCCATGGCCGATCAGCTACCACTAGGGGAGGTGAGCTCTTCCTGAAATGCGCGGCAACCGGCGCATTTGCGCCCAACTTGCTTATTTTAAATGGGAACCCCTGATGTTTGTTTGGCGAATTTGGATGCCCGAGCCGTGAACAACAAGCCCGTTGAGCGCTAATCCACGCGTCTTCGTTGTTTACAGTCCGACTGAGTTGGCATTTCAACATTATTCTGCCTGGAGATCCAAATGTTAATACTAAATCCCGAAAATATGTAAATTTTAACAGCGTGCTTAATTTGAACGATTTTTAGAGATCGCACGTGGGTTCAATTTGTGGCTTATAGACCTTACAGGGTCCGGCCCCTGTGCGGTCTGTCAGGTCTGTGCAGGGACCTTGGAGCCAGAGCCCCTGATCCGAGAGAGTTCGGGTGTTTCTGGCCTTCTTCATCTTTCCCCACCACACGGTCCATCACCCTTCATCAGCGAGAGTTTGCGTTTGCGATTTAAAATGTATACAGCCCGTCATTTTGACGAATTATTCAAACCGGCGAGCGAGGCAAAGCTCCGGCCCGAGAAAACAGTCGGCCAAGTGAAGCCAAGAGAAGAGTAGCGAATAAAAAGTGGGACCTTTAAGATGGATTTGCGTCCAAAATTACTCGGGAAACGACAGCTTATTTGGCCTTCCTCGGATCCTCCAAAAATCCAATTTGTAGCCCCATGAAAGACAAAATAGATCCTCACGGTGAAATCGGATAATTCTACGACCCCAAAATATGGATTTCAAAAATGCTTCGAAAACGATACCTAAATCGACCCCATAGCCGAAACCCTTCAAAAACCCCTCCCGTAGCCCGTTTACAGCCCCACAGGTTTGGGGCTGAAAACCTTGCGGGCACAACTAGATGGTAAGCCAAGTATTTTGTCGAAACTTCAGATTTTTAAGAAAATAGTTTCCTGCTGCCCAAAACGGCCCAGACGGCGGATGGACATTTTGCTTTTGGTATCTAGACCTCTTGAAACGTATAGACTATACGGTGTAATGTCAAATTTTGAGCCCATTTTTTGTGTCTAGCAAAATCTGAAGGCGCAAAGTCCATGTTCTCGCCACTGGATTGATTGGAAATACTTACTCTTATTTCTTCTTCGCCTGGTGGGAAAGTCAGATTTGAGTCAACTTGACTCAGTCAAGTCTTTAGAGACACCCCCCCCCCCCCCAGGAAGCAGGACTACCAACTACAAACGTCATCCTACGGTTTTTATTCATAGAACAGCACAAATGTAATTTCTACAATTTCGATAAGATTAAAATATATAGAAGGCAAAGACTTTTGCTTGAAGGCAGTGAACAACAAGACAAACCAATCGCGAAAACGCTACATTGTGCCAACAATAGACAAAAAAAGCGCTCACAAATGTGTCAAAAAAGTTTAGGCCAGTACAAAAAATCAACACACGTCTTTTTTTTTCAAAATCATATTAAAAAAAAAGCAACACAAACTAAATATTCCTACAAAATAAATAATTACAACGTATTAAAAAAATTCACAAATACAAAACTTTGTTCTTTCACTGCCAGCGAGGAAATATTACAAACGGCATAAAACTCATACAAACACGTCATTTTTTTTTATAAAAGTAGTTGGAATGCGTTTTCAAATTCAACGCTTCAAATGACTTTCAATGAAACCAGCTTCAGTAGAAAACGTCTGTATTGCTTGAAATAGAACGCTAAAAAGTGATCTTTAAAACACAGTGAAGGAGATCCAATTTTTTTTTTTTTGTGCGGACCCTTCTATCACAGAGATGTGCAATTTTTTTTTTCATAAAGTCGAGATTTTTTTTCAAAGATCATTCCAGAAGAGAGGAAAAGTACTTGTTTAAGCATCAAAAGGCTTTCGGGGTTTCTTTATTTTTTTTTTATTTTTTTAATTTTTTGGTCAATAGATAAATTGATAACCGAGCTATCTTCTTTTTTTACTCCAAAAATAAACATACCTATAGATATGGAAGTTACACACGCATATTTATCACAGTGCAAAACCTGTGGAAGAAACCTTATTGCAGCATTTAAAATTACATACATTGCTACAATTCTGCAAAATTTTCATAAAATCTCAAACCCATATTTTAAGGGTGACTACGAAGAAAGATTGCTTTCAATTGTTTTATATAATAATGTAAGTAATGTCAACAAAGACGTGCAATATATATAGAAAAAACTTCTTTTTTTTTCAATATCGGTTTTTTTGTTACCTAAGCTAATGATTATACAATGCTGAAGGCAATTCCGGTGGCTACTTACAGGCTACGCGGAGTTTGAGATTTGTGCGCGAAAGATTGAGGGGACGGAAGTTGGCTGCATTGATGAGAGGGGGGGGGGGGGGGGTGGAGGGAAAGTCTGAGGCTGAATGAGAGCCCCGAAGTAAATCCCAGCAGCGCCATGCGCGTGGGAGCGGCATAAACAGTGTGTTGACCTGGAGTGTGAAGACAGGGAGTGGAGGACTGGGGGTGGCGACAGGGAGTCGAGGAAATCCCAGGTGGAGCCGAACCCCTGAGAAGCCATCGCTTGGAAGTCTGGATAATATATTATAGTCCAGGAGCCAGGTAGTTTGAGGTGGAAAGTACCTATTTTGAAGTTTTTGAAATTTTGACAGGTCACTCAGGGGTCCTCTGGGATGTCAAACCTCGTAGACCCCGTGCTAACTTGGGGAGGGGGGAAAAACCCGCGATTATTTGACCTTTTTTCGGTTTTTTGTGAATATCTCGAAAACTATTGCTCGTAGGGAAATTTACCCTGTATACCATTAAAAAGTACATTAAATTTCCTTTCGATTGCACTACCTACATTTTTATTTTGGTCCAATAGGTACCACGATATTCAAAATGCGGATTTTAGCGAAAAAAAGTCGTGGCTGTCAAATGTGAGGAGCTATACCGGGATTGGAGGTGCTGCCGAGCCCGAGATTGTGAAAGATTTGGAGAGGTCGTCGCCAACCGTCGCTAGCGGAGATGGCACCTCAAGAAGAAGGAGCAGTAGCTTGGAGACAAATGCTGGACACCGGTGTGCCAGCCCATGGCTACGACTGCGTCCCCCAGAAGTGGGTTCTCCACCACGGTTATTTAGTCAGGTCCAGTGCCGCCAGCATTCGCCTCGGTGGCTTCAAGGCCCAGAGGTCAGCAGGCCTTCTTATTAGTGCCTACATAGCAGGACCAATCCCCGCATCCAGTCCACGCATTTGAGGGCCAGCCTCTCCAAGAAACGCGGGCATTCCTGAAGGATGTGCTCCGCGGAACTGGGGACGCACACCAAAAGCACCAACCAGACGCCTCCAACCCCAGGGAGAAGAGCTTTGCCGGGGAATCTCCGTGGCCAGCAAGGAACCAAGTTCACAAGGAGAAGAAGGCAAAGGCAAAGCAGACGAGCATCATGGCTGCCAATAGCCGGCACATCAAAAGGAGCAGTAGCCTGGAAGCTGGAGGAGCCACTAGAAGCTTCAGCTTGGAAGTGAAGGAAAAATTAAATTTGAAAGTTAAGGTCATCCCAAGGTGGAGTTAAGGTTTGGACGAAAAAAGATGCAAGAGCTTTGCAAGACACTTCATCACCTCCATCAATCAGCCAACTTCCCCTCCTCGTCTGCGCATGTCACGAAATTCCTTGAAGTGCAAAGAAACCAAATACCACAAGAGGCAACGAACGTTGAATCCAAATCTACACACGTAAAGTCTAGGCGTCCATAGAAGACCAATCACAGTATTGAAAAGGTTCCCTCGAGTAATATCGCCACGTTACGAAGATACATCCAACTACAAAACTAAAATCTATTCCTTGAATATGAACATCCAAAGGGCTGACTACTTCATGGCTTCAGCAAGTGGGCCGCTTATTGCTTCATGTTCATAGGAGCCTTACATCTATTAGGTATATATCAAGTTGAGTAAATGACAAACAAACTAACAATCAAGCAGCTTCGATCAAAGCTGAATTGATTAACTATGTATATTTTGGAAATTTCATCACCCATTTTGAGTTTAAATAGTTAATGGTAAATTATGAAGTACGCTAACATCGAGTCCCTTTTGGCCAGCAGTTGGTTTTCGGTGATTTTCATGAAATGTAAATTAGGTGGAGCTTTGGGAGAAATTCCTGGTGGACGAATGTTGGAAAAGGAGGAATTTCCAGCATAAAGTGGAGGGTTGTTGGAGAAGTGGAAATTCTTGGTGGAGCTTGGAGTGGAAGGAAATGCTGGCAGATGGTGGAGCTTGGAGTGGAAGGAAATGCTGGCAGATGGTGGAGCTTGGAGTGGAAGGAAATGCTGGCAGATGGTGGAGCTTGGAGTGGAAGGGAATGCTGACAGAATGCTGGGAGAAACTGGTGTTTGGAAATTGAGGAACAAACTGTGATTGTTGGGCCCTGGAGAGGAGAAAATCTCACTTGGAGCTAGAGATTGTGTCGGTGGAGATTCTTCGTGAAGCTAGAGCACAAAACTGGAGGAAATCCCAGAAAAAGCTGAAGCTTGGAGGGAACAAAAGCCAAATTTGTGTTGGGGCTCGGAATTAGGTGAACGCTCTGGGGAATCTAGTGCGAGGTTTTCTGGAGGATAAACTCCACCAGCTGGAGAGGGGAACGCCCTGAAGAGCTTGGTGGTCAGTGGATTATTTAGCAGTAGCTGCAGCCTTGGAGTGAAGAAAAGTGGAACTGGAGCTTGAGAGTAGATCTCTTTGGAGAATCTAGCGCTTGGAAGTCGTCGTCTGGAGTGGGCGCTGTAAAAAACTGCTGGAGAAACGCGCCTTGAGGATCCTGGTTGAAATGGTGGATTATGAAGCGGTAGCCGAAGCCCTGGAGTGGTGGAAACCACAGTAGAAGCATGCGAAGTGTCTGGAGAATCTAGTTCTTTGAACTTTTCTCCTGGAGCAGAAAACTCAGCAACTGGACTGGAGGAGGAATCTTGGGAATCTTAAAAATCGTGGAATTCGCTGCAGCAGCAGAAGCTTTGGAATGGAGGAAACTGAGGTCAGTGAGTGTGATTGGAATTGGACGAAACCGCAGGTACAGCTAAAACACGAAAATTGAGGAAATCCAAGAAGAAGGAGAAGCTTGTGGCGGAAATACGATTTGGAATTTGCCCTTGGAAGTGGGGAAACCCCTCTGAAGAATCAAGTGCGTTGAAGTCGTCTTCTGGAACGGACAATGTAGAGCCCAGCAACGATGAAGTCTTGGAGCGTAGGAATTCATAGTTGTAGCTGGTGAGTAATAGGAATGGGAATCGATTTCCGATTTTTTGTTCCGATTTTGTTTGAATCGATCTTCAGGTCTGATGTTTCAGTTGAATCGATTTTTTACTTCCGATTTTTGTAAAAATCGTGAATCGGTTTTTTTACTAGATTGAAAAAAAATCTTGAATCGATTTTTGTCAATTATAAAAATTAGTTTAGTATTTCAAGTGATTCAAGCAAATTTCGAGTCTTAGGTCGATGAAAAAGTGATGATAATAGCTAATAACAACAAAACTCACTAGTTACCAGCGACGTCCACCATGGCTTTTTCAAACAGCGAAATTGATAACTCGTCTGATTAAATGTTTATTATCAAAATTTTTGAAAACTAATACAATTTTCATTTTAAATAAATTTTTTTTTCAATGATTTTTTCTTGAATCTACCCACATTGAATATAGGTATCTACCGTTATCACTCATTAAAAAAACTTTTTTTTTGTTAGACCGATTTTTGAATCGATTTTCCAAAAAATCGATACTTTTATGGCAATTTTATTGGGAAATCGATTTGGAGCATCCGATTCTGAATCGATTCAAAAAATCGATACTTCTTACCGATTTCCCATCCCTAGTGAGTAAACGAACCCCAGGTAGAGCTATTGCTGGTGAAACAGCAGAAATTGGGTGGAGCTAGGAAGTGCAAGATGTCTCCAGCAAGGAAAATCCACCAGATCACACCCCAAATGAGCACGAGCTACTCCCAGCCCTTCTGCCGGGCAGCCATTTTGGAATCAACTTCACCATTTTGCCCCACCAATCACCTCAAACAGCTCCGCGGCCAAAAGGGACAACTCACATCGATTTGGTCAAACTCGGGATACCAGGACGCGCATTAATCACATATTCGCTTTTTTTTTCTTAAATGTCTTGGTACCGTAAAACTCAACAAGAAGAAAAACTAGACTAGACGTACGAGACTAAAAACATTTCTCAGGCCCACGATCTTCATAAATGACAACTCAACGTCTCTAATCGGTGACCCCCAACGTAATCTCGGCAGCCACCAAAGAAATGTAACGTTACAAGTAAACAAATATGAGAATTCATGAACCGCAATACGTCAAAACCAAAGTAAAATATCGTATATGCCAACGGCAACTACTGAAAACTAAAAAAAACCACCGGTACCAAGTATAAACAGTGTTGACAATATTAAATACAACAATCAGGCTCAAGAACAACCTGAACACAATAACCTAGATGCAACATTAAAGCTTCGACAGAAATACACTTAGTGAAGTAAATACTCAGCATACTAAATATCGCTGTGGCATAAAGGAAGAATACAATAGAGACTAGGAAATGTTACTAAAAGGCGAGAAGTTTAGGTGTGTACCAAAGGTTACCCGTACTGAGACATTTAGAACTTTTAATGATGATTGAGGGAAGGAGGATTAAGAGAGGTGTAACGGAATCGGTTGAGAGAGAAGTTGGTGGAGTTGTAAAGATGTCGGCTGATGTTGCGAGAAAGTGGCGATGGGTGGTAATGCGAGCTAAGATGGGTCGAGGTGCCAAGAGGGCTGCTTCAATTCATTTCTTATTACAATTAACGTAGCTGATCAGTCCTGAACTGTTTTGATGCTGGTGGTGACCGTTTTGAATGAGACAACAGCCAAGTGGCTTGTTGGACTCTCCTGAGTGACCGTTGACGCTATTTGCCTCTGGGTGGTCGAGGTCCAATTTCTAACGAGGGGGCCACCCTCTGCTGGCTAAAGCCAATCATCCCCCAACCTCGCCTGGCTTCAGACCCCTACTATTCGCTTTTCGTTAATGAATAGTTTTGTTTTCATAATTGGAGGTAATCAGTGGCTCGGTGGTGTGAGCGTTGGGCTGCTGAGTCAAAGGTTGCTGGTTTGATCCCAGCCGTTAGACATCCTCCAAATGCTGATAATCACCTCTCGGAAGGAAATGGCAAACCACCGAGAGTATCTTGCCCAGGAAAGCCTCTCACATTTGCCATTTGGAGCCGGAGTTAAACAGTAGGTCTATAATAACTGTTCATCACGCTCAACATAAGATAGTAGCGTGAGGTTGCCAACGCCATTAGCGGGTTTGGCACTCGAAGAAGAAGAAAGAAATTATTGAAATGAAAGGATTCATTTGAAAAGTGTTTTTGTTTTACCCCATCCTTGGCCAAATATCAGAGATCAGCGGTTTTCCCCTTGCTAGCCCCACTTATTTACCACCCACCACAAACGTCTTTTTATTGTTTGTGAATATTATAATATAATACTATATTATACTACAGTGGGTTTTTTAAAATGACGTCTGAGAACCGCCTAATGGTGACAAACAATCCTCATTGAGAGAAGGGGGGAAACATGCATCTCACCCCCACCCAAAGATTGCGTGGCCAGTTTAACATTCTCAGCAAACGAAGCCATGTTTTGACGGGTTCACGAGAAAATTGTTTATACTCGTTTGAGGACTCCAAAGAGAGGTTGTTTACAATTTAAACTTCGTTCCTCGGATCTTGCTTGTAGGAGGCCTTGGCTGACTTCGCCACAGGAGTCCCACACGAACCTCCCAGAGGTGAACTGTCCGCTAACAAGACGGGTATTACAACAAGTGATTGAATCAAGTCAAACATTGGTGTTTGCGTCCGGATTCAAACAGGCTGATCAGTAAACGACTGGATGACCGGCGAAACCCCCCAAGCCACCCTGTGCGCACCTGGATATGATGTCCCACCGATATTAATGCATGGGGTCCACAATAAGAGACAACATCATCTGTACAAAGACTGCTGTTGAGGTTACTCTCCCGATCCTTTCAATGCGTTTTTCAATGACATTAATAACACCTCATTGATGACTACATGCTGGCTGCTCTCGACTCTTAGACGATCTGCAAGAGAATCGCAAAGGTACTGTAAATTTCCTTGGTAGACCGCATACGTTACCAGCGGAGGGTCGGTAGACTGCATAATATGTACATATTATGTAACCACTACCCATCTTTTATTCAACGCTACACACCCGTAACTACCAGTAAGTTGAAACAGTTACGTCACAGCCGTTGGAACCGTTCCTGCAAATTACCTTTCCGACGTACCTCTACGCAGTGCTACCAACATCAGCCGACACCCTCACCGATAAATGCACATCTGCATTAAAAATTCCGACAATTTTTTTTTTTTTCGAAAAAATCGTAAAATGCACAATTTTGGCATGTTCGTTGCAACAACTGCAATATAAATTAGCCCTTTTTTTTCAATTCCAGCGAGCCGATACCGAAGATCGGCCACCCATTAAAAGTTCAATTTACAAAAGATATCACTATTCCGAACTTTATTTAATATCATTCAAAGCGTGCACATCATTGTTTTGGACCCATCTCATTTCGAAGATAATATAATAACTTTAAAAAAATAAAAATAAAAAGATCTTAACTTGAGTATTAGAAATTATGGCGAAACAACTCAATCCAAATCAAAATGAATGAATGAACATCTTCAAAAAAATTCCCTGTCCCCCAAATTTTATTTTAACAATGATTATGAACACAGCGGTTGAATATCATGAGATCAACCTATCCGCCCAAGAATTCAACGATAGTCAGAACAGCCGAAACCGCGTCTGATAAAGTCGGTTTGTCTAAAATTGTTAATTTTGGATAAGAACTTTCATCTACGTTTTGAATACAGTATAGATGGCGGGATTATGCGTTAATATACTTTTTTTTAAAATTTTATTTAAAGATTTGAAGGCATTCTTCAGACTATTGGTCTCAGGTTTCACTAGAATTTTGTTCAAAAAAGAGATTCGTGGAAAGTTAGTATACAGTGAAGGTTCTTTGGTAAAGTGTAGGCTGGCGAAACAATCCAGAGGTTAACCGTTTAAGAGAAAAAATTACCAATTAAAGACGGCGTCTTTAGTAGTGAATAAGTTAAAACTTGTTACCGCCAGATTGTTCCGAAGTATATAGAAATAGAACTTAATCTAGAAGGCTTCTTTGAGTGAAGTAAAGCAGAGTTCACCTGTGGAATATTAAAAGGCGTTCGTAACATGGCAGATTTGATCGGACGTGTCACCGAAATGGGTTCTTACCCGGTGCTGTAGCTAGCCAAGTCCTTTGCCGCATGAAGTATCCTCTTAACGTGGCCAACTTTGGTGACGCCCAAGTCCTTCAAATCCCTTCGAGTCAACGTCATGACTTCGCGGCCTCGAATGTCGTGACTGGCAAAAACCTCGGTGTATTCAGTCAGTTGAAGCGACTCCAACCACGAGCCAACCTAAAAAGCGGGAGAGTTTAGATGGTGGATGCAACTAGAGAGTTGTAAAGGCAAAATACGAAGAAGAAGCAAACGAGTATAACAAAGGGAACACAATGTGAATAGGGGTGACCCGTAGTGTGTACAGGTAGGGGGTATGGTATGAATATGTAACAGTATACGCGGACATTTGCGGCAGATTTGGTCGGCTGGCCTCACACATGACAATCGAACGTGCCAACGAAAATGTGCAAACAACAATGAAAACTGCGAGGTCCTCACTCCAAAGGGTGGCTGGAGCGACGGGACGGGCACAGCAGAGTAGTGCAGAGCCGGGCGATTGTAAGACCCTTGCCAGTCACCCTTGTACGTAAAGAGGGCCCACCCCTAAATGACAGCAGCCCCCCCCCCCCCCCCCCAGGACTGTGTAAAGTGAGCCAAGTTCGTTTGCGCATTACTTCTTAGGTTGTGTCCAAGACCATTTCTGGCCCATTACAACCTTTCTCGTACCTTCTGCTCGCATTCTTCCCCCAGGGGAAGTGAAATTATGTTTATTCAATCTTCTTTCTTCTACCTTGGTCTTCAGCACTACAGCGGGCCCTCCTGTCCCCTCCGCCGTCCGGGCCATTTTGGGCAGTAGGAATTTTTTTTAAATCTGAAATTTTGGCAAAATATTCGGTTTACCATCTAGTTGTGCCCGCAAGGTTTTCAGTCCAATCACCCAAACCCGTGGGGCGTTATGGGGCTAAAATGGGGCGAGGGGAAGTTTTTTTTAAAGCCTTTTGGCTATGGGATCGAGTTAGGGGTCGTTTTCGAAGTATTTTGGACGTATAATCCATTTCTGGGGGTCTCGGAACGATCCGATTTCACTGTGGCGATCTATAGGGCTTTCATGGGACTACAAAGGGGATTTTTGATTTGGAAGGTACGAGAAAGGTTGTAATGGGCCAGAAATGGCCTTAGACACAACATAAGAAGTTCGGTACGGATGGCGGGACGGCGTATGTTTAGATTTTGGAATCTAGACATCTTAAAACAGATAATGTCAAATTTTGAGGCCGACCGGAGTCGTCGACCTCCATCACGATTACATAGGTGTATTATTCCAAGAGTAATAAAACAAAAGGGCTTAAAGTAGAAACAGATAGGGTAAAACCCAAAATTTGCACACACGTAGGAGGAGGTGTCTTGTAACATATTAAAAGCCCTGGGGGTGGTGGGTCCTGCGTTAGGAGGGAGGGATCTCTAAAGGTCCCTTTTTCAGGGTTATCGTGAATATCTCGGAAACGATGCCTTTTTCGATACACCATGCCCTATAGTAAATGAAAGATGATAAAATTCTGCACAACTTTGATTTCTTCATTTTCGAGATATACGCCTCGGAAAATCGGTTAAATTTGAAAAACAGATTTCGAACTCGTTTTTTTTTTTGGAAAACTAGAGAAATACCAGCAGCTAAATCTAGCAGTTAACTTCGAGTGGCGTATCTGAACTCCTTTAGGTTAAAAATAGATTTTACCTACCAAATGAATTCATTTACTTTCACAAAACCTGATTTTGGCGAGAAGTTTGAGGCTCTTTACGACGTCGGCCCAGTTTACGCATATGCTAATGAGGTAGCGAGAACTTTGGCCCACCTTACACCTGTCCGCGGAGCCAGCTAGGAGTCAGGATCACCAACTGCCGGTGAGCTTGGGAGAGCCCTATCCCGACTAAAATACAATCAAGCTGCGAGCAACGATTCTTCTATTTCATCCAAGATTATCAAAGCTGGTGAAGGACTATAGTCCGTTCACCGAGAGCGGGGAGCAGGCGTATACTGAACCACCAATGTCGCTGGGTTGCCTACCTGATGGTCCGGGCCACGCCCTTCTTGCCACTCGCATTAACCATTACTCGTATCAAGTTATCAACCATCAAAGGGTTTTCTTGTCAAGTTTGATACGCAACTTCTTTTTTTAGTATCTAGTGTCATATACATGGAGGAATAGAGAGGAGAGTTCACTGTATAGGACTTCATGTGCCAGAGTCGACAGTGGCGCTATCCCTACGGAACGTAGTGAACTACACATAGTACCTTCAAACCCGACTAGAGTGAGCCACTAGCCCTTCTTACGAAGGAAAGCCCCAATTACCTCACTAAACGGATTTATCTTCCATTGTTGTGCTACTACAATTAAAAGAAAAATTGAAGTAACCATCTCTGAATAACGAATTTCGTTAAACGAAATTGATTGTGTAGTTGTGTACACTGTGAATGCAAACGACACGTCGGAATTCGCAGGGCGCCATCTTCTGGTTCAGTTTTGTTAACTTACCACCTTCAAAGTTCACTACGTCTCGTAGGGGTCGCGCTGCAGTCGCAATCCCCCCGCCGTTCCATCACTGGGTTGGCGTTTTGGGAACGCGGTTTAACACAGAGTGAGCTCTCCTCTCTATTCCTCCATGTGTCATATAAAAACCATCTAATATAGTTTACGTACGCATCTTTTTACTTTTTCATACCTCAATGTGTTTACGCCGAAGCGTTAGTTTATTTTGTTTTCTAATTTCATAATAAGAGTAGGAGTGATCAGTGAAGTGTCTGTGAACTTTACCACCTGATAACGCCGAACAACACAGAAACCTTCAAGATTCAACGGGACCTGCCCCCCCCCCCTACTCGCAGCTCGTATTTCTTCGACCAGATGCCGAACACTTCGTCATTTTCCGTTATTTTCATATATGAGCAGGGTCATCAGTATCCCTCCATTTGATTTTAATTTGCCAAAGTTTGGGTCATCAGCATCCCGCAATCATCAGCCCCCCAGCTGGGTGCGTAGGCGAGCGAAGCGAGCCGGAGCATCTAGTCAACATAAAACCTCAATTTTCTTCTGTCTGTTTCAACGTGAGTACCTTAAAACAAATAAATGTTCGCGCCCACGTGTCCACACCATTCACCTGCTGCCACTCCATCAGTTTTGGAGCTTATTTGTAATTAAATTCCCCGATTTTGTACAGCTCCAAGGACGCAACTGGCGGCACCGCTTTCCATCATATTCTGGAACTCATTTCTTCCTCCACCGAGCACCTGAATCCGACTTGACTCCGGAATTTTCCCATCGAATCTCAGCGTTCAGGTTCGCTGTCCGTCGTCATCGTCTTCAGCGCGTGAGCCAATCGTCACACCGAAACGGTCAGACTGTTTATAATTTTTAAACATTGCCTAATCAGAAGAATCGCTTTCAAGAGTGAAAGAAAGCACTTAATTTCTGTTCGCCTAATTTAGGTTGATTATGCACCAAAGGAGCTCCTTTTATTTTTAAAACTCGCTGTATAACAGAAATCAATTTACAATTAATAAAACGCTCTTGGTACCTTGGGTATTTGGTTTTTCACTCAAGAAAACCCCACCTCTGGTACTAAACACAATGGTCAACGACCAACAGGACCTCCTCCCTTCCATCCTTAGGTATGCAACCTACAGCGCACAGGGGGCGTTGTAGCTTTCTGTTTTTTTTTGTTTTTTGTTTTTTTTCCAACGTAGCTCTCCAGTTTCGGTGAACGGACTATAGTGCATAGCTCGGTTACACGCACTGACGGTACATTATTGACTGACCCCAGTCCTCAGGAAAGTGTTTCGATTGCCACCCATGGTTAGACCCGTCTCGAGGAACCAGTATTACGATTCTCACTTGTACGAGATTCAACCCCTGGTTCAAAAATTACGTTTGCCTCCCAAGAATTCAAAATGAAACAGCGTCTTTTGCCATCAGTCACTGGTGCCCTCGGATGAGGATCTTCGCCTTTTACTTGCCCTAAGTATCCTGAATGCATTGCCAGCACGCGCACACTGGCCCCCCATCTACACCTGCTCCCGAAGCTCCTTTCGCTCATAATGTATGCACCCCGACCCTGCACATGGGCGCCTGGATGTCTGGTCGTAATTCAACTACAGGCTTGTGGGGGGCTGAATCCATCCAGCCTCACAAATACGGCCTAAAAACGCCAAATCTGCCGCAAGTCCGCTTTCACCGCTCCAACGCACGTCAGTGTCATGCAACGTATGTCAGACTACAGCACATCAATTCATCGTCCATCGTGTGATATGAGGGATACAAATCAAGCTTCACCTGTGATAGAATATTGTCAACTGAGAAATACACACACGCTCAATGGAGTTTCTTTTGTGCCCAGCAGAGCCAACAAGGAATTAACAAGACTGGTGGTGAAAATGGCAACTAAATAAATCGACTGATGGTGTCTGCGGGATGTCCTGTATGATCAACTATACAGTGGTTAAAAGAACCGCTTGACTCTGGCTCTTGAACAATACTAAATCTTGATCCACACTATGGCGCCACGTATTTTGGCCTCTTCCTTTCTTGAGCGGGATGCCCATACCGTTAAAAATATCTATACATAATATCGTTATTGTACAACTTTATCCGTAATTTTAGTAATTCGATATTCTCAATGCCAAAATAATAAAGTGAAACTCATCGACTCCCTCTTTGAAATGCATGTATATTACGAGGGTCATCCAGAAAGTAAGTTTACAACGGCTCCTGTGGCGAGGGGGATTTAAAAAAAAAAGTTTGTGCACCTGGCTTGAAGGCGGGGTCATAACGGTCGGAGTGCTTCGTAGCGCGTTTCTGTAGACCGCTTTGTTCAGTCACGGTGAGTTTTTTAGATGGAGAGGTCGACGCTAGTTCCCGCCACCGCTCGCCCGTGTGAGATCCGTGCGGTCATCCCATTTTTGACTTTACAGAAAACTACCGTCGCGAATATCCATTGCAAGATCGTGGAAGTGTATCATACACACCATAATGGTAGTTGTCGTCAGCTAAAAAGGATATCGATACCTTGTGGCTTTCGATGCTCAGACCTTTCTTTTATTTCCTGAACATTTACTCTATGTCACCTCTCCAAATTGCGTCAGTTGGTAACATTGTAAACCCGCGTTTTTCTGTTTTTCTGCCAACTTCTGCTAACCTGTGTCTCTCACTTCCGTCTCACGTCCGCTTCCCTTTTCGCTTCGTCTCTTTTGAAATCCGTGCTCTCGATTTGTCTTATTTTTCAATTTATCACGTTTTACTTGAGGCTCAATTCACGAAGATACCTACACTTGGGGGCGGGTAGCACTACCCGCCCCCAAGTGTAGGTATCTTCGTGAATATACCGCTTCTCGTGAATTTGTTTTTCATTTCAAGAACAGACTTCTCTTGGTGAGTAATGAGCTATAACCTCATTTTGTTTGATTTGATATGATAGTTTGATCGAGTCAGGGGATTGATAGTAGCTTCGCTCGAGCATACCACAAGGTGGTAAATCGAAAGTAGTGATACGATGAGTCGACAAGCAGTCACGAAGTGGGTTAAGCAGTTTAGAGAAGGCCGTACTGATACCCATCATGACCTAAGGCTTGGGAGACTGTAAGTGATTTGTGACAAACTTGTTCAAAAAGTCGAGCAAGAAGTGCGACTGGACTGTCGGGTGAAACTTGATGACCGACGCTTACCTACTGCAATACCCTTAAAAAAACTCAAAAGTGTGATTCAGAACCGTAGAAGGGGTATGCAAACCAAGGGGATCTGCCTCCTCCACGACAACGCCAGGCCCCGCACTGCTCGAGTCACCCGAGAACTTTTGAGTTCATTTGGATGGGACATTATCAACCACCCTCCCTACTCACTAGGGATGGGAATCGATTTCCGATTTTTTGTTCCGATTTTTTTGAATTGATCTTCAGGTTTCGATTTTTTACTTCCGATTTTTGTAAAAATCGTGAATCGATTTTTTACTACTGATTTTTAGAAAAATCTTGAATCGATTTTCGTCATAAAATGAATAATAAACTAATTTTTATAAATTTTATAAAAATTAGTTCAGCATTTCAAGTGATTCAAGCAAATTTCGAGTCTTAGGTCGATTAAAAATGATGATAATAGCTAATAACAACAAAACTCACTAGTTAGCAGCGACGTCCGCCATGGCTTTTTCAGACAGCGAAACTGATAACTCGTCTGATTAGGTAAATGTTTATAATCAAAATTTTTGAAAACTAATACAATTTTATTACGCTGGTTTTCGGTGGCCTCCGTCATTATTCAGTAGTTAGTAATTTTTCCTGGGTTGAGTTCAATAAGGCCAAAACTGCTTCTAACTATGTTTACTCATTTCCCGACGTTTCAAAAACATGGAAGCTTTCATCATCAGGGGGGGACCTGGGAACATTACAAACAAGGGGTTACGGGTTAGGCATAACCCACTACCTAACAACTAGACCCTTATTATAATAATATACGGGTTATGCCTAACCCGTAACCCCTTGTTTGTAATGTTCCCAGGTCCCCCCCTGATGATAAAAGCTTCCATGTTTTTGAAACGTCGGGAAATGAGTAAACGGAGTTAGAAGCAGTTTTGGCCTTATTGAACTCAACCCAGGAAAAATTACTAACTACTAATACAATTTTAATTTTAAATAAATTTTTTTAACGATTTTTTCTTGAATCTACCTACTTTGAATATATCTACCGTTCACTCATTAAAAAAAAAAGTTTTTTTTGTAAGACCGATTTTTGAATCGATTTTCCAAAACATCGATACTTTTATGGCGATTTTTTGGGAAATCGATTTGGAGCATCCGATTCTGACTCCATTAAAAAATCGATACTTCTTACCGATTTCCCATCCCTACTACTCACCCGACTTAGCACCAGCTGACTTCCATCTGTTCAATAAATAGAAGGGGTTTTTGGGAGGAAAAGGATTTGCAGACGATGAAGAGGTCGAGGAAGCTGTTCAGAAGGTTAAAACAGGTGGCGGCGGAGGTCTGACACTGGCATAAATAAACTGGTGCCCAGGCTACAGAAATGTGTCGAACTCCACGGGGACTACGTGGAAAAATATTTCATTATATTTTTGAAGTATTCTGTGAATTTCATTGGAATACAATTGTATTTGTCGATTTTTTTAAATTGTTGTAAACTTACTTTCTGGATGAGCCTCGTATAATGTGTATTACGGACGCCTACACGCAAAATTTGAACATCCACAAAGGGTCATTACATAACAGAAACACTTTCAAGGAAAAAAACAGCCGAGATTCCGTTCTAGCGACTGTCAAGGTTGACAATTTCGTGGATTTCGTCTCACGCCTCCACTCCAAACCACAAAAGCACCGCAACACGCAACAATTAGATGGCAAAAAAAGGAGAAACGTCAAAATCGGGTTATAGCAAGTTCTTACGTTTTATTCACGAATTTGGTCCTTAAAGTAACGTGTGTTCCCAATGAGCTCAACAAAACTATAAATTTCATAAGGCACCAGTCTGCTGTAAATATGTGATGTTTTGTGAGTGTGTGGGTTACCATTTCTAAAACGCAGTCAACTGATTTAGAAGATAGAATGTCAGATTAGCAAACATGAATAGTGTGTTTAGTTGTTGAAATTGCATGCGAAAAGAAAAAAAAAATGACAAGAGAGCCAAGTGTTTCGAATGAAAAATTAGGGCCAAAGAATACGCCTCTCCCCCTGATTCCAGTGTAGTTTACAGATAATTTTTGACGAAATTTGGCCTACCGGAATTGTCAATCTACATAGAAGCGGCACAATCACCCACCAAGCATTTCTGCAAGGCTCTGAAAAAAAAAAGGTGTGTAAGAATGCGTACCTCTTGGACACCCCAGGAGCTGACGTCACGGCTCATCCCTTTGGGGAAATCCCCTTTCTCTTTGTTTTCTCGGCGGAATTTCAACCAAGACAGTTTACCACCTTTGCCTTTCCGTTCCTGGAAAAAAAAACGAAACAGTTCAATAACAACGTGGTCAATTTGATGATGGTACTCAGTGGACAGAACTCCCGGGCCCAGAAAAAGGGACCACTGCACTCCTGATAAAACAACACTCCTCGTAGTCCAGGCAAATTAGACCAAAAAACAGCGGTGCCGGGAAATAAATAAGGTAGAACGTTTTATGATTTTAACTCACTTTTGGCAACCCAAATGTGACCCATGTGAGTTTGCGACAACCTCAGGGCTGTGCTAAACTTTTGGGAGCCAAAAAACCACGAAATGTTTCCGGTTTTTTCAGTTTTTCGCTTATAGCACGAAAACGGTGCATCCTACAAAACATTTTACTCTTTACTTAATTAAAGAGCATAAAATTACGGGTCGAATGACCTCCTAAAACGTCCAATTCGGTTCAGCCGTTTACCTCCTAGCGATCGTCAAAGATAAATTGCCCTCGACGCCAACCAAGCTGATGAGGAAGTTGACGCTGTCGAAGAGGAGCAACTCATGGATTCCTCATCTGAAGTGGACGACGAGGAGTTTGAAAAACAAGGCCCCACACCAGCAAAGCGAAGCCGATCATCAAAATAATTAATTTCATACATACATTTCATTCCTAGTTTGACATTTTCTTTCTTCTCGAATTAATCATTAAATGAACAAATTTTGTTCATTCCTGTTCAGTATAATTTACAGTACCTACATTCTATTTTCCTTTGAAGTACCATTATAAATTCCTTTGGCAACACATAATATTTAATTATACCTATATACCTACTATGTGTTTATATGGTGTACTACTTATTTTGAAACCTTGGACCATTGTTGTTGAGCTGAGGCTTTGTGGCTATTTCAGTAATGGGAGGCTCAGTAAATTTATCAATTCACCCAAGCTAATCAAGTTTCAATTTCAAAAATTAATAATTTCACCTACAAATTGGCCTGCGGCTTCTAAAAACAGAAAATGACATAAATACTAATGAAATCTCACAAGCACATTTTTTTTTTTTAATGGGAAATCAGCCATTACGATGTTTTTGCTCTTTCTTTAGTGTCTCTGAGTATAAGTGAGCTAATTAAAATTATTAGGTACTCCCAGAATGCAGAATTTGATGCTCTACAACTTCCATTCTATGACTTTTTTCATTTGGAGCCGTTGTTTTCGATTTAGAGACGTTCAAATATAGACGTTTCCCATTTTTGAGCCAAGTTGGTAAAAATTGCTTATCTTTGACGATCGCTCGGAGGTAAACGGCTGAATAGAATTGGACGTTTTAGGAGGTCATTCGACCCGTAATTTTATGCTCTTTAATTAAGTAAGGAGTAAAATGTTTTGTAGGGTGCACCGTTTTCGTGCTATAAGCGAAAAACTGAAAAAACCGGAAACATTTCGTGGTTTTTTGGCGGCCAACTATCATAGTAACTATGAGAACTGTTCTCAACGACACTCAGGAAAAGGCTCCCAGTCAATCCATTTCTATGAGTGTCGTTGGAACGCATTTTATAATAGAAATCATGCGTGACATTATAAATTATAATATTGTAAATTACAATATAATTATACTATATTATAATGTAGAATTATCTGTCGTGGAGCACGTTACTGGACGTGATTAAAACCTTTTAAACTATGAGTTTTATTTCTCTGGTAATGTGTGCTACTCGTCATACACCTGCGATTGTTATGTAAATGAAACATCTTACTATGGCGGTAGGAATGATAAAACAGATGAAATAAAAAGTCGGAAAGGCGTACGAATTGAGAATTAAAAACACTAACTTTAGTTGTTCGAAGTATCGGGACGTTGAGAATTCAAGTTAAGAACACTGGGGTCTGTTGCGATGTTTGGGTCGTATAACTGGCCAATTTCAAGGAAAAGGTTATGTATTCGTTGTTCAACTCGCACAGGTCGTAGTCATCATAACACTGGCAGCGAGCGCGGCTGGCCGGTCTGAGGTGGCCTTTGATTGTGAGAAACTGATGCTCACTATTATGTCTCTTGTTTCCATGTTATTGTTATTGTTAATGTTAAAAATACTATGATTTCAACAAACTATGAGAAATATTTCAATCTGTTGGCCTTTCCGACCTTTTATTTAATCTATTTTATCGTTTCAACTACCGTCAGAGTAAGATATTTCAATTACATAACAACAGGTGAATGACAAATAGCACTTAATTACCATTTCTCTGCTTGACTACACCTTCAGTTGTGGGGGATCGTAGATTTAGTCATCGGAAAGAATTTATTCTCAGAGAAACTCACTGATGCAGTTGAAAGGCCACTAACCGTTTCAGCGGATATGTGATGCAGGTACACAAGCGTCTGGCCAATTTCCGAAACGTGACATTTCCTCAATTCTGTTTCCATTGACGCAAGAGCGTTACTCAACTGTGCTTCAAGCTCTGCTTCCATTTGCTGGGGGAAAAAAATTTAAATTTTACAAAGACGAAGATCACGAGAATTTAACACATCTGCAATATTGTCAGCAATCATACCGCTCCCATCACAGAACAAAATTGTCCACGTCTGATACAAACCTACGCCCACCTGTAAAACTGTTCGAAAACAAAAAAGGGTCCATCATTAACCACGAAGATAATGTACTTACAAAACTCACCAAACTGTCGGCTTTGTCTTTCAGAAGTGTGCAGGCTTCTTCATGGAGCTCACGAGCGCTCGACACCAATGCGGTCAGTAATGATCTGAGTTCAGGCTGAAATCCCCCAAAGAAAAAAAAGTAAGGACACGCAGTGAGCGGGAAACTTTCACGTTAAGTGGAGGAAAAACTAAATTTTGAAGGAAAACAAGGAGCCCAGTAGCAAAGCGTAGTGAAAATGGGGCCAACGTGGAAAATGTTTTTTATTTAGCGTCGCTGTAGAAGCAAGGTCTTCCCAACTTCACGGTGATACACAAAAAATTGTTTCATTGAAGAAGAACTGTTTTGTTTGAAACATTGTTTCATGTAACTGTGACAAGTAACTGTTTCATTTAAATACCGGTTCATGTAAAAGCTGTTTCACTTTAAAAACAACTGTTTCATTTTCCAATCAAAGTGGGTTAGGCGGTGTTGCGTCTACAGCGACGTGATTTATTAACAAATTTTGTTAATTTACATATAATGTAGGAACTTTTGTCCCCTCCTTGCGAACAAGTGAAATAGGGCCTATATAATCAACGGTTGAAAATTAAGTACCTACCTAATTATAAAAAGACAAAATTCGGTAAGTTCTCGACACCCTCTAGCTCCTGTACTAGTGGGTCAAAAATCAAAGGTGACTAGTGTATTTTGAAGGAAATTTAATGCTCTTTCATTTTGATACTGGCAACATTTGCCGTAGAACGCATAGTTTCAGAGTTATAAGTAAAAAACTGAAAAAGGTTCCTTAATATTGGTTTTTTTTTTTTTTTTTTTGCGAATATCTCAAAACGCATAAGCCGAATTTGTTGAATCTCCTCAAATTCGGATTCAGCACCCAAAAACCATAGAATTAAGACTTACAATTAAAACTCCAAACGCCTCTTTTTTCCCCCACCCCACGACCAGCTGCGCTCTGACTGGGCAATCCTGAAAACTCACCCCTTGTTGAATTTTCCCGCTCGGATGTACTTTCTCCAAATTCGCCTCAGTCCGCTCAGCTAATTCGTACACTTCGGCTTCCAAGTTTGGATGTCGAATGATCATCACTTTGACACACCTGGAAAAGTTACAAGCGTGAACGTAAAGATATTCGAACAAAATACACGAAGCTGAACTAAATCCGCCAGCTTGGGTTCAGGTCTTCATGACGTGGCACATTGTGTGTCGTTATTGTAAGTGATTATCAGGATTTGCAATGGTAGACTGTGTTCAAGAATGACTTTAGCGTTACTTCAAGATACATGGTGTGTCAACCTTAAAAACCCTTCAAAATTCCGGATTTTGGGGGGAAAATCCGTAGGCTGTAAATAATGCTCGGGAGACCGAAAATGATGTTTTTGAAGGGTTTCGGCTTTGGGGTTGAGTTAGGTGTCGCTTCCGACGTCTTTTATTGTTATCCTCGACAAATACTCACTTGACAAGCGTCGTCGTTGCTTCGATGAAAGTAAGCAGCAATTGCATCTCATTGGCCGACAACATGTTCGGGCCGGGCGACCGGGGTTTGCTCTGCTTTTGTTTTTCATGCCACGACCGCAAACTCGTCTCAAGAGCCTGCGCAGACGACATACAGTTCATTATGGCAGGGCTTCCCAAACATTTTGGCTGGCGGACCCCTTTCACAGAACAATATTTACATGCGGGCCTACAAATGGGATTTTTTTACCAAAATCCCAGGAGGTCGAATATTTTCCGAGAAAAAAATTTTTTTTTGAAAGATTTTGCTTTTTTTTGTTGACACGTTTTTTGTAGCCCATTGGGCTATATAACTACGGTTGAAAATCGCAGTTTTTTCAGTCGAATCCCATTCTGTACAGTAAAATAATATTTTGTGTACTTGTTTTTATACCGTCTGCACAATTTTTAATCCTCTACGGAAATCAGGAGAGAGTATGAAAATAATCAGCGTTGCACTTTTGGCGGTAAGATTGACCTTCTAAAAGTAGGACTACACAACACCACCATGGACGATGGCATCGAATCTACAGATTTCATGCCCGCAAAGGTTGGCTAATCTGAACCTCCCTTCAAGATGGCTGATTGTGTTAAGGCATAGAACTATACCTATACTATACCTATAAGGTATAGTTCTATGTGTTAAGGTGCAATTTCCAACACGCGGCTCACGATTGCGACTGCGACTCGCGATTCTTGGTCGACAGACGCAGTCGCACGCCACAAACTTGTAACATTCCTAGGTACGGCTGGCCGCTTCGTCGGTCAGGCTCAAGATGTCCGCGAAGAACGTAGTGCTCGCTCTCCTGTTAGCGGAAGAAGAGGAGAAAAAAAAGTGTCGCGAAAAATTCCTTGACCCCCAGCCAAAAGAAATAATATGGATATTATCCATGTCAAAAAATCCCCAAAATTTTTTTTTAACATTAAAAAAAAATGTTTCCCCAAATTTTTGTTTCATTGACAGAATTAAATTTATGCACAAGTAACCTATATCAAAGAATAATAAACCCTTGTGTAAAGTTTGCAGCGTTTTTCTATCGACTCTTCCCTTTTTTTCTCAATTCGAAAAATGAAAAATGTGCGAAAAATGTTAAAAAATCATCCCAAGACTACCCACTTAATTACAAACCATACAGATATTTCACTACTTTCAGTGTCGTTATATTATGTTCATATGGCCTGTGGTAGTGATGGGAAATCAGTAAAAAAGTTTTGTTTTTTTCATCTAATCCACAAAAGAATATTAAGTGGAGATGCGCTCGAGGTAGGTAGGTGTGGTCGACCACCTCATAAGAATCACTCACAGGAATGTGAATTCCATTTTCGCTTTCTGTGCTTCACATTTTTTGGTTTGATTCCCTGAAAATGAACTCTTGAGCGGGTTTGCATACCTCAGCCGCAGACGGCGTCCGGCTGGACTGCTCACCCTACCAGTCCAGTCGCAGACGCGCTCGTCAGCCGCATTGCGTCGTACGGCCGGGAAACGCGCCTAGGAATGTGGTTCCGTATGAATGCATTGGAGGAGTGGGACGCGGCCAATCGCGAGCCGCAGTCGCAATCGTGAGCCGCGTGTTGGAAATTGCACCTTTAGTCGATTTCTACGGATATTGTTATGTTTGTGTCGGTTTCCACGGATATTTTGAGAACTGTAGTCAGGTCTGCTTCCGGGTTCGGGACGGTAAATGACCTCATTTAACGTCCTTTTCCAACTTCATTAAGGTCCTGAAGGATAAACCGGGACTATTTTTTGCGGTATCAGGGCGTTATTAGTCATTTCATGGAACTAGCTTTCAATTACAATAAACAGAAAAAATATAGCTCATTAATATTTGGACATGTAACTTATATCAATGAATAATAAACCCTTGTGTAAAATTTGCAGCGTTTTTCACATCCTTACCCTGTTTCGACTAAGCATTTTCATCTTGTTCTTGTGGATAATCCTGATAATGCCGGGAGGTTGAACCCAAGCTTCGCCGTCCACTTGTATCGGCACGCCCTCATCCCCTACAAGTAAATATCGTAAGAACCACTCGCTAACGCGACATTTAACGTCAACAAAGCTATTTTTGTATACCTGTGATGTTGATTTGCACCGTGTGGCACTGTGCTATTCGATGGTGTTGCAAATTAATGAGTCGCGAGGCTGCCATTTGAACTGAACCGAAAACGGCGACAACTTCGAGGATCTGATCGTCGACGCAGGGCGCCAAAAAGACTTCGCCTTCTTTGGTTCCTCCCCAAAAGTTGGTCCCTCCCATGAAACTGTTATGAAGGGTTTGATAGTTAAAAAATGACGAAAAGGTACAAGAAACAGGCGGTGGGGCATACCTCGGTATGTTGAGGATGACTATGCCCTGCAGGGAAGGCAGAGGGATTCTTTGGCCGTCACACTCCAGTTGAACCCGCTGCTCGAGATTCTTGTATGTTTTCTGAAAATGACGTAACAAACAGAAAAACGTAGAGGAAGAGAATCACGTTAAGAGACGAGATGAAAGATGAAGAGGTGTGGCGTTAATTGGTTGACTGTTAAAATTAACTTGTTTAAAACTAACGAACAGTTCATCAGTTTCCAGATTAACAGTTAATGAAAAATGCACAAGAGAAACTAAAAACATTGTTGAAAGTTATTAACCGTTGCGGCCAAGAATGTTGGAATATTTGGTTCGATCAACTGTTAACCATCAACATTAAATGTTGATAATATCAACATATAAAATTTATATTATAAATTTTATATGAAAGTCACGGTAATGGTAAATTAACAGGTGAGGCGATCAATAGTAAAACAACATTTAATTGAAAGTTAAAGTCACGGTAAAATATTAGTTGAGGCTATCAACTGTTAACCAAAATCAGCCCACCTTCAACTCTCGGTTCAATCTGCTAATTATCAACAGTTTACATTAACTGTTAATTCCCGTCAATAAACGTTGATCAACAGCGTTCGAAAATTAAAAGCAACGCCGACCTCTAGAAAGATGTCAACTGAAGAGGACCAATCAAAAGCTCAAGTTTAGTGCCATCGGGTTTGTAGAAGGGATGGGTATCGATTATTTGATCAAATCATATATGCCCGTGTGGTTCAATTGAACGGATAATCAAACTGTTTTCTTCGTTGAGATTTCTGAGTTCAAATTTGGTGTGTTTTGGTTTATTATTCTTGGAATAACACACCTATGTAATGGCGAGGGAGGTTGAAAATTCTGATCGGCCTCAAATTTGACATTATACGTTTCAAGATGTCTTCCACCGGCCGAGCTGCTTTGGGCGGTAGAAATTTTTTCAAAAATCAGAAATTTTGACAAAACTGGCGCTATGGGGCTAAAATGAGGCAACGGGTGGGGTTTTTAAAGGTTTTCGGCTACGGGGTCGAGTTAGGTGTCATTTTCGAAGATCTTTTGAATGGAGAATCAATTTTTGGGGGTCACAGAACGATCCGATATCACCCTGAGGATCAGTGAGGCTTTCAAGGTTTTTTTTAAGGATCCCAGAAGGTCAAATAAGGTGTCGTTTTCCGAGTAATTTTGGGAGCGTTTTTTCAAGGTCCCACACCTGACCAAACATGGTAGAGCAAAAGATAAATTTTCTTCTTTTACTTTTTTAAATGACACAAATTAATCCATATCAAAGAATAATAAATCAAACCAAACCGAAACAAAACAAAGAGTAAAATTTGTGCTTTATTTTTCTTTCATTGAAACAAATCACTTGAAATAACCAATTATATAAGAGTTGTATAATCAATTATTTCAAGCAATTCGTCTCAACGAAAGAAAACGCTGCAAATTTTACACAAGGGTTTATTATTCTTTGATATAGGTTACTTGTACAGAAATTTAATTCTGTCAATAAAAAAAATTTAAAAAAAATTTTTTTTTGATTTTTATATTTCAAAAAAAATTTTTTAGGGGATTTTTTTTTTCAATAATGTGTTTTTTCAAAAATTCTTTAATTTTTACTCGAAAGATATTTAACTTCTTGGGATCCTTCAAAAATCCCATTTTTAGCCCCATGAAAGCCTTATAGAACGCCACAGTGAAATCGGATCGTTCCGGGACCCCAAAAAATGGATTCTACGTCCAAAAATACTTCGAAAACGACACCTGACTCGATCACATAGCCAAAAGCCTTCAAAAACCACCTTCTGTAGCCCCATAGCGCCCCACGGGTTTGGGCGATCGGGCTGAAAACCTTGCGGGCACAACTAGATGGTAAACCGAGTATTTTGTCAAAATTTCAGATTTAAAAAATATATTGATTCACACAGAAGACATAATTCGTCGACTACATTAATCGATTACTTGTTGGTACCCATTCGTAGTTTGGAGGAACGTTCCTCAGTTGATCGAGGAAGGCGTCATCTCGAGATTAAAAGTAGGGATGCAAATCGAGTGTTGATTGAATAAAAAATAATAAAAAAAATATAAAAAAAGAAAAAAAAAAAGAAAAAATTGATTTTGGTGTATTATATAGGGACGTATTTGTGTCGGAGGTCAAACATTTTGATTAGCCTCAAAATATGTCATTTACGTTTCAAGATGCGTAGATTCCAAAACCGAAATGCCGTTTTGGGCAGTAGGAATCTTGTAAAACATCTGAAATTTTGACAAAACACTCGGTCCACCATCTAGTTGTTCCCGGAAGGTTTTCAGCCCGATCGCCCATCCGAGGGGCTCTGTGGGGGCTACAAAGGGGCTGCGGAAGGGGTTTTTGCGGGTTGATATCGAGTGGGGTGTCGTTTTCGAAGTATTTTCGAACGTAGAATCCATTTTTTAGGGGGTCCCAGAACCATCGGATTTCACGGGGCTAAAAATTGGGCTTTTCAAAGATGCGACGAAGTCGAATGAGGTGACGTTTTCCGAGTAATTTTGGTTGCATAATCCGTCTTCTGGTGTCCCGCACCTGTTCACAAACTTTACAAGAAAATAAAAAACTTTTTTTAATACGATTTTTTTTCAATTGATTTAGAATTATTTTTAAGACAATTTATAATATAAAATGATACTACCAAAGAATGATAAACCACAATTTTTCGGCTACCTTTTAAAATTAATAGATTTTTAAGGTCTCCATTAATCGGTGTCTATATCGATTAATACAGATGAAATAATTGTCGATTTTATTAATCGATTACTTGTTGGTCGATACCCATGCCTAGTTTGGAGGAAATTCCTCACTTGATCGAGGAAGGCTTCATCTCGAGATTAGAAATAGGGATGCAAATCATTTTCGATTAAATAAACAAATGTTTACCTCAAATTTTCGCTAACTGCAATCGATTGATTATACTGATTTTTTCCCCAAAATAATAGGAATAATTCCAAAAGGAGAGACTTTTGAAGAGAGATGCTTGACGTTAGGCGGGGACTATATCGGAGCGGGACGGGCGGGACAGGCGTTTGGAACTGCTCATCACGTCGCCTGACACTCCAACGGAGACCTCGAGCGGACATGCCTACACTCTTACCAACTCACCTGCAGCCATTCTTTGCTTCCGAGGACGCCGTACCACATGTAATTTTTCGCTCGTGAGCGACACTTCTCCGGATGCTCTTCCCTCTTTTGGTGGAAGTCCAGAGTGATCTTGGCGTCGATTCCAATGCCGAAGTAGTTGTTCATGACGCACTTTTCTGTATATCCTTCCCTGCAATTTGACAATAAAATCGGTTCAGCTGGAGCTTCGCAAGCACGCGTCGAAAGAGGGCAAATACAGGGAATACTGACAGTAGAGTTTCTTGAGGGTCCATGAGGGGAACCGCCGAGGCGCACAAGACGTCCGCGTTGGCCAACAGGACTTTCCCGACAATCCCTCCAACCCCAGAAATATCTGAAACAAAAAAGTGATTTCAAATTTAAAACGAAACCTGCTTGCGGTTAAGTTCCCTACAAGTTTTGTACCCCGCAGGACTCCTATTCAAGTTTTCTCATTCTTAGTGACTGCATGTAACTTTGAACAGTTGGAGGCCCTGCAAGTTACGGGTCCCTTCAGGCGCTGAGAGGACACTTGTGGGTCACATCAGAAAATAAATCAGTTTTTGGAAAAACATTGCGGAAAATACTACGTTCGAAGTACACGAAATCCAAGATTGCACCAACTAGTTAGACATCAAATTAACACAGGGCTATGCCGGCCAGTAAGGGCCAGGACATGAAAGGCGGCCGCATGCCACGAGGCCAATCCTTGAGAGCTAGTTCAGGAGCAGCTGGACCTCGGGGTGATTCAGGGGGGGGGGGGGGGGGGGGGCAGAACTCCGTCCCGTGTGACTCCTCATGAAAAGCTTAATATAGGATTCCCTCCCAGTCGCGGTCGGTTGGCTTATAGGATTCCCTCCCGGGCACTTTGGGTGGATTCAATCACAAACTCAATTTTGGTTATTTATTGCACAGTAGCAAATTTCATAAAGGGTAAGTCCTAACTTAAGAGCACAAACAATAATAATCTAGCAATACAATAGTAATCTAGTGGCCAATGGAGTTCGCACAAAAGCTCGCTACGTAGCCAGCGCACAGTGGGGCGAAAACGAAAAAATGCGCTTATAAGTAGGATTTTTGAAAGTCGAGATTTGGTCCAAGTGATGGGAGAAAGTGGTTTGTTTGCCGTCAATGCCAATGCCAAACGGCTAAGTGATGATTAAACCGTTGAGATTTTTGTTGAATCATGTGAAAACAAGTTAAAAAGTTGATGAAATGTAAAATGGAAATCAATTCATTTTTAATATATATACATTTTAATATGGTCCAAGTATTTTTTTTTTCAGTTTACATAGTATGTAAACGCTGCTCTGCCAAAATCACGAAACTTTAAAACCATCCTCCGCCAAAACCGCGAAACTGAAAAGTTACTGTTTTTCAGTAGAGGCTTCCGAACTTACTCCGTAATTTTTCATCGTTGCGGATTGGGAATACTTCGATTGTTGCACTGTTTTCCTTACCTTACAACATGACAGAATAAGTATTATTAGGTTTCACTCCATCAAATCATCATGAACAACCCAGATGACCTCGCAATGTTCTAAAAATACAGATTCGTGGTTTTGGTGGAGTGGGTCCCGAGAAGTTTAGTTTTAGTTTCTAAGAATAAAATAAACAGTAGCTTAGCAACAGTTCATGAATTCATTTATTCGTACAATAGAGAGTGAACCGAGGAAGTCAACGCAATGAGAAACGGTTTTAAAAAGTGAATTATAAATTCTTATTTATAAAATTCACATGAATACAGTGATTACTGAAAATTTTCCTCTATGAGGTAAATTGAGAAAAGATTGTAGAACGTGTTAAAAATTTATTCTGACTCCAAGACTGACTCCTCTTGATCTGGCTGTGGAAGCGCATCTCTGGTGGAGGAGGACACAGCTGAGCAATCAGGAGCCTTTTTATGGTTGAAACCCCAACAACTGTAGGTAGATGCACGTATACCTAGTTTAAACGAAAAACGCTGCAAATTTTACACAAGGGTTTATTATTCTTTGATATAGGTTACTTGTGCAGAAATTAAATTCTGTCAATGAAAAAATTTAAAAAAAAAATTTTTTTTTGATTTTTATTTCAAAAAAAATTATTTTTTTTTGATTTTTTTGTTCAAAAATGTGTTTTTTCAAAAATTCTGTTTTTTACTCAAAAAATATTTAACATCCTGGGATCCTTCAAAAATCCCATTTTTAGCCCCATGAAAGCCCTAAAGATCGCCCCAGTGAAATCGGATCGTTCCGGGACCCCAAAAAATGGATTCTACGTCCAAAAATACTTCGAAAACGACACCTAACTCGATCCCATAGCTAAAAGCCTTCAAAAAACCCCTCCCGTAGCCCCATTATAGCCCCAGAGCGCCCCACGGGTTTGGGCGATCGGACTGAAAACCTTGCGGGCACAACTAGATGGTAAACCAAGTATTTTGTCAAAATTTCAGATTTTTAAAAAAATTCCTTCTGCCCAAAACGGCCCGGACGGCGGACGGACATTTCGGATTTAGAATGTAGACCTCTTGAAACGGATAATGTCAAATTTTGAGGCCGATCGGAGTCGTCGACCCGCTTCGCGAAAACATAGGTGTATTATTCCAAGAATAATAAACCAAAAAGAAGGAAAATGAAGCATTGGGAGATGCCAATTTCTCCAAGAGCATCATTCTTAGTTTTCACGAAAGTGCCAATTGCTTCCGAGGTTACTCCGCAACTCCGCGAATCTCGTGCATGTGATGAGGAGGGCTACGCCAAACTCACGAATCTGCCAGATTCGTGAAAGTGCAGAGGAGAAAAACATTTTTCAGCAGATTCGTGGAATAGATACCTCTCAAATAACCAGCTGATAATGGGGTTAGAGAGATGAAATTTCTGGAGTAGCTACTTGATCAATGTCACTATTTAAAGCGACGCTTAGCCCAATTTTCGAATTTTTGCAGTTTCGCGGTTTTGGCAGAGGATAATTTTAAAGTTTCGTGGTTTTGGCAAAGTAGCGACTATAGTATTACTACAGTAGAAGTACAAATAATCAGTTTGCAGGATCAGAATAATTATTTTTCTCAACATAAAGAAATGTATAGTGTCAATTATTTTTAATTTCACTGTATGGTTTTTGCGCATCCTTGCGCATCTTAATTTCCACGATTTATAGTAGCCTCTACCTATCTAGAAACACCTCCAACAATAGTTTGCTGCATCCACTCGCAACTTTGGGCTCCAGAGACGTATTTATCTTGAAAAAGTGAGTCATTTCTTGTGGAGGGGGGGGTCTACAAACTTAATGCTATGTATTCATATACCATTCCATGCTTCAATATTGAGTAAACTACAATTTAGAAGGAAAAACCAGCGTTATTGGGCGTTTTTTTGCCATTTGGGGAAATTTAGCCCATTTTTGAACGAACATAACTCGGTACCTATTGGGTCAAAAATTACATTGAAGTAGTGCAAAATGTTCAGAATTTTGTGCTCCACAACGTTAATAGAAGGCTCCTTTTCGATATAAGCGATAGAAAAAAAGTTACGGTCAAAAAACTGAAAAACGTCCGAAAAAATCGCGGTTTTTTGCCCCCCCCCCCCCCCCCGAACTTAGCACAAGCTTAATCAGTCCGACGTTTTTAGTATAGACCCTCTATATAGTCCCGAACAACCCCCAAAAGTTTCGGAATTATTCCGAACGAAAGGCCTTTTTTGAGATAATGACTGGACTATAGTTTTTGAATTTTCAACCCAAAGAAGACGTCGAACCGAATCCAAAAATGATTCCATTGGATTCAGCATTGAAAAATACTTACAGCAATTTTTTTCGTATATCGATGTAGACAGTTTATTTTGAAATATAAGCGCATTTTTTCGTTTTCGCCCCACTGTGCAGCGTAGCCATGGACAGCTGTGGAAAGGTTTGGGACCGTTTTGGAAAGCCTTTAAAAGCCTTAGCCAGCGTGGGACCAGCAATGCAAGCCTTGGAAACCCTTAGTCAGTTTGACACCAACTGAGCAAGATCTGGAAAGCTTCGGACCATCCCAGAAACCCTTATTCAGCTTGGCACCGACGACATCGCTTCTGACATTGACACTGACAAACCGCACGCACAAACTGGCTCACTCATGTTCACTTCAACGGGTCGGGTCCTAGGCAGATAACAAGCGCATTCCAGAGGGAGTCCTTACTTACTCCAAAGCCACCTCGAGCAGGAGAGGGATTAGCGTCTCTGATTTGATGGCAGTAAGGGATGGAATCATATGCCTCCCCATTCTGGAATCCACAAGTCCACGGACCTCCCCAACATCCTAGTACCGGATCAGGAATAGGGTGCTACGGCGACAACGCAGTTACTGAACCTGAGTTCCTTCCCAGGATGAGTACCACGACCGCCTTGATAGCAGCAGTATTTCACAATTTAAGTCAGACTGTTAACACGAGGAGATGCGGCAAAGACAGCTTTTGTCACAGACGAGGGCTGCTACCGATACCGACGAAAACCTTTTGACCTACAGGGTGCACCAGGCACCTTCCAACACCTGGCAATGATGCTTATACGGTTCCCAATATACACCAGCATTCCTGGGGGTCCTCAACCTTTTTCATTACATCTGGTTTTGGGCTCATCTGTCTATTGCAAAGTTGAGTCTTGTCGTTTCTTGTTCCTTCCGTTTGAGTCTTGATGTCTCATTGTTCCTTCCTTTCCAGTTGTTCTTGTCTGTAGTAGAATTTGGGTTGGAAAACGGATCAATGGCCGACCCAATCTTACGAAGATCCGCACTCCCGGCGCCTGGGCAACAGATCTGCACGTATAAATTGGCTCCGCTGTCCATTCTTGACGTCTCGGATGAAGACTCACACTCTGACAGGGGGGCGGCTTTGCTCGGCCAACCACTTTCTCGGACAAGGGGCCTCGCTTTGCTCGCCCTTTGAAAGACGGGTCCAGTGATAGGGTAGACCTACCTATACAACTTTTAAATGCCTAACAACCTCCCGATCTTTGGAATAGCGAGAGAAATCGTCTTCCCACTTATCAGAATACATCTGAAATGAGTGTGGAATGAACCGCCTTCAAAACTTTTCAAAAACTTTCTCCAGAATCGCGGGATGTAGTAATCGATTTCTCGACCTGAGTCAAGTGGACCCCAATGGCAGCCTCTCCTCCCCAAGGTCCCCGGTAGACTTTACACCAAGCAGGGCCCGGCCCCTATAAGGTCTATAACATGGTGATCGCTAAAAATCGTTCAAATTAAACTCGCCGTCTAAATGTGCTGATCTTTCGGGATTTAGCATTAAAATTTGGATCTCCAGGTCAGGATACAGAGGAAACGCCAACTCAATCAGACTGTAGACAACGAAGAACTGCGCTCAATGGGCTTACCAGACGTGGAATTCGCTCAGGAATTCAAATTCGCCAAAACATTTAGGGGTTCCCATTTGGAATAAGAAAGTTGGGCTCAAATGCGCCTATTTGCGCGCATCTCAGGGGGATCTCAACCCCCCCCCCCCCCCCCCCCCCCCCTATTCATAAGAAACAGGAAGCCGAGACAGTAGAAACAAAAAAAAAAAAAAAAAAACATGTCGAAGAGGTGAGGCAAATGCTGGACACCGGTATGTCGGCCCAAGGCCACGACTGGGTCCCCCGAAAAATAAGGGGAACTCCACCCTGGACCTATTTAGTCAGGTCCAGGGCCACCAGCACTTGCCTCAGGTGCTCCAAGGTCCACAGGCCTGGGGGCAGCAGGCCCACAGTGGGACGAAACGGCCTTTTTTAGGGACATGCTGTTCCCCTCCGTTAATACTTATACTAAAATGTTGAACTAGGTCATTATAGAAGTATTTTTTTCGCGCTGAATCGAATGGTGCACCGAGAGAAAAGAGGGCCGAATCGTGCCCGATAGACTTGAAATTCCTGGAAATGTTGTGAGTACCCGATAAGTTAATTAATCGGGAAGTCGTAAAACGTATCGGGTGAACGCGAAATTAATCGGGTGGACGAAAAACTTAATCGGGTGTTTTTCAAATTAATCGGGAGTGGTGAAGAAATTAATCGGGTTTTTGTAAAATCTATCGGGCAGTCATGAACGGGCCAAGTCAATCGGGTGCGCTCAGCAGGCAAGTCAATCGGGTTTTTTACAGAACCTATCGGGAGAAAAGGAAAACCAATCGGGTGTTGCTGTAACTAATCGGGTGTTGGTAAATGAACCTATCGGGCGTACATGAAATGAGACATGCCCGTTTGATTCATCTATCGGGTGAAGGGGTATTTACTAATCGGGTGATCCGACTTGGAAAACACCCGTTTGAATGTCAATCGGGCATCGACGACGTAAGACGTGCCCGATTGATTTATGTATCGGGTGAGGGGGTTCCGATTAATCGGGTGATAAGACTTGAAAAACACCCGTTTGAATCTCGATCGGGCATACATGAAGTAACACATACCCGATTGAGCAATGTATCGGGTGAGGGGATTCAGATTAATCGGGTGTGAAACAGTGAAAAACACCCGTTTCGTTAGCAGTCGATGTCAGATTAACAACAACGTACCCGATTGATTAATGTATCGGGTGAGGGGGTTCAGATTAATCGGGTGTCGAACAGTGAAAAACACCCGTTTCGTTAGCAATCAATGTCACATTAACAGCAACATACCCGATTAATTAATGTATCGGGTGAGGGGGTTCCGATTAATCGGGTGTGGAACAGTGAAAAACACCCGTTTCGTTAGCACTCGATGTCAGATTAACGACAACATACCCGATTGATTAATGTATCGGGTGAGGGGGTACTGATTAATCGGGTGATAGCGACTGACGAACACCCGATTGGTTGTCCTTCGACGTGCAAGTACGTGAAACATGCCCGATTGATTAATCTATCGGGTGAGGGCGTGGTAACTAATCGGGTGGTGAAAAACGAAAACTCCCGTTTCGTTTCCAACGGATGTTCGATTTAGTAACAGATGCCCCTTCGAGTAATCTATCGGGTGAAGGGGTGGTAACTTATCGGGTAGTGAGAATTTGAAGTACCCGTTCGGTTATCGATCAATCGAGCATCGATTCTTACGACAAACCCGATAAATTAACCGAACTGCTAAATAATAATAATTCGGGTGTAAGAAGAAAATACGTTGAAGGAAGCCGTTGTCGGATTCCGCACGGGGGAATTTGTAACGGCTGTTCATTTCAGCCCGAAATGACATGTTGTGCACTTATTCCCAGAGCTGTCCATTAATGGACAACAATTGTTGAAATGTGTACAGCGCGCAGGTACCTATAGCATTTCGTGTAATTGTCGTAACTGCGGAATGACGACCCACGGTCCTGATCAACAATGGAGTGAAAGGTTTACGGAAGACCGTTAACGAATCCCAGGTTCAATAGAACAGGTCAACGAGTGTACGACGTACTAAGAGAACTTTCGAAAATAACGGGAACCGGACGTTGGCAGAGGTTGTTGAAATGTTTAATGAAAAATCAGAGGAAAATTAGAGATAATTACGATTGAAGATGATCACCATCCGTCAACAGTTGTTAACGTTGAATAAATTAAATGAATTTTGTCGGACAAGTTTTTGTCAAGTTACCTACGTTGGGATGGTTAGCAAGAAACACGTAGGCACTTGGTGCTAATCGTTGTCTCTCCAAGTTGCACTTGCGTGAATATTTACATACAAGCTGTCCACACATTAGCAGAGGTTAAGTAGACATGTAATGAAAACGTTTCAACAGTTTTTATGGATGGCCTGACGTTGTTAAACCTACCAATGGTTTGTACGTAGTCAGTCGGTGAAGAAGTTATGACTTGCATTGAAGCCCAATCATTTCCCCTAAACCGCAGGAAAATTAAAGATTATGTTCATTAGAGATGATCGTCATGCGTCAACGTCTTTGTACGTAGTGTAACGTTTTTCACCCATTTTTGATCAAGTTACCTACGTTCCGATGGTTAGCAAGAAACACGTAGGTACTTGGGTGCAAATCGTTGTCTCTCCAATTTGCGCTGGCTTTAGTCATGTAATGAAAACTTTCCATTAATTAGTAATCGTGGTAGAACATTTTGCAATACTGCTTTCGCCGTTTGAGTCAGCTGCACCTACCCATGGGTGCACCTACCCAGCTGCACCTACCTACGTGAGGTTAGGAGCTGTCTGTCGATTGCCGTACGAAAATGACTTGTACTAAAAGTGTTACGTTCCACCAACGTTAGAGGACGTCGTAGATGATGATTCCGACATATGATGGTGATTGAGGATTTACCGGGGACCACTTAAGGACAATTGTCCACAGCAAGTGGCGAACGCTGTACGTTACATAGGAGTATACCCAAGTGCTACTTTCATAATTGATTTTTAGTGTGTTGTAGACGAGAAACACATTTGAAATAAATGCTGGTGTACGCAGAAAGTATCGAGGGATTTTCAGAATTTTGTGCGTACGGAAAAGTAGGTGGGAAAAGACCATACTAAGTTTTTAGCGGGAACCGCATGTCTACTTAGCAGAAAGTAAAACGATACAAGTTGTCGAACGCCCGACTGATTATTGAATCACCCGATTAATTTCGACAATACTCGATTGATTTCAGTGCTACTGCAGGGAAATGCACGCTGATGCAATATGGCGACAGTCTTTGTTCAACGGGCGTCGGGCGTTGTTTCGTGTACTCGTTTGTGTTATATTTCCTTCGTAGACGGGATTTTCTGTACAAATTTCGCTCATCCGTTGACAGCTGTGATCGTGACGTTCCGTTGGATACATTAGTTCCACCGGGAGGTGCTGTTTTGCAGTGAACGTCTGGAAACATCTGTCTTCATCACCGTCTCTGAATTGCGAACGTAGAAGTAAGTACTGTGAGCAGGTCGAACAATCCAGGGGCACAGGGAGCTTGTAATACTACAAATTTGATTGGAAAATGAGGGTTACGTTTCTCTCGGAGCATTTGAAATCGTTAACGAGTAATTTCAAAATTATCCCGGTAAGTTTAAGAGTTATCGGGTTTTCGTGAGGGTTGTTCACCCCTGAGGAAAACCCGATTAGTTTACTAGTTGTCGGGTACATCGTGAAACCAATCGGGTTCCCTCATGGACCTTACGGGAACGCCGTTGGTTGTAGCTGCACAAGTAGGCGGGCCCGATTGACGGTGTGAGAATTCACCAATATATACCCTTGTGTAACATTTGCAGCATTTTTCCAATGATAGGAAGTGCAGTTGGCCAGAAATGGCGCGTAACCTCTGTTATCACTTGAGAAAAAAAAAATGAATTACAAAAACCTTGTGCACACGACCGCTTTCACTGTCGACTTTGCATTTCGTGTTACATGATTGACAATGACTGTTATTCCCTCAGTAGGAGGATTTACTTTAGCTTTGCCTGGCCTGACTGTTCGTTGTCTTCTTCCAAGGTGATGTTCCATTGAAATCAATGTCATTGTCCGTACAGCTGCTGAGTTTGAGCTGAACGACCTCAAAAACCTGCCACCGGAGAACGCTTGGTTAGTCGTCGCTACCGACTTATGGAATCCCAAGGAGAAGCTTAAGTACGTGCTTGGGTGGAAGGCTAGGTTTCCAGAGACGAAGCCGGTGTTCGCACCGCCTGACTTCCCCCTGTCGTCCCGTCAACGATCGGAGAGTAGTCTACTTGAAGAAGTGAGTCATCTCACCCTATACATAACCGTGCATAAATTACTTCCCAAGTCTCTTGATCATGGGCATTAACGTCTAACGAACATGCTCATGTCTCCAGGGTCCCTTCGCGCCAACAACACGTGAGCATCTCCCCCTCGGCCAGCCACTGTACCACACTCGTGAGGACAGTGATTCCAGCGACAGCGACGATTGCGTGACGGACGCAGCGTACAGCACAGAGAAGTGGACATTTGTGGATTCACCTGAAAAAGTACGTTTGCCTAACGGCTCCGTATGTCTGAGGTGGTTGTGGTACGTGCTGACCTTTGTTGTAAATTCTTGTCTCTTTTCTCAGATCACCCAGTTGTTGCTAGCTTCGCCCAAGAGCAGCGCGACACTTGCTTTGACTGCTCCAGACCGTCCCCGGCCATTGAACGGCTCGGACAGAAGTGCGGTAGCGGACGCTGTCATCCCTGCCATCCACCGTCAAGCAAGTGAGGGGCGGAACTTGATTCCTCACTTCAGCTACAAAGCATTACAGTGAGTGTGGGACTAGTTACGTTTGAATTGCATTCCACATTTGTCGACAGTGTAACGTATGCATTCGCTGTTTTGGTTGTTGTTGCAGGTCGATATCGGAACGCTTAGCAAGGTTTTTTGGAGAGGACCCTTTACACTACCTGTGGTTCACGCTGGTACCCGCTCGTGGCGGTAGCGGCGTCTCGTCGTCTGAAAGTGAGGCGTCCTCTTCGCAAAAGGCTGTTCGGAAGTACCCTCACGGGGTGCTGTGGAACAAGGTCAACAACTTGAAGCAGAAGTGGAGGAAGAGGAATCCAGTCGAATTCGGTGAACTGCAGGAGGCCAACCGTCTGAAACGAGAGAAGGCCAAAAAACGCCGAGCCAGCAAACCCAAGCGGAAGGCGAAGAAGCAGAAGGACGACGAACAACCAGCAACGCCGCCGCCACCGCCCCCCCCCCCCCCCCCCACACCAACACCAAGACGTATCACGCTAGAAGGTGAGGACGTTGAGAAATTATGTTGTCTATAACTGTCTCCTGCTACACACTTTCCTGTCTCGTCTTGCCACCTAACCTGTCTCAAGTGATATTTACAAGTGTTTACTTAATGTTTCAGAGCGACGTGTTGCCTTACTCTCGCTGCCATTCATCCAGATCCTCAAGAGCAACGATTGGTTGAAGGGTGCGCATTTGTCTCCACCCATACGGGAGGCTGTGCAGAAGACAGCGGTTGCGAGACACAACTTCCTCATTGCTCCCGGGAACGACCTGCGCCAATACCTGGACGTCTTCCCGTTTTTGAAGAGTGCTCACGTCACCAAGCTAGTTGTGAGTATTTCCTCTTTTTTCCGTCAATGTTAAACATTTTCACTCGCTCATCTGCATATGTGATGTCCTGCGTTTCAATGACATTGTAAATACTCACGGCACAAATCGTCTGTTCCTTCTGTTGCAGATCGAAGTGGATTTTCAAGAAATCTACAACATCCCCTCTGGGCAGTTGTACAACAAGTTGCTGGCCGTGCATCCGGCCATTATCGCAGAGGCTCGAGCGGGCAAATTCGTTAAAGGCAGAGGTGCTTTTGACGATTCCATTTTGGCATTCTACGACCACAATACCGGTAAGAATGAGTTTTCACGTTTCACGTCCCTTCACCAACATACTGGTCTCCTGCCACTGTGCGCAATAGCTACATAAGTAGCGTTTTCTCTTTGTTGCAGACATCGAACGACGAGTTACAGCGGCACTGCTGGCCTTACCGTACGCACTCGGCACGCAACGACTTAAACGAGCGGGGAAAAGAGCCCCAACGCAGATCTCGAAGAAGGAGTCGGCGGACTACTTCGTCAAGTTGGTAGCCACTGAGACGGAAGCCAACTTATTCCACGAGAAGCTGAAAAAGGACGCTGGTGGCACCATTCAACCGTACGTCGTCGCTATTGGATCGCTAGGTACGATTTCTTATTGTCTAGTGAAATATTTGGATTATAGCCTCAGAGTAGAAACCCTTGTTCAAGCCGTCGATTTATGCTTTAAGCTTATCTTCGTTTTCAATTGTCAATACCCCGAACAGTGCAAACACGTGTGGCAAACCCTTGAGCTTCTTTGTTACGAGTTGAAAGAGTCCACCCCTTTTTTGTTCAGTGCCCAGACTCTTGCAGCAACTTGCAGCAACTACGTTGCAAATATCAGTCCAGTTGTCCCACTATCTGTTCCAAGTAAGGAAACAGCGTTCGTGGTCTTAAGTTCGTACGACGATCAATCGCTTGTCGCCACTGCAGGTAGTTCAGACGGCCAACAAGTAACTTTCCAAGCATCGACCAACGTAATTTCATTGCAAGGGGATGATGGCCAGTCAATGCTGGTAGCCTCAGTTGACTTGTCGTTTGCGCAAGAAAACCAAATCCCCACTATCGACTTCCACATACCCTTGTCATTAGAGTCACCTTCTACTAGTACGTCTGAACCTCTCTTGTCTACGTCTACGTCTTCCCAAGTAACTTCTCAGCCTCTGAGTTCCATTAGTTCTGAAGCGTTGCCCCCCCTTATTATTCAGCCCTCCACCTCTAACGAAATTGTGCCTGAAACTCAGTCCGAAGACGATTTGCAAATTGTACGGGAGGAGTTGACCTTTGCGTTACCCCTTATATCCCCACTCGCTAGTACGCCTACGACGGAGGTACGCTCTAACAGCGAAACGCAGAGAAGGACTCCTAGAAAGTCTACTCCTTCTAAAGTCATTGCTTCAACGTCAAGTGAGGTCCCCCCCCCCATTTTTGATTCCACAGATAACCCCCCTAGGAGTTCCCTGTACAGCCCAATTAGTTCCGACTCGTCTTTTTCGACTACAAGTCACAGTGGTGCATCTACTCCGCACTCTTTGCAGGATATGGTCAGGAAACAAATACGACGTTCACAACTAGGCAAACGGTTTGATGCGGATTGTTAAATGTGTATGTCATTGAATTGCACTACATCCTCCACGCGTGTCTGCACTGTTCGGTGATTGTACGATCACTCCTTATCTGCACACCGTTAATGTACACTCATAATCTGCACAACCTCCCCATTTCGACAACGTAGTTGTCTTTAAGCCACTGTCACAACTAATTTTGTTCAGGTTGCACTCAAACCATGTAGTACTTTTGTTCAAAACGCACGTCACCTAAGAACGGTGTAGCACTTGAATGTTATATTGAATGTTATTGAAATTGCAGTTTCGCACTTTCATGCTCTTACTTTGCATTGTATAACTTGCCGTGCACCATGTTCTGTACTTGCAGTAAACTAGGGACTTAGTAACTTCAGCTGACCAATTACTTGTACAATTACGTGTTTTTAGTACCATAAGAAGAACTAAGTGTACAATTAGTGAAATTACGTGTTTTTCTTAAAATTGGTTTTTTGGTGTGGATTGTATACATTGCCGTGCACCATTTTCTGTACTTGCAGTGCACTAGGGACTTAGCAACCTTTGTAGAATTCTTATAACTCATTTCTGTATCAGCGGTTACAGCACCTTCGTGTGTTCAATACAATTAAGTGTACTTTGTTAAATGCGCTCCATGTAAATATTGTGAATAAAACCCTTTTTTTAAATTTGTACTAACGTTTTCTGACTTGTCCCCCACGAATGTGAGGTATGCAATAGCTAACCTAGGTTGATGACTGGGCATGATAATGGATTACTTTAATTAATATATCGAAATTGTCAATTTCATTTCGTATATTGATGTTCCGTATGTACAGTTTCCCTCATCCTCGATTGATTTCCGTCTGTCGGGTCCTCCTTCACCACTAGCCGCTTGGTTCCCTTTCCGGCTCCTGCAACCGCCTGCTTGGTCCTCCGTATTGCTTCCGCTTGAAAGTCAATAACGAATCCCTTCATACACTGATATATCAGTATATTGATGTAGTCGTTCTTGAATATCAAGCGAAAGCAATACGGACGACCAATCAGGGGGCTGTAGGAGCTTGAACGGGAACCAATCGGGTAGTGGCGAAGGAGAACCCGATAGACGGAAATCAATCGGGCATGCGTTGGGGGCGTGTACAGGGACCCGATAGGATATCCTATCGGGTCCGCGGAACGGGGAAGGAAAACCCGATTGAAAATCAATCGGGCTTTTACAGAAGCCCGATAGGTTTATGAGGAACACCCGATTGAAAATCAATCGGGCTTTTAGGGAAGCCCGATAGGTTGATGAGGAACACCCGATTGAAAATCAATCGGGCTTTTAGGGAAGCCCGATAGGTTGATGAGGAACACCCGATTGAAAATCAATCGGGCTTTCAGTGACGCCCGATACGTTTTACGAGAAAACCCGATTGAAAGTCAAACGGGCTTTTACTGCAGCCCGATAGGTTTTAGGTGAAAACCCGATTGAAAATCAAACGGGCGTTTAGCGTTGCCCGATAGGTTTTATGTGACGACCCGATTGATTATTAGGGGGTGTTGGTCAGTGGTACCCGATTGATTAATCTATCGGGCATGCTGAGATGCCCCATGGGGTTTTGGGGGAAAACACCCGATTGATTCTTATCAAAACTGGGGATCAATCGGGTTATTTTTTTGTAAATCACCCGATTGACCGGTCTCTCCGGGCACCCCTTACGCACACCCGATAGATTTGAAATCTTATCGGGTAAAATTTGCGGTTAATCGGGCTTTTTCCCTGCATCTCGACTACGTGCGAGCGTTTAATCGGGCAAAAAAAGCCATTTTTTCTCTCAGTGTGAGGTTTATTTTCCGATAGGAGTCGAAGGAAAGGCGGTAGAGCCTATATTAAATAATTCCTGTACCATAGAATTATGATGGATGCTTGCTAACGTTCCGCATGGGAAAACTGGGAGAAAGACCTTAATTTAGACCAGGTTACTTCATTTATTTTATTTATTTATTTATTTGAAAATATGAAATTTGTATAAAACATAAAATTCCATTTCTGAAAAAATAAATAAAATAAAAATATTTAAAATAATTAAAAAGCCCATTGAAAGGCTAATGACTGAAAAAATACATTGAAAAGTCATCGAAATTTTTGCTCAATTTTGTTTTTTGTCCAGTTTTATCCAAAAATACCCTGAAAATTATCACAAATTGTTCGTAAAAAGAGTGTGTAGGGCAAAACCGCAAATTTACGCAGGAAATTCCTTCATAGTTTGTTAACTGAACATGTCAGGAATGTACCCATACCATCAAATGTTTGAGGAAACTTGAGGGAAAAAACTTGCGAGCTGATTATCGCTCGAAAACAGCGTTTTTCGGTAAAAAGTGGTATGCCCCGACTACTAAGACGTCCAAAATTTTTTTCCCGACGTTGAGTCCTTCTACAGACCTCAAGGAATGAGGCTATCGTGCCTGAAAAAATTGAAAAAAATTTCTCGAAGCTTCTGGGCTACAATAAACTTGACCGTCGCGACGCGTCAAAACTGCAATTTCACCTCATTTTGTGATCCATAAGAAAAACTGGGGTAAGGAATAAGTTAAAAAAATTGAAACTTCGTCTCCAGATACCTAAGTCTACATATATTCGGAATATATCCAGCCCGAAACCGCAGAAGATTTTTTTTTGTCAATGTCCCTAAAAAAGGCCGTTTCGTCCCACTGCGCGGCCACCCCCTGCGACGAACGGGCAAACTCAGGGCCCCCTGAAGGTCCTGTCGAAGAGGTGAGGGGACCTTTCCATTTTTTGGAAAAAGGTTGCGCTAAAAATCGGCGTATTTTTAGCACTTACGGTTGAAGGCATGTGACATACTCTGCCAATTAGTTAGCACACGTTCTGAATTAGTGGCATAGGTAGATCTCCAGAAAAACGACCACGGCAAAATTACCAATATTGGAAGGCTAAAAGATTCAAATCTTCCAATATTCATCGATACCATTCAACATTATGACCATAAATGATCTCAATTGACTGTTTTACTGCTAATGTTTCCTGTCGTTTTTGGCCAAATTTGGTTTGAAATTGATCAGTCTGAAATAATTTTTTTTTTTGCATCAGGCACATTTTGGACTGACCCCCACTCATGTCAGAACTCATCGAGCTTCCGGTTCTCTTAAAAGCAAAGCACGAAATTACCAAAAATAGAAACTTGGCTGGCGTAATCAAAACGTTTATTCAGTAAAGCGAACGAGGAAGAACGTTGAATGAAACGACGACAGAGCTCAAGAAGCGGTCAACTCCTCGTAGTAACTCTTGATCACGATCATGAAGTAAAACTCTAAAGACGCCATCATGAGGGATTGTAGCAAAAGCCAGATGCCAGAACTTATTTCGCCGTTGGCGAGAGTTACAATTGACATAATAACCCCAAGCAATCCTTCGAATATAACACTGTAGAAGAGGTAAAACAAAGCGACGAACTTCACCATCGTTGGGTTCTCGGCCGCGGCGCAAAACGCGAGTATGCCGTTCACTACCGCTTTAATCAAATACAAGAAACCCATAATACCAAATATGGCGGCCAACAGCTCCAAATATTTTCTATTTTCCAATAAGGCAAATTCCTGCGTCTCATCATCTTCTATACTCAAAAAGACGCCCATCACAGCGAGGAATACTATGGCATAAATAAAGTAGTAGATGAAAAAGATCCATCCAATAGTCGTACAGCCACATTTGAGGGAGCAACCACAGCAGCACATATTGACGTGTGGAAGGCACCTGAGGACACCATCACAGCAACCATCATTTCTTTCTTGCTTTTCACTCTTTCCGAACATTTTCTACGATAACCGAGAACACACTGAAAGAAAATTTGGTTCAAGTTGCTAACAGCAGTTTCCAAACCCACTGCAGTGAACGCTTTTCCACATTTGCATGTGAAGCAATTCAAAACAATTCCAGTGCAATGGTTCAATGAAGCCACATCCAAGGTATTTTTTGGGGTCATCTTCCCTGCAGTTGCAAGACCGTTACGCCCAACAAACTTCACGTCCTTCCTACTTACTACAAAGAAGGTAATTGTAGGTTCGCACAATAAATCGGGTAATGGGCGTGTACCTACGAGCCCAAATTTAGTTCCTTCCTAAATTTGATTTAGTTATATTAATTTTTGTGTTGCGTGTTTGGGGGATGGCCTCCGGGGTTACTGAGATTTCGCCACCGTTGTCTTTGGAGGAAGAGGAACGGCGCGCCGTTGGTGGTCCGGAACCCCCGAAAACGTGATCGAAACTCAATTTTTTCATAATTTTCTACAGATTTGAAAATTTGATCCTTTATTCTACAGTTCTTGAAACACCCAAGCCTGCCAAGGCTTTCCCGAAAACTGCCTAGAAACGTTTGCAGGAAATTCGAAATGTTTAAAGTTGCCCGATGCTAGCGATTTTTTTGTTAACGTAGCGATTTGTATTTATTTTTTTCTTATTTCCAAAATTTGGAGAGCTTTGCTGATTGGTTAATCACAGTCAACAAGTAGATCCGAAGATGAGTAAATTATCTTTAAAGTACAATTTTCATGAATATTTTTCGAAATTAGGTAGAAAAAATCGTAAAAATTGGTACGCGCAAAAATTAGTCTCAGATTGTCGAGAAAGGTATAAAGAAAGTTTTCGATCCAATTCCAGGTGCTACTAGTTGCTACCTTGGCCTGTAGGTCAATTTTTCTGATCCAAAGTCCGTATCTCTGCTCATAAACCTGGGATACTTTTCGTCCACGTCAAGATCAATGTCCAGAGACGGAAGTGGAGCTCCCTTCCGTCGGTTTCGTGTGCCCTCTCCCAACCCGATATTTATTTTATTTCATTTATATTTTTCCGATTAACATATTCAAATAAATAAATTTGGACATTTTGGTTTATTATTCTTGGAATAATACACCTATGTTTTCGCGACGGGGGTCGACGACTCCGATCGGGCTCAAAATTTGACATTATCCGTTTCAAGAGGTCTACATTCAAAATCCGAAATGACCGTCCGCCGTCGGGGCCGTTTTGGGCAGTAGGATTTTTTTTTAAATCTGACATTTTGACAAAATACTTTGTTTACCATCTAGTTGTGCCCGCAAGGTTTTCAGTCCGATCGCACAAACCCGTGGGGCGCTGTGGGGCTATAATGGGGCTACGGGAGGGTTTTTTTAAGGCTTTTAGCTATGGGATCGAGTTAGGTGTCGTTTTCGAAGTATTTTTGGACGTAGAATCCATTTTTTGGGGTCCCGGAACGATCTGACTTCACTGGGGCGATCTTTAGGGCTTTCACGGGGCTAAAAATGGGATTTTTGAAGGATCCTAGGATGTTAAATATTTTTCGAGTAAAAAAATAAAGAATTTTTGTAAATAAACATTTTTGAAAAAAAAAATCCAAAAAAAAAATTTTTTTTTAGATAAAAATCCAAAAAATTTTTCTTAGATAAAAATCCAAAAAGAAAATTTTTTAAAAAAATTTTTTCATTGACAGAATTAAATTTCTGCACAAGTAACGTATATCAAAGAATAATAAACCCTTGTGTAAAATTTGCAGCGTTTTTTTCTATTTTTTCCAATATTTTCGATTCAACTTCAGTAACTTGTTAATTTTAATGAAAACGTTGAGATAACCAATAATACACTTGGGTCTGACATGAAACGTTCAGGTAATCAACGAAAAAGCCGAAAAATGTCTTTTTTTCACCATTTCTGGGTCTCAAAAGTGAATAAGAACATGATTTTTGGAATCTGCGCACTAAAAAACATAAGACCTACTCATTTTGAAAGCAAAAGTAAAAAAAATTAAAGTCGCTAGGAGTTCCGATCACGTTTTCGGGGGTTCTGGACCACTGTCGCGGCGTACCTGAATATCCCTATCTATAGGGCATAACGCGAGATGTCTCGACCTGCTATCCAAGAAGGCGGTGACGAGGAATTGAGGGAAAACCCGCTATGTCCAGACCGGCCGAAAGTGTCGGGGTAATCTGGAATGCGTTGGTTTTCGGATGGGAGTCCAGGGGAATTTAACGTTGAAGCTGAGGTGTCAGCGTCGATATTATTTCGCCCTGGATCCGCATTTGATACGGGAAATCAGAGGGCTGGCTTCCCCAGACGACTTGTCGCCAAAGGAGGCCCGCTTTCTAACGAAAACCCGCTCTGCCGGCAGCTGAAGAGGAATAATTCTGATACCTCCCCCCTCCCGTCAATAGCCCCCCAAGGGCTCGCAGATTGCGTAGCTAGTTTAACGTTCTCAGCAAACGGAAGCATGTTTGTACCGGTCCACCAGAAAATCTTTGCCCCTGTACGAGGTCCCAAGAGAGGTTGTTTACGGTGTAAACTTTGTTCCTCGGATCTTGTGTGTTGAAGACAGATGCCTCGGCCGCCTTCACCACCGGAGCTTCTGCTAGGATTCACATAAACGTTCAAAAGTTCAGAGGTGAAGTGTCAACCGACCAGACAGGTATTACAACACATAATTGACTTTTAGTAAAACATTGGTGTTCGTCCCCAGATTCGGATCAGGCTGATCAGCGCTCTGACTGATTTTAAACAGGCGTCTCGCTGACGCTTTAGTCCACGGAGCCACTGGGGAGGCCCAGTCCTCGGTCCCAACCGATGATGCGTATGATGTAGACATTCTTATTGTAAAATGTTAAGAATAGTAGGTCAGATATAATATATCATATTATATAGGTAGGTATCATATTATGATCCGCCGGCGGCGCAATAGGGGAGCCTGAGAAATAAGCAACAATATGATAAGGCCGAATCAATTGTTGGGGGCAGGGGACAGTTTGAGCCTTCAATCTCCAACGCTCTTTCATAACTGTGGTCTCAGTGGCTTAGTTGGTTAGAGCGTTGCACTAGTAATGCAGAGGTTGTGGGTTCGAGTCCCACCTGGGGCCCAATAAATTTTTCGGCATTCCCCTTCTGATTGCTTGAATAACTTAAATGAATTCATAATTAGAATTTCAATTTAATTCAGTTTGAATTTAAATTTAATTTAATAACCCTCCCTTCCCCAAAAATCATATTATATATGTAGGTATCATATTATGATCCGCCAGCTGTGCAATAGGGGAGCCTGATCAATCAGGGGTTACTAGCAATCTGACAGGGGGGGCCTCGCTTCGCTCGGCCGACCAATTTTTCGACAGGGGAACGATCCGCTCGCACATTTGAATAATAGGTCAAGTGTGCAGAAGGCACGAGAAGGGTTGTGATGGGCCAGAAATGGCCTTAGATACCAACCTAAGAAGCTCGGTACAGTGGGGTATGGCTAGGGTGACCATACCGTCGCCTTTTGAAGGGGACAGTCCCCTATTCGAGCTTCCCGTCCCCTTGTTCCAAAAGAAAGCTGAAAAGTCCCCTTTTCTGAAGAAAATGCCAAAACGTTCCCCCACGTTGTCCAAATGTGATGCATCATCTCATCACCAACCAGCAGACTTTTCATAATGTTGTGAAGGACCAGGAGAGAGAAATGTGAAAGTAGAAGAAGAAGAGAGTTTTATCAATAACGTACCCAATCACTATCACTCATTCATCCTGTGGCCAGTGTTGCTAAATCAGGGGCTTTCCTCCCAGATTTAGGGTTTTTTTTTTTGTAAAGGGGGAAATTTTTTTCGAGGTTTTTTTTTTTTAGGGGGTTTTCATTTCAAGGGGGTAATTTTGGGGGGAAAGCAAATAATAACGGAATGGGAATAAACATAAATAGAAATTGTGTTTAATGCCGTAAAGAATAAAAGAACGTCATATTATGGCTCCATGTCAGTGGAGCCATTTAGAAGATGTTGACGCAGGTATACATATCAGTCGCTAGAGGGAACCACAGGTTCAAAAACGTTGGGAATTTCGCCGATATTTCGGATACCCTGGTTCTGCGGAGAAGAAAATAAACGCCCACGCTTGAGAATTTGTCCTGGATGACCAGATTCAGGCGATAGAGGACCAGGGACTCGGACTTACAAAAAACGACGATGATAGGTGTTTTAGATAGGCGTAAAATTTCAACCAACGTCCGATTGGTGTTGCGTGGGCGTGGGTAGCGTTGACGATGGCGATTACGTCCAAAAATAGATGGAAGCGAGTCACAATCGTTCAGCGTAGAGCTTTTGGACGGCGACTGACGATGCAGGGGTTTTGCCGGGCGGTGAAGAACAGACCCCCACTGACGGGGAATCATTGTCCATTGAACTTATAGTCTTATAAGCTCGCATACACGATCACTTCACTATTTACGAACTAGCTGCCTATAGATTTAGAACTAGATGCCTATCGAAAAAAAAAAAAAAAAAAAAAAATGAAAATAAATTGTTCCGGCTGGCTCATTGGACGTAAAATTGGCTCACGGATCCAAATTCGACAAATCAATTAGGGGTCCCCATTGTAAATAAGAAATTTGGGCGCAGATGCGCCTGTTTGCGGGCATCTCAGGGGTACCTAACCCCCCTAGTAGTAGCTAAACAGTTCACCGAGAAAGTGGAAAAAATTGGCGTATTTTAATCGCTTACCGTATCAGAGGAGAATGCATGGAACATACCCTCACAGATAGCACAGACACGGTGAGAATGAGTGGTTTAGAGTAGCACACGGACGGGGGGTGGGGCTCGCTTATCTCGCCCATTTGAATGGCACCTGGGTCAAGTGAAGGGGTAGGATACAGAGGAAATGCCGACTCAATCAGACCATAAACAACAAAGATATTTATCGAATTATCAGTCAGAAATAACTTCTTCTTTTTTTTTTTTTTTTTGCATCAGGCAAATTTTGGAATGATTCCCACTCATGTCAGAACTCATCGAGCTTCCAGTTCTCCTAGAAACAAAGCCCGAAATTTCCCAAAAAATTGAAATTGGCTGGCGTAATCAAAACGTTTATTCAGTAAAGCGAACGAGGAAGAACGTTGAATGAAACGACGAGGGAACTCAATCGATCAACTCCTCGTAGTAACTCTTGATCACGATCATGTAGTAAAACTGTAAACTCACGTCCAAAAGGGTTTGTAGCAAAACAAAGAGGCCAGAACCGATTTCGCGCTTGGCCATCATTATAATTACGAAAATAAGTTCAAGCGATCCTTCAAATATAACATTGTTGAAGAGGTAAAACAGAGCGACGAACTTCACCATCGTTGGGTTCTCGGCCGCGGCGCAACACGCGAGTATAGCGTTTACTGCCGCTTTAATAACAATCATGCAACCCATAATACCATATATGGCGGCCACTAGGTTCTTATATCGCTTATCCCTGATTAAACCTGTAACTTTAACATTGCTTTCCTTCCTCTCAAAATATTCTATATACAGAACGGTGGCCATCATACCGAAGATCATCATGGCATAAAATAAGTACCAGATGAGATAGATCCATCCAATAGCCGTACAGCCACATCTCAGGGAGCAACCACAGCAGCATACACTGACGTGTGGAAGGCACCTGATGACACCTTCGCAGTAACCATCATTTCTTTCTTGCTTCCGACGCCTTCCACTCATTTTCAACGATAACCGAAAAAAACACAGAGAGACAATTTGGTTCAGGTTGCTAAGAGAAGGTCCTTTCCGAGACAATGAACTTTTTTTCCATTTGTGAAGCAATTCTAAACGGTTCCAGGGCAATGCTTCAACTGCACCAACATTGCACATTCAAGACACTGGGGGGGGGGGGGGGGGGGGGGTGTAACGGTTATAGTGCTGGGTCCACTACTGAAGGGTCTGGAGTTGAAGGCTGTGCCAAAAATACGAAAAGATTTATTGAGCATCATTAGAAAACGCAAGAAGATGCGTATTCGAAAGCTCAAAAGATTCAAGCTCGAGTATGAATGAATGAATGAATGAAAAGATTTATTGGTTCCTCATACACAAAGGATAAAAAAGACCCATTCACCGGGTTGGCTCAACAATGTATAAGTCAACGCTAGATAGGTAGTGAGGCAAGATTACAATAAATAACTAGAGTAAACTAATAATAGCTCTTCTCCTCTTCTTTACTATAATATATTATGAGGTTTGGGAAAAAATTATATATATGTATATATATAAGGTTTTGACTTCTTAAAGAATAAGGAACAGATTGCGGCGATATAATCTTTTAACAGCATTATTTTTATAGTTCAGTTCGGCAACACAATCCAAGCTTGCCGAGGTGCCGGGCATCAGGCCAACGGAGGGGGGGGTCCGAACCCCCTTTGGACTCACCAGTTAAAGTTGTATAAGGGGCCAGCGGTAGAATCACGCCTCCCTCGCGAAACCCGCAATCCTTGTTGGATCCTGCTGTACCAGAAGGCCAAGTGCCTCCTCTGTAGTCAGCCTTGCCCTACCAAGCCGAAGCAGCCGTATCTCCGCAAGAATAGGACAACGGGCAGGGAAATGCAGGATATTCTCCTCCTCCCCCAGGGCGCACAGCGAACATCGTCTGCGGTACTCCGTCCTCCAGGGTACGTTGTTAAGGTATATAGCGCCTAGCCTCAATTTAAAACACCAACGGACCCTAGCGAAGTCAAGGCTGTGCAGATACCGCAGGGGGTCCGGAGCCAGCCGGTACAGATCGATGTAATGCTGGTGGAACATGGAGACCGAGTCCCTCTGCAGGAGATCGGCTCTCTCGTCCTGCTCCAATTTTTCTTTCAGCCGCAGCCATTGCGCCTTGAAAACGGCGGCCCCTGCGTCCCAACGCCATTCCACCCCACAGCGCTCCGCCATGCCCGAAATTGCAGCTGCCCAGGAGACACTTTTGTTCACTATTTCCTGAGCCAGAGTTGGGCAAAAAGTAGTTCTGAAACTAAAACTAAAAACTAAAACTAAATTAGTTCCGAAGTGGAACTAAAAACTGAATCTATTAGTTTCAGTTCGACTTTCGAAACTAACTTTTGGAACTACATTAGTTTCATTTTCAACTGTTGAAACTGAAACTAATTTAGTTGCAAAAGTTAGTTTCGAAGTTGCGAATAAAAACTAAAGTAGTTTCATCTTTTATTCGTAGTTTCGGAACTAAAAATGAAACTAATTTTTTTTTTCCTCGCGTTTTTTACTTATTTGAAGGGGATGTGTGTTCGTGTGTGTGTTTCAACGAAATGTGGGTGATGGGTGCGAAAAAGTTCTTTTTTTCAGGGTCGTAGAAAAATAGATTAAAGTTTCCTCCCCTCCCCACCACTTTGAGTGGAAAATCAAACGTTTTCAGAAACGTATCGAAGAATTTAGGGTGATGAGTCATTTATTATGTCTGGAGGAAAAAAAATTGCGGGGAAAAAAAATGTCTGCGAGGAAAAAAAATTTAGTTTCATTTTTAGTTCCAAAACTACGAATAAAAGATGAAACTACTTTAGTTTTTATTCGCAACTTCGAAACTAACTTGTGGAACTAAATTAGTTTTAGTTTCAACAGTTGAAACTAAAACTAATTTAGTTCCAAAATTAGTTTCGAAAGTCAAACTAAAAACTAAATTAGTTTTTAGTTTCAGTTTCGAAACTAAAAACTAATTAGTTTTTAGTTTCAACTTTAGTTCAACTAAATTTTTATTCGAATAATCCCAACTCTGTCCTGAGCGACAACCCTCGCGAATCTGGCGTTATCATGCTTATTCCTCACCTTCATCAGGTAGCCAACTAGCAGGTCCAGTGTTGCGGGCGGGGGTGTTAAAAGGTGTCACAAAGACTCGTCTCAGGAAGTTATCCTGGCATGACTCCAGCGCCCTGAAACGCATGCACCCCAAAGCCGGGGCACCATATACCAGAGTTGATCTGATTGTGGCATCAAAAACTTTGTATTTGCCTTCCAGCTGCACCTCTTTACTTCCAAATACATCCCGCCAGAGCACGGTAAGCGCAGTGTTCGCCGATGATTTCTTGTCATTGACATGGTGTGTCATGGTGAGCCCGGTAGACAGGGTGACGCCAAGATATTTATAGGTGTTAACAACCTCAACGTCACTACCCCCGTAACGCCATCACTCCCTCCTCGCCAGTCAACCATGTAGCCGCCCGCGCACTCTAGCGGCACCCTCTTCACTTAAGAACGAACGGCACAGCTTCTCACCCACCTCACGGGAGGCGACGCCGCCGCCATTCTCCATCCCGTACGGGAGCTACCCCGTACATGGGTCGGACATAATATTTCACCTAATTATCTGTCAACCAGACCACCATTTAGTACCTAGTGCTTTATGGATTTAACCAACACACTTTCTGACTAGTCCGCTGACCAGGACTCTCAATACGACAGTTATTCGGAAAGAGAAGCCGGTCCAGTGGACTCATGTATTGTTTCGCGCAGGGTTTTAGCCCAGGCCGCCATTGCCGACACTTCGCTCGTGGCAGCCGGGAGTTCAACCCTTCGTAAGGCTCAATTAGGAAATGATGCCACTCCTGCTGACAATTCACTCGGAGTAGCTCAGGACCTTCTTGTTGCAAGTGTGGATCCAGAATACCGCGCCTCTAATGTAATCGACTCCTCGATCTCATTGGAGGCTGCGACTGGATTCCCTTCCGGCCTCCCACGCATCCCAGTCTGTCTAGACTCATTTAGTCAGGCTGGGCATAGCGGGAGGACCCATTCTGCTTCGAAGGCATTCTCTGGTGCAGCAGATCACAACAATTTATGTCAGGCCCCAGGCGAATACGTTCAAGTACTCCCTTCTTGTTCCTCCAAAGACAATGGGGCCGAAATCCTGGATACGACGCCAGAGGCTTTCCCCCAACCACACTACACATTAATTAGGGACAAATTAATGATAGGAACACGGAATCAACATGTAGGTACACACTTCACACCCGGCAGAGTGTGGGGTCCTACATGAGCTTTCCCAGCCTGCCAGCTCAGGATTCCCCCCTGGGATAGTTGGCCCGTCGACAATTGCGCTCAACGCTTATCAGACGTAAAATTGGCCGGGGAATCCAAATTCACAATAAAATGTAGGGGTTCCCATTTAAAATAAGAAAGTTGGGCGCAACCGCGCCTATTTGCACGCATCTCAGGGGGTTTCAACCCCCAAAGTGGTGAAATGGGAAGCTATTATTGCTTTTTAGCGCAACCTTTTTCCAAAAAATGGAAAGGTGCGCTCACCTCTTCGACATGTATGTTTTTAGCGCAACCTTTTTCCAACAAAAAATGGAAAGGTGCGCTCACCTCTTCGACATGTATGTTTTTTTTGTTTGTTTTTTTGTTTGTTTGTGTACAGAGCATCACGTCCGAGCGGCTCAACAGATTTTCATGAGGGTGGTCTCATTGTCATCAGCGAGTTCCGGGGGTGGTTATAGGCTACCTTGATTTTTCCTCCCTCATCCCTTTCATCGGTTTTCGGGAGGTACTTCACGACGAAAGTTGTTTATCTCTGATGTGTAACTAAGGAGGCCTCAATAGGGGGATGAAAGTTTTTGTCCGATTTCGTTGGTACAAGGGTCTATGGAATGAGCTTTTCAGGCTGATTCCAACGACTCCAAAACGATTTTTGCAGCCTGAGCCGTTCGTTACCTCTGATCGGCATAAGGTTTTCTTACGCATCGGTCGTTAGGGTGCAGTTGTTTACGTAATGAGCATCACGTGGATGATGTGTTGTGTGGCATAGTTTGGTCGCTAGATACCTACTGTTTCTTAGTTTCTCTCGCTCATTAAATATATCGTAATAACAAAAAGGTTGCGCTCATCTATTCAATTCAATTGATGGCTTGTTTTTTGTTTGTTTTTTGTTGTTGTTTTTTTTTGTTTGTGTACAGAGCATCACGTCCGAGCGGCTCAACAGATTTTCATGAGGGTGGTCTCATTGTCATCAGCGAGTTCCGGGGGTGGTTATAGGCTACCTTGATTTTCCCTCCCTCATCCCCTTCATCGGTTTTCGGGAGGTCCTTCACGACGAAAGTTGTTTATCTCTGATGTGTAACTAAGGAGGCCTCAAAAGGGGGACGAAAGTTTTTGTCCGATTTCGTTGGTACAAGGGTCTATGGAATGAGCTTTTCAGGCTGATTCCAACGACTCCAAAACGATTTTTGCAGCCTGAGCCGTTCGTTACCTCTGATCGGCATAAGGTTTTCTTACGCATCGGTCGTTAGGGTGCAGTTGTTTACGTAATGAGCATCACGTGGATACTTTTGATGTGTTGTGTGGCATAGTTTGGTCGCTAGAAACCTACTGTTTCTTAGTTTCTCTCGCTCATTAAATATTAATAACAAAAAGGTTGCGCTCATCTATTCAATTCAATTGATGGCTTGTTTTCAAACTGACATTGAATATGCTAATAGGTACATACAATTTTTCTCTCCCCCCTCTCTCTCTCACTATATGTGGGGGTTCTCTGAACCAGTGAATCCCTGGACGAACCGCCCCTGTTCGAAACCCAACTACCTTCAACATTTTTACTCACAGGGTCGGGTGCTCAATGAGTGGGAGACCCTTTAAATCTGAAAAGCCATTAATAACTCGAGGTCTTGAAGATCACCAGAAAAACGACCACGGCAAAATTAACAAATCCCCAAATATGGACATTTTATATTAAGAGAGGGAGGAGGCTAAAAGATTCAAATTTTCCAATATTCATCGATACCATTCAACATTATGACCATAATATGATCTCAATTGACTGTTTTGCTGCTAATGTTTCCTGTCGATTTTGGCCAAATTATCAGTCAGATTTTTTTTTTTGCATCAGGCAAATTTTGGAATGATCCCCACTCATGTCAGAACTCATCGAGCTTCCAGTTCTCCTAGAAACAAAGCCCGAAATTTCCCAAAAAATTGAAATTGGCTGGCGTAATCAAAACGTTTATTCAGTAAAGCGAACGAGGAAGAACGTTGAATGAAACGACGAGGGAACTCAATCGATCAATTCCTCGTAGTAACTCTTGATCACGATCGTGAAGTAAAACTGTAGACTCACGGCCCAAAGGGTTTGTAGCAAAACATAGAAGCCAGAACCTATTTCGCCGCTGGCCATCATTATAATTGCGAAAATAAGTCCAAGCGATCCTTCAATTATAACATTGTTGAAGAGGTAAAACAAAGCGACGAACTTCACCATCGTTGGGTTCTCAGCCGCGGCACAAAACGCGAGTATGCCATTTACTGCCGCTTTAATAAAAAACAGGCAACCCATAATACCACATATGGCGGCCACTAGGTTCTTATATCGCTTATCCTTGAGTAAACCTGTAACTTTAACATTGCTGTCCTTCTTCTCATAATATTCTATATTCAGAATGACGATCATCAAAACGAAGATCATCACGGCATAAAACAAGTAGGAGATGAGATAGATCCATCCAATAGCCGTACAGCCACATTTCAGGGAGCAACCACAGCAGCATACACCGACGTGTGGAAGGCACCTGATGACACTTTCACAGCAACCATCATTTCTTTCTTGCTTCCGACGCCTTCCACTCATTTTCAACGATAACCGAAAAAAACACAGAGAGACAATTTGGTTCAGGTTGCTAAGAGAAGGTCCTTTCCGCGACAATGAACTTTTTTTTCCATTTGTGAAGCAATTCAAAACGGTTCCAGGGCAATGCTTCAACTGCACCAACATTGCACATCCAAGACACTGGGGGGGGGGGGGGGGGGGGCGGGGGGCGGATGGTGTAACGGTTATAGTGCTGGGTCCACTACTGAAGGGTCTGGAGTTGAAGGCTGTGCCAAAAATACGAAAAGATTTATTGAGCATCATTAGAAAACGCAAGAAGATGCGTATTCGAAAGCTCAAAAGATTCAAGCCGGAGTGCCGCAAGGTAGCGTACTGGGCTTCCTGTACGTCCTTTTCACCAGAGATCTTCTCGAAAGAGAGGAGAATACCATAGCGACGTTTGCAGATGACACTGCAGTCCTCGCTGTCGGCGATACCAACTTGGAATCAATTTCGAAACTACAAAGGTCAATCAAGAGACTGCACAGCTGGACTTTAAAGTGGAGGGTCCAAATGAATGAGGCAAAATCGGTACATGTCAACTTCACAAACTGTAGGTTTGAGTAGATGCCCGTTCACCTCAACAACAAAGTCATACCGCACGCAAACGAAGCCAAGAACTTGGGCATGACCCTCGATGCTAAGCTTCGGTGGAAAGCACATGTCAAAAAAAAAAAAAAGAAAAAAAGATACTAAACACCAAATTTCGGAAGATGTATTGGCTAATGGGGCGACGGTCATCCTTGTCAGTCCACAACAAGCTAACACTATACAATCAGATCTTCAGAGACAGTCTGGTGCGAAATTGTGGGGCTGCGCCGCTCCGAGCAATCGCTTGTCATTCAGCGATTTCAAAATAACGTGCTACGAGCATGCGGTGACGTGTACCGTTACACCAGGAACTTCACATTCCTACTGTCAAAGAAGTCATACAAATACAAGCATTAGCCGAGGCTTCGGGAACACATCAACACCGAGGTTGTCCAGCTCCTCGACGTTGACGGCCTGCTCAGAAGAGTTGAAAGAACAAAACCATGACCTGTGGGAGACGCATGACACAGGACAAGTCACATAGAAGCAGTGTTATGTGTCATAGCTTCTTGCAAGTCACTTTGTACACATCAATTGTAAATTGCTAATAAGTTTGCTTACTTGGTGCAATAAAAGTTTCAAAACAAAACAAAAACAAACAAAAAATCTAAAAATAAGAAAGTTGGGAGCAAATGCGTCTATTTGCACGCATCTCAGGGGGTTTCAATCCCCAAAGTGATGAAATGGGAAGCTATTATTGCTATTTTTCAAACTGACATTAAATATTGTAAGCGGGCGCCGCACAGTGGGGCCAATAGGGTCATTCGCGGTCAAAACCCCCCAGGCCAAAGTTCAAAGGAACGAATTGAAATGGAGATAAAACTGTCCTCAAGCACCCAAACAAACACGATTCAGACGGAAAGAGCCGTAGTGAAGAGGTAAGTAGACCTTTAGTCACTTATAATCGACGGTTGACTCCGGATCGCAAGTTTCAGCCACTGAAGACCAGACGTTCCTTTTCGGCAAAATGTCAGCCGATTTCGAATCTGCTTCAAATTTTCCTCAACAAGGTATGAACAGCTATGTTATCAATCCATTAAAGTCCGTATTCCTTTACAATTTTAGAATAATATACATTTTTCGTGATGTTTAAAAATTTATTTCTCCAACTATAGTGCGTTACTTTTGACTAGAACCCATTAGAATCGTGATTTTTGCATAGTCTGCATGGGGAACTATCTGTAAAACTGTGGGTGAAAAAAAAAATTGCCCGAAGTTGCCCCATTTTGAAAAAAATAAAATTACAAAAATTTAAAAAAATTGAAAAAAGAAAGAATTGAATTGAATATACTAGAATTACATACTGTTAAATACATTTTTCCTATAAATTCGATTTTAATCCCTTAGTTTTCATTCATTTTTTGCGGCGGTTTTTTACTTTCTTTATTTTTGCTGGTCGGTATTTAGTCATTTTTCAATAAAATATTTATTCAATTGATTCTTGCAAATTTACCTCTTTTCATTATTTCTGAATAGATTTATACTCATTCACCACCATACTATTCCTCTAAGAGGTTTTGACCGCGAATATGGGTCATCGGCCCCACTGTGCGCCGCTTCCAAATAGACCTCCCAACGCCACCAGTGGAGGAACCGAGGAACTATTTCCTCTAACAGGGCCCCCTCCAGCGACTGGTAGAAGCTTCTCGACCTGAGCTGCCCAAGAGAGGAGTGGGGGAGATCTCCCTCCCCTAGGACCCGCAAGCCATCACCTGGGGGCAGGAAAGAAAAACGACAACGGCGAAACTAACAGATCCCCAACATTGGACATTTTATATTAAGAGAGAGAGGAGGCTAGAAGATTCCAATTTTCCAATATTCATCGATACCATTCAACATTATGACCATAATATGATCTCAATTGACTGTTTTGCGGCTAGTGTTTCCTGTCGTTTTTGGCCGACTTTTCAGACTGAAATAACTTTTGAAATAATTTTGGAATGACCCCCGCCCATGTCAGAACTCATCGAGCTTCCAGTTCTCTTAGAAGCAAAGCTCGAAACTTCCCAAAAAATTGAAATTGGCTGGCGTAATCAAAACGTTTATTTAGTAAAGCAAACGAGTACGAACTCAATCGATCAACTCCTCGTAGTAACTCTTGATCACGATCATGAAGTAAAACTGTAAACTCACGGCCAAAAGGGTTTGTAGCAAAACATAGAAGCCAGTTGCTATTATGCCTTTCGCCATAATTATAATTGCGAAAATAAGTCCAAGCGATCCATCAATTATAACATTGTTGAAGAGGTAAAACAAAGCGACGAACTTCACCATCGTTGGGTTCTCAGCCGCGGCGCAAAACGCGAGTATGCCATTTACTGCCGCTTTAATCAAACACATGCACCCCATAATACCAAATATGGCGGCCACTAGGTTCTTATTTCGCTTATCCTTGATAAAGCCTGTAACTTTAACATTGCTGTCCTTCCTATCGAAATATTCTACATTCAGAATGATGGCCATAAAAACGAAGATCATCACGGCATAAAACAAGTAGGAGATGAGATAGATCCATCCAATAGCCGTACAGCCACATTTCAGGGAGCAACCACAGCAGCATACACGGACGTGTGGGAGGCACCTGATGACACCTTCGCAGCAACCATCTCTTCCTTCTTGCTTTTCACGCTTTCCGCTCATTTTCTACGCTAACCCAAATAACACACTGAAAGAAAATGTGGTTCAGGTTGCTAAGAGAAGGTCCTTTCCGAGACAATGAACGCTTTTTCCCATTTGTGAAGCAAATCAATACGGTTCCAGGGCAATGCTTCAACTGCACCAACATTGTGGGGGAAGGGATGGTGTAACGGTTATAGTGCTGGGTCCACTACTGAAGAGTCTGGAGTTCAAGGCTGTCATGCCGCAAGTAGGGGTTGCAATCCCGGGATCCCGGGAGTCGATAATTAGTTGCACCTCGATCGTAAATTGCTGAAGTCTTGTTGGGAACAATCTTTTAATAACGGAAAATAGTTCGAAGGCTAAGTGTTAGTGCTCTAAGATGAAAACTGTGAACGCCACTGAAGAAAGAATTCGGAAAATACGAAAATACAAGATTTATTGAGCATAATTTAAAACGCGGTTAGGTTACTTGTGCGAAAATTTTATTCTGTCAATGAAAAAAAAAAAAAATTGTAGAAAATTTTTTTTTGGGATTTTTTTCTTTCAAAATTTCTTATTTTTTACTTGAAACATATTTGACCTCTTCAGATCGTTCAAAAATCCCCAAAAAGTCCATGAAAGCCCTACCCGTTGGGCTCAGTGGGGGTAAAAAGGGGCTACAGGTGGGTCTTTGATAGTTTCTTGGCCATGGGCTCGAGTAAGGTATCGTTTCTCCAAGTTTAAGGGTCCAAAATCTGTTCAAAGCGTCCTGCTAATACGGGGCTGTGTTCTTCACAAGGTTACATTTGAAGGCGAGTTTCTGGTGTATAATTTTTGCCATATCATTGTGCCTGGAGAGCAGTTTGAGCCAAGCAAGAGGGTATGATGTGGGTCGGTCGTTTCAGTTTTGCTGGGTTCCTTGATGTCTGGTAATTCTTAGTTTTGACCACATTGTCTTGAATAGCCAAAATGGCTCCCTCCGTTTCCACTTACAAATCGCCTTCGTTCAGCCACGCATTAGATGCCATCAGATCAACTGCAGGGTGGCCGCCAAGCTGGGAAAAATTAATTCCCTGACTTTTCCCTGCAAAAATACCTAATTTCCAGACCCGAAATTATTCAAAATCTGAGATTTTAATAATTTAATTATTAATAATAATAATTTAATCTGACATTTTATTAATTCTGATAATTTTAATCGCTTGAATTTTTTTTTTTTTGTTATTGAAAGTTGATTAGAAAATACATAAATTTTTACACCAAACAATAAAACCCAGGGAAAGAAGATAAGTAAACTGCGTTTTAAAAACTATTTATTTGACAAAAATAGTAACACTTGAAAAATAAAAAAACAATAGAATAATTTATACCTTAATTGGAACTTGGATTTCCCCATCATATGCTCAAAATTTTCCCTACTTCCCCATCAGTTTTCACGGATTTCCCGATAATTTCTCCCTACATTTTTTCTAGCTAAAAATAATTTTCGAGAAGCCAGATTCTGCGAATAAAAGCAGGGTTAGGGTACGTACCCGAACAGAAAAAAAATGTTTTTAATTAATTAGTAATGATTACAAGGACAGAGATCTCGAACCAAAATACCAAGTGAAAGATTGATAGGTTACTTCGTGGGTGAAGTGGAACATTCCATTATGAAGAGAGGGATATTGGTGCATGAAGTGGGACTTTTCATCGTGTGAATGGGGATATTATATCTGTAACGGGAATTCCGCCAACTCAATGAACTTGTGCGGGCAACATGGATGAAGAGTGAGGGGAAAACAAACCCGGCAAAGTCGCTCCCACCAAAATTCAAAAATTATCATCATTTTCGGGACGGAAGAGAGGGACAAACTTGTCACCAAACAAAATTCGTATTTTAATACAATTTTTGATTTTTTTTTTTTTTTAATCAAAAATTTTTGACTTGTGACCGATTTCCCTGACTTTTCCTGAAATTTTTCATTCCCTGACTTTTCCAGATGGCGGCCACCCTGAACTGGTAGGTGAAGCTTGTCAAAATGGCGCCCATGGTTTGCTTTTTGAGACCACTGGTGTTCTAGAGCAAAAACAGTTTCAGCTTGCTGGTCCGTGGATTCATTCCCCAGATTCAGTGGGGTGGCACCCTTATCCGCCAGGCAGACAATAGGTTTCGTCATGTCTCCTCAAGCCATTCACCTGCTTCGACCAGAGACTTTCAAGGATGATAAGACCGCGTCCTCCTCTCTCAAAGGCTGATTTCGGGTCAGTAGAACTCTGATTTCACGTTGGAGGGCCCTCATCAGTTCTCGACCACTTGATCACACCGAACGAAGTCAGAACTGGGACGGCGAAGGTGTTGATGTCCTTCGAAATATTCCGACAATTTAGACCAGAGCTCAGCAGCCATTTTAATCTTTTCCTGAACTCTCCAGTGGTCTCTTTCTTAATGCTTGAATGGTTCAGGCCTCTTGAATGGTTCAGGCCGGCAGAACAGGAGGACAGGTGGATGGAGATAGGGAAGGGGAAGGCTGAAGAACCTGCCCTCCCACACTATCCCTATCTCCCTCAAAAACAGGAGACACGGACTTACACTGACTACAAGAAGAGGCCATACACGGCCAACCAAAGGAACTGCCCTGAAGTAATACTACATAGTTCTGGGGCAGCTTCCTGAGAGAAATCGAGGTGTTTTTTTAGTGGGTATACTGAGGAAAGCAGGACTACCACACGAAGGGTGGGGACTTCCCTGCTGTCAGCCCATAAAGGATTTTTCATCTCGTAAAAAAAAAAAAAAAAAAAAAAAATTTAAACTTGGCTGGTGAAGTCAAAACGTTTATTTTGTGAAGGTTTAATAAAATGACGAGGGAACTCAATCGGTCAAATCCTCGTAGTAACTCTTGATTACGATGGTGAAGTAAAACATCAAACCCGCGCCCAGAAGGGTTGATAGAAGACCCATGAGGCCCCCAAGAACGTCAGTGGTGGCGAGCAGCGTAATTGCGATTGCAATCCCTAATACTCCTTCGATTATAACATTGAAGAAAAGGTAAAACAAAGCGACGAACTTCACCATCGTTGGGTTCTCGGCCGCGGCGCAAAACGCGAGTACGCCGTTCACTACCGCTTTAAGCAAATACATGAAACCCATAATACCAAAGAAGAGTGCCGTCATCGTCCGATATTCCGTATTCACGTGTAAGAAGGTTTGGTATTCTTCCTGCATTTCTCCCGCATTCAAAACGATGGCCATTGCAACGAATGAGAGAGTGGCATAAAGTATGTTGCAAATTAAATAGAACCATCCGATAGCCATCGAGCCGGTTCTCAGGGAGCAACCGCAGCAGCATACCCGGACGGACGGAAGACGCCTCAGGATTCTTCCACAGCGGTCATCACGTTCTCGTTCACTCTCTTCTTTCTCCTTCCCACTCATTTTCTACGATTACTGGGAACACACTGGAAGGAAATTTGATTCAGGATGCTAACAGCAAGTTTCCAAGCAGTTTCCGAACCCACTGCAGTGAAAACTTTTTCCCATTTGTATACGAAGCAATTCAATACTGTTACAGTGCCACAATGGAGCCACATCCAAGGGACTTTTTTCGCCCAACAAGCTCGATGTGCTTCCTCTTACCACGGAGAAGGTAATCTACTTAATTGGGGGCTGGAGCAAGGAAGCAAAGCTTAACTTCTCACCTGCCTAGTGTAGTGAGACTGGATTCAGACCGCCACAAACCTCTTTCGGAAATGCCAAAGCGTGCTCTAGGGCTCTTTGCACACTACTCGAAATGGATTGCACATTGCTCAGATAAAATTAGATCACTGACCGACTGTAAGAACTTCCCGTTGAATCATCGAACTGCTCAAGATTTTGACAACCTGAAAGTATAGCTGCGGTTACCACAATAAATGACACCGATCAGATGGTGGTGGAGACCGATGCTTCTGACGTGGCCTTGGCTGCAACTTTGTCAGGCTGGTCGGCCCGACACTCACTAAGTCTGAACGTGCACACCCAGCGATTGAAAAAGAAGCCGCTGCAGATGGAAGTCCTTTCTTTTAGGAAGAAATTTTCAACTTCTAACAGATCAACAAGCACTATCTTTTGTATTCAACCAAAAACACTCGAGCAAAATCAAAAACGACTACGTTGGCGACTCCAGTTGGCTCCCTTCCAGTTCGATATAACCTACCGCCCAGGAAGAGATAACGTGAAAGCTGATGCTCTTTCTACTTTGTAGCTCAATCTCCAGTGATAGACTGTTGGGGTTGCATCAGTCTCTCAACCATCCTGGTATTACCAGAATGGTTCACTGGTTATGTTGCAGGATCTCCCATTTTCAGTTGAAGACGTTAGAAGGGTCAATTCAGCTTGTCCAGGTTGTGCTGAAGTCAAACCCCGCTTTCTCAAATCCAGGGGCGCTCTCATTAAAGCGACTGCGCCCGTCGAACGAATCAATGAAGATTTTAAGGGAGCAATTCCTCCTCCAAGACAAGAAATTACTACATTCTGACCATCATTGACGAATATTCCAGATTCCCGTTCGCCTACGCTTGTAAAGACACATCTTCTGCCCCTGTTGTAAGATGCCTTACGGATCATTTCGTGCTTTTTGGGGCTCCAGCTTATGTAAACTCTGACAGAGAGTCCTCCTTTACTTCGCGGGAATAATTATCATTCTGTGGCGGTAAAATCAAATATACCGCCACGGAGCCAAGAAGGAGGGCCCGAGGACGGGCACCCCTGCTGCCTCAGCACATTCCGAGGTGACAGTTAGGGTGCTTAGTTGTTGTATGGTTGGTGCGCCTGTTTGGGTTTTCGTATCTATGTGAGGTCTATGGAGTATGTCTATTGTTATTAATATTCGTAATGTAAGTGACGTAAGCGTGCGTAATAAAAGACGATTATATGCGGTTAAATGGTTTGATTAAGTGCTTCCCGTCCTGGGAGAATAATAGGTTATCGGGCCCCAGTCACGGTAAAAACTTTGGTGTCGCGGAAAGTTTCTAATTGTGCCGGATGATAGCCGATAAAAACCCGATCGCCGGAGGTTAACTTTCGTCAGTCGGTCACAGCCCAAAAATGTCGAAAAAAGATTTGCCGATTTATCTGAATCTTCCCGTTCTGTCGTCCGCAACGTTTAGTAATTGGAAATTTAGAGTAATGGCTTTCCTGGAGGAAGACCAACTAGACGATTGCGTAGAAGAGGGAATCGAAACTCCCGACGATATAAAGGACGAAAAAGATCCCGCTAAGTTAAAGGCATATCGTGAGGCAAAGAAAAGGGATTCCAAGGCAAAAGGGCTAATAATCCGGTGCGTTCCCGACAAACATTTGGACGTGATAAAGGAAGCAAAATCGGCCAAAGAAATGATGAAGTGTTTGAAGGAGGTTTTCAATCGGGATAGCTCGTTTTCTCGCGTAGCTCGTTGGCGTAAACTCATCACATACATTTCGAATAAATTTTCACGATGATCTCGCAGAGGCTTTCACAAGATTCGAAGCCATCATCAGAGACATCAACGAGATGAATAAAGGTGAGCCAATTTTCAAAGACGCCGACAAAGCATCCCTGATTTTATCGAGCCTGTCAGAGGAGTATCGCCCTGTCGTCACAGCTATCGACTCACAGCCATCGTTCACACTCGATTTCGTGAAAAGCAGGCTCCTTGACGAAGAAATGAAAATGAAAGGCAAAGATAAAAACCCAACCACTGAATCAACAAATGATGAGGCATCCTTCAAAACCGCTGGGACCAGTAGTGATCAATCCCACTCGTATTGGCAAAACAATCGGGGGAGATATCATTCCAGAAGGCGATTTGGACGAAGAGGAGGTCGTTTTGGAAACCGTGGAGGTCGACGAGCGGAAGCTCATGAAGCGTTGAGTTTTTATGCATTCTCGTGTGCTCAGAAGTTCGAGAAAAATGATTTCTTGGTCGACTCAGGGTGTAGCCAGAACATGGTGAACAGTGAATTCGAAAACCTCATGATAAATGTCAAAATCCTAGAAAATCCAATAAAGATAAATATCGCCAATGGAGAATGTATGATTGCCAAGAAAATGGGAATACTCCCAGTGAAAAGCCAAGGTCGGTGGATAGAGATAGAAGCCCTTCTTGTCCCAAAACTGCAACACAATTTGATTTCTGCATCGAAATTGGCAACTAAAGGCCACGGAATATTGATAAAAGGTGATATGATGAAGATTTTTGGCAAAAACGTCCTATTGAAATGTGAAAAAGTAAATGGCTTATATGCTTTCAGAGCCTCCCAGATTGGCCGTAATGAGGAGGAATATGGAATGGTGGCAAAACAAGTGGATGATAATCTTTGGCACAGGCGTCTTAATCACATCCACTCAGAAGGACTCAAGAAATTGGGTTTGCCTCAGCCAAAGTCTGTATGTTCAGCGTGCATGGAGGGCAAAGCGAAAAAGTTACCATTCAAGCCTACTGGGAAAAAGACAAGCCACATAGGAGAGATGATCTGGAGTGATGTGGCCGGGCCATTCAACCCCGAGACAAATTGCGGGGAGAAGTTTTTCCAAGTAATATTGGACGATTATTCGCACTTCTTAGTCGTCAAGTTGCTCAAAACAAAAGGTGAAGCGGCGGAAAATATTATGCAGTACGTCAGAGACCTGGAGACGCAGCACGGACAGAGGGTGAAGACTGTAAGAACCGATTGTGGTGGCGAGTTCACATCGAAAGCACTCAAGAATTTTGCGAAAAACCGAGGGATAAAATTGGAGTACACAATCGCCTATAACCCACAGATGAATTCGAAATCAGAACGTATGAATGGGGTTATAGAAAATTCAGTGAGGGTGAAACTGATTGACTCTGGAGTTCCAAAAGAATTATGGGGACAAGCAGCTCTTTGTTCAGCATTCGAAATAAACCGCTCTCCAACGTCAGCCCTAGAAGACAGCCAAACTCCAGCGCAAGTATGGTACGGAAAAAAGGACCTGGGGAAACTCAGAGTTTTTGGAAGTCGAGTATGGAGCCTCACGCAGCCAAGACAGAATAAATTGGACCCTAGAGCCAAAAAGGGAATCATGATTGGATACTGCGGTGGTGGCTATAGAATCTGGATACCAGAGGACGACCAAATAATCCGGGCACGACATGTCGTGTTTGACGAGAGCGTTATGGGCTGCAAGATGGAAGATGGCCGCAGATCAAAATCAGTCGAAGTCTACGTGCCGGTAGAGGAGGAGAAGAGCCCCGAGGACGAAGAGTCCAAACCAGAAGAAAAGAAGACCCCTGAACCAGAAGAAAAGAAGACCCAAGTACCCCAAGGTACAAAATCACAGTCTCAACACATGGGCAATGAGAAAAATAAAGAAGACGACGAATTCCATGACTCTCAAGAAGGCCTGGATCTGGTCAAGAACACCCCAATAAAGACCAGATATGGAAGAGAAATCAACCTGCCTTATCACCTGAGGAAGGATTATGGATTATTCGTTGATTACTGCTTACTCACCGTAGATGTCGAGCCAGTCACGTATAATCAAGCAGCAGCAGATCCTGAGTGGCAGAGGGCTATGGATAAAGAATTAGCATCACATGAAGAAATCGGAACGTGGCCACCGAGTGAGTTACCAAACGGCCAGAAAGCAATAGACACCAAATGGGTGTACCGCATCAAGGATGATGGAACAAAAAAGGCCAGATTGGTGGCAAAAGGCTTCCAACAGCCCCCAACGGATGAAATTCTGTATAGTCCAGTGTGTAGAATGTCCACAGTTCGGATTTTAATCAGTCAATCGGTGAAGAAGTCATGGCCCCTATATCAGGTGGACTGCCCAGTCGCATTTTTGAACTCAGAAATTCGAACCCCTGTTTACATAAAGAAGCCTCGCGGTTTAAGATGTGAAACCGAAGTAGTCAAACTGAATCGCTCACTGTATGGCCTAGCCAGCTCGCCGAAAAATTGGAACACCAAGTTCAACCACGTCATGCTCAAGCTTGGATTCGAGCGATCTTACTACGATTTCTGCTTTTATTATAAAAAGGACGTATTTTTCGTTTTATTCGTTGACGATGGACTAATTTCTGGTGAGCCAAAAGCGATCAAAACGGTTATTGAACAGCTAAAGGCAGAATTCAATACCCGGGATATGGGGGAAGCCAAAACTTTCCTAGGAATGGAAATTGATCGCCAGAGAGGACACCTCTACGTTCGTCAGACCAAAATGGTCAATAAAATTCTCGAAAACTTTGGGTTGAATAAAGTCAATAAAATTTCAACTCCGATGGAACCTGGTTTTCAGTATGGACACGACCCAGCTGATGAAGATATAACATACCGACATCTCGTTTGCTCGCTGATGTACCTGTCAACGATCAGTCGTCCAGACATAGCATTTAGTGTCTCAACCCTCAGCCGAGTTCTGGATAAGCCGACCGAAAACTCCTGGAAGGCAGCCAAGAGAGTTGTAAGATATCTTCAGAAAACCAAAGATTATGCTTTGCATTTTGGCCCCGACGGAAATGGTCTCTACGCCTACAGCGACGCCGACTATGCGGGGAATGAAGCAAATCGCAAGAGCGTCAGCGGCTTCGTCGCATTCCATGGTGGAAATCCCGTGGCATGGTTTTCAAGAGGTCAACCCTCAGTCTCCCTTTCCACGGCGGAATCTGAGTACGTCGCAGCTGCAACCGCAGCCATGGAAGTTGTCAACATGAAGGGACTTTTGTCGCATTATGGTGAAGACGTCGGTACAGTCAAGATTTTTGTAGATAACAATGGTGCCGAAGCTATGGCAAAATCTTATGAAAATTCGAAAAGAGTAAAACACGTTGATGTAAAATATCATTATATAAAAGACTTATATCAGAAAGGAGAAATTGATTTGATACATGTAGAATCGGAAGAGAATGTTGCTGATATTTTTACAAAAGCACTATGGCGTGCAAAATTCGAGTTTTTCGTTGATAAATTGAATTTAATGGAATAGTAGTCCGAAATAGTAATTTCGAAATAAGATTATGTAGCTTGATCGATGAATTTGAATTGTCCGTTTAGTTAATGTTATAAATTGGAAGAGCTTGGAATTTTCATCTAGAAATTGATTATTATGAGTCTGATTAAAATGTGATTTAGGTATGTAATATAAATATGTGATTTGAAGTTAACTGTGATCTCTTGTCGTACGATTCAATGTTTCAATTTAAAAGTATGAGTTTGATATTAGTTTGATAACACATTTAATCGAGGGGGGGTGACAGTTAGGGTGCTTAGTTGTTGTATGGTTGGTGCGCCTGTATGGGTTTTCGTATCTATGTGAGGTCTATGGAGTATGTCTATTGTTATTAATATTCGTAATGTAAGTGACGTAAGCGTGCGTAATAAAAGACGATTATATGCGGTTAAATGGTTTGATTAAGTGCTTCCCGTCCTGGGAGAATAATACGAGGGGGCCGACGTCATCAGCAGCGACGTGTCTCGCCAGAGCAAGCCGCGGAAACTCCCCTCCATTCCGCGGCCAGAGTTTGAAAAGGGGCGTGATGTTGGCAATCACCGCGGGATTCGCCCCTGTCGCACTCCTCAGTCCAGAAGTGTCCGCCATTAGTGTCTCGATGGTAGATCGGTTTCCCTACCATTCATAGATCCCGAGATACAGCTGCTCGAAATTTAGCAAATTAAACTACCAATTTCCGTGCGGGTGGGCGCGAATTGACCCGCGTGATCCGACTTAGATAATAGGCGATAGTAGATTTCGCCAACTCTCTTCCTTCATCGAACAAAGCTTTCCGGGTCAAATAGGGGATTACTAGGAAAATATTCGAAACGCCAAAACCCGGTACAACTTTTGGCGCCAATTTTGAACGGAACTACGACGGGTTAGAACGACCATTTCACGTTGATTTCAACGCGTACAAAACGATTTCCGTGCGATAACCCGTTCGGAAGTTATTCGAAGATCGTCGGTAGGTGGGTACGAGTTTCTTTTGCGAGCCTTCGATTCGAGGTAGTTTGCTGGGTAATTTCATTTTTTGATATCTTCAAAAACATACATCGTTAACAGAGGCAACCTTTTTTGTTTTTATAACCGTTTGTTTACATAGTTACTACCTATTGTGTAAACTAGCCGGTTATAAAGCGTCAATACTTGGGAAAATTTCGTTGATTCTAAAAAGGGTGGAAAACGCCAAAACCTGGTACATCTTTTGGAGTCTGCCTTGAATGGAACTACGTAAGCTTTTTACGCCTGGAAATTGAATGATGGTAGGTGGGTATTAAATTGCGAATCTTCTATTCAAAGTAGTTTCCTGCTCATCCCAAAGCGCTAAAATTTGGTACGGGTACAGCTTCTTGACGACCAATCGAGTTTTGCCCTCTCTTATTGTACGGGCCTTCGATTCGAGATAGCTTGATAATTCACGACAAGAAACGGGTCAACAAGGTCGGTCGGGTTGGACTTTCGAACGGCTGAACCAATTTCCGTGCGGGTGGGCGCAAATTGACCCGCGTGTTTCGACTTAGATTCTTGGGCAATAGTAGAATTCGTGAACATAGCTTTCATCGCGAACGGAGCTTTCCTTCCAAATAGCTAGGAAAATTTTCGTAAAGTCAAAACCCGGTACAATTTTTGGCGACGGTTTTGAACGGAACTACGTCGGTTAAAACGAGCTTATTACGCTTATTTCGAAGAGTAGAAAACGATTTCTGTGCGATAAACCGTTCGGAAGTTATTCGAAGATCGTACGTAATTTTATTTTGAGTAGATGAGTCGCTATGGGCTATTAGACCTTTTTCGACTTCATGGGAAGGTTACGTTTGGTTATCGTAGAGGCAGGTTAGTGAGAGGCTCCTTGAACTGCCAAGCTGAAGCAGATGCGTGTTTTAGGGTGTTGTAGGGGTTGTAGGTTTTTGAGTATTAGGGAAAACTCTGGGCATTTTGTAAAAGTCTTCAAAAGTCAGGGGTAAATTTAGAAGACGGAAAATATAATGTATATGGGAAAGAAAAGGATGTAAGGTAAATGTACCCATAGTCGACACCTTAAGGAAATTTTGGCAGGTTTTTGTCTCTCCCACCCTCGAAATCGAGTTTTCCCACTTTTTCACTTTTTCAGGGTTTACACAAATCCCTTCTCTAAACGCAAAATAAGGCCTTACTTTACTGGATGCAATAGTAAATTTTATTAAAATTTGGGCTTAAAAGGGAGAAAAATTAGTTTTTCGAAAGTGTGTTTCTGCACCATTAGTCGACATGGGTCGTTAATACGGAAATGGAACGTAAAAAGGTGAGATTTGCACTTTTTCACGTTTTTTGGATTTTACCACTTTTTCAACGCGCTCTAGCGGCCGTTTTCCTGCACCAAATTTCAAATGTTACTAGTGAATTTTGTAGCAAATTTTATGTACTTTCATTTTGTATAGAGTGGTCATGTCGCTAGAACGCATTGTTTCGGCGATATGAGCGAAAAACCGAAAAAAGTGCTAACATTTCGAGGTTTTTTGCGATTTTGACAATGTTCCGGGCCAAAATCCTGTCAGCAAACTTCAGATTCGTGTTCAGCGACCCAAAAAACATACAGGAACGTGGTGATTACGACTATTACTAAACTTTCCGCTAACTGCCTTTTATTTTTCTAATTTGCCCGGCCTAAGAGGGAAAGAAGATTGTTTCAGTAGTCGACAGGGGGTTATGAACTAGTGGTCGACATACGTGTATTGGTAGTCGACATGAGATTTGCATCAGTAGACGACAGGTGGTGCCCCGAAAACCACCATATTTTTTCCTTTTTTTGTTTGTTTTTGTTTTGTTTTCGGTCATTTTCACCCAGAAAGAAGCGTCTGGACGAATAATACATTCAATGCTTTTTTAAAGAGGACAAAATTCTGCGTAGAATGATCGATCCAATCCGGCGAAGCCGTCTGGCTGAAACCGAACGTCAAAGATGTGCAATGTTTTCCAAAAAGGGGAAAATCCGAATTTTGAGCCACTTTTAACGCTCCAACAGTCACGAATCACCTAGTTGATATACTAATGGTTACTACTTAGTAATATTATTGAAATTATGTGGCTTGTAACGATGAGAAACCACCCTGTCGACTAACTGACTCAGCAGCAGATTACAGGATGATTACAGGACTGAAAATGAGCGTTTTTTTGCACCCTTAGTCGACATAGCCGGAAAACAGTCAAAAATCGTTGAAATGGCAAATATTTTGGATCAACAAAAAACTTGAAACACTAGGGAACACAGAAATTCAGGAAAGATACAAATATATCAAGTAATATCATGTGAAAATTTCATACAAACTCAATGGGTCTGGGGCTAATGAATTACCTACTTCAGAAACGGTGGCCATTACAACTGCTAACTAAATCTTTGAACAAACAAACGTCTAGTCCCTGAGCCAATCCCTAGTTTGGTTCCCTGCCACTAGGGATTCACGGCGCTGGCATCGCCGTGTAATCGTACTCAGGGTTGTCAACCCTACGGATACATCCGCAGATCTACGGATCTTTTGGTCTGATCCCTGATATTGGTTTTCTCATCAAAATCTTTGCACCAAGTTTGAACCTCGGAATAGGGTGACCGGTAATTTTAAGTTTCGTGTGCGCTGATTAAAAAAAAAAAAAAAAAAAAAAAACCTAAAACTTGATTGCTGAAGAGTGAATATTTGAAATAGCTGTGTTGGGAAATGAATATTGAAGTAGGATTAAAAAAAACAGCTGCCAGTATAGTGTCCTATATATATCGCGTTAAGGACTGACTCACGATTTTCACTTCAAAAAATTTCCCCGCCTCCTCCATCTTTGTAACGTCCCTGAAGCCCCTCGGATTCCACCATTCTGAGTACGTCTGAGACTCACTCACGAACTGACTCACGATTTTCACTGGGAGACTCCCCGAGCGGCGAGCGTTCCTAGCGGAGGAGGGGGGCGTCCTTATAAAAGCTTCGCTTCAAAAAATTGAAGTAGGATACGCAACTATAGAAAAATTGATTATGCGTCCAAAATTACTCATTTGTCTTCCTGGCATCATTCAAAAGCCTCATAGATCCCCGCTGTGACATTGGATGGCTTTGGGACCCCCAAAAATTGGATTCTACGTCAAAAATTACTTCGAAAATGACACCGGACTCGATATTATGTACCGAATATACCCCAAAAACTTCTTCCCGGCCTCTTTTTAGCCCCAGAGAGCCCCACGGGTTTGGGCGGTTGGGCTGAAAACCTGCCGAACGCAACTAGATGGTGAACGAGTAGGTATTTTGTCAAAATTTCCGATTGAAAGAAAAAACTGACTTGATTTTTGAAATCCATGCGTCAAAAAACGAGTAGGTACATAATGTTCCAAGAATAATAAACTCAAAGACATGGGTGAATTATTCCAAGAATAATAAACCCTGACTTCTGATGATGCGCATGGATTTCATCCAGCATCTCCTTTTCGTTTCCAATAATCCCCCTCCCCTTACCCTTTAGACAGAAATGTCAAAATGCGAGGAAAATGGGGCATGATGACTGCAGCGCCACAAACCACTAGCGGCAGGAAACCAAACTAAGGATTGGCTCAGAGGCTAGACGTTGTGTTTTCCCGCTCGTTTCCATGGCAACTTCCCATCAAACATTCAGAAGACATTGAAGGATCAAGAGCGCCACCCAGGAATGCAAATCTGTGCCCTTCTTTTCTCATTTTTCGAAGGGGGTGTCGACTACTGGTGCAGTGTCGACTATGGGTACTTTTACCTTAGGTAAGTGTTCTAACAATCTAGATGTTTGCTGCTGTTGTGCAATATCTAGTGGTAAATCATTCATTTGACATGAAAAACGCGGTAAAAAATTTGCATTTTCCCGCATACCCTATTGGGGGAGTGTGTAGGGCCGACCCGTTGTGCATCAAGAGCAGTTTTACACATACAGTAGTAATTAAAAAGGTTTGCTCTCACTCATGATACAATTAAGGGTAACTATATTTGTGGATTCACTAGTTAGGCTCCCCCTCCCACCAATTTGTTTTCTCTAATGGGGAGTTCGCATTGATTTTAGATTTGGAAATCTTCCCTACCATTCAATAATATGGCTAAAAAGTAACGTGCACAGACTCCAATACCAACGAAAAAAAAAAAAAAAAAATCATTGTAGGAGATATAACGAAAAAACGAAACGCACAGTTTGAATCGGCCAGGGTTTCCCGCCAGTCACTCTTGAGGTAGTGACGTCACAGTTCCAGTGAATCTCTCACCCGGAGCGCTTGTGTCGTCAGCTGACGACACAAGTTGTAATTGCTATAAATTTATCATATAACGATAAATTTATAGCAATTATAACTTGATACGACGGAAAACATAATTAATTTTTTTAATTATAATACACAATACTTGAAATTTGAAGCCTTATCAGAAGGATTCACGGCTCAATTGAATTTTATTCTGTGATGAGTAGTGGAGTGGCAACCCTGGGCGGAACAATCCCCTCGCGTAGTTGGTTGAAGAGGTAGTGACGTCACGCTCCCTCCATGACCGTGTTTTTCAAACGCCGTAATTTTCGTTAAATTACTTAAATTTTCGGTAAATGATTTCAGGCGGCTGACTACTGTTTTCCCTACATTCTCAGGGAGTTCTTTCAGAAAAAAAAATAGAAAAAAATCAATGCGAACCCCCCATTGTCAACGTAAAAAATTCGAACAAACGCCTTTTTTCTGTTTAGTTTTCAAAAATAATAAAATTGCGCATTGCACAATTGCGCGGTAATCAGCGCACGCGCTTCATTGATTTTGGTTAATTATTCTTGGAATAATACACCTATGTAATCGCGACGGAATCGAAAATTCTGATCGGCCTCAACATTTGACATTATCCGTTTCAAGAGGTCAATATTCCAAAATCGAAACAACGGTATTGCCAATTCTTTTGTGACTCAGTTACATTTCCTGTTCCAGTTCGGCTGCACGCCACATTTCAAGCCTACGCCCGGGGATTGCACCGAAAAACGTCAAATTTTTTGTATAACGCAAATTTCGGAACGACCACCATGTCAACACTAATCGAGCGTCCGGTTCTCATAGAAGCAAAGCCCGAAATTACAAAAACATTATTTGAAACTTGGCTAAAATGAAAACGTGTATTCTGTAAAGCAAACGAGGAAGTGCGTTGAATGAAACGACGAGATCAAGTCTTCATCTCCTCGTAGTAACTCTTGATTACGATGGTGAAGTAAGACTCTAAACACATGTGCAAGACGCTTGCTATCAACACGAAGACGCCAGGAGTTCGGACGTTATACGTTTTAGCCAGGACGAGCATAGTAATTGCGAATACAATCCCAAGTAATCCTACGATTATAACATTGTAGAATAGATAACACAATGCGACAATCTTCATCGCCGTTGGCCTTCTGCCCATAGCACAAACCGCGAGAACGATGTTCACTACCGCTTTAATCAAAAACAGACCACCCAAAACACCTAAGATGTAGGACGCCGACGACCGAAGAACTACCTGTCTTGCCCTGAGTAACTCCGCTTCGAATTCATCTTCATCCACTTCACCTTCGTCCTTCTCCAAAACGGTGAACATCAAAACGAAACACACTATGGCATCAATTAGGTTAAAGAGGAAAAAGAGCCATCCGATAATGATCGAGCCGGTTCTCAGGGAGCAATAGCAGCAGCATGTCCGGACGTGTGGGAAACACTGGAGGACACGATCACAGCAGTCACCACTTTGGCCTTCGGGGGGCTTTTGCTTTTTGCCTGGGGGGGCGGCGCCTACCGGTGCGGGGCCTGGCGGTCCGGGGCCTGCCGGCTGTTGATCCACGTTGGCGGGAGGGCGCGACGGAGGGGCAGACCGGGCTGCTCGCGGGTAGCCCCGGCCCCGATAAATCATCCTCCTTCCTCTCCTTCCAGTCATTTTCTACGATCACGGGAAAAACACAGAGAAAGTAGAGGTTCAGGTTGCTAAGAGCAAGTTTCCAAGCAGTTTCCAAACCCACTGCAGTGAACGTTTTTTCTCTCGTTTGTATGTGAAGCAAGACAGTTCCAGAGAAACGCTTCAACGGAGGCACTTATTTCGGGCCATCTCCCCTGCAATTGCAAGACCCATTCGCCCAACTTGATGTTACAAGAGCAAAGATAATCTACTGAACTACTCGGGGCCGGAGCAAGGAGGCAAATATCAATTGTTCACCTGCCATGGATGATTGTCCACATCGTGCTAATGAGTCGATATTTTAAAAATATAGCGTTTCAGTAATTCGAAATTTCTTAGAAAATATTGACATTAAATGTTTTAATTTGAAAAGTATCCATTATAAATTTTATAATGGATATTTTTCAAATTAAAAAAAAAAAAAAAAAAAAAAAAAAAAAAAATTGTACTTCATTAACAGTTGATGCAGTAGAATTTTGGCTTATTATTCTTGGATTAGGTAATACACCTATGTTTTCGCGACGGATGTCGACGACTCAGATCGGCCTCAAAATTTGACATCCGTTTCAAGAGGTTTAGATTCCAAAACCGAAATGTCCGTCCGCCGTTCGAGCCGTTTTGGGCAGTAGGATTTTTTTTTTAAATCTGAAATTTTGACAAAATACTCGGTTTACCATCTAGTTGTGCCCGCAAGGTTTTCAGCCCGATCGCCTAAACCGGAGGGGCGCTATGGGGCTAAGGGAGGCTTTTTTTAAGGCTTTTGGCTATGGGATCGAGTCAGGTGTCGTTTTCGAAGTATTTTTGAAAGTAGAATCCATTTTTTTGGGGTCCCGGAACGATCCGATTTCACTGTGGCGATCTATGGGGCTTTCATGGGGCTAAAAATGGGATTTTTGAAAGATCCCTGGAGGTCAAATATTGTTCAAGTAAAAACAGAAAAAATTTTGAAAAACAATTTAAAAAAAATAAATTTTTTTTAAAGAATAAATATCCAAAAAAATTTAACTTTTGTATTTTTTTCTGCACAAGTAACCTATATCAAAGAATAATAAACCCTTGTGTAAAATTTGCAGTTTTTTTTAATAGACCAATGTTTCACTGTATTCACTATAATGTAGCCTTATGTTGTATGCAAAACTGGGGTTTTGCGAGTTTTTGGTAAATAGCGAAAACGTGGCCTTTTTCAGCGCGCTCTAGTGGCCTTACTATTGTTCCGACCTTCAAGTTGAAGGCTTCAACTATATTATGTGCATTTGCTTGAAGTGTGTTTCCACGAGAAACGCTTGGTTTACGAAATATAAGCAAAAGAAAAAAAAAATTCTAAGGAGTGATGCCCTAACATCTCACTGCAGGCACCCCACTTAAAGGTAGGTCTACACGGAGAGAGCTAAAGCGACACTGATTGCGTAGAGCAGTGTCAGCAGTGTCTACACCATGCGCCATGAGAGAGCTAGAGTAAGTTTCTGAGACCGCTCTCGCGGATGGGATTGCGAGAGCAGTGTCGAGTCTGTCTACACGATCAACCTTATAGCAGTTGCGCGAGAGAATCTCGGAGATTCATTCAGAAGCCAAGTTCGCAGTTTCGCTCAAAAAATTAATTTTTGGTGGCTCGCTAAAAATTCATATTGCCCTGGAGGGGCCCAAACCCCACATTTCTCGTATTCAGACGTGATTTACTTCCTGGGAAAAATGAATAACAAAAACAGTTCCAGAGCCCATCCATTGTCGGGAAGGAATTGCGTAAATTAATAGATGCATAAAATTTCCTAACCAAATCGCTGGTGGTTAGATCTTCAATTCTGCTCGACGGGATCAGGAATTTCATCGCGATAAAATTCTGCCATCCACTTTTATAGACGTCATCAGTCCCACTGCCACTCTTCCTCTTCTTCATTTTTCTCAGCTCGCTGTTTAGCTGCGACCTCAAGTTGTGGAGTTTCCTTGTAATTTCCTTGGGAGCAGTAGAAAATTCTTGTGCAACAGCCGCCGAGGAAATTACATTCCTGCTCATGTCTTTGTATTAAATAAAAATTTTGTCGGATGAAACATCCCACAGTTCAGGATATGCTTCAGCATCAGCAATGAAGCAGCTGATGAAGTGTTCGGTCTCTTCTTTCGCCCACTGAGAGGCCAGAAGTCATGGCGCTCTAGCAATAACTTTCATCTAGGTGAAACTCGCTGAGACTGATGCCTAGATTGGTTGCGGAACAGTCCAGACGCGTCGAGAGTGCTCTCGCAACTACTCTAGGAGGTGTCCACACGACTCTCACGAGCTCTCAGCTCTCGCTCTACTGCAATAAGTTTCCCCTCGTAGACCTACCTTTAGTTTACTCCACAAGCTAAAAATTCCTGCTGTAAATGGAGCGGACTGAGCATGGATTAAACGAGTGACTTTGATACTGATTTGTGTCTTTTTATAGGTACCTACCACGAAAGGAAACACAAAAACGCTGCAAATTTTACACAAGGGTTTATTATTCTTTGATATACGTTACTTGTGCAGAAATTAAATTCTGTCAATGAAAAAAATTAAAAAAATTTTTTTTTTGGATTTTTATCTCAAAAAAAATTTTTTTTGGATTTTTTTGTTCAAAAATGTGTTTTTTCAAAAATTCTGTATTTTTTTACTCGAAAAATATTTAACATCCTGGGATCCTTAAAAAATCCCATTTTTAGCCCCTTGAAAGCCCTAAAGATCGCCCCAGTGAAATCGGATCGTTCCGGGACCCCAAAAAATGGATTCTACGTCCAAAAATACTTCGAAAACGACACCTAACTCGATCCCATAGCTAAAAGCCTTCAAAAAACCCCTCCCGTAGCCCCATTATAGCCCCAGAGCGCCCCACGGGTTTGGGCGATCGGACTGAAAACCTTGCGGGCACAACTAGATGGTAAACCAAGTATTTTGTCAAAATTTCAGATTTTAAAAAAAATTCCTACTGCCCAAAACGGCCTGGACGGCAGACGGCGTACGGCGGACGGACATTTCGGATTTAGAATGTAGACCTCTTGAAACGGATAATGTCAAATTTTGAGCCCGATCGGAGTCCCCGATTTTTGGTAGGTGTGATTAATAGCATACCAAGAAGGTAAAATCGAAAAAAAGTAACATTACAGTTGGGGGGGGGGGGGGGGGGTCCTGAAAAGCGAAGTTCTGGAGTTTTGGGAAAATCGCCCACATGCCCTTTTGAAAGTAAACTCCAAATTTTCGATCGTTAAGACCACGGTCGTTACATTACGAAACTCATCTAGCGACCGTTTCCCATAGAAGCAAAACCCGAAATCCCCCAAAAATTGAAACTTGGCTGGTGAAGTCGAAACGTTTATTTTGCAAAGTTTGCGAAGGTTGAATGAACCGACGAGGGAACTCAATCGGTCAAATCCTCGTAGTAACTCTTGATTACGATTGTGAAGTAAAACATCAAACCCACGTTCATAACGGTTGATAGAAAAACCATGAGTCCCCCAGCTACGTCGGCGGTGGCGAGCAGCAAAATTCCGAATATGAGCCCAAGTACTCCTTTGATTCCAACAATGAAGAACAGGTAAAACAACGCGACACACTTCATCACACTCGCGTTTTCGGCCGCGGCGCAAAACGCGAGCACGCCGTTCCCTGCCGCTTCAATCGAATACATGAAACCCATACAACCGAAGAAGATGGCCGCCATAGTCCGATATTTCTTATTCGCGTGTAGGAAGACATGCTCTTCATCTATTTCTTCTGCATTCAAAACGATGGCCAACATAGCGAATGCGAATATGGCATAAAGTATGCAGGCGATGAAAAAGAACCATCCGATAGTCATCGAGCCGCATTTCAAGGAGCAACCGCAGCAGCACGACGAAACGTATGGAAGACGATTGATGATTTTATCCGACCAGTCATCACTTGGTTCGCTCTCTTCTTCCTCCTTTTCACTCATTTTACGATTACCGGGAGCACACCGAAAGAAAATTTTGTTCAGGTTGCTAAGAGAAGGTCTTTTTCAAACCCACCACAGTGAACTCTTTTTCCAATTTGTATGTGAAGCAATTCAAGACCGAGTGCAATGCTTCAATGGAACCACAGGCACTTTTTTGGGGTTATTTCTTCGGCAATTGCGAGACCATTTCGCCCAACAAGCGTTCATCTTACTACAGAGAAGATAATCTACTGAACTATTTGGGACTGGAGCAAGGATGCCATCTGAACAGTCTGCTTAGGCCACTCATCATTGGCCAATAGACTCGACTCATGGCAGAGAAATGCAAGGACTAGTCCCGGATAAGTGCGCAAGTGCTCTTGGAGGCGTTATTTTTCCATCCCAACCCACCCAGGGACTTGAACGAGCCCCAAGCTTCCCCAATTCTTGTTCAGAGTAGCTACTCCCGGTCACAGGGTGACTGCAACCTCCCAACACAGAAAGAAGGTGTTTCGTTGTACATTCGGTGATTTTTCAATGAAAATAATACATTTTTATGGGAGAAGTTCAACTTTCTTAAATCCTATCCCATCCCAGGACAGATATGACGAGAGGGCCACCCCCTGCTGTCCACGCCAACCAACCCCTGACCATAACCCACCTGGCCTCAGACCCCTTCTACTCGCTTTCCCACATTATAATTTTTTTTAAAGTGAAAATGAAAAAAAAAAGACTCTTTTCGACTTATTTCGAGCACAGATACCTCAAATGGAACAACTTTTTGGCAGCATCAGATTTCCCTCGTTATTTACTCCCTGAAACTAATTTATGGTATTTTTTTTTGAATTTTTCCGATGGCTGGAGGCACCCTAGATTAAAGTTGAGCATCTTGGGCTGCAGCTTCAACTTAGTACACAGCTTTAATATTGCAGACTAGGGGGCTTAAGCCAGACAATCCCGACCTCTCCCTCCTGGCCTCAGATCCCTTCTACTCGTTTTTCAAATAATAAGCGTTAAGCGTCAGAATAACAAAAGATATTGTGGAGACTGTTGAAGTGTGCAATAGGATTCCTGGATTCCCAGGAATTGCACTCTGTGGCTGCACCAGTGGGGAAGGAGTTCTGCAGGGACTGCCGCCCAGTCAACGTTTAACTGGGTGGCGATCCAGGCCACCTCAGGCATCTTGGCGTCTCCACTATTGGGCTTGCCAGTCATTTGCAGATCTTTAGCGGTCTGTTACTTTGAGCTTTTGTGCCGAGCTATCCCACAGGTCATACAGACAACAAGCTCTTCCGGGCACCAGGCTTTGGTATGCGCATAGTTATAAGCAGAGACGCCGCGTTTATGACTTTTATTTTTTCATTTCATGACCTTTATTTCATGACTTTTATTTCCCTGTTTCATGACGCTTATTTCATAAAATGGCTCATTTCATGACGTTCTACCCAAAAGCGTTTTTTTTCAACAACATTAAAATTTAATGTTAACAACATTTAATGTTGTTCAAATCAAATCAGATCAAATTTTGATGTATGGACTTCTTACGCAGGTCCAATTGGTATTTCCTCTCGAAGTTATACTACAACAAAAACAAGAATTCATTTGTAAGGATTTAGAAATTAGTAAAAATCTTCAAATCTCACAGCTATGCTACAGACGTTTAACCTTTCCAAACTTGCAGATAAAAAATGACGACATTTAATGTCGTTACCTATTTCAAAATTTTTGATCAAGAAACGAACGATATTGAGAAAAAAACAATATAAGAAAAACACCAAAAATCCTCGAAAAAGCTTATTTTTATTTCCCAAAATTACTTCGACAATGAAAACCTCAATTCCGCCCCATATAACCTCGTGGGGTTGTTAGATCGAGCTGAAAATTTTGCGGGATCAACTAGGATGGGTCCCAAAATTTGTTTGAATGTTGGTGTCAAAATTGCAGAATCTTCTTTGAAAAATGTCTACTACCAACGTTTTTCTAGAGTGATCGGACTGGTTTGGGATGCCTTTAATCGGTTCTATGTAGGCCAACATTGCATCGAAATTTACACTCCACTCCCCTCCCTCTCTAAAATCCCATAAATACCGACCCCTCTAAAGAACCGAGATGGTAAGAACCCAAATGGTAAGATCAAGCTGAAAAGTTTTCTTGGTGGTCACTCAATACCTACTAGTGTCCAAATTTTTTGAAAAATTCCTTTGGGCAGAAGTGGCGTGGACGTCGGTGAGACGTTTAATTTTTGAAACTTGCGTGTTCTAAACCGTAAAGTGTCAAATTTTGTGGCCGATCGACATTAAATTTTCTACCTCCGACGAGAACACATAGGTGCATGCGATTCAGAGAAGCTATCAAGAATACATTCAACTAGTGCAAGCTTGCATGTTTTCCACACGGTTTGCCGAAGAGTGTTGCGTCAACCAGACAGAAATCCTTTCCTGGTGACACCCACTTTCGCATAAGCACTACCCTGCTGGTTTGAATCTCTGTCACAAGTCTAACGAGAAATGACAATTTCTATTCCCTAACTAGGTGGCCAAGTGAAGAGCCAACCAAATGGCCAACGAATCTCGGGAAATTATTTATCCCACACATTCACCTACGTTGCGAGTACACCTACGTACCTTTCTCTACCTGACTTCTGGAGTCTTGCCCAGTATACAAGTTTCTATCTACGATGGTTGCGGGTAGAATTATTTTATTCCTGGCCCAGAATTGACCGAAAATGTCTGTTTCATGACGTTTATTCCACTAAGGGTTCATGAGGTTTATTTCACCACCTCGAGTTAGGCTAACCCACGAGTTAGCGAAAAAATTCAAGTTTCACCAGCTGTTGTCTCCTAGTTACCAGGACGGTTAACTTCCACCTTTTTAACTTGCGGATTTTCGGAAGTTATCTCCTTAACTTGAAGTTATGTTGTTGTGTGCTAAAACTGATTTTATGTGAATCTCTAACCTCAAAATAGCTAACTTGAACTTTAACATGAGGTTGGTGAAACCGGCCCTAAGTCGCATTTCATGACCTTTTTGACAAAAAGTACTATTTTATGATAAAAAAAACTATGACTATGACGCTTATGACTTTTTGGCGTCTCTGGTTATAAGTTATAACCAGAGATATAAGTTATAAGATTTGGAATAAAAGTCAGTAGCTTCCGTTCTACGCCTTTATTTTTCTCTCCCTTCTCCTACATGCGATCGATTTCAACCATACTGGTCATCGTCAGGCATCCTGAAACATCCATCAACCATCAACATGTACATTACTGTAAGGTAAGCTCTCTAGTATGTAAGAATTATGTAAGGTAGCTTGTAGATTAGGTATATAAGACTTAGTAAGTAAGGTAGCTTGTAAGTTAGGCAGTTAAACAATATTTCAGTGCACATACCATCAAAGTGATAGGTACATAAAAATACATATCACAGTCAATTATAGTTGTCAGGAACATTAAATTTAAGAAAGGTAGGAACTTTTAGGAAAACTAATATCACAGGGAGGCTCAACGTAAACACAATAAGACTATTGATAACAATGATAACAAGGACTAGGAACTTTGTGGATCAATAGAACTTATCAATTGCACTAGTTTATATCCTAAAGGACTATCCAGCACTTCTTTTTGTTCATTGAGGGTATATGCTGGGTCTTTTTTCACTGAAAGTAAAATCTCCAGACCCTCGAGCACATCCAACCGTTTTCCAACCACATCCAACCTTACAGTAATGTACATGTTGATGGTTGATGGATGTTTCAGGATGCCTGACGATGACCAGTATGGTTGAAATCGATCGCATGTAGGAGAAGGGAGAGAAAAATAAAGGCGTAGAACAGAAGCTACTGACTTTTATTCCAAATCAAATGGAGTTCTACGAAGTGAATAGTGTAACCATCAAGAAGTTGATATAAGTTATAACTTATAACATTCGTAGCACTGAAGGACGTCCAAGCGGTCAGCCACATCGACCAGGCGCAGGCCCACATACACACGTTTCAGCTCGACTTGTCGATTACGCAGGACTGAGATGGGGACTGCGGGTTAACTGAGACAGAGGGGTAGCTCACCTAACGTACGACCGTAATTCGGATGCAACAAGGATTCGAAAATCCTTGCATGAGAGGGGGACCATTGTGGGAGATATAATTGGAATTTGACCGCAACTCGGAAACTGCGAATTATTCAACATGGCCGAAGGCCGTCTATGGACGGGAAAATGGCAACCCTGCTTAAAGCACTTTGCGTTGGAGAAAGTACCAAGTACGATTTGCATAGTACAACTTTTTCAGAGTCTGACCTGAAAGAAAATTAATTTTTACGGCTAGACTTTAGTTCATTATTTCATTAAACCCCTTGGACTATCATTTAACCAGTTTTATTGTCATATCAAGGTTTGCAGATTTATGGTGGGTAACGCGAGCAATAATTCAATTTTCGTCTCTACTGCACAATTACCTCCTATCACACAGTCGCACTTAGTTGTTTTACTTGCAAGAGTTGAAAAGGTGCTTCAAATTCACAACATTGAATGTCGCCTTCGGTTATCACGTTGTCACGTCACGGCCTATTGTTCAAATAATAATTTTTCATGTCAAACATGTTCTCTTCCGGCATTTCGAAATAATTGTACTTTTCGTTGTTAATATCAAAATTGAGAATTTACTGCAGGCGAAATGAAAGCGCTTATTTTGTAAAGCAAACTGGAAGGACGTCGTATGAAACATTTCCGAATACAATCCCCATTGCTGCGACGAATAGGTAAGCCATTGCAACACACTTATTACTGCGTCAAGAAGGCCGTTCACCACAACGAACGTATACCAACTTAAAACCCTGGCTCGTTGTAAATCGCATCAAACGCTTTTAGAAATTCTTCGGGGATTGAAAATGAAGAAGATACTGGAGGACACTGTGGCAGCAAACGGGAAATGAAAAAACCACCCATCCGATAATTATCACGCCGAATCTCAAGGAACAACCGCAGCAGCACATCGGGACGGATGGAAAACACCTGGGCGCACTTTCACACCAGTCACGACTTCCTACTCTTCTTGCCTGTTCTCACTACGATTCAGACACGACAAATTGAACAACAGGAGGACGCTGGGAGAGCAGCATGAATGGTGTAGTAAAAATAAAAATAAAAATTACCACGTAACTTGGAACTAAAAATAACGAATAAATGCAAAATGAGAAACTCATTATCTGTATAAGTAAAGATTTCATTGGCGATTGATGGTTATCAGATTAGCTGAAAAATGAAACGAATAGATAGGAGGTGAAATTAATAGAGAGGAGGGCTCACACTGTGTTAAACGGCGTTCCGCCCAGTGGCGGAACGGCGGGGGGGATAGCGACTGCAGCGCGACCCCTACGTGATGTAGTGAACTTTGAAGGTGGTAAGTAAGTTACCAAAACTGAACGAGAAGATGGCGCCCTGCGAATTCCGCCCAGACGTGTCGTTTCCATTCACAGTGTACTCAACTACACAATCAATTTCGTTATTCAGAGATGGTTCCTTCAATTTTTCCTTTAATTTATTTGTAGTAGCACAACAGTGGATGATAAATCCGTTTAGTGGGGGATTTGGGGCTTTCCTTCGCAAGAAGGGCTAGTGGCTCACTCTAGTTGGATTTGAAGGTACTATGTGTAGTTCACTACATTCCGTAGGGATAGCGCCACCGTCGACTATGGCACATGAAGTCCTATTTAGTGAGCTCTCCTCTATTCCTACATGACAAGTGATATTTACCAATTATTGATAAACATCGATATTCGTTTAAAAAACCTCAAAACTTTTTTCTTCATCCCATTAATGGGCCCGGGAACCGAACGTCGACTAATACTTTTTTCTGAAAGAACTTCATAATTTGATACCATAGCAGTGAGTTTTGGGCTCCTACGGTGTAATACAAATTTCCAGGGCACTTAAGAAAATTTCAACTTTGAATCTGGAGGGAAGAGTGGCTTCCAAGAAGTGCTCTCTGGTGGTCAGCAAATTAACTAAAAGCACGAATTCAGAGAGATTCGCGAGATCAGAAAAGGTTAAATCGCAAGGAAAATAGTCGTTCAGATTTGTTTTGACGCTGGCGTGACGGGACAGACCATATTCATGTTCACCAACATATCATAACCAAAAATAAAAAAGATTTTTTTGTGCACTTTCTACTTTTTTTGCGAGTGCACTCTGGCGGATTAGTTAAAGTGTCACGGCGGGAAAATTCAAAACGCCAAATATTCACTAGTGATTTCCTCTGCTCAGACACCTAATTTCTCAGTGCTAACTGTACTGAGTACTTTGTTCATTATTAGTTCAACTATGTTCGGCCGAATTTTCCCATATCTCTGACTTGTTCCCTAGCCCATTGAAACATTGGTTATCGCTTTCCGATATTAATATGGAAAGCATGTTCCGTTATAGTAGCGGAGGATCTAGTGGATGCATTACTAGATACTGAGGTAGACTAAAGGACAAAACGTTGCAAATTTGACACAAGGGGTTTTCGACTTTTTTGTCAAAAACGTTTCGTTTTTTACTTGAAAAATATTTGACCTGGGATCCTTCAAAAATCCCATTTTTAGCACCATGAAAGCCCTATAGATCGCAACAGTGAAATCGGATCGTTCCGGAACCCCAAAAAATTGATTCTGCGTCCAAAAATACTTCGAAACCGACGCCAAACTCGATCCCATAGCCAAAAGCTTTCAAAAAAAAAAAAAAAAAAAAAAAAAACCTCCCGTAGCCCCATAGCGCCCCACGAGTTTGGGCGATCGGGCTGAAAACCTTGCGGGCACAACTAGAAGGTAAATCAAGTATTCTGTCAAAATTTCAGATTTAAAAAAAAAAAATCCTACTGCCCAAAACCGCCTGGACGGCGGACGGACATTTCGGTTTTGGAATCTACACCTTTTGAAACGGATAATGCCAAATTTTGTATTATTCCGAGAATAATAAACCAAATCATTAACCCAACCCCATACCTAGTTAACAAGAGGAAGTTTTCGGGGTAGTTTGTTTTAAGAAAAGGGGAAAAGGGGGAAATTTCAGTGGCAGAACCCCTAAGAGGAGCATGTGGAAACACTGCGTGGGGGAGACGCTTTCCCGATAATCGATTTTTGACGACCAGACCCCTAAGTGTCTCCCAGTTGATCCGCCCAAACAACACCATATTATCGACTTATAAACACTCCGAGCTACAACACTACAACAAAACCTTACAATTAGCAACTTACAACGACACCCAACTTACTAGGCCATTGCGGTAGACGGACCAGCGGGTTTATAATAGGCAATTTCTTTTCAGGCACTGTTTTACCCGTTTCGGCGGATTCTGACTTCATCAGAGAGCAAGGCGACGCCGCAGACACTGAAAACAAAGCAAATCGTCGGAAATTGTACGAAAATCACGGACAACAAGCTTCACGTAAATAACTGAGCGTAGCTTACATTTTCTACAACAATCATAGCTAAATCTTCTAGTAGGCGTGTCCTCCCCGGACGGAGATGGTGGGTCTACAACGACTTGTGGGTTTTGAGACCTGGGTTCTTTGCTAGTGAGCGAGTGAAATCTAAAATGCAAAGGCGTGGCTGTTAAAATGGCATACAAATTGCGTTCCCTAATCTTGTTGTATGGAGTGGCAGAATCGGTACAGCCGTTAAAAGCTGCGATCTACACCAAAATCGAACACCTTTCAGGCGACTGATCAAAGAGGTTCGAGCTACAAATCAAACAATCATCAAGCAAACCCTCAGGCGGCAGCCCATGCAGAGCACCAACCACATCACAGGCTTTAGAGGGCGTACCGGTTCTGTCACGTGTTGACTTTTTAACGTAAAACTCCATATTTCAAGTGCCCAGGTGATGAAACTGCCAAATTTAAAGACAATACAAATTCAAATATGGTTGACTGAGAAGTCAAATCAGGCGGTATGGAGGGCTACGAATCAGTTATTTGTGTTGTGGTGTTGGTAGACAACTCCAATGAATGAGAAGTGAATGACAGCGTCTGACGCACAATGAAAGCTGAATCCACTACTTTGGAATTTTACCAAAACCACGCCATCAAACTCGTTCGAGGATGATTTTACCGAAATCAAGAAAATTGAGAGAAGGTATTTTTCCAATGGTTTCAAAATTTAATGTCAACTGAATCAGTCGGAGTGTATAATTTATTACGATAAAAAGTGACTTTGAATATAAGATGAGAGACCCAAAGAACTTAGAACCAAAGGCGGAAGACCCAAAGGGATGAAACCCAATGATATGAGGCACAAGTTGTGAGATCCAAATGAGAGATACCCGAAGGAGTGTGGCGCAAAATAGTTGAAACTAAATTGAGAAATCTGAGGTCGTGAAACACAATGTAAAATTTACACAGAGAAACAGAGATCAAACGCATGAGAGGTTAAAGGAGGGACAAAAGGTGTGAGACCCATGAGAGATGAACAGAGAACCAAAAATAGACGCAACAGAACAAAATACAACCTAAACTGCAAGATCCAGAAGAGTAGGATCCAAAGATTTGAGACGCAAATGCATGAAATCCAAAGAAAGAAACCAAAGCAGTGAGATGCCAAGTAAGATTCACAAAGAGAACAAAAGGCATGAGACCTTAAAAACACGAAACCTATTGCCACTGGTCATACTCAAAGGGGTGAGATCCAAAGAAGAGACCAAATAATTTTCAAACGAGAGAAACCCAGTCATGCTCAAAAGAGAGAGAGCTAAAGAATTGACAACCAAATGTGTGAGTCCCAGGAGACCTAGAAGAGGTGCCCAACAAAGTGAGACCCGTAAGAGATGTACGGAGAACCAAAAATATACGAACATGACAAACAGTGGAATGTAAAGGTTTGTTTTGCGGATGCGTGAAATGCAAAGATTCACAAGAAAGATACATAAAGGGGTGAGACCCACAAAATCTGTGAGTTCTACAGGAAAAACCAGTGTGACATTCGAAAACCTAATGAAGGCCTAAACAGAAGGAATAATACCAATATTTCTAGTGAATATGGTAAATATACGCAACATGACAAGGAATGAGTCACACATGCTCATCACGTTTACATAACCGTCCCATCCCTAGGATGGAGGTTTTCCAAAGGAGAGTTGCACAAAGCATAAAAAAAAAAAAAAAAAAAAAAAAGATCAGGCGATGAAAGTGACCCCACAGAAGAAGCCGGAGATGGTGAGGTGCGGGCGGCCGGCACATCGAGATATCGTCGTTGTCAGAGCAACACGGCACAACTTCATTTTTGGCCGTTTTGAGTTAGATAGAGTTCAACATTTCGCGCTGGATCGAGTGGTGATATCCGTTTCCTGATTGGACGACAACGACGCACAACTTCTTCTGGATTCGCGATATTATGGTGAGATGCAGGCCGTTTGAGGGGATAATCCATGAAATCAGCCCTTCAGCGTGACTCAGGAGACGCCACAAAGTGGGCTGAACTTCGTCTCCCAAAAAACGTTTTTCTTTTTGTGTCCCGCACCCGAGACTTGTCAAAAACGGTTATCTTGGCAACAATTTAAAACTGACCAACTTGACAAATTTGAAGCGGGTGATCTGTGTAGGAGTTCCATTGAGTCTATTCCATTTTGCTAAGAGCATCGTGAGTTTCTGCGGCGTTATTGGGAATAGGTGGTCAGAAGTAGACAACAACCCGGTACGATAACCGCTTGACAACTGATCGAAAGGCTAAAAGATAAAGTAGGCCTAGCGAGTATTGCCTTTGGACCACATCGTTATCCTGAAGTCAATTAACTAAGCCGGTCGCATCTCACCAACGATGAAGCAGAGGGGTCACTTTCATCGCCTAACCCTTTCTTGGCAGTAGTGAGTGACAAAGTATTCAATACATTGAATACCACAGTTCGAGCCAGAAGCACGCGAGAGCTGAAGGAGTGAGATCCAAACGTTTGACCCGAATGCGTGAGATGCAAAGAATGGACACTAAGCAGTGAGACAACGCAAAGTAAGATTCAAAAGAGACCCCAAGTGCATGAGAGCTTGAAGAATGACAACCAAAGGTGCGCGACCAAAATGAGTGGGATATAAGTGACCTCAAGGTACCTACATGTTTTACGGCCAACGGTACGGTTACGGGAAAAACATGAAACCGGATTTTGGTTTTCATTTTTGTTTCAAAGATTTACCTATAAAATAAATAGACTTCCCAACGCAAACAAATATGACAACGCTGCAAATTTCACACAAGGGGTTATTTTTCTTTGATACAGGTGAATTGTGCAATAATTAATAATAAATTATTCTGCATTATTTTTTGAAAAATTCGGAAAAAATCAACAAAAAAATCGAAAAATTAAAAAAGAAATTTGCACATTGTTCGGATAGACGTATGGATTATCAAAACATGGATTATGCGTCAAAATAACTCGGAAAACGACACCTTATTAAATAAATTTTCACCTTCTGGGATCCTTCAAAAATCCCATTTGTAGCCCCATGAAAGCCCTATAGATCGCAACAGTGAAATTGGAACGTTCCAGAACCCCAAAAATGGATTCTACGTCCAAAAATACTTCGAAAACGACGCCTAACTCGATCCCATAGCCGAAAACCTTCAAAAAACCCTCCCGTAGCGCCCCACTAGTTTGGGCGATCGGGCTGAAAACCTTGCGGGCACAACTAGATGGTAAAACGAGTATTTGGTCAAAATTTCAGATTCAAACAAAAACGGACGGACATTTCGTTTTTTGAATTTACGTGACGTGAAACGGGTTTTGTCGAATTTTGAGGCCGATCAGAATTTCCGACCTCCGTCGCGATTACAAAGGTGTATTATTCCAAAAATAATTGGGTGGAGGCACATATTATAATTCGACAGCCATAATATTACATTATAATGTATGAAAGTGGAACTGTCAATAATAAGAGACACGTCGACAATAGGTGCCACCACTCTAACCAGAAGTCAACACAATGAAGAAAAAAATAAATAAATATAAATAAAAATAAAAAAGCCTGTGGCCATTTTCAACTTTTGCGGAATCACATTCCTACAATATCCTTGAACTTGGGTAGTTTTAAAAACAGGGTCAAACAATAGGTACATACACCAATCTCATTTTTATGGCATGAGTTGTCCCATTAGTTAAGGTTAATAAATATATTGGAGAAACACATTAGTAAATCGAGAAAACCTCTTAAGTCCGATTTTTGGTCAAAACCTTTTTTTTTCTCATTGGGTAAAGGATATCAGTCAGCACATGTCGGTGTAGTCGTTGATCCTTCTTCACGAGTAATTTCGCGTTCAGGAAGCAAATAAAATTACACGTAAGTCTGTATACCTTTCAGGAGGGTTATCAAACCTCGTATGTCCAAGACTTACAAGGTTTTCCAAGGCTTTACAAGGTTTCCCAGTGAAGAGAGTGACTTACGAGTATTTCGACCGTAGTCGTGAAGTGTTTCACGAAGATTCCACTGTTTATAATTGTGTTCATTAAACTTCAGTCCCTATTTGAGCTCTTATTGCATGATTATAACTCAGTTTTATTCCAACAGTACCAAATCACCGCAAAGATGGTTTAAACTCATTATCAGTCAAAACTAGGCTTCAAGTATTGCTCACAGCTGTGAAATCAGTTTTTTGTGTCTCCTGTAATGTTTAGGAAAATGGGTTTTCTCGATTTACGTTCGACATACGTCTTATATTATCCATCAGAAAAAAAAATCTAAAAAAAAGAAATGTAAAAAAAAAACAAAAAAAAAAAAAAACATCTATCTCCACCCTTGATTTCGATAGTATCCAACTTGAGACATTTCACTGCGATAACGAAGGACTAGACGGTTCAGAAATGGTTGAACGAAAAAAATAAAAAACTGTGGGTTCAACTTCAAATCATTTCAGAGGTGAAGATCGCAGGTTAAGGAGAGTCAAAATCCTCCGTTTCCAAAGCGGCTCTGCGGCCAAGCTGTTTTTTGGGCATCTCTGCTTTTTCATGAGCAGGATGACTTCAACGGCGTCTCCGTATTGTTGAATTAGGAGAAGAAAAAAAAAAAAAACATGCCCAATCTACAGGAAGACTACAGCAGCACACAGTATCGATTGGGGGTTGAAAACAAAAGTTGAAGACGAATCCGTGAAATATTCCTGTCATTCCAACTCCATCTGGAAGGTACCTATGATGCGGCATACCTGCTCAGTGGAACATCACGAAATACCTTCTCATTGATTGGATTGTTGATTTCGGGACTTTTTCGTTCAATGCCATCTTGACGTGAACAATTCCTTCTGGCTAGTAGGGATGGGAAATCGGTAAGAAGTATCGATTTTTTGAATCAATTCAGAATCGGATGCTTCAAATCGCTCCAAAATATCGCCATAAAAGTATCGATTTTTCGGAAAATCGATTCAAAAATCAGTCTTAAAAATTTTGTTAATGAGTGATAACGGTAGATATAATCAAAGTAAGTAGATTCAAGAAAAAAATCGTTTGAAAAAAATTTATTTAAAATTAAAATTGTATTACAGTTTTCAAAAATTTTGATAATAAATATTAATAAACATTAAATTTTAATGTTATTATTAATCTACCACCACAAAAGATGGAGATTAACAATAAATACGTTACTGATGAGTTCACTATACAGTACTGATAACAGACGAGTTATCAGTTTCGCTGTCTGAAAAAGCCATGGCGGACGTCGCTGGCAACTAGTGAATTTTGTTGTTCAATCAAGAATCAAGAATTTTTTTATTTGCCAAAGCCAAATAATGACAGAGCAAAAGTCAAAAGTTAGAACATACAGAATAAGCTGACTGGTTATAGGGCCGATTATATTGACTGTAATAATGGGAATGACAGAGAAAATAGCATCAACTCGACTGCAGATGTACAAAACAATGAATGGCCGTGCACAAGACAATGACAAGAAAATACATGACAAGACAGTGAAGACTATTGTCGTGAGTTATTAGCTATTATCAGCATTTTTAATCGACCTAAGACGCGAAATTTGCTTGAATCACTTGAAATACTACGAAATTTGCTTGAATCACTTGAAATACTACGAAATTTGCTTGAATCACTTGAAATACGAAAATTTTTATAAATGACGAAAATCGATTCAAGATTTTTTTTTTTTTAATTCACGATTTTCACAAAAATCGGAAGTAAAAAATCAATTCACCAAAAAAATTGAAATCGAATCGAAATATCGGAACAAAAAATCTTTTGAAATAATCGGAAATCGATTCCCATCCCTACTAGCTAGGGGCCTTCGATAGTTCCAAATCCACCAGTACATTCAAGTACTTGAATGGGCGTATTGAAAATTACTCGAATATCGAAAGGAAATTATCCATATGCACGAGTATTTGAAAATGTACTACGATGGGTGTCGATTGTAAAGTATATTATACTTTATTATTAAATAAACAGGATATCAATATTTTGAAATGACGATATCAAATTTCGATTTATCGAGCTCAAAAAAACGCGTGTCAATATCGCAGCATGTTGATACTTGTTTACAAAATAGCTATTTAATTGTTTTTAAATTATTCAAATTTTGAAAAACTTTAAATCATTGAAATTTTTTCAAGAAAACGGGCACTCGGGCAACTAGGCAACCTATAGAATTTCATCCATTTCTTTGATTCGATTTTGGCATTCGGTTCGGCTTACAACAAGTATAGTATGACTGTACGACGAGTCACATCAGTGACACTAAAAATGGGATATCGTTATCGATACTTTGCTTGCAAAATCCGATATTTTGGTATGAATATTTCATGTTCGATATTATGGTGATAGCGATAAAAATATAGGCGCGGGAAAAACATAAACCGGATTCGGTTATCTTTTCTTCAAAGATTTACCTATAAAATAAATTAGACTTCACAAAGCAAACAAATATGAAAACGCTTCAAATTTTACACGAGGGTTTATAATTTTTGTTCTTGGAATAGTACACCTATGTTTTCGCGACGGGGGTCGACGACTTCGATCGGCCTCAAAATTTGACATTATCCGTTTCAAAAGGTTTAGATCCCAAAATCGAAATGTCCGTCCGCCGTCCGAGCCGTTTTGGGCAGTAGGAATTTGTTTTTTTAATCTGAAATTTTGACAAGACTTGGTTTACCATCTAGTTGTGCCCGCAAGGTTTTCAGCCCGATCGCCCAAACGCGTGGGGCGCTATGGGGCTAAAATGAGGCTGCGGGAGGCGTTTTTTGAAGGTTTTCGGCTATGGAGTCGAGTTAGGTGTCGTTTTCGAAGTATTTTTGGACGTATAGAACGATCAGATTTCACTCTGGGGATCTATAGAGCTTTCATGGGACTAATAATGTGATTTTTGAAGGATTCCAGGAGGTCAAATTTTACAAAGTGAAAAAAATGGGGGAAAAAAATTTGGGGAGGTTGCAAATCCCGTTACAACCCCGCGAAAGCACCATAGATCCCCACAGTGATATCAGATCGTTCTGGGACCCCCCAAAAATGGATTGTTCGTCCAAAAATACTTCAAAAACGACACCCCACTCGACTCCATAGTCTAAACCCTTCAAAAAACTCTCCCGTATCCCCAATTTAGTCCCACAGTGCAAAGATAATATCTTCATATCGATATTTTCATTTGATATATCGAACGATGTCAATATCGATATTTTCTTTCGCTAAAGGGCAACTTTGCCGCTTGCCGCACGGCATAGAGTGGACGAGAAAGATCACAGTGTTCTTTACATTTCGTGGATTCCCAGGAATTGCACTCTGTGGCTGCACCAGTGGGAAGGAGTTCTGCAGGGACTGCCGCCCAGTCAACGTTTAACTGGGTGGCGATCCAGGCCACCTCAGGCATCTTGGCGTGTCCACTATTGGGCTTGCCAGTCATTTGCAGATCTTTAGCGGTCTGGTACTTTAAGCTTAGTCACATCGACAGGCAGGCCCACATACACACGCTTCAGCTCGACTTGTCGATTACGCAGGACTGAGATGAGGACTGCGGGTTAACTGAGACTGAGGAGTAGCTCACCTAATGTACGCAATTCGATGCAACAAGGACCGCAACTCGGAAACTGCGAACTTGAAGGTTCAGTATCTAACGTTATCTTAAAAAAATGTTGGATCAATTCGGAGCCCTCGGGACACACTCCGCTATGAGACTTTTTGTGCCACAAAGCCTTCGCAGGAAGAACCGAACAACTTAAATTAAGAAGCAAAATTGTTAATAGAAAAAAAATGAGGCAGCGGAGTTGGCTGATTTGGGCAGACATGCTTGACTTGAGAGATGAACTGCTTGAGTCAAAATGATAATTTTTATGGATTGTAAGTCCGGTAATAATGTGGCATTACCTAACTAGCTCTTCGTCATCGGTCTCTGACATGGCCAAGCTTTTGCGGTGCACCGAGTCCTGGTATTCCTGAAGGTACATCCCGTCCGTGCTTCCCCTCAGATTATTGTTGGAGCCTTGGATAGTGAACTGTATGACGTCCAAGTGGGATTTGGTCTTGGGCTTGTCTTTGGTTTCCGAGTCGACGTCGCTGTCCGAATTGGACACTTGGATGGTCGGTATGTTGAGGAGGATGTCTTTGTCGACTTTGACGGCTTCGAAATCCAAGTCGTCCATGGACAATTTCTTGTGGCGGCATTTGATGGACCTCCGGGCGATGTCGCTGCCTTCGATGAAATGAGCGATGCTGCACCTTTTGTTCGGCGGCATGTCCAACCCGAGCTCCCTGTTGAAATCGTCGTAGTCGTCGTCCTCGTCGGGGCTCGTCGAAATCAAATTGGTCGCGTCTAACGTCTCAAACGACCCCGTCTTAAATTTCAAACTGTGCCTCAATTTTTTCGAATTGATCCGAAACGGTTTCAACTCTTTTTTCTGCAGTTCGGTCGTCCCTTCGGGGCTGTCGTCCGACGTCTCCGAAGAATCGATATGACCGATGTTGGCCAACTCGTCTTTGTGTTGCAACCCGGACAAAATCCCCTCGTCACTTTCCAGATCTTTTAAATCATCGTCGGGCGTCTCCAAATCGTCTTTGCTCTTCTCCACGTCCGCCATTACCTCAATTTTCTCCCCCGAGGGATATTCCTCAGGTGCAAGCGTCCTGGAATGACAAATTACACCTAGTGATTTTTGCCTAGTGAACCACAATATTGGCACATTCTATCATGCGGCTTGAAAAATGAAATTGAACTTTTGTGTTGAGATACTTTTTACTATGGGGGAAAATGCGACTACATTCAGACGCTAAAGACAAAAGAGGATGAAGCTTAAAGAATCAATTTGTTGAGATTTCAAGGACTAAACTTCCTCAATGTTTTCTTCGTGGTGGGAATTAGGGAATTAATCAACCATGAAATTTAACCATATCAAACAAAAATAGAATGATTGTTTAGTATTCTCGTATCACAGGAGTGGTGCAGTGAATTTTAGCGCCCCTGGCGGCAGAAATAATCAGCTGAAGGCCGCTTGCGTCACACTCAATTATATAGTTATCGACCTGTTTTAACATTCCCACTAAAAATGTGATTTTTTACAACTTTTTAACTTCCCTCCGAAAAAAAAAAGTTTTTCATTCCTCCCATACCAACTGAAAGTAGGTAATTTTTGACTCTCCAAACCACTTTTAATCCTCTAGTACCACCCGCAACTGGCTTTTGACTCTTCAACCATTTTTAACCCTCTCATATCAACCACACCTGGCTTTGAACCCTCAAACTGGTGTTTAATCCTCCCCAATTGGCAAATTGGCAAATTGGGAAAATAAAAGGCAGTTAGCGGAAAGTTTAGTAATAGTCGTAATCACCACAATCCTATAAGTTTTTTGGGTCGCTGAACACGAATCTGAAGTTTTCTGACAGGATTTTTCCCCGGAACATGGTCAAAATCGCAAAAAAACTCGAAATGTTGGCACTATTTTTGGTTTTTTGCTTATATCTCCGAAACTATGCGTTCTAGCGATATGACCACTCTATACAAAATGAAAGTAAATAAAATGTGCTACAAAATGCACTAGTAACATTTGAAATTTGGTGCAGGGAAACGGCCGCTAGAGCGCGTTGAAAAAGTGGTAAAATCCCAAAAAACGTGAAAAATTGCAAATCTCTGCCCAGGAACCTGTCCTGAACAACATAAGTAGTCCTACACGAATGCGGAAGAAAACAGGTACCTATGGATCATTTACCTGCTGGCCAGGAGGTAAATCTGAAAACATGAATATGTGAGGAATTCGCCAAAACCGGGCTGTCGCCCGGCTGAAATCCGCCGACGACCTATGGTCCTCGCCTTGGCTGTGGAGAATAAAACCATCGCGGATATCATCCTCTTCTTACACGCCCCCCTTGAACACTTTAAAGGTACCTATTTCCATATTATATTTTTGGGGGGAAGGGAGGAGTTATTAAATTCAAACTGAAATAATTTCACTTGAATTTCAATTATTGAAATTCAAGTTATGAATTTATAAGTTATTACAAGAAATCAGAAGGGGAAGGCCGAAAAATGTATTGGGCCCCAGGTGGGACTCGAACCCACAACCTCTGCATTACCAGTGCAACGCTCTAACCAACTGAGCCACCAGGACCACAGCTATGAATGAGAGTTGGAGATTGAAGGCTCAAACTGTCCCCTGCCGCCACCACTTGATTCAGCCTTATCATATTGTTGCTTATTTCTCCCCCTCTGAACCTTGATCTGATGTGAAGCCAGTAGACATCCCACTTTTGTCCCTCATTCTAGAGGTCCCCATTTCATTACCGCTGATAAAGGATAACACCATATCTTGATGTACAGAATCAAGATATGGGTCGTTAATACGGAAATGGAACGTAAAAAGGTGAGATTTGCAATTTTTTACGGTTTTTGGATTTTACCACTTTTTCAACGCGCTCTAGCGGCCGTTTCCCTGCACCAAATTCCAAATGTTACTAGTGTATTTTGTGGCAAATGTTATGTACCTTCATTTTGTATGGAGTGGTCATGTCGCTAGAACGCATAGTTTCGGAGATATAAGAAAAAAAAAACAAAAATAGTGCCAACATTTCGAGTTTTTTTGCGATTTTGACAATGTTCCGGGGAAAAATCCTGTCAGAAAACTTCAGATTCGTGTTCAGCGACCCAAAAAACGGGAACGAGGTGATTACGACTATTACTAAACTTTCCGCTAACGTTTCTAATTTGCCGGGGTTTTGACCATTCGATCCAGTTTTTAACCCTCTCCTATCACCGACAACTGGCTTTAAACCCTCAAAACCGGGTTTTTGCCTTAGCACACTACTCCAAATTGTTTTGTAACCATCCCAACACAGATGAAACAATTTCAAACCGCCCATGTCGTACCTGAGCCATAAGATAACCTAACCTCACATATTGTTTCACGTTTTACCCGCCAGGGGCGTTCACTAGATCTGCGGGCGCCAAACAACTCCTCCCAAAAAGTGTATGTAGAGGCACTTTATACTAGGCAAGATTGATGGCATAGTAACTTTAACCCTATTTTGTCATTAAATGATATGATTGATCCTTTCAATCGATCATCTTGTTACACAAATTATGATTCTAGTAGAAATAAAACCTTAGATTGCAAAAGAGTCAACTAAATTCGGTACAAAACGCGCAACATATCACAACTGAGTTGTCGCTGAATTCTGTCCAACATCCCAAATTAAGCCCCGCATCATTTCAAAATTGGCCAAACCAAAGGGTTATGCAACATTCTGCGTACGGGGTTTGCATTCTAAACAACGTCATTTCAGCCAATTTGGTGCACGCAAAAGAAACAAAACCGTCAAAAAATGGCCTCACGCCAAGATATGAATTCACCATTACATAGTTTAGAAAATACATTAACGTATAAGCTAAGCTTGAAAAAAAGGAAAAAGGGACGCCTTAACGAATGAAAATGAAATTCAATCAGCACAAAAGCAGCCCTGACAATACCAAATTGCCGCACGAAAGCCGATTATGATCGAAAGGGGTTCATGAACGCACAAGTTGCAAGAGGAGGAAGCTGAAGCGTTTCAGTGTTACCAACGTAAAGCTAGACTCGCCAGGAGTACGTGAACACAATGAGGATCAATAGATTGAACAGGTTAGAATTGAAAGAGATATGAGATGAGTTCTGCCATCAACCTACATTGTTGAGACGAGAAAAAGTTAATTACGAAAGAAGACGCTCACAGAATTTGAAAATATGGTAATTTTTTCCTATTGATACACATCGAGTATGCGACCACCAAAATGGAGGCTTATGCGGAGATGGTTTGAGGGAAAGGGGCGGGGGGGTTATGCAGGACGAGCTAGTGGTTGCTAAAACGGACACTTGGTGCGCAGTCTGTCCTTAGGAGTAGAGCCCGAGGTTCTCTTACGGGTTCACATCCACGCGGCAATGCGGTATTGCATCATTCCGTCAATGCGTTCGGTCTACTGATTGGCCGATGCCAGCAGGCGGGAAGAAGTTAGTTTTGACGGAGAAGCACTTTCGAAGCTGACTGTACACATCCGGACTGACGCAATGATAACAGCGATAAGCATCCCAGTTGTTGTGGTCGCCATAGCAACATCAAAACACGAATAAACGCAGAACAGCGTGCAACGCAATGAAAATTTGCCGGACGCTTGTGAACGTCTGACCGGAATGCCGGAATCCCCTCCACTGCTGACGCGTTCACGCATTGACGGATTGCTGCATGCGTGTGAACCCTGCTTTAGCTGGTTAAGAGAGTGGTGCCTGAAGCAGTTGGCGAACTTGGATTTTTTTTAAACTAGAGGAGTCACGACGAAAATTCGAGCCTATTATGACCCACCCAAGTATGAACCAGTTCCTGGAGTTGGTTAGTGTGGGGAATTTCCCCCATTATCACCAGCCTGCAAGAGTTGGTACCGGTGGGAGGAGCAGGACGCGCTACAGTCGAGGTATTTTGTAACATCAATGTGCCATTTACTGTTCATGTCTGAGCGGAGTTATTTTTCAGGGATCAAACCCGCTGACCAGGCCTCCCTTGGCGACACTTTGCTTAGGGAAGCTGAATCAGCGGGAATGATCCCAACGCATGGGTCCATTGCCCAGGACTCCTTCAGTGACACTTTAGGAAGCAAAGAGCAGGCCGGGTCAGCTGGCTGGGCCACCGTTGGCGACCATTCGTCTGAGGTAACCGCAGCAGCTGTTCCCGGTGATGATACTGGCCATGACATATCGTGTTGGGCATCGGCTTCCCCTCGGTTCCGTTCCAAAGCTGCCACAGTCGCGCCGTGGGTGCGGGGCACTTCGGTATCCCGGACATGCAAAGCGCCACTGGCCGGCTCCCTCAATTGGCGTTGGATTCGAGGTTGGTCGTGGTGTACAACCCTCTCTCGCAAGAGTCAAGGGTAGCTTGGGGCAGACGAGTCTGCTCCCCTGGCGGCGTGTGAGTTTTGTTTCAAACTCTGGTTACCAGCCTGCTTAGCTAGGAGAGTGAGCTAGAACACTCGGTCTAACTTGTGGCCCAGTAATACAAGTACTGGTTGTGGCCCAGTAATACAAGTACTGGTTGTGGCCCAGTAATACAAGTACTGGCTCCCTCTGTGAAGCTGGGCCACCCCGCCTGGGGCGTCCACGGACCCCCTGGGATATGGGGACTTGCCAGTCGCTTGCAACTGGCGTGAGAGTCATAGCTCTGGAAGTGGGCGAGCCCTCCTTTAACTCCTTAGACAATTGGTTCCCTTCCAAATCCACTGCATCCTGAAATATCAGGTTAGCCTGGAGTATGCGAGTCTTCCTTTTCTGCGTCTGCATCTCTCACCAGGCCTGCAGATCGCTACACTTGTTATGCCCTGGACGAGGATATCCCCACACTCCCTTCCTCTCCCGCCAAAACAATCGACGGCGAAACCGTGGATTCACACAGGCGTTCCACCAAACACCACAAATCAAACAGTGAATCAAAATCAAAATTTAGAAACACCTAATGTATGTACACACCCAACACCAGTGATTAGATGGATTTGGCGTGTTCCCCGCCAAAACCTTAACGTGAACCGCCCATACAAACCAGCAAGCACAACTCATACGGACAAAACTGCGCTCAAGTCCTCCCATAACCTTATTATACAGGGGGTATGCGTGCAAACTGTTCTTTTTTTGTTTCAAAGAGTTTGGTGGCATTCAAACTTTGCATGGGAAACTTCGCTTTGACAACTAAGGGTTCTAACTAAACTCAGGCCAACAAGAACACTCTGTAGCACAAAAGCATTGCTTTTTTTTCGGCAAAAAGGGTTAAGGAAGGGTAAATGTGGTTCATTTACCATCTTGTAATAGAATGACCTGAAGTTGAATGGATGATGTATGTAGTTGTACATCTAAATAAAGAAAGCCATAGTTATAGAAAACAGACGAACCAAAGAAAAAAAATAAAGAAAAAACTGAGCTATTTCTTTCGTTTCCTTTCAGGGTGTTAAGATACAGGTGTGCATTAGGGTACTCACGGTGTCGTCGTTATCGGTATGCGGGACGCCGACATGGACGAAGGTCGACGGTCGGCGAATTCCGAAGGGACGGGAAGGTCCCCCAAGTTGAACATTTCGCCGGTCGAGCAGTTCGAGTCCCGACGGAAAGTGGGAAGAGGGGATATGCTCATCAGTTCCCTCTTGTCAATCTGGAGAAGGCAAAAAAGGGTGACGGATGGAGAGTAGAATCCTCAGTATGATTCAGCAAGCGTCGACGGCAAGGTTCAGCTTTTGGTTCAGGCGGACAGGCAAATGGAGCCGAATACAACACTTCTCCGGAAACGGTATAAAAATTTCTACCGCCGATAGCTGGCCGCCCACTCCGACAAGATGGCGACCACCATTATCCACTGCGGTTAAAACAGCCAATCAAATTGCGTGCAATCGTTCCGTCTTTGCCGTGTCCGCTTTCATTCCGCCCCATGTGAATCCACCTCCAAATCACGTTTGTTTTATTGAACTGAAGCCGACTAGTACACACTGCGGCATTTGCTCCAATTCAGCCTTCTTTGTTTCGAACCGTTTTGGGTTGAAATTCGGCACGATTCGGTTCGGCTTTTGACGAGACAGCAAACGTACAAACCAGTTCTGCTTTGCCGCCTGGCTTCATACAGCGTAATGTGGTGGAATTTGTAAGGTGACTTACGATTTCCAGCTGATCTTGCGTCGGACCGGATGCGGCTTGAGCTGATTCTGCGGCTCTCGACATGTTTTGTTCGTCTACGACTCTCTCGGAATGTTCTATCAACTGCCGCACAGCTCTTTTGAGGCTGTTGGCTCTCATTTTTAGGTGCTCTTGAGTTGGAAGCTACACAAAACAAGCATCTTTTAAAGAAGTCTAATAAAACACAAGGTCTTTGGGGGGATGAATCTGAACGGTTATCCAATTAAATAGGGAGACCACTTCTGCAGTTGTAGCGAAATGTCATCAACATCCCCAACTCACTTTGCTCCTTCCGCGTTCTTCCATCACTTCATTGTCTTTCTCCGACTTCTCACTGGCGTACTTCTCTAAATGTTCGTGATCTTGTATGTCCTGCGCAATCGAACGTGATTCAACCAGTCGCTCAACACACTCATTCGATCGTTATAAAAACAAACTCACCATTTCCACGCCTTCTTCGTGCAAAGAGTTGAGCATTTGGTCCAATTTTTCCCGAAGGACGGTGCACTTGGCCGAGAGCTCTTCGTCCCCCTGACTCTGACATATTTCGCCGGCTCTTGTCATGAACGCCTTGACAGTCTCGCACAGCACTCTACCAACATGGAAAAGTTTCATTGTTAAAATTGTACCAAAACGTAGCACCCTGTACTAGTGGGCCGAAAATCAAAGCTGACTAGTGCATTCTGTAGGAAATTTAACGCTCTTTCAAGTTGGCTATGGTAACATTTGCTGTCAAACACATAGTTTCGAAGTTACAAGGGAAAAACAGCCGTTAAACAGTAAGCACATAAGCCGAATTTGTCAAAATTTCAGTTAAACAAAAAGTTCTTGTAGGTTCGCCCAGTGAAGCGGGTAGGGTTGAACATCGATATTCGATGTTATCGAAACATCGATGTTTTGGCCCCGATGTTCGATGTTTAGCTAGTCGATATTATCGGACATCGATGATTTGGAGCCAACATCGATGTTTCAGTTCGTGGTTGGGTTTTCTGTCTTCAAAATTTGAATGTTTTGTCTTCAATGAAAACTTAATTAAATTTAGTTTTCATTGAAAGACAAAAACTAAAAGGAAAAATGCTATGGGCGAGCCCATAGAGGCGCTTGGAATTTTCAAAATGAGCGCATCACACGATGGAATTCTGGTCGCACTTCATGCGGCAAACACCACATTTTGACAAAAGAGCGCAACAGACTTGAGGGAAAGACGTTGAATAAACTTTAATTTTTACAGAGCGTCGATGATTCCTATTTTTTCTGAGAAGGTACTCGTAAATTCGATTTAATAATAAATATAAATAAATACGATTTTTATTCAATGCTTTTGAGTCTTTTTATGAGTCCACTCGTACATTCGATCTCGGGTGAAAAAAAAAAAAAAAATCGAATCATAAGGTAAGACTTTTTTTTAAAGGGAACTTGAACGTTGAATCGATTGTAATAGGAGTGCACAAAGATGGTATTTCGAAAGCCTGGGGCGAGAACGACCGAGCTGGATCTACCCTTGAGTGAGGGCAGATTTTTCAAGGCAAAAATAATGAAAAAATCTCGTTAACGAGCTTGGTGCATCTAACATCAATTTTTTTACCCTTAGGTCCTCATGGTAAACAATAAGAATCAAGACTATAAAAATAATTCTGGCTATTTAAATAATTATACTTACGAGATCGAAAAAAATGCACCATAAAATTTATTGAACATCGATGTTATATCGATGTTTTTGGGCCGATATTTTTCTCACATCGATGTTGAACGTCCGTTGTTGACATCGATGTACATATCGACGTTTTGCTCTCGATGTAATAACCCTAGAAGCGGGTGTTAAGAGTGTACTTGCTGGATTATAATGTATTCTTCAACGCCATCCGCCGTCCGGGACGTTTTGGGCGGTCTGATTTTCGACAAAATACTCGGTTTACCATCTAGTTGGGCCCGCAAGGTTTTTAGCCCGATCGCCCAAACCCGTGGGGCGTTATGGGGCTAAAATGGGGCTACTGGAGGGGTTTTTTGAAGGCTTTTGGCTATGGGATCGAGTTAGGTGTCGTTTTCGAAGTATTTTTGAACGTAGAATCCATTTTTGGGGGTCCCGGAACGATCCAATTTCACTGTGGTAATCTATTGGGCTTTCATGGGGCTAAAAATGGGATTTTTGAAGGATCCCAGGACATTAAATGTTTTTCGAGTAAAAAATAAAGAATTTTTGAAAAAACAATGTTTTGAAAAAATCCAAAACAATTTTTTTTTTTAACAAAATTTCCAAAAAAATTTTCTTTTGACACAGAAATAATTTTTGCACAAGTAACCTGAATCAAAGAATAATAAACCCTTGTGTAAAATTTGCAGCGTTTTTATATTTCAAAAGAAACTTCTTTTTTTTTTTTTTAATTTTTTTTTTTCAAAATTTTTTGTTTTTAACTTGAAAAATATTTGACCTCCTGGGATCCTTCAAAAATCCCATTTTTATCCTCATGAAAGCCCTATAGATCGCCACAGTGAAATCGGATCGTTCCGGGACCCCAAAAAATGGATTCTACTTCTAAAAATACTTCGAAAACTACACCTAACTCGATCCCACAGCTAAGTCTTAAAAAAAAAAAAAACCCTCCCACAGAGCCGTTTTAGCCCCATAGCGCCCCAAGGGTTTGGGCGATCGGACTGAAAACCTTGCGGGCACAACTAGATCGTCAACCAAGTATTTTGTCAAAATTTCAGATAAAAAAAAAAAAAAAAAAAAAAAAAAATCCTACTGCCCAAAATGACGGCGGACGGACATTTCGGTTTTGAAATCTAAACCTTGAACCTCTTGAAACGGATAATGCCAAATTTTGAGGCCGATCGGAGTCGTCGACCTCCGTCGCGAAAACATAGGTGTTATATTCAAAGAAGAATAAACCAAAATCGACTTATCTGCAGCTCCCCAACTTACTTTGCGGATGAAAGTATCGAGGAATGTTCTTCAGACTCTAAAATGTTACTCAAGTGAGTCACGACAGAATCTTCGTACGCGGCGAAAGTTGGCAATGCGTGTTTGGCGTCGGGTTTGTCCCCGTCAGGCGCCGCCGAAAGCGGCCTTTCGAACGTCATTATGCTCCATCTGTTAAAAGTCAATCAGTTAATTGTCATTCGCATATCGGTTCAAAAGGACGAGCCAATTTGCTCGACGCGATAGCCCGATCGCTGTAATTTGACAAGTTTAATCAAAGGTGTGTTTAACCCAAAGGGCTCCGGGTCCGCGTTGATAGGGTGATTTGCCCGGATCGATGCCCTCATTCCCCCCCCAAAACTCACCGATCGAGAATTTTGGTCGTCGCCTTTTCGTACTTGTCCAAAATGTGAGCCAGATTGGCGTCGTCGTCGCAAGATGCTCCCCAACCCAAAACTCTCGCCAGGTCGTTTCCCGTGCCCAGAGGCAATACACCCACTTGGCACTGTTTCTGAAAATCAAGAACGTAAAAATTGTAGCAACATTTAAAAAATCTCGTCAATTTTTAAAAGTTATTACGCACCATCAAGCACAAAATATACTACTTTAGGCACGTGGAAAACTTATAGCTATACTAAAGCACTACTTACTGTAATATTAAGTTTATCTATTTCAGACAAGACCCAACCAACTGAACCATCGCCACTACAAACCAATACTCTAAACGGGTCAAATCTTCTAAAGAGCTGTAATCTAAAATAGAAAAAAAAAGCCTTCATTTACTAGCAGTGTCATGAAGTCACAATGGAAATGCTTCAATTTGATACTTTAAAAAATTAAAAAAATTGCTAAAATACTCACCCTAAGTGTGGCCCCGAAACGATTAAATCAAACACTTGCGCGGGGTTCAGCAATTGTTTGAATCTTTTCAAGAATTTGACCCCCTGATTATCACCTGATTTGGAATTAACAAAAACTAATAGGGGGGAACACCCTTGAGGTCGGACTGCTTCCCAAGAGTCGTCAGAACCTGAAAAGAAGAGGAAGATGAGTTGTTGCACAATAGACAGCAGAGAGCTCCTAGCGGTGAGATACGTCGTCGTATCCGACTCCAGCAGTGCGCATGCGCGATTGCCGATCGGATCTGCGACCCGTCGGTGGTATGTTTACGGAAAATCCGATACGATCTACCGATCCGGAAGATCGTAACTAGTGAATCCTTATCGCAAAGTAACCTGCCTAATTGGTAAACACGCTTCCGAGAAGACATACAAACGTCGACAACAACTACAACAGGTTGTCAACAATGAGCGCCGAGCGGCACTTTCCTGTGTGTTTTTAGGAGCTATCTGCCGTTTTCACCGAATCACCGCGGTTTTATTTCACACCAGTTCGTTCGCAGTTGAAAGAAAATGGGAGGAGCAACCAAACATTGCACATTCGGAAGCAGCAATGCTGACAGCTGGAAAACAAGGAGGGCTACACGGAAAAAGTGCGGTTTTGCCGGTTCGAAAAGAGTTTCGAAAGACCGCCGTTTTCCGATATAATAAAAAGCCTAAGCGCTCCGGGATTGCTATTTCAGGCCCACTTCCAGCATGTCGCGGAATGTGAAACGCGCAAAATGTGCAAACTTTTTTCCGTCCAAACATTAGGCAAAACGAGAAGAAAACAAATGAAGAAGAAGAACTCCACAACATTTTTTCCGCTCCACAAAATTTTTACCGCTTGCACGGAAAAAACTCATACATAGATATGTCTTCTGGCAATTATTTATTTACGATATAATACAATGTAGCTCAAATTCGATAGTTTTAGATAATAAAGGGCAATGAGTACTGAAATATGAAATGTAATCACGCGTTTCTAGATTCACACGACGCACAGTTGTTTGACCAATTTAGGGGAAGGAAAATCGAAAAATGGAAGTTTAATAAAACATTTCGGACCCAATGAATGTATACATGGATACCTAAAGTAAAAGAAAATGTATTACAAAACCTTCAAGGACGACCGAGAAGATCGGAGTACCTGCCCAAACTTGACGATTGATGATAGTCCGATTTTCTAACTTCTTCAAATGATGAACGAGTACATCTCAGATGCAACCAAACAAGATAATTGCGAGGTTATCTGTATTCTACACCTTATAAGGTACGTGAAACACATTTTTTCAAAATTTTAAACGCTTTCCGTGTGCTCATTCTCAGATGAGAATAATTCTCATCTGAGAATGAGCACACGGAAAGCGTTTAATTATTTTTAATTGTTTATAATTATTATAAGCGTTATTTTGTTATAAGCTTTAGAAATAAAAAAAATCCAGGTTTTTACTCATACACATGTCATCATGAGATAGAGCTGCCGGAATTGCATGTTTTGTCAGTGCTGTCAGTGACAGCGTCACTTGTTACTCCATCATCATTTATGGTGAATGTTCCCTGTTTGAACAGTAAAACTCGAGACATTTACGTTGATTTTGCTTAACGTACCCGGTTAATAGAGCGAATGGAGCGTGAGGGTACGAATTGGGCCGAGAACCCCGGATATTGGAGCGCCACTTTTCGGGAGAAAAACCCCGGATATGGGAGCTCCCCGGTAAATCGGACCCCGGTTGATGGGGCTTTTACTGTATATATATAATATAAATAAATTTTATTTTGTGTCAATCAGTAACTGTGAGTTTTCGACCGACGCACAGTGGGGCGAATACACAGAAAACCCGCGACATTGGCCGAAAAATCAAGATGTTCGGACCGATGAAAAACCTGTTACATCCTACATGGAAAACCAATTGCCGAAACAGAAAAATCAAATTTGGGGAACGTACGGTAGAATGAACTTGAGTGGTATGGGGAAATCAGCGTTATTCGGGCAGCTGGTATGGGATTTTTTAAAAATTCACGGTGTGTTCGGATGCGTTCGTGGAATCAATTTTTCCCCCATTCCATTCTGTTCATGTATTACCAATGTTTTGTAGTAGCAACCGACCGAAAATAAATTGTTTTGGGGTATTTGTGGACTTATTTCGTTGAAAAACGCTGCAAATTTTACACAAGGGTTTATTATTCTTTTATATACGTTACTTGTGCAGAAATTTAATTCTGTCAATGAAAAAATTTTTTTGGATTTTTTGTTCAAAAATGTGTCTTTTTCAAAAATGCTTTATTTTTTACTCGTAAAATATTTAACATCCTGGGATCCTTCAAAAATCCCATTTTTAGCCCCACGAATGCCCTAAAGATCGCCCCAGTGAAATCGGATCGTTCTGGGGCCCCAAAAAATGGATTCTACGTCCAAAAATACTTCGAAAACGACACCTAACTCGATCCCATAGCTAAAAGCCTTAAAAAAAAACCCTCCCGTAGCCCCATTATAGCCCCATAGCGCCCCACGGGTTTGGGCGATCGGATTGAAAACCTTGCGGGCACAACTAGATGGTAAACCAAGTATTTTGTCGAAATTTCAGATTTTTTAAAAATTTCCTACTGCCCAAAACGGCCTGGACGGCGGACGGACATTTCGGATTTAGAATGTAGACCTCTTGAAACGGATAATGTCAAATTTTGAGCCCGATCGGAGTCGTCGACCCCCGTCGCGAAAACATAGGTGTATTATTCCAAGAATAATAAACCAAAAGTTACTTCCTAATTTTCTGGACGATCACGCTTATTTTGTCATGACGCCCAGCCAAAAGAAATATCTATGTCAAAATGGGTAGTGAAGTGGCGGGAAAGTGATGCTCGGTTCTCGTCGATCGCCGACAATTCGAGGAACAGTTTTGTTTGCTCCCAGCAATACAACTGAGTTTGATTACGCGGTACATATCCCAGGAGATCAAGCGAGTACCTACCTTCCGTAGCCAACTTCCGCTTGACCACAGGATATGACTACCTGTCCAAACACTTGCATCGCACCGTCTATCCCTCCCCCACATGCCCACTGTGTAATGAAGGCGAAATGAATGGAACGCATTTGCAGACCTGTCGCTCTTTGAGGGACGTGAAAAACGACATCCCAGACGAGGTTCCAACTTGGACCAAGAACACTAAACTGTCCGCCAAAAGATGGCAGAAGATTTGCCGAATAATGACGGGGCGTAGGAAAAAAAAGTACCACTTGGCTGTGTATTTTTTCTAACCTATGGAAATTTATACAGTGACCTCCAGCCGTCGTGGAATAATTTCATATCAGAAGAAACGTGCGAAGAAATACCGTAACCGAGGGTTTTTCCAGCGTCAACCATTTTTTCAACGTAGTTTTCAACGCCTTCGGGGATAATATCGTATTAAGGTCCGAGAAAGTTTAATCAGCTTTGAGAAGTTGATTCCGAGAAGGTTATTAAGGCGGATTTTCACCGCGTTTCTTGTTAGTTTGTAGTCGAGGGTTTTCTTGCGGATCCGTCAAGGCTCCATAAATAGAGAAAATGAATACGAGTGAGGAGTGATATGATAGGTGATGATACGATAAAGACTTTGCAGACCATTTGCACGCTGAACGCAGTGCATCACCTCCAACGTATTGGACAGCGATGCCATTTCGAGTGCATGTGCGAATTTAGTTATTGACTAGCCCGAACTGCACTGACGCCCCAGTCTGTTTAACGAGTTAATCAAAATTTTACAAAAAACTCACCGACAGAGTGGAGGGCCGTGGGCGGTACTACACTAACACGGCTTGGACCCAAGTTACATTTCACGGAATGATGCGGCCGACAGGCAGTGTGGACCGTCGCCTTGCACCACAAACATCTCCAGTCTTGAAGTCTGGGGAAAAAAAAAAAAACCTGTGAACTCCACGAACTTCTCTTCAAACCGAAAATACACGTTTGAACCAAACCAGGAAATATTTCACCTCAGAACAGATCCGCAATTTTTTTCACAAACTGCGCACTTGGAAGACACCGGTAAATTTCCTTCCATCCACTGATGCGGCATGTAGATGTTCTGAAAAAATTAAATAAAAATAATAAGAAAACTCTTTTTAAAAAAAAAACAAACTATTATACAACTCTATTATGACGAATATTATTAAACAAAGAACATACATGAAAATAAAAGAAAAAACATCAGCCCCCAGGCTTCCGGATGCTTTTTGCATAGAGCCTACAGGCTGAAATTCAAGAAACATGGAACATGCTTTATTAACCGTGGGATTGGAACCCATATTGCGTGATGGAATAGAAACTGCCCGACGGCGAACTAGTGGCCTGATGTTGAGACAACACTCCCGACCCATAATTTGGATATCACACTGTCGGAAACAGCCAGCCAGCCGACGAGCGGCCATTGACGTCACAAACACGGCCAATGACGTCATTACGTGGGAGCCGCCGGGTACACGACCCCCCCCCCCCCTCATCGATAAACGCCAGATGTCCGGCACCCTGTTGTGCAGTTCGAACTGTCCTCACTGCACGTCGGATTGCGAGGCGTTCATAGATGAGGGGGGGGGGGGGGGGGGGGATGGCGGCTTGGCCAAACAGCTGATTCTCCGGCAGTGTTGTCTTTTCCCTACTCGACGCCAAATTGACCTTTTTTCCCTCACTCGTCGTCCCGGCTAACATGACATTGTCTTTTACGAAAGTGTGATAACCCCACTAGTGAAGATGTCGAACTAGTGGCATAACGTACGACAGGTGAGGACGCCGAACTAGTGGCCTAACGATAAGACCAGCGAGGATGCTGAACTAGTGGCCTAACATAGGCAGGTGATGACGCTAAACTAGTAGCCTAACAGTAAGACAAGCGAGGACGCCAAACTAGTGGTCTAACGTTAAGACAAGTGAGGGGCTAACGTACGACAAGTGAGGGGCTAACGTACGACAGGTGAGGACGCCAAACTAGTGGTCTAACGGTAAGACAAGTGAGGATGCAGAACTAGTGGCCAAACGGTAGGTAAGACAAGCGAGAATGGTGAACTAGTGGCCTAACGGTAAGACAAGCGAGGACGCCAAACTAGTGGCCTAACGTTAAGACAAGTGAGGGGCTAACGTACGACAAGTGAGGACGCCAAACTAGTGGTCTAACGGTAAGACAAGTGAGGACGCAGAACTAGAGGCCGAACGGTAAGACAAGCGAAGACGCCAAACTAGTGGCCTAACGGTAAGATAAGCGAGGACGCGTAAATAGTGGCCTAACGTTAAGACAAGTGAAGACGCCGAACTAGTGGCCTAACATTAAGACAAGCGAGGACAACAAACTAGTGGCCTAACGTTAAGACAAGTGAAGACGCCGAATAAGTGGCCTCACATTAAGAAAAGTGAGGACCCGAATCTAGTGGCCTGACGTACAGCAGGTGAAGACGCCGAACTAGTGGCCTAACAGTAAGACAAGTGAGAACGCTGAACTAGTTGCCTAACGGTAAGACAAGCGAGGATGCCGAACTAATGGCCTAATGTACATTTCGCACTGCGAGAATACAAGGGGCACAACTCTAGAAACACGTTTTTCGGGAAAACGCGTTTAATGTTTTTGGCCTTTTTCAAAACGCTGTCAAGTCTCGTCAACACCAGATATCCTTCCTTGTTTTTACGTTTGGGAAGGAAAATATGCAGCTTTCAACAGCCGGGCTGTTTAAATTTTGTTTCCAAAATTTAACTACATACTAAAAAACCCGATTTTTATGAAATTTTCGTGAGTTACAAGGGGCTGTTTGGGGAGTTACGCCCCTTCAGGCACACTCTCTATCTTGCGCCCCTTGTAGGGGCAACCTGCCAACCATTATTTCGAAAACGAGAAAGACGCTCTCTAGCGGCAACCAGAGCAGTTAGAAATACGCCCATTGAAGCTACGCGAAGAGCTGGTTTTGGAGTATCTTTCGTGGTCTTCTCATATCGAAGCAGTGTCCCCTAAGTTATCGTCTTCCATCTTCGTGATCAGAAGGCTGAGAGGTGCCGTTTCTGATGAGGTCTTGCGCTCAGTTTACCATGCTTTTGCTAGCAGAGCTACTTATTGTATCGTTACTTGGGGCAACTCCAGTCACGCTATAAATGTGTTCAAGCTCCAAAAGCGCGCCATCAGAATTCTGGCCAATCTCCCTTGGAATGAGTCTTGCAGGGGTTCTTTCGCACGCCTAGGTATTACTATACCTAGTGCTTACATCTTGGCTATTCTCAACCTAATGAAGGCCAATTTGTCGCTCATCCCATTAGTATCCTGCACCATCATAACACCCGCTCCCTAGGCAACCTTGCTGTCCCATTTACCCGCCTCAGTACGGCTCAGCGCAACAGTCCGTTTCAAGTGGGGACTCGTTCGTTCAATGCGCTGCCCCATAATGTAAGAATGTTGCCCGATAAAGCGTTGTCCAGGGTGATCAAAGCCCACCTTCTTAAAGCAGAATTATACACCTTGGAGGATTTTTACAAGATCGTGTGGGGTGTTACAGCCTGTTGACGGTGTTGTGTTCAGTGTTTCCCCATACCAGTGCATGTGTTAGTTTAATCTAATTTTCTTAGATTTGGATAGTACTCTTGGTCATCCCTGTTCTCCCCTGTAAGCAGAATGTGTTTAGATTTTTAGATTTTGACATGTTGGTTTGCAACATATTATGTGAACTATAATTGTCATTTATTACTCATGTTCTGACGTTTGCCCTGTCAACTTGGCCTTGGCAAATAAATAAATTCTAATTCTAATTCTAATTCTAATCTCACAGTGGACTTTTCTCAAAATCGCATTTTTCAGAGATGCGTCCCTTGTATTCTTGCAGTGCGATTTATATATTACGTAATATATATACTTGACTACCGCATCTCCCTTCCAGACTTACGTTTTTGGGCAGTTAAGTCATGGCAAGTTCCCTGCTCTCACGAGTTCGATAGATATTGAAACGTCTTTGACAGAATTATACATGAAAAGAAGATTATACGAAAATAATTGGAAGCCAAAAAAAAAAAAAAAAAAAAAGCGATGTAAACATTTGAGGTAATTATGTTAATTAATGGAGCACCCAGTTGTCTGAAGAAGGAAAATCAAAAGCTAATTTACCATTGAAAGTTGTAAAACAAACAATTTTTTGGATGTCATTTTCAGCTTTTAAGAATGAAGAAGAACACAAAATGAGGGAGAAAAAAAGTTCCTCGGAAAATAAAGCACGGAAACGAGCAGATTAATTAGCGTTGGAGGCTCGCTCTTATAACTCTTTTAATATTTGAACAAAACAAGGGAGAGAATGTAATTAGATTTGAAACGGCACGAGTTTCCTGACCTTCGGCGATGAAACTGCGAGTAACAAACGTTTTATAACCTCAATAACCTACCATTTTGAATCCCGGGGAAGGGTTAAAGGGAGGAGTAATTGAGTTTATTGCCAACCGCAGGCGCAAAGCTCACAATGGGGTCGAATGGAGGTAATTACCCACGGTTTACATGATAACGTCCAACGTAATCCCTCGTTGAAATGATGACCGTAATTAGATTTCCCGGGCCCCAAGGGTTGGGACCCTCGGGTGAATACCTACATTTCCTGCGAACCCGTTGACCAGTCGTGCCAACGTGGGAACACTTACTCCATCTTTGTCTTCGATAATTTCTTTTCCAACGCTGGCGAGAGTGGTCCACTTGCAATTGCTTATTGCCTTTGAAGCGCATCTTTTGTGCACTTTCCATTTGCAGATTTCGCAGCTTAGGCCGTGGGAAGTGACTCCTGGAAAATAGACGACGAGTTACAGTGAAATGTGGACAATAATGACAAGCACAAAGTTGATATATGTACAGATATAAGAGGGGGGGGGGGGGGAGGCTCTCTTTGCTTGGTAATTCCAAACCAACAGTTTTCCTTCAAGAGGCTTCTCAGGCGGCTTCATCTCCATTGCAACATTGTACGGGACACTATTTTCGCCACCAGCGCGCTCCAGCTGCGGTTGACGCCTCCTTAACGGATACCGCAGACGCTCCTGATTTCGTAACTTTTGCAAAATAAACTACCGTTGAAAAAAAAAAAAAAAAATCAACCAATGAGCTCGTTAAACTGCGTAAAGAAACCGAATTTTCTGGAAAATGATCTGAAATCTCAATTTTTGTTTTTATACTGTTTTATTACTTTTTATGCTGGGATGTGCATCAGCAATGGCCATGTGCATATGGCAAACCAACGCAGATGCCATTGATGTAAAAGGATGAAATTGCTAAATAAAAGTGAAAAAAATGAGAAGTTGATTTTCTTCCTCCATAGAAATTAGTTTTAGGAGCCACTCAGCTGATTCCGATCTTATGCTGGAGTGTAAGTCCTAAGGAGGCTACATGCCCAATTACAGCTTTATAGAGTGAATAGCATAGAAATTAGCTTCAGGAGCCACTCAGCTGATCTGGCCTTATGCTGCTTTAAAGTGTAAAATTATTTAGTTATCTATCTATCTATCTATACTTCTATAAAATGAGGTTTCTGTCTGTCTGTCTGTCTGTCGTGCCTTATAGGCGCCTAAACGGCTGAACGGATTTGAATGGGGTTTTTTCCTAACGGTCTCGGCTGCGATTGCCCCCAACATAGGCTATATTAAAATTCCGCGCGACGCGCGCAAACCCGCGAATTTGCGCGAAACGTGTTTTTCGCTCCCCTATAACCCCCATTTTTTATCGCGGATTCCGATTCTACGTTTAATTCTACGTCCGAAATACCGGTTGCGCGAATTTTTTGGCGCGCGCGAATTCGCTCAATTAATTTTTTCGATTTATTCCGCCGTTAATAGACGGATTTTGTCCGCGTTTCGTCCGTAGCCTACCTAGAGATCCGAATTTTAATAGGAGATATCGACCAAATTCATTCCGACGATGAGCGACTTTTGAGAGCGAGTTGAGTTTTGAAAAAACTGGGCGGGCGTCACCGACCCGTCGCGACGGGTGAAACCCTCTATCCCCCCGCCATCACTCTTCACTCTGAGCGGGTGGGACATCAGCCTTTAAGGGGCGCTCCCAAGGTTTATGCGCAAGGTCTCCCAGATGGAAATTGATGTAAATTAAATGAATCGATTTAAATTGAATCGATTATCGAGAAAAGTATCGAAAAATTGTATTAAATTGAATTAAAAAATTGTATTAAATTGAATTAAAAAATTAAAAAAATGAATCGATTTAAATTGAATCGATTATCGAGAAAAGTATCGAAAAATTGTATTAAATTGAATTAAAAAAAAATTAAAAAATTAATATATATTCTTGAAAATCTCGAGAAATTCAAAAATGATCTACATTCTGAGATAGGTTGAGCGCCCTCAAGGATTTTTTCCGTTTTCCCCTCCTTCAACTAAAGAAAAGAAGGAGTGGGGATTTCAGCCACTATTGATTCGATTTTGATGAAATTTTCAGGGATCACCCGGGTTGTGCCTTAGATGATTACCCAGGCTTATTTAACAAAAAATCTCATTCTTCTTCCTACCTACCTACACATTCAAATTTACTACCTACCTACATATTTTTTTTTTTTTATCGCGGATTCCGATTCTACGTTTAATTCTACGTCCGAAATACCGGTTGCGCGAATTTTTTGGCGCGCGCAAAATCGTCAAACTAATTTAGGTAGGTACCTTTATACAATCATTACCTATATACAATGAAAAGCCGTTTCGAGCTGTCCCAACTGTATGGATTACCTATATACAATCATTACCTATACACAATGAAACTGTGTATCCCATGTATCCTCAACCATTAGAGATAGAGAGATGGGATGTTCGGGGGGGGGGGGGGGGGGGGGAGCGCAGTACTTCTATAAAACCGTTGAAGATAGGGAGATACGGTTTTTTCCATCGTGATCTCAGGTATCACATAAAAAGTTTTGGATAGTGTCCCTTAAATTGTCCTAAAGTGTCCTGCGAGTATGAATCCCTCGGGAACGAATGGTTTACCTATATACATACAATGAAAAGCCGTTTCCAGCAGTCCCAATTTTGTACCATATGATGACTCTGGGGTGAGTTCAAATAGTGTCCTGAAAGTGTCCTAAAGTGTCCCGAGAGTGTGAATTCCCCTGAAAAAGGCGAGGGGGGGGGGGGATTTATCTGTTTGGAGCTTGCCTAACTGCTTATCCTCAACCATTAGAGATGTAATAGGTATATTCATTCATGAGTCGACACTGGCCTAACCTTCTCCCAGCAGGTTCAGCCAATATTGATTCGATTTTGATGAAATTTTCAGGGATTGATGGTGGACTTTAAATTTGATTTCACTAGCACTTTGACGATGATATAAAGAACTAGCTGCTCCGGCTCGCTTTGCTCGCCTACGCACCCATCCGGGGGGCTGCGCCCCCCTGGACCCCCCAGTGGGTGAGTAGCATCGATGGACACGTTGGAACCCCCACATGAAGGAATTCCCAAATTCGCAGAATTGCAGTGCTCGGTTGGGACAGCTTGAAACATAATAATAATTATATTGAAACATGTTTCAACTTTATTATTCTACATGAGACATGTTTAAATATTATTATTATTGTTTCAAGCTGTCCCAACCGAGCACTGCAATTCTGCGAATTTGGGAATTCCTTCATGTGGGGGTTCCAACGTGTCCATCGATGCTACTCACCCACTGGGGGGACCAGGGGGGCGCAGCCCCCCGGATGGGTGCGTAGGCGAGCAAAGCGAGCCGGAGCAGCTAGTACTTCTATAAAATCGGGTTTCTGTCTGTCTGTCTGTGTATCTGTCGTGCCTTATAGGCGCCTAAACGGCTGAACGGATTTGAATGGGGTTTTTTCCTAACGGTCTCGGCTGCGATTGCCCCCAACATAGGCTATATTAAAATTCCGCGCGACGCGCGCAAACCCGCGAATTTGCGCGAAACGTGTTTTTCGCTCCCCTATAACCCCCATTTTTTATCGCGGATTCCGATTCTACGTTTAATTCTACGTCCGAAATACCGGTTGCGCGAATTTTTTGGCGCGCGCGAATTCGCTCAATTAATTTTTTCGATTTATTCCGCCGTTAATAGACGGATTTTGTCCGCGTTTCGTCCTACACCTACCTAGAGATCCGAATTTTAATAGGAGATACTGAACAAACTCATTCCGAAATTGAGCGAATGTACACGGCGAATTTATTTTATAGGATTTGAAGTTGTACGGACGCAAAAGCGGGTGGCGGCTCACGGGACGGGCGCGCGTGGGTATGAAGGGCTCCACCCCGGGGTCGGCTCGGCACCTTACAGACGACACGCTGGACGGAAATGTAAATTAAATGAATCGATTTAAATTGAATCGATTATCGAGAAAAGTATCGAAAAATTGAATTAAATTGAATTAAAAAAAAAAAAAAAAATTAAAAAATTAATATATATTCTTGAAAATCTCGAGAAATTCAAAAATGATCTACATTCTGAGATAGGTTGAGCGCCCTCAAGGATTTTTTCCGTTTTCCCCTCCTTCAACTAAAGAAAAGAAGGAGTGGGGATTTCAGCCACTATTGATTCGATTTTGATGAAATTTTCAGGGATCACGCGGGTTGTGCCTTAGATGATTACCCAGGCTTATTATTATCATTATTTAACAAAAAATCTTATTCTTTTTCCTACCTACCTACACATTCAAATTTACTACCTACCTACATATTTATTAATTTCATTTTCAGATTCTACGTTTAATTCTACGTCCGAAATACCGGTTGCGGGAATTTTTGGGCGCGCGCAAAATCGTCAAACTAATTTTTTCGAATTCCTCGGTCGATTATTACCTATACTTATACAATGAAAAGCCGTTTCGAGCTGTCCCAACTGTGTGGGTTACCTATATACAATCATTACCTATACACAATGAAACTGTGTATCCCATGTATCCTCAACCATTAGAGATAGAGAGATGGGATGTTCGGGAGGGGGGGGGGGGGGGGAACGCAGTACTTCTATAAAACCGTTGAAGATAGGGAGATACGGTTTTTTCCATCGTGATCTCAGGGACCAGATAAAATCCCTTAAATTGTCCTAAAGTGTCCCGCGAGTTTTTTTTTTTTTATCGCGGATTCCGATTCTACGTTTAATTCTACGTCCGAAATACCTTTATACAATCATTACCTATATACAATGAAAAGCCGTTTCGAGCTGTCCCAACTGTATGGATTACCTATATACAATCATTACCTATACACAATGAAACTGTGTATCCCATGTATCCTCAACCATTAGAGATAGAGAGATGGGATGTTCGGGGGGGGGGGGGGGGGGGAGAGCGCAGTACTTCTATAAAACCGTTGAAGATAGGGAGATACGGTTTTTTCCATCGTGATCTCAGGTATCACATAAAAAGTTTTGGATAGTGTCCCTTAAATTGTCCAAAAGTGTCCTGCGAGTATGAATCCCTCGGGAACGAATGGTTTACCTATATACATACAATGAAAAGCCGTTTCCAGCAGTCCCAATTTTGTACCATATGATGACTCTGGGGTGAGTTCAAATAGTGTCCTGAAAGTGTCCTAAAGTGTCCCGAGAGTGTGAATTCCCCTGAAAAAGGCGAGGGGGGGGGGGGATTTATCTGTTTGGAGCTTACCTAACTGCTTATCCTCAACCATTAGAGATGTAATAGGTATATTCATTCATGAGTCGACACTGGCCTAACCTTCTCCCAGCAGGTTCAGCCAATATTGATTCGATTTTGATGAAATTTTCAGGGATTGATGGTGGACTTTAAATTTGATTTCACTAGCACTTTGACGATAATATAGAAGTACTAGCTGCTCCGGCTCGCTTTGCTCGCCTACGCACCCATCCGGGGGGCTGCGCCCCCCTGGACCCCCCAGTGGGTGAGTAGCATCGATGGACACGTTGGAACCCCCACATGAAGGAATTCCCAAATTCGCAGAATTGCAGTGCTCGGTTGGGACAGCTTGAAACATAATAATAATAATATTGAAACATGTTTCAACTTTATTATTCTACATGAGACATGTTTAAATATTATTATTATTGTTTCAAGCTGTCCCAACCGAGCACTGCAATTCTGCGAATTTGGGAATTCCTTCATGTGGGGGTTCCAACGTGTCCATCGATGCTACTCACCCACTGGGGGGTCCAGGGGGGCGCAGCCCCCCGGATGGGTGCGTAGGCGAGCAAAGCGAGCCGGAGCAGCTATTATTTAATAATTAGATGGCTACATGTCAAATTACAGCGTCATGGAGTGAATAGCATAGAAATAGCTTTAGGAGCTATTCAGCTGATCCCAGCCTGCTTAAAGTGTAAGTCCCAAGGAGAATATACATGGCTAAAGATCGCTCTTCTCTTTCATATATAAGGATAACTCCAAAGGTTGTTTGGTTTTGATTTGGGGAAATTGTTTTTGACGCTGGTGTAACCTTCACCAAGTTTAACTTGCCTGCTGGCGCCCAAACGAGTCGTATATATACACATATATGGCTCTTCTTTCAGTTTATCTTCCCCCCTTAAATCCACACGGCAACTAGCGCTCTCACGCGGCCACTTGGCTGTTTGCGATTTCCCTCCTTCGACTCGATCCTTCCAACCGGCGGTATTTACTTTGCACGGGAAAGGCGGCTCTCGTTGTTTTCTTTCTCCGAATGAATGTACCCGAAGGGGAAAAAAAAAATCTTAAGGCAGTTCGAACCGGAAGGAGGCCGGATTTCGAAGTTTCTTCGTTTTTAAATTGAGCGGAGCTGCCAACTCGTGTTGGCTTCTGTATCTAATCATCCGAATAGTATTCACGAATAATTTATAGACCTTTTTCGAATTCATGGGAAGGTTAAGTTTGGTTATCGTAGAGGCAGGTTAGTGGGCTCCCTGAACCACCAAGCTAAAACGTATTTTAGTGCCTGAAATTTTGACAAAATACTCAATTTAACATCTAGTTGTGCCCGCAAGGTTTTCAGCCCGATAGCCCAAACCCGTGGGGCGCAATGGGGCTAAAATGGGGCTACGGGAGGGGTTTTGAAGGGGTTTGGCTATGGGATCGAGTCAGGTGTCGTTTTCGAAGTATTTTTGGACGTAGAATCCATTTTTTGGGGTCCGGCAACGATCCGATTTCACTGTTGCGATCTATAGGGCTTTCATGGGGCTAAAAATGGAATTTTTGAAGGATCCCAGGAGGTCAAATATTTTTCTATTGATACAAAATTAAATTTCTGCACAAGTAACCTATATCAAAGAGAAATGAACCATAGTGTAAAATTTGCAGCGTTTTTAAAAAATGGTGTCGGCTATGAGGTCGAGTTAGGTGTCGTTTTCAAAGTATTTTTGAACGTAGAATCCATTTTCGGGGGTCCCAGAACGATTCAAATTCACTGTGGCGATCTATGGAGCTACAAATGGGATTTTTGAAGGATCCCAGGAGGTCAAATATTTTCCGAGTAATTTTGAACGCATAATCCATTTTTCTAGGTCCCACATCTCTTCTTTTCCTTACTTTTTATTGACACAAAATTAATTTTTGCAACCTATATCAAAGAATAATAAACCCTAGTGTAAAAATCGCAGCGTTTTCCCTCTACGGCTCATTATATAATACAACCTCCAAACGGCACGAGGGTTTTCTTTATTTTTCTACCAAATGGAAAACTCGGCTGAACTCCCCCACCACTTTTGCACGGACTTTTTCGTGACTGTATCCCATTTTGTGGGGGAAGCCCATTTGATTCATCGTTTCTTCATCAGAAGGCGCCTTCCTAGAGATCCGGGCCGAGTTATAATACGTCCCCGAGATGAGTTTTTTTCTTTTCGCTCAGCAACAAGGTTTTCGTGTCTTTCTTTTTTTTTCTCTCTCTCTCTCTCTTTCCCGCCATATTTCATCGTTTCATTTCCTCCTCCCCCCGGGAGATTTTTCAACGATGATAAAGCTCCGGCACTTTACGGATTGTTGTGTACGAAGCGGGCCAAGATACGAGATAATATCTATATTATACACGAGTAGTTCAAATTGCTGTCCCGCCGGATCAACTCCGCTATGTGTCAGCCATAGAAAACTCCCCCGACTATTCGCTTAGAAGCCCACATTTTGTCTCAGGCCACTTAAATGTTGAGAGATTGCAGCTATGAAATAAACCCCCACAAAATAACAAGTTCGAAATTAATTCGGCCGTCAAATACACGCCACCGTACATTCTCAAATATCGTGCCCAAATGCCATATCTGCGAGACTTTCGAACTTCGAACAATCAAGTGCATATTGTGTCCACCTACCGGAGAGTGCGTCTCTGCAAATGTTGCAATAGGTCGGCCTTGCGTGGGATGTCGCCTGCCAGTGATGCCGCCCGCTGAGAAGATCATGAAGTTCCGATACCGTCGAACCTGACTGCAGAAACACAAAGGGGCGATAATATAGGAAATGGGATCCGATCGAAGTACGCGGGACAAACGTCAGATAATGTGACAAGGATGTGCACGGGGGTGTAATGTCTCCAACACTTGTCACTGAGGTGTGTAAGAGAGGTTCGTACAAATGTCGTTTATATACAGAATATTGGTGGACTAAGGCAAGGATTGGGTGTATGAGTCCATCAAAAAACTGCGTTCGTTCATGTCGGGAACTGGGAAGCAACAACTGTTTGTGGCGTCTCAGACGCTGCGTTTGCAGAGTAATTCTGAGAATTCCGAACCGTTCGGCGCATGCGCAGTATGGCCTTCGGCAAGGGCTGGGAGTGGGGGAAGCTCGGTGTCCAGGAATTAAATAGGTACCTAGGTACTCAAATTCTGACGCTCTTCGAACGGAGCATCGTTTCGAATCAATTCCGCCAGTTCTGATTTTGGTTTATTATTCTTGGAATAATACAACTATGTAATCGCGACGGAGGTCGACGACTCGGATCGGCCTCAAAATTTGACATTACCCAAAATTTGGCTTTACTTGGCCCATTACTCAAAATTTGGCTTCGGGAGGGTTTTTTTTAAGGCCTTTGGCTATGGGATCGAGTTAGGTGTCGTTTTCGAAGTATTTTTGGACGTAGAATCCACTTTTGGGGGTCCCGGAACGATCCGATTTCACTGTTGCGATATATTGGGCTTTCATGGGGCTACAAATGGGATTTTTGAAGGATCCCACGAGGTCAAATATTTTTCGAGTAAAAAAACAAAAACTTGTTGAAAAAAATTAAAAAAATTATTAAAAAAAAATTTTCCCCCAGTTTTTTTTTCATTGACAGAATAAAATTGTTGCACAAGTAACCTATGTCAAAGAATAATAAACCCTAGTGTAAAATAAGCAGCGTTTTTTTTTTTTTCTTTTTTAGAACTTCCAGAACGATTCCGACTGCCTCCTCGATTGCCTCCGGGAGGTGACGTCGCAGGGACTACTTTTTCGTTGGCGGAGGACCGAAGTTCTGGCCGTTTTAATTCCTGGAAGCGTTCGAGTTCTGATTGGATTCCGAACGGCCAGAACTTACTCTGCGAACGCAGTTATTATCTTGCCACAACCCATCCCTAGAGTCTACGTTTTCAATTAAATTGAAATTTTGTGCCAGAAAGAAGTGCGGTATATTTGTACAAGTTTTTGTTTCATATTATGGAGTTCTTACAAATTGTGCTTCTATTTTGAAATATCGACATCAGCGCAAGGTTTGATGTGTCAAATCCGAATTAAATACAGTCCACTTTCTTCATATCGAACTTTTTTGAACCTATGGTTCCCTCTAGCGACTGATATACGTTCTAAATGGCTCCACTGACATGTAGCCATAATATGACGTTCTTTTATTCCTCTTAATCTTTTTATTTTCCCCCCAAAATTACCCCCGTGAAATAAAAGCCCTCTAAAAAAAACTCGCAAAAAAATTTCCCCCTTTACAAAAAAAAAACTCTAAATCTGGGGGGAAAACCCCTGATTTGGCAACACTGGCCCTCTAGGATGAATGAGTGATAGTGATTGGGTGCGTTATTGATAAGACGATTATCTTCTTCTTCTACTTTCACATTTCTGTGTCCTGGTTCTTCACAACATTATGAAAAGTCTGTTGGTTGGTGATTTGGACAACATGGGGGGACGTTTTGGCATTCTCTTCAGAAAACGGGTACCTTTTAGCTTTCTCTTGGGACAAGGGGACGGGAAGATCGAATAGGGGACGTTTGGTCACCCTATGTATGGCAGACGGCAGCTCTGTCGAAAAATAAGGATTTCAGCTGCACTGGAATTTATATTAAAACTTTTTTTTTTTTTTTAGATTTTTAATCGATTACTCGATTTTTGCTCAAAATAATTGAACAATCGGAAAGTTGAAAAAAATCAATTTTTTGCAGCACTACTAGGGATGCAAAATAGGTAGCCATATATTTTTGCAATCGGAAGCACCAATTAATCGGGCAAATAAAATCAATTTTTTAGTCAAATTATTGACAAAAAAAATTTTAAATGTAAAAACAGTAAATTAAACTGAATAAAATTGAAATTCTAATTATGAATTCATTTAAGTTATTCAAGCAATCAGAAGGGGAAGGCCGAAAAATTTATTGGGCCCCAGGTGGGACTCGAACCCACAACCTCTGCATTACTAGTGCAACGCTCTAACCAACTAAGCTACAAGGAACCACAGCTGAGAAAGAACATTGGAGGTTCCCCTGGGGCCCAATAAATTTTTCGGCCTTCCCCTTCTGATTGCTTGAATAACTTAAATGAATTCGTAATTAGAATTTCAATTTAATTCAGTTTGAATTTAAATTTAATTTAATAACTCCTCCCTTCCCCAAAAATAAAACACTGCATGAGGAAGCAGGTCAAATTTCCTCAAGTCATTCCTGTAAAGTAAATTAAAGGTAATACAGTATTTTACCTATCAAAATACTCGAAGGAATAGAATTTTTTTCATTTTGTTTTTCGTAATATACATTTGTTTTAAAATCGGTGTTTTTTATTTGATGCATATTATTTTTGAAAATAATAGAACCTTAACCGTAATAATTCCATCCCGAACACATTTTGCATAGTAAAAATAAAATGAGGTTGGGGTGAATTAATTCCATTAGCTAAGAAGATATAAACCCAAGAAAAATGGATGGAGGATGAAACTCAAGATAAACAACTGAACCAGGAGGCAGTGGTGCTGGTAACTTTGTGTCTGCAGAGTCGATCGCGATCTAGCGGTTGAGCGATGAAGCACTTCTGTCTTCAGTTCGCCGAACTCCGTAACAGAATGACGCAATGATTCCTCTCACCCCCAATCCAGAGTTATATTTATTTTTACCCTGTTATGGCAATTCTCCTCTCAAGCCCCTCAGAACCCGAAGGATCCTGACAGGCTGAAAATCGATCAAGTTCCGTTGATGAATCTCCTTCGGCTGAGCGTATCCGCTGGCGGCCATCAGGGAAATCAGGCCGGGGAAGGCGGCCTCCAACCTATTTATCCTCCAGGATGTAAGCCAATATCAGGTGACCAATCTCCAAGACTAACTAAGTGACCCGACCCCGGGGGGGAATAAATTAGCCCAGGAACAACACCCCAAGTTCATCAACGCTCTCCAACACGGTCGTTAATCCGTCAACTTAGAAGCCAAACGTCGAGAAGTTCACAAGCCGTTGCATCCACTTCCAGCTGTAGTAAATCCCAGAAACAGACTTCACTTTCACTAACGAACCGTGCTGACATCAAAGGCTTCAATACGTTTTCCCATTCTTTTTTTTGATTTTTTTTTTTTTTTTTTTTTTTTTTTTTTTTGTGCTGCCTGTTAAAACCTCGACATTTGCAAATCCACTGGCGTATTCTCTTCGGCCTACCAAATGCAATTATCGTGTTAATCCGATGTGCCACAGTTCAATAAGCACAGGAGATGCGTTTCCAACACTATAATTGAATCTGTCCGGGTCAGAGGGCCAATAGATTCAATCAAGGCGTGTGAAGCTTGGCCGAGGATTAGTTCTGGCGCGGCGTGGTTGGAAGTTGAGCAATCTAACTTCTAGTGGGTTCGATGTAGCTTTCAATTTGAATAGGTATAGTCCTGCCTGGATGCGTCAGGACAGAATAAAATCAACTCGGCTCGATTAATTCTGGCTTGGGCCGTAAGCGCTGTTGGCAAGAGGGCAGCTTTTAATTCTGGTCATTGTGGTCACTCGGGAACAACAACAAACTATGACATCGCCAGTCCCGGCTCGTGGGTCAGAATCCAGGCAGCTCTTGGCAAGTCAGAATCCACACGGTTGTTTCGCTAAAGTGAAAAACTGACCAGCGCCGGTTGAACAATTCAATTGGAACTGAGTGCCACGTTGACCCCTTGCTATTGTTATTGTCGCCATTGCCTTATCCATCACGAGGTCTAATACATTTCCTAATCAATAAGTGCAAACTCTGGCAGACGGGCGTAGCCCATTGTCAAAATTTGTGTATTGTTTTCTTTATTAGTCTGTTAAAAACTTGAACATTTAATGTTCGCTAATATACGAACATTGAGTGTTTGCTAAACAAACGCATGTTTCTTTCTATCAACCCCCATGGGGTCATATAAATCACCACTTGACCTATCAATCCAACGGGCGAGCGAAGCGAGGCCCCCCTGTCAGCGTGCTAGTGAAATACTGCGATAAGCATCTTCATTGTGTCCAATCTTTCACTTTTGGCAGCAAAGAGGAAAACCCTGGACTGAAATGAGGTTTGAAAACAAAAACAAAACAAAAAACTTGTTTTTGGGCATCCAAAAGTTGAGCTCAACGTGTGAGGAACCTCATATTCATCATAATTGGGCTTATTTAGCGGGATTAACTCCACCTCCCGCTTTCAGTCAATTATTTAAGTTTTTTTATTTAAAAAAAATGGCCTCATTGTGCTGGAGTATAACGCTAATTTTCTTGAATGGGTCGGAGCCGATTTGTTTTCTGGCATCACAGCCAAAGTGTCGACCGCCTATTTTTCCCGTAAGCCGATATTGGCAGCCCTGTGGCGGAACTGGAAGTTGTCAAGACTTAGGACGGCCCTTTCGAAAACAGCGTTAGGAAGGCGGTCGGGAAATTGAATTACTCCGTAGGGATCCGTCAGTTTTACTCCGAGCTTCCTCACCCGTCACGCACGCCTTCCGAGGCGAACTTCAACATTTTTCGGGAGTAAACCGCAAACGTGAATAACCCTCACGTCAATTTTTTTTTTCCCCTTGTTCCTGTATCATCCTCGAAGAGATCCGGTAATTTCGCTGAAAGCTTTAGCGTTCTAGCAATCCACTCAGGGGTATCCTTCGGAGAAACGGCGTCGTATCCTTTTGGATGATTATACGTCCGGAACAATCGCTACGTAGAGTGAATGTAGAATTATATAAATTGATTTGAATGGTGCCCGGTCCCATACTTGGAATGCATTTGGTTGTCGTCATAGTGCAAGGCGGTAACGTGCCGGAAACCTCAGTGACGCAGGAGTCAGAGGAGCCCTTTGTCTAACCTAACCTGCTAGTAGCAAGGACAGTTTTTGTGGAAGAGCAGCAGCATCGGCTTGTCAAAGCTACCGCCTGTCTCCACTTCCCAGCGACCAGAGCCAAGACATAGTGCCGAGAGAAGGCCAGGGGGAATATTTATGAGGACGGAATGGCCCTTAGGCCCGGGCAGGGCGTTTTTAACTCAGAATGAGTTTTTACGGAAGTTATTTGGTTTGAAGTTGTTGGGCGTGAGCAAGGTAAGGTCAACAGAAATATCCCATCGAGCGCCCACTGAGTCGGTGACTCCGACCCAACAGCCTGACCCCCCCCCCCCCCCCCCCCCCCCCCGCCGTGAACCGCAACGCCTTCTAACTCCGCCCTGAGTCGATATCCCTGGCCGAATTACCAAAAAACACATTTTAAGTTTCATTGGTCTGATCCTCAATCATAACATTAAAAACGCTGCAAATTTTACACAAGGGTTTATTATTCTTTGATATACATTACTTGTGCAGAAATTTAATTCTGTCAATGAAAAAATTTAAAAAAAATTTTTTTTTTTGGATTTTTATCTCAAAAAATTTTTTTTTTGGATTTTTTTGTTCAAAAATGTGTTTTTTTTCTTCAAAAATTCCGTATTTTTTACTCGAAAAATATTTAACATCCTGGGATCCTTCAAAAATCCCACTTTTAGCCCCATGAGAGCCCTATAGATCGGCACAGTGAAATCGGATCGTTCCGGGACCCCAAAAAATGGATTCTACGTCCAAAAATACTTCGAAAACGACACCTAACTCGATCCCATAGCTAAAAGCCTTCAAAAAACCCCTCCCGTAGCGCCATTTTAGCCCCATAGCGCACCACGGGTTTGGGCGATCGGACTGAAAACCTTGCGGGCACAACTAGATGGTAAACCAAGTATTTTGTCGAAATTTCAGATTTTTTAAAAATTTCATACTGCCCAAAACGGCCTGGACGGCGTACGGCGGACGGCGGACGGACATTTCGGATTTAGAATGTAGACCTCTTGAAACGGATAATGTCAAATTTTGAGCCCGATCGGAGTCGTCGACCCCCGTCGCGAAAACATAGGTGTATTATTCCAAGAATAATAAACCAATATAGTTAACTGGCAATACACCCAACAGGTTTTTAAAAATATTATAATAATTGTTTACTGCTATATAATGCTTTCAGCAGGCACCCGTTTCAGGGGTGTTGGAAGGGAGGGGGGCTCCAGGGCCCACGGAGACAGCTACCAAGAGCCAGAGCTCAGCCAGCCATCGCCCCCGTCTGGGACCTTGTTGCCGCTGACCAACAAACGCAGGGCTGGAGACATAACTTGTCCAGTCCTCCGTGTCCCTGCTGGAGAAGCTCTGACTCAAGTAACGCACGCTCCTCCCCGAATGCTGGGCAGCCCCGAAGCACTGGCCCTGAGCCCACAGGATCGCCGCACCACACACAGCAAGGGTCCTTGACCAGCGCCGATGGAGCTCACCTTTAGACCGCTTATCGACGGGCAGCCTCTACCCGCCTCTCGCTTATAGGGTGCAGCCGAGGCAGGGCAACTATTGGGGCCATTGATCAACCATTTTTTTTGTCCAGTGATGCTGCCTCAAACGTGGCTGACGCCCTGTGGCGCATTGGCTGGAGCTCTCCATCACACCGCCGGGGAAGACCACTCCTGGATGACTCTCTCCTCCGTTAAAGCTGGTCAGTGTCTAAGCATGCACCCCACTTGTTGGGTCACCAGATCTTTTGCAGGCGGTTCATGGTCCCCGTGAACAGTCAGAAACTGGGAGGTCCTGCACTCAAAGACCTCCCTCGACACTTTCAACCACCGAGCCACTGAAGGCAATGGTATCAAGGACAACTAACTTTTTCTGTGTCTGGCAAGCCCACGGCAGCTCCACGCCTCGAGCAAAGCAGCGGAAACTCTGAACTACCTCAAAAATCCCTGGAGACATCACTGCTAGACGCTTCTAGTGAAAATGTACTGACCAGGCTTTTTTTAATTTTCCAACGGGATGTTATTTCATCGCTTCAAACTTACATCCAGGAGGGTCTGGCCCAGATGTCCTGCCAATCATCAACCGCAAAAGTCTCTGATCAATGCTGACACTCATCCCAGGACTGAAATCTCTGTCTTATCCATCGAACTGGCCCCGTTTGTCTACACCTAACCTGAAATCTTAACTCGAAGGAAAGCTGTCAACGATCAGTTTGCTCAGCTATGTCTACATCCACGGAGGTGAAGGGTTTACGCCCAGGTTGTAATGAAAATTTCAACTTCAAGTTCCTGAAAGATTTCGTCTCTTTCATGATGCGCATCACCCTACGTACATACTGAACTTGTGCTTGAGTTTGGAAAGAGGAAAGACAAACGTGGTTATGATGGATACGCTTCGAAGTTCTCAGGAGGTACCCTTGCGCTTCAAAATATTCATAAACTGAGTTTGGAAGTGTGTGGATGCGCTAATCAAGTCATGGTAAGATGCTTCCATACAAGCCGTTTCAAAAGTAAGTTCCGACTGTTTTTAAAGCCGATGGGAAGACGCGCAGGAGAAAAACCAACGTGGATACTTTTGATTTATTCAAGTTCAACTTTAACAAAACCTCAAAAATCCGATGTTTCTTGAGGAAGGTCTATGAATTCCGCCCTAAGCGTTCCAATGATTAAATATGGTTATGCACTTTATGCACGAGATGATTATGAATGCTTCCCTCGCTGAACTGAAATGCAGTTGAGCTGGCGCGCTTACCAGATGCTCCACTGTTGCCAACAAAAAAAAGTGAGACATTTCCAGAACTCAAAACAGATTCCAGGGGAGTGAAGCAAAACCAGCGTGACCAGACTGAAATACGACCCCTCCTCGGTATTTGCTCTAAGATCATTATACACTTTTGAAAGAGAGGAAAATCACTTGAAAAGGTCCTTGAAAAGACCCCGCACGGTCAATATTTTTTGCTCCTTGAAGCTCTCAACCCTTGTGACACGCCAGGAGAGTGAAATAAAAAGGCCTTTCGATAGCGAAATACGCTTGTACGCATTGAAATGCTATGGGTTTCATAACTCTATTGTATACAATGGAGATACATCCTTACAATCTGTTTTGTTTTTTTTTGTTTTTTTTTTCTACTTCTAAAATGTCGCAAGTAGGTAAGTGGAGAAAAGTGATCGTGACAGAAAAGTGGTGGACTTTCGTGGAATGGCACGCAGGAACTTATGAAACGACCCTCGTACGTAACACTTACGAGTATGGCGGACATTGTGGATTTGGTGAGCAACACGAGTCAATTCATGCTCCCAACTGTGACGCTAGTGTTGTGGGAACTAGTGCCTGTACAGGGAGGCTTTAAATGGAATTCGATGCATAACTTATAACATATTCCGTTACAGTAAAGCCCAGAGGCGCGTAAATGTCAGGATTTGCCGAAAAATCTGAAGAATTCCAAATATTGTCGAAGGCCTGAAATTTAAATGAAAACCAAGACGGATTTAGTGGCTGACAAGCGCTCTGACGGGGGCCTCGCTTCGCTCGGCTGACCATTTTATCTCAGTAAGAAGTCCGATAAAGTGAGTCAACACCGGAATTCCTCAGATTTTCTGGCAATCGCCTGTCGGGGTTTTGCTGTAACGCAAGCTTCGAAATTCAATCAACTATTCGCCGTCTATCGGGGTTTGTCCTGGTTGTGCAATTTGAGTCAGCAAACTTGTGGTGGCAACTTTACAGCTGTTTTCAAGGGGAGCTATTGGGGCCCTCGAGAGGGTGGAGTGCAATAGATACATTGGAAGGGAGTGTTAGACGAGTAAAATTCTTACATCACATCTTGCGAACTGGTCTAGTTCTTCCTGGTTTCACAAACAATCAATGAATTAGTGAAAAGAATAACAACACTATTATCCTGTGTATGTACTGGTGGAGTACCGTGCATCAAAATCTTCCCTCCAGTAGAGAATTTTCAACCAAATTCATCCCTCACAATAACATTAATATTCATGGGGGAAAGGAAAGGAGAACTCACTAGATAGGACCTCATGTGCCGAAATCGACGGTGGCGCTATCCCTATGAGATGTACTCAGTAGATGTATTCAGGGTCGATGGGTACAACAGGCCCTCAACGCCAGAGTGCCCAGGGGGTCAAACTCCTGATTCAGGACGTGGGTACACTAACGATTGTGACTCTCAAGTTGAATATCAGATTTAAAAAAAAAAAAAAAAAAAGAAGAATTTCTGTAGGCCTTACCATCATTTCTAGCGATAACATGAGCTAAAAGAATGACAAAAAAAAAAACGCTGCATATTTTATACAAGGGTTTTATTATTCTTTGATATAGATTACTGGCGCATAAATTAAATTCTGGGTCAATGAAAAAAAGTTTTGTTTTTTATTTTTTTCAAACTTTTTTGGATTTTTGTTTTTTTACTCGAAAAATATTTAACCTTCAGGAATCCTTCAAAAATCCCATTGGTAGCCCCATGAAATCCCTATAGATCGCCACAGTGAAATCAGATCGTTCCGGGACCCCCAAAAATTGATTCTACGGCCAAAAATACTTCGAAAACGACACTCAACTCGATCCCATAGCCAAAGGCCTTCAAAAAAACCCTCCCGTAGCCCCATTTTAGCCCCATAGCGCCCCACGGGTTTGGGCGATCGGGCTAAAAACCTTGCGGGCACAACTAGATGGTAAACCGAGTATTTTGTCAAAATTTCAGATTAGAAAAAAATTCCTACTGCCCAAAACGGCCCGGACGGCGGACGGACATTTCGGATTTGGAATTTCGACCTCTTGAAACGGATAATGTCAAATTTTGAGGCCGATCGGAGTCTTCAACCCCCTTCGCGAAAACATAGGTGTATTATTCCAAGAATAATAAGCCAAAACTGGAATTTTCCCACATTTTTCGCAAATATCCCATTTTTTGACCCATGAAAGCCCTGTAGATCCCTACAGTGAAATCGAATCGTTCTGGGACCACCGAAAATGGATTCTACGTACAAAAATACCTCGAAAACGACACCTAACTCGACCATATAGCCAATAACCTTCAAAAACCACTCACTAAACCCCTGTTTAGCCCCAGAGAGCCCCTCGGGGTTGGGCGATCGGGCTAAAAACCTTGCGGGCACAACTATTTAGTAAACCGAGTATTTAATCAAAATTTTCGAAAAAAAAAAAAAAAAATCCTACAGCCAAAAACGGCTCTGACGGTGGACGGGCATTTCGTTTTTGGAATCTAGACATCTTGAAACGTATAATGTCAAATTTTAAGGCCGAACCGAGTCCGATTGCGAACTCCGTTGCGATTCCGCGCCATCATCTGGTTCAGTTTTGGCAACTAAACATCTTCAAAGTTCTCTACATCTCCGAGGGGTCGCGCTTCTGTCGCAATCTCCACACCGGGTCCACTACCGGGCTGACGTTTTGTGAACAAGTGAGAGTTCCTTTCCTTTCTTCCATGACTAATATTGTGAGGGATGACTTTGGTTGACAATTCTATGCAGGAGGGAAGATTTTGATGGACGATATTCTACCAATATTATCAATTTTTGACCTGGCTAACACAAATTACATAAATACTCAAATTTGACGACCGCAAGCTACAAACGTCTGATCTCACACAGCGTTTTCTTTTCAATAAGGTCTTCATGTTTGTAGTTTCGGTGTCTAATCGTCTTCACCCAATGAGAGCGAATTCCACAGGCCGAGGGCATTGAATCTTCGTACAAGTCATTGAAAAAACGCTGAAAATTTTACACAAGGTTTCATTATTCTGTGATATAAGTTGATTGTGGAGAAATTAATTCCATGTCATTCAAAAAATACTTTGGAACAGTAAAACAAATACAAATAAAAACATTCTGTACAATGTTGGGACAGATGTGGTACCTCGAAAAAACGGATTTTGCGTCCGAAATTACCTACTCGGAAAACGACACCTTATTTGAACTCCTGCATCCTCACATTTAAGCCCCGTGAAAGCCCTATAGATCCCCACGGTGAAATCGGATCGTACTGGGTCCCCCAAAAATGGATTCTACGGCCAAAAATACTTCGAAAACGCCACCTAACTCGACCCCATGGTCGAAAACCTTCGAAAACCCCTCCAGGAGCCCCATTTTAGCACCATAGCGCCCCACGGGTTTGGGCGATCGGGCTGAAAACTTCGCGGGCACAACTAGATGGTAAACATTTCAGATTTTAAAAGATTCCTACTACCCAAAACGGCCTAGTCGGCGCACAGGGCTCCGTAATCGTCAAAAAAGCGCTCACTTAATTTTGGTTTGTTCTTCTCAGAATATATTCACGACGGGGGTCGACAATTTGGATTGGTCTCAAAATTTGACATTATTCGTTTCAAGACGGGTAGATTTCAAAAATAAAATGTTCGTCCGCCGTCCAGACTGTTTTGGTTAGTAGGATTTTTTTTTTTTTTTTTTCAAACTGAAATGTTGACAAAATACTCAGTTTACCATCTAGTTGTGCTCGCAAGGTTTTCCGCCCGATCGCCCAAACCCGTGGGGCTAAAAAGGGGCTCCAGGAGGGTTTTTTTAAAAGGTTTTCGGCAATGGGGTCGAGTGGGGTGTCGTTTTCGAAGTATTTTTGAACGTAAAATCCATTTTTTGGGGTCCAAGAACGCTCCGATTCCACCATGAGGATCTATGGGGCTTTCGTGGGGCGACAAAATGATTCCTACTTAATAGGACGTTTGAAGGACGGTGCGAGATCGAATGAGGTGTCCCTTTTTGAGCGATTTTGGACGCATAATCCATTTTACGAGTTCCACTTCTGTCTAAACACTGTAAAGCAAAGTTAATTTTTCTAATTTATTAAGGATTTTTATACAGACAATTATGTATTGATACAGAATTAATTCATGCACTATCTACCTAAATCAAATAATGATAAACCATGTAAATTTGCAGCTTTTTTTTTCTGCACCTCGTGTATCACCTATGGTGTAGCTATCAGAGAAATGAAATAGGACGATAGACGAAACCCGTATAACGTAAATAATCGAGCCAAATCTATCTGTATCCGTATTGACGCTATGGCAATATTCTTGGAAGGGAAAACAGGCGATGGCAACCCCTTCGGCAAACAAATCCAAAATGTGGGAACTCACCCAAATGCGATCCCTGGTTTGTGTGCTTGCCCCTTTCAACACTGCGAGCCACTCTTCCATCAGACACTTTGAAGTGATTCATCTGAAAAATAAAAGCGCCGGTTAGACGTGCAAAGCGAGGAAGGTGCTCAGTGATCGGAATGTGTTCAACTGAGAGGAGTTTGTTCCCCAAGTTTCACGTTCGAAGATTCACAACAAGATCGCCAACTCTTGTATAATACTCACTGAACGAACGTCAAAGAGATGAGAGACTTTCGAGCGAATGAAACCATCAAATACCGTCAACGCGGGTCGGCGTCAACGGAAGACCAAAAATCACAGCGGAAATGAATCAAAACAAACCGCCTCGACGATAACATTGATAACGTGATAAACCGGCGTTGCCAACTTACACTTTACGTTTTTCGGTAGCCGGATTGATAAAAACAAAAAGTCGGTAGATTGGGTCAAAAATTCAGTGAACATTTTCCTGTTTTCGATTCCAAAATTCAATTTTTGAACGCATCATTCAATAAATTTAAAAACGCTGCAAATTTTACACTAGGGGTCATTATTCTTTTATACAGGTTACCTTATCTTTTATATAGGTTTACTTGTGCAGAAATTTAATTCTGCGTGAGAAAAACAAATTTAAACAATTTTTTCATAAATGTTTGTTTTTTCTTGAAAAATATTAAATATTTTTCAAGAAAAAACAAAATTTGACCTGGAATCCTTCAAAAATCTCATTTGTAGCCCCATGAAAGCCCTATAGATCGCAACAGTGAAATCGGATCATTCCGGGACCCAAAAAATGGATTCTACGTACAAAAATACGACGAAAACGACACCTAACTCGATCCCATAGCCAAAAGACTTCAAAAACCACCTTCTGTAGCCCCATTTTAGCCCCATAGCGCCCCACGGGTTTGGGCGATCGGGCTGAAAACCTTGCGGGCACAACTAGATGGTAAACCAAGTCTTGTCAAAATTTCAGATTAAAAAAAAAAATCTTTTAAAATTAATTCTTATTAATTCTTTAAAAATTCTTTTTTTTTCTTTCTTAAAAAAACCCCCGTAGCCCCATTTGAGCCCCATAGCGCCCCACGGGTTTGGGCGATCGGACTGAATACCTTGCGGGCACAACTAGATGGTAAACCGAGTATTTTGCCAAAATTTCAGATTTTTCAAAAAATTCCTACTGCCCAAAACGGCCCAAAACGGCACGGACGGACATTTTGGTTTTGGAATCTAGGCCTCTTGAAACGGATAATTTGAGGCCGATCGGATTTTATTTTTTTAATTTTAATTTTATTTAAGTTTTTACATTAGAATTTTTTCAAATCTTTTTTTAAATTGAAAACTTGATTTTTCAGTTTTTCAATTTTTGAAGTTGAAAATTCACATTTATGACGTAAGTATAGCTCTGATTTTGTATTGGGGGAATATGGAATGAATTTCATCAGGAGGGGCCAGAGAAAAACACCGAGAGATACGGTTACTATTTTTTCAGACATGAATCGATTTTAACAAAATCCGAAATGCCAGACGTAAAGAACAAGCTATCGTGGTCGTGATAATATTAATATAATTAATATTAATTTTAAAGAGCCTGATGTGTAATATAGAGCTAAAATAAATGACGTTACGTTGAACATTGATGGTGTGAGATCTGTTCCGCCAAGCTCAAATAAAAACAAAATTGAAATAATTTAGATACCTAAAATGAAATAGAATAATAACTCAACATAATAATCTTGATAATAATGATAAGTAAATTAGTAATAGGTAACTTTATTTTGTTGACTTCAAACGCTCTAGCATTCTAAGAAAAGTAATAATAAACCAAAAATGCTGTTCAAGTACAATCTCAAGAGTTGGTTTCGATATTTTGGAGGAAAGCCACTCTACAGTAGTTTAATCTGTGGAGGAAAGTGTGAAAACAATTCGGTAGATTCTGAAAAAAAAAACAAAAAAAAAACACTTAAAATCGGTAGATTGCCCAGGTACATTTTCGGTAGATGCCCTAAAAATCTTTTATTAAAACTTAATAAACTGTAGAGATGGCACGACGATAATGATAAGGTGTGATAAGAGACTCTTATTAAGAGTACTGTATCTATCGATTGTGAGCTATCGATATTATCAACCATTACCGGGAAGCGACCGGAAAGAAATCGATCTACGCATCGATACGCCTACCTCATTTTTACAATCGATACTCCACCCTCTTCTTCTTCGACTCCGTCCATTCCTTTCTGTTCCCCCTTTCGAGGAGGAATACCCGAATTTTGGACGGGTTCCCAAACTGGAGAAATCTATGATACAAAAAGGGCGACCAAGTGCACGAGGAGGGACTCACCTTTGATCAGAAATAGACGGCATCCCCCTCCCGCCAACAACTCGGAGGACAATCGACTTTTCGTTGTGGAACCGGGGGGGGGGGGGGGGGGGTTGTATTCCGCCAGGGTGACGTTTTGAATATTCAGGTAGGTATGACATCAGCAAAAATAGCGCGAAGCGGGGGAAAAGGACCCATTCGAGCCTTCTGGGAGTTGATGGAAAATTGGAAGTTTGAATTGACTTTTGCCTTGAAGTGCAGGCGGGTTTCAATTTCAAAGTAAGTAAGTTTTTACATTTTTACCGTAATACTACAAACAGTAGGAGCAAATAATTTATTGTCATTGGAATCAGAATTTTATATTCAGTAGGTGAGCCGCAGGGGGAAAAAATGTGGGGCGGACCCCTTTTTTTTCTCGCAAGTCCCTCAATAAGTGGCACTCCTTATCAGTGGCGTTTACCGCTCTGTTTTACAAAGACTTAAGTGGAAAAACGCTGTGGCTCAATTATTTATGTTTGTAGCTATTAATCTTTCATGTTTACCTTCACTTTCATGTTTTCTTAATTCACTTGCAGATGGATCGACGCAAGAGAAGATAAGAAAAATACCCCCAGGATGCCTAAAAATGAGATGACGAAGATGACTAAAAAAGAAAAGACTACTTAAAACAAAAGTGATTCAATTCTATTCAATTTTTGTATATTGGTAAAATCGTTGCAATATTATGCTAGTTTTTTTCGACGTTTTCCTCTATTTTACTATACCCAAGTATTGCAAAAGCTTTTTGAAAAACAAAAATACTGTTCCCAATGGGCTATAGGACATGAATAGGAACGCGTTTTTGAAAAAATAAATAAATATATATATAAGTATAAAATCACTCTAAATACCTAATTTTTTTATCCTTGTTGCTCTGAATAGAGAAAAATTAGCGAACTGGATTATAAAAAGAACCGCTCTTCCAAGTTTAATAGCTGCTGAGTTTTTCTCAAAAAACCTCAAAACCCGTTCCTATTGAGGGCGTTTTACGGCGTTTTATTGAAGTTCTTTTGACCCCCACGCAAAACTCGCATTTTTTACCCGTTCTGGACTCGGATTTTGGTAATTCGACTTTACTTAAAATCATGTAGTCTAATTCAATAAAAATGTTTGAGAGTTCTCAAAAGATTTTCAACTTTCATGTATTTACATGGGGTAGGTATGTAGTTACATAATAGGTATTGGTGGAGCGCCATCACTGTTCAACATCGACGACCTCTGAGCTTTCCGCTTGCCTCGCAAATAAACTATCGACTTATGCGGGTCATTATCCCAGAAAATTTCATTTAATGACCGAGCCATACCCAAAGATTTTAGAATCGCTGAAGTTGAAATTGGGATCTACCAAAATTCAGGGATTAACCTCTCACCATTCTGATTGAATTTCAATTGAAGAACACACAGTGGCGCACTGAATTAAAGAAGAAATCCGTTCGGCAGATGGAAGATACCAGTGATACATGAGAGATTTTCGTGCCCAAATCAAGGAAAAGCAAAGTCATTGGCCCTGCCAGCTTACTAGCCACTAACTCGCTTTTGAAAGTTGACAGTATTAAGTATCTTGTATACATATTCACTATTTTGGTTTATTATTCTTGGAATAATACACCTATGTTTTCGCGACGCGGGTCGACGACTCCGATCGGGCTCAAAATTTGACATTATCCGTTTCAAGAGGTCTACATTCTAAATCCGAAATGTCCGTCCGCCGTCCGCCGTCCGCCGTACGCCGTACGCCGTCCGCCGTCCAGGCCGTTTTGGGCAGTAGGAATTTTTTTAAAAATCTGAAATTTTGACAAAATACTTGGTTTACCATCTAGTTGTGCCCGCAAGGTTTTCAGTCCGATCGCCCAAACCCGTGGGGCGCTATGGGGCTATAATGGGGCTACGGGAGGGGTGTTTTGAAGGCTTTGAGCTATGGGATCGAGTTAGGTGTCGTTTTCGAAGTATTTTTGGACGTAGAATCCATTTTTTGGGATCCCGGAACGATCCGATTTCACTGGGACGATCTTTAGGGCTTTCATGGGGCTAAAAATGGGATTTTTGAAGGATCCCAGGATGTTAAATATTTTTCGAGTAAATAATAAAGGATTTTTGAAAAAGAAACATTTTTGAAAAAAAAAAATTAATAAAAAAAAATTTTTTTTTTGGATTAAAACCCAAAAATTTTTTCATTGACAGAATTAAATTTCTTCACAATTAACGTATATCAAAGAATAATAAACCCTTGTGTAAAATTTGCAGCGTTTTTTCAAGAATAAAATGTGCCCGTTTTCTCCCTCACCCCTGGCCACTGGGTGGGAGATAGTGGTTAAAACATTTGGCATGATACGGGTAATCGTAAAATAGGAATGGATATGCACCCGAATTTCGGGTTGAATGCGATGGTGCAAAGTCAGGATAGGTACTTGTTTTCAGACCTAACGATTTCCAGCTTGGCTTTAAGTACAGCCCTATTTACTGAAGTACTGTCAAACCCAAGCAAAAACAAGGATCCAATCAAGAAAGCCCGCTACCATCAGAGTCCATCCAAATCTATTTCAGCGTTCAGACCTTTTTCTTTTCTGGAAGTGGAAATTCGAACACAGGAGGCTTAGCAGTCAGGTTTTGTCGCCTTTCCCGCCCTTGGCTCGCCCCCTTGATTGGATTCTTCTTCGGCTACCTACCCAATATTAGATCCTTCCTGGGTCACCGACATTCCGTACCTACGTGTTTGGGGCTCATTGAGCGAGGAAGTTGTTTTTGTTGCGGGCCCTTCAACCTCCCCACATCGATCGTTGGTAGGGCAAAGGGTGATGGATTGGAACAGTAGCGTCATATCAATTGGTCACTTTTTACCACCTAAGAAGGTGATGCCTCAACGTTGCAAACGCTCCGTTCTTCTGTATAAATTGTATACAATTCTGTAAGCACCTCGTACTTGGTAGAGTTGTGAGGTGATTGTAAATTTTGTAAATTTTACAAAGTAAAACAAAAAATTGTAACTCAATCAAAACTATCAGTCTGGTAAGGGTTGAAACCAAATACAACAAAATTTACATTATACAAACACATAAATGTGTTTTATATTATAGAAAGTATATATACAATTACATAAATATATATTATAGAAAATATATATACAAAATAATATAAAATATTATATTATATTGTAAAATAAGAAGAAGATTATGAATGTAGTATGTGAGTGTAATTTTGTGGAATGTCTGGCCTAAAACTGAACCAACGGGGATTTTCTTTCTTGACGACCGGACCACATCAGGTTATGTCTGCGTGGCCGTGACGGGATGCAAAATCTGCAGTAATTCCTTACAGTTTTGGGTAAGAAATTGATCATCAACACGATCGTGAAATCAATACAGTTTTGATGTTGGCTTACAGGTTCAAAAAAATCCATAAATTAGGCCTTTTGGAGGATGGGACCAATTTGGGCTCTGGGACCAAAGCGTCCACATCTTAACAGGACCAACATGGGCTCCTGGGACCAGGACGTCCACAGTTCAACGGGACCAGGTTGGGGCGCAGTTGGGCGGGTCGAGCTAGACTTTACAAGTTCTCCTGTGACCAGCAAACCCTAGAAGTGGTAAAATCCTACGAGTACCTGTGAGTAACGTTCTTCAGCTCCGTTATCTTTCGCCATCAGGCGGCTAGCGCTGTGAGGAAGGGCCTGGCAGCCTCGGGTGGTGTCCTGGGGTTGGTGGGGCGCTCTGGAAATGGCTGTGTGGAAGCTTGGAGGGCTCTTTTTGAGGCCATCTGGCATTCGGTGGCGCTCTCCTGCTGCAACTGGAAGCTGTGGAAAGAGCGAAGCTGCAATTCTTCCGCTCCGTTCCCCCAACGTCTTCGTGAGAAAAGAATTGGGCTTGTCTGACGTTCGGGTGATGGTGCTGAGGAGGGCGCTGGGTTGGTTGGCTGTTGGCCATGGATGACAGATTGCCCAGGCGTTGTTTTCTGAAGCTCAGGAGTCTGAGAGGCTTGATGGAAGTGAAATAAAACTGGGTGTCCCAGGTGTACAGGCTACTCGGTCCTGGTGGGTCTGGCTGTCTTGAATTGAGTGAGCACAAAGCTTTCCGGAAGGAATGCGAGGAGCAGATAAACAGGCTTCAGCTCGGCGAACGGAATCATGCCGGGGTCCGGGGCTCTCGTTTCAACTCCTACTTTGGGATCATATCGTCGGAGGGGCTCCAGGGCACGGTCCTAACCCTGATTTGTCCTTGCATGCCGCTTACTCGCCCAAATCCGAATGGCTGGTGAAAAGTGTGCGTCCTTGCGCCTCACCGGGGTAAAAACCGCCTTTAACTCTGAAACTCCAAGTCTGTGACTCCAGGGAGCAGGACACCCTTCGCTGCCTCACCATGCTCGTGCCCATGTTTCAGGGTGGACAGGCTGCGTCATCTTGGTGCGAGAGTGACTTCCTCGCCATCTTGAGAGGGAATGACCCGGTGCATCTCAGGAAGCTGAACAGCTTCGCGCAGACAGTCACAAGACAGCAACAGATTATACTGAAAGAAGGTGTTTTTTTTTTTTAATTTGAAGAAAAATAAGAAGGTGAAATAGAAGATCGGATTATGGAGAAATATGATGATCAACAGAAAGGAAAGAAGAAAGAAAGAACATTGTACTAGTGCACAATTATCAGCCAACCCTTGTAATACCCGTCGTGGTTTTAAACAAATAAATAAATATTGATTGATTGATTACTCTGCTGACTAGTCTCTTCATTCACCACTCTGCGGATTTGGTTCCCCATGAATGTCATGCTTTCAGGCTTCAATAACATTGAGGAACAATACACGCGTAATTAAGGAGAACGGCAAGAGTTTTTGATGTTTGCACAGTTCATCATTTCCATAGCGCAACACTTTCCTTTTCTTTTCTTTTTCTTCTCCCTTGAAGTTCCTGTTCAGCGGATTTGGCCTCAGTTCGACACCGCCCACATAACTCCGGCAGTAAACAGCCCGTGAGAGTTGAATTGAATCTATCGTTGACGGGTTCTGGCGACAAGGAATCCGAGTCGAGTCCAAAACCCTCGTCGTCCCTCAGTTTGGACGACCGCCAGGAAATCCCAAAGGACCCCCCCTCAATCGATGGGACGGCCCGGAAGCTGGCAACTTCTCCAGGAAACTGTATTGTGGCTCGGCGTACCTTTTGTTCAGTTAGAGAAGGGACCGAACATCGTAAACTTTTTTTTTTTTTTTTTTTTTTTTTTCAGTGTCTAGGGCAAACATCACGAACATTATTATCAAAACAAGTACATTTTTCGAAGAAAACAACCGTAAAGAAAAAGATTCCTCCATGGCGGGTGACTGGCATGACAGATGAATTGAATTCACCCTTTGTACCAATAAAATGGTTGAATTTCCGCTCACACAAATTGAAAATTCGTATGGAGGATTCGAATTGGTAAGTAAAACGTAAAACGATGCCGGAAACCAGAATCTTACCCGTGGGGCTCTGTTGGGGCTATAAAGGTGCTTAGGTGGGGGTTTTGAAGATTTTGGCTACGATATCGCGTGGGGAGTCGGTTTCGGGGTTATTTTTGGACGTAGAATCCATTTTCAGGGGCCCCAGAACGATCAGATTTCGTCGTCAGGACCTATGTGGTTTTCATGGGGATACAAAATGTAATGTGAAGGATCTCAGGATGTCGAATGAAATTTCAAAATGATGAAGTTTCAGATTGAATGTCCAGGGGCTAGGTTGGAATCCTGACCTCTTGAAACGGATAATGTCAAATTTTGAGGCCGATCCGAGTCGTCGACCTCCGTCCCGATTACATAGGTGTACTATTCCAATCGCTACATGTGGCGTATCTGAGCTCCTAAAGTGGACAAAAACGGGAAATTAAACTTTTTCTAAAAAATTTGAAAAAATACCAAAAATCTGTTTGGCGAGTAGGACTGCCAGATAAGCACAGAACTCCCTTCAGAAGCAAAGATCAATGCAGTGAGTGAGCTAAAGAATGGCAAGTCCCAAGCCATAAATAATATACCCCCAGAAGCTCTGAAGGTTGACTGCGAGACGACAACAATGCTGCTGCACCATAACTTCCAACGATTGTGGACCGAGGAGGTGATCCCGGAAGAATGGAAGAAAGGCCTTATTATAAAGTTACCCAAGAAAGGTGATCAGACCAGTTGTGACAACTGGCGGGGCATAACCCTTCTTACAATGGCCAATAAGGTTTTGTCCAGAGAAGATCACGTTGAGAGTCTCCTCCGCAAAGAGCAAGCTGGTTTCAGGAAGCACAGGAGCTGCGTTGACCTGATCAATACGCTCCGTATCATCCTGGAGCAGAGCGCGGAGTGGCAGAGCCCGCTCTGTTCATTGATTTTCAGAAAGCTTTCGACTCAATCAAACGAGAAGCAAGGAGAAGTCTTGAAGCTTATGGGGTTACAGGGAAGATTCAGCGGTTGGTGCAGGAGATGTACAACGGATATATCCTGCCAAGTCATCCATGATGGTGTGCTCTCATCTCCAATACCCCTCAGTGCGGGTTGCCGATAGGGCTGCGTGCTCTCCCCGAATCTCTTCCTGTTAGTGTTGGATCTCTTGATGAGAAAAACCCATAGGGGGGGGGGGGGGGGGGGGGGGGAGAAAGAGAGGCATTTAATGGGGCTTGAGGACCTGAACTATGCAGATGATGTATGTGTGCTGTCGCAACGACTGAGTGACAGGAGTTTTAAACTCGAGAAACTCACGGCGCACATGGCGGGACTCAAAATCAATATAAAGAAAACGAAGGAGATCCGTGGAAATGAGAGACGACCTCGAGGTGAATGGGGAACCTGTCGAGCGGCTCGAGCTTTCCAGTATCTTGGCAGCATTGTGGACGCTATGGGAGGGGGAAGAAGAAGACGCGAAGAGCAGGATTAGAAAGGCTAATGGCGCTTTCATTCAGCTGTATCCGGTGTGAAATAGAAATATTTCTCTCGGGACGAAGCTGCGGCTCTTCAGCACGAATGTGAAATCGGTCCTTCTCAACGGGTGCCCTGGCAAGCGACAGGTTGCACAGAAGCTGCAGGTTTTCGTCAATCGATGTCTCCGACGGATCCCAGGGAGTGTTTTGGCCAAACGTAATTTCTAATGACCAGCTCCTGGAGCGAACTGGTCAAAAACTCATCTCGTCAGAGATTATGCTCCGAAAATGGAAATGGATCGGCCTCACACTCCGCAAGGATGAAGCGTCCATAGAGAAGACTGGACTGGACCCCTCAGGGGTACAGAAGAAGAGGTCAAGAACGTGGGGGCAACGGGTTTGGGGGAATGGGACCCGAATTTCAATGGGCTTGGGTTAGAAATTCAATGGGTTTGGGGACGAGAAAACTCGAAAATATATTGGGTTTGGGCTCGTGTGGTCAGACTTAAAAAGTGAGTTTTAATGACTTTGGGGGAATGAAAAAAATCATTGCAGCGGGAAGTAGAAAAATAGACCTACTACCTTCGCGATTCAGGTTTGTACAGTAGAAAAAAAAATCATTAGTTAGGTATACATCACCACGCGTACCCTTCTCATTTTTTTCCTTTTGGTCTAAAACTAACGTGTACGAAATTTTTTCACCCTAGGATGATGTTAACCCGTGCCGAATTGCCACCAAAGTTGATATCATGAAATCTGGTAAATCGGACCCATGTCCGGGGCAATGTAAAAGTCCCCCACCCCTTCCAGCTCGTCTGTTCAACCCGAAATTTTTACCAGTGGTTTGGTCATTGATATTAAAGGTCCGGTAAAAATTTGAATTCGATTGATTGGTAGGGTTGGTAGAGGGAACATTTAAATGGTCACGGAAATGACATTAAATGTCATTTCTGATAAATTTTATCAGAAAAAATACATCCAGAGGTTCATTTTTGCGTGCTATTCTTCCTCAAATCAGTTAAATCCTGAGTTAAAAAAAAAAAAAAAAAAAAAAAATTTGCAGTGACGAAACTGATGCACTTTGCACGGTGTCCATCTTGAGCAATGACTGGCCAGCGATCACCACAACCGAGAGTTGTCGAAATAACGGGCTTGAACCCTAACCCATCATGTCTGCGATTTTCTCCTTCGATCTCTGCCCCGAAAACCGTTGCATTTGTTGTTCCCAAGCCCATTGAAGTTTTGCGAGCCTATTCCCCCAAAACCATTACGCCCGAGAACGTCATGGAGACGGTCTGTCGAGGCAGAGGTCGAACGAGTTGGGAAGTCGTGGAGGGAGGTCAAGACTTTGGCGAAGGACCGCGAAGGATGACGCAACTTTGTAGGCATAGGCTCCTCTTAGGAGTCGCAGGAAATAAGTCAAGTAAGTCAAAAAGCAGCTCCACGTGGCGCATCTAAGCTCCAAAAGTGGAGCAAAAATCAGGGTTTGGAGCAGTGGACTGGAGATGTTGCGGTTGCTGTGGGACGAGGGGTGTTTGAAGGCTATGCAGCTGACTCCTCCTCTCATTAACGCCCCGCCTAGTCTCATACTCAATCATGAACATGGCCGCACAATGAGGTATCTTATGAAACAGTATGGCCTGCAGGTGCACGGATTTTCCGCCACTGCATAAATAACAATCTCCAGCGTACACCGCTTCACTCAATAGTTGATGAGCCTTCCAACCGCCGAGTTCTTTTCAAATGATTTCTATGGGGCCGCCCTTTCAACGCAAAATACCTACTGACTCGCGAATTCTCTCCCTCACTTCCTTAATCCCCCCCCCCCCCCACCCCCTCCACAAGAAAAAAAGAAGAGAACAACTTCGGGTTATAGAAACTTTATCCTTTTTTTCACCCCTGCATTCAGCCCAACCGAGCGATCTCCCCTTTCAACACTCCATCAAACAGTTCCTTTTCCGAACGATCTCGTTTTTTTTTTTTTGCATTTCTTTTGACACCGTGAGTTCCATTCTTTCGGCATTTCTTGTGTCTGGCTCGCAGGACGACCTACATTCCCTAAGGGGGAAGATATTCAAACCTAGTAAGACACTTGAAAAAAGCTGCTATACAATAACTACATTCTGTTCGATCAAGAGGGCACTGATTGTAAGAACATCGTAGTACGGGTGTTATGGTCTTGAACGCGGATAATAATTACTATCGAGGGGTCATAACCAGAGACAAGAAAATGTCCTAAATGACCAGACCGATCGCCCAAACCCGTGAGGCGCTATGGGGCCATAATGGGGCTACGGGAGGGGTTTTATGAAGGCTTTTGGCTATGGGATCGAGTCAGGTGTCGTTTTCGAAGTATTTTTGAACGTAGTACGATCCGATTTCACTGTTGCGATCTATAGGGCTTTCATGTGGCTACAAATGAGATTTTTGATGGATCCCAGGAAGTCAAATATATTTGACTGCTCGACGAAGAAAATGTTTCGGGCTCGAAAGTAGCTATTTCTTATATTTTGACGTGCTGGTCACGAAAATCACAACGGGAAATTTGGATTAGCTCTTGTTTTCACAGATACAGTATCTACCTTGAGTTACTAAGTCGACATCAACGGTTTGATGAATTCCCTGAACATAAAACATGATGTGGGTGAATGGAGGCTCTTCATAGATTCTTCAAAGCTCAGTCTGAAAGCCGTGTTACTCCATAATGGTAACGTTCTTCCTTCCATCCCCATTGGTCATGCCGTTCACATGAAGGAAACATACGGAAACATGAAGTTACTTCTGGAGTCATTCAAATACGAGGATCACAAATGGCAAATTTGTGGTGAGTTTGGATAGGGAGAGAGAACGACTCCTCTGCTGAATACTAAATTGTTTATTCAGGTAAACAATTATAGCGTGGGGACCGGTTTCGAGCAACTAAGCTCATCTACAGCCCAGAGTGACTTGAGGTGGTTGAACGTACAACTAAAAGGTTCAGAACTAATTGTACGTTCAACCACCTCAAGTCACTCTGGGCTGTAGATGAGCTTAGTTGCTCGAAACCGGTCCCCACGCTATAATTGTTTACCTGAATAAACAATTTAGTATTCAGCAGAGGAGTCGTTCTCTCTCCCTAACCAAACTCATTGGATTAGACCTCTGCACCATCGGCAAACAACCACTTTTTGAAATTTGTGGTGACCTGAAAGTTGTCGCTCTGCTTCTAGGTATGCAGATGGGCTATACCAAGTACTGCTGGTCCCTGTGCTTGTGGGACAGCCGAGATAGAAAATCTCACTACACAAGAGACAAATGGCCTGCAAGAAACCTGAAGCCAGGGGAGAAGAATGTTCAAAATCAGCCTCTAGTTGATCTTCAGAAGATTCTACTTCCTCCTCTACATATTAAGCTAGGGCTGATGAAGAACTTCCTAAAGGCCATGAACCAGGATGGAGAGGCATTCAAGTACCTCAGGGCGAAATTTCCCAGATTGAGCGATGCGAAGGTAAAGGAAGGAGTCTTTGTTGGCCCTCAAATCCGCGAAATTCTGAAGGATTCACTGTTTGATAAAATTTTGGAGGGAGAAGAGAAAGCAGCTTGGGAAGCATTCAGAAAAGTACTATAGTACTCCTATAGGAGGATTCCTAAGCAACAGGAAAGAAGAGAACTACCAAGATTTGGTGAAAGAACTGCTTCAGAAATATCAAGACCTCGGTTGCAACATGTCCCTAAAAATTCATTTCCTGCATTCTCATCTTGATTTTGGTTTATTATTCTTGGAATAATACACCTATGTTTTCGCGACGCGGGTCGACGACTCCGATCGGCCTCAAAATTTGACATTATCCGTTTCAAGAGGTCTACATTCTAAATCCGAAATGTCCGTCCGCCATCCGCCGTACGCCGTCCGGGCCGTTTTGGGCAGTAGGAATTTTTTTAAAAATCTGAAATTTTGACAAAATACTTGGTTTACCATCTAGTTGTGCCCGCAAGGTTTTCAGTCCGATCACCCAAACCCGTGGGGCGCTCTGGGGCTATAATGGAGCTACGGGAGGGTTTTTTTGAAGGCTTTTAGCTATGGGATCGAGTTAGGTGTCGTTTTCGAAGTATTTTTGGACGTAGAATCCATTTTTTGGGGTCCCGGAACGATCCGATTTCACTGGGGCGATCTTTAGGGCTTTCATGGGGCTAAAAATGGGATTTTTGAAGGATCCCAGGATGTTAAATATTTTTTGAGTAAAAAATACAGAATTTTTGAAAAAACACATTTTTGAACAAAAAAAATCCAAAAAAAATTTTTTTTTGAAATAAAAATCCAAAAAAATTTTTTTTTTAATTTTTTCATTGACAGAATTTAATTTCTGCACAAGTAACCTATATCAAAGAATAATAAACCCTTGTGTAAAATTTGCAGCGTTTTTTTTCCTGAAAACTGCGGATCTGTAAGCGACGAGCACGGTGAAAGATTCCACCAGGACATCTCTTCAATGGAAAGTAGCTATCAGGGTTGTTGGGACGAGTCTATGCTTGCAGACTACTGCTGGACTCTCTCGGGAGAGATGCTCCGGATTCCACCTACAAGAGGCAGTCCAAGAGAAAACGAACTCAAGATTAAATGAAAATTAAGTAATTCTCTCCTGTAATGAAAAACAATATAGTTTGTTCGAGTATGTATGATTTCAAATACATATTGTGGTGTGGCAACCGACACATGTTTGAAGAGAAACGAGATCAGGCTCGCCGAAAATGTTTAGTTGTTGTTTGTGAGTTAAGTTGATCGGATTGTTGAGTTTTTGACAAGAGTAAAGATCTTGGTCGGTCGTTAACGGTTTGTTATTTTACATTGGGGGCCCGTCCGTTTCGTGTAAGTGCCAGCGATGTCTCGCCCACCCCGGACGATTTCGACACGGCGCCGTCCTGCAGACGTTCCTGTCACTCCGCCTACCGCGGCCCTCATTCCGGCCGCGTCCCAGTCGTCCGCCACGCGTCCTCCTTCCCGGCGTCGTCGAGAGGGGCTTGTTGCGCCGCTACCTGTCCTGCAGCCGTCGACGTCAATTGCTGATCCTCAACCTTCAACGTCGTCCGAGGCGCGTGTCTCAAACCTCGAAGAATCTTTGAGCAGGATGGAACGGATACTAGCGCAGGTAACAACCCACTTGCCGCTTCAGTCACAAACTCTTGTGCCCCACAACCCACGCCCTTTCGGACTGGTACTGCCCTTAGCCTGTACGATGGGGCCCTAGGCTGGGAAGACTACCAGGTGCATTTGGACACTGTGGCCCAGAGCAATCGTTGGAGCCCGTGCACCAGGAGGGAGAGGCTCGCGGCCAGTTTGCGGGGCCCAGCACTTTCTGTCTTGGCTGACCTGCGTCCAGAGGAGAGGGATGATTATCCCACGTTGGTTGGGGCCCTGGCAGAGCAGTTTGGTTTCGTGAGGATGCAGCCCACGTTTTATCTACAGCTCAAGAATCGAAAGCAGAAGCCGCATGAGTCATTTGCCGAGCTGGCTAAGGACATCGAACGGTTAATTCGTGGTGCTTACCCAAACGACTCAAGGGAGCAGCGAAGCATACGGGCTGTAGAAGTTTTTGTCGACGCCCTCTCTTCTCGCGAGCTCGCAAAACTCATCACGCTTGCACAACCAGCTTCTGTTCAGGCTGCCCTCAACACAGTGCTCCGCTTGGAGGCAGTTGCCCCCTCCACCTCCGATAAGGGCCGGAACACATGCTTCAATTGCAATGAGGTCGGCCATTTCAAGACGCAGTGCCCTAAGCGCCCCCAGCGGGACCAGGGAAACTGAATGGCACCAGTGCTGGGGGTCGTGTACTGGTTGGGCCTGGAGACCCAGAGGTTGTGGTATGGAGGAATGTGGGGGTTGTCCGGAGTATCGAAAAGAACGCCCTTTATGTGGAAGCCTTCCTCTGCGGCCAGCAACAGTCATTCCTGGTTGATACGGGTGCAACGGCCTCCATTTTGCGACATGACGTTGTGTGGCGCTGGGGGTTCGCTGTCGATAATTCCTTCAGTGGCGGCCTTGAGACAGCATCTGGGGATGGCATGCAAGTGTATGGACGTTGCCATCTTCCATTTCGCATAGGAAATAAAGCGTTTAATCATTTGTTCCTTGTTGCTGATATCAGGGATGAGGCAATTCTGGGGTTGGATTTCCTTCACCAGTTCGGGGTCAACGTAAACTTGAGGACTTTGACCCTAGATTTCCCAGACCAGAGTATCCCCCTCCAGCTGCAAAACGCAAGTACTCAACACTCCAGTTTACAGGTCACATTGGTGGGTGACAGCGGTGTCGACTCGTGGTTACACCCTACTATGGCGTCCACCGACTTAGTTCCACATTCGGCGGAGTGGGAAGCCCTAGCGTCACTCCTTCGGACATTTCGATCACTTGGAGCGTTTGGGGAAAAGCTTGTTGGCCGGACCCATGTAGTCCAACACGCTATAGACACAGGAGATGCTAGACCGATAAAACAGGCCCCGAGGCGTGTACCTTACGCGCAGGAGCAACATGTCCGTGAGTTGCTTCGTGATATGGTCGAGCAAGGGGTGATAGAGGAGTCTTCTAGCCCGTGGTCTTCCCCTGTGGTCCTGGTGCCGAAGAAAGATGGATCCACGCGGTTTTGCGTCGACTACAGGAAGCTGAACCAGGTGACAAAAAAAGACTCTTACGCACTCCCCTGCATCCAAGACCTCCTCGACGCCCTAGGTGGATCGGCATGGTTTTGTGTCCTTGACCTTAAAAGTGGGTATTGGCAGATAGAATTGAAACCAGAAGATAAAGAAAAGACTGCTTTTTCCGTTTATCGCCAAGGGTTGTGGCAATTTAAGGTGATGCCATTTGGGTTGTGCAATGCCCCTGCCACATTTCAGAGGCTGATGGAGCGTGTTATCCCTGCTGATTTGGCACTTGCTTACCTTGATGATCTGATAATTTCTGGCCCGGATTTTCAAACAGTGTTGACAAAACTGGAGAAAACTCTAGAGTGCCTGCGAGGGGCGAACCTCCAAATTAACCTCCAGAAGTGCAAGTTTTTCAAACGCCAAACGGAGTACCTCGGGCATGTCATTTCAGCTAAGGGGGTGCACACAGACCCGAATAAGACCCAGGCAGTGACTGACTGGCCCACTCCCGTCACCAGAAAAGACCTTCACAGTTTTCTTGGGTTTTGTTCGTACTACAGACGGTTTGTGAAAGGGTTTTCCGAGATTGCAAAACCGCTCTACAAGCTAACAGAGACGCGCAATAATTTTACCTGGAATGATGAATGTACAAGGAGCTTTCAAACCCTAAAAACAGCAATGACATCCACTCCCGTCTTGGCATTTCCCAACTTGTCACAGCCATTCACGTTGGATTGTGATGCGAGTGGCCATTCCATTGGGGCAGTACTTTCTCAGGTACACGATGGGGTTGAGCGGGTAGTCGCGTACTTCAGTCGCACTCTCTCCCGGCCAGAGATGAACTACTGTGTGACCCGGAGGGAATTACTGGCGGTGGTTCGGGCAGTTGAGCATTTCCACCAGTATCTGTATGGACGACCTTTTGTTCTGCGTACTGATCATTCTGCATTGACATGGTTAACTTCATTCAGAAAGCCAGAGGGTCAGTTGGCCAGATGGATTGAAGCTTTGCAGATGTATCACTTCACGATCGTCCACAGGTCTGGAAAGCAGCATGCCAATGCAGACGGACTCTCAAGGAGACCGTGCAGCGACGAGTGCAGGTTTTGCCAGCGGCAAGAGCATCGTGACCAGTGTGAGCAGGTGAACAAGCTTGAGTTTCTTCCATCCCAAGGGTTGCAGAGGGAAGACCTCCAGGTCCAACAGGTAATCCAATGGCTGAAAGATGGGAAACAGCCACTACCCGAGCAACTCACAGCATGCACCCCCAAGGTTCGCCAGTTGGTCAGTAGGTGGGAGCTCCTGGAAGTTCGGAATGGGGAGCTGTATCACAAGTGGGTAGATAAGTCCAAAAGAAGACTGCAGCTAGTCGTACCGGAAGGGAGAATCAAGTCGGTCCTAGAACAGTGCCATGACAACCCCACTGCTGGACACTTTGGATTTTGGAAAACACTGGCCAAGGTTCGTCTTCATTATTTCTGGCCTGGTATGACAACAGACATACGAGCTTGGTGTAGAAGCTGCCTTAGGTGTCAACGGTTCAAAGGCCCAGGACATACTAGACCAGCACCCCTGAAGCAAATGATGGTTGGGGCACCATTTGAAAGAATGGGCGTTGATATTCTCGGTCCGTACCCCAGAACCACTCGTGGGAACAGATATGTGCTGGTTGCATGTGACTATTTCACGAAATGGCCTGAAGCAATACCGATACCTGACCAAGAGGCAAAGACAGTGGCTACAGCCTTGGTCGAACAAGTTTTCAGTCGCATTGGAGTGCCCACGGAGCTACACACTGATCAAGGAAGAAATTTTGAGTCCCAGTTATTGAAGGAGGTGGGATCTTTGTTGGGGTTCCACCGGACGAGAACAACGGCGCTGCACCCTCAATCCGCTGGTCTGGTGGAGCGACTCAACCGATCGCTTAAAACCCATCTGGCCATGTTTGTGGGGAAAAGCCAGCGTGACTGGGATACAAAAATCCCACTCTTCTTGATGGCATATCGTGCAACGCCTCAACATACGACAGCTTTTGCCCCCGCCCAGCTGGTTTATGGCAGTGACCTCAGATTACCAGACGTTTTGGTTAGGCCACAGCCAGAAGAGAGAAAGCTGGCAGTTCCATATGCTCTGGATCTGCGAGCAGACCTTGAAGCTGTGCGGAGGTTTGCCCATGAAGAAGCGAAGTTGAACATGAGGACGCAAAAAGAGGTATTCGACCGTCGGGCCCGCTCTCCACCTTACCAAGTAGGCGATTGGGTTTGGGTATTCGACCCGAAACGGCAACAGGGGGTTTGCCCTAAGTTGCAGCCGACGTGGACTGGTCCTTGGGTCGTCATCAAAAGGTTTAACGACGTCCTATTCGAAGTGGAGTTGGCGAAGAAGCGAAGAAAGCTCCATGCCAACAGGCTAGCCCCAGCAAATGTCCGGCCGGACGAAAAGAAAAGGGGGGAGCAATGTGGTGTGGCAACCGACACATGTTTGAAGAGAAACGAGATCAGGCTCGCCGAAAATGTTTAGTTGTTGTTTGTGAGTTAAGTTGATCGGATTGTTGAGTTTTTGACAAGAGTAAAGATCTTGGTCGGTCGTTAACGGTTTGTTATTTTACAATATATAGATGAATGCGACAGCTTTTTGCTTCATTTTACATCTTACGCCCCGTGAACACATATGGGCCCTGTATCTTAAGAACTAGAGCTAATAAAAATTTTTCGTTGTGATATTCGTGTTCCTCGTTGAAAATTCAGTAAGATTTGGCTACTTACAAGCAGGAAACTCCCAAAAATATTTTTTTTGTAGGGCAGTTTTTTACTTGAAAAATATAATATATTTTTCAAGTAAAAAACAAATAAATTAAATAAAAAATCCCCCCCCCCCCCAAAAAAAGTTTTTTGAAATATAAAAATCCGAGAATTTTTTTTTTTAATTTTTATCATTGACAGAATTAAATTTCCGCACAAGACTTAGTAACCAAGGTATGTCAAAGAATAATAAACCCTTGTGTAAAATTTGCAGCGTTTTCCTCTCGGCGGCCCTGCGGGTAATGTAATGCTGTACGTATTCTGTCGGCAAATTTCCTCATTGAATGGCAAAGCGGGCTGAATGGAAAGGCTTCTCTGTGGTGGGAGGGGGGGGGGGGGGAGCAGATTCTACGCAGTTACGTGCGGTCACAGTGTTTTCGCAGAGCCCAGAGGTAGTTGGGGGAGGCTGTCATTGAAATGACACCCCTCCTCACCAGTCGGAGGGGGGGTTACTGATGTTTTTCAACCGTCAACGTCTGGATTTACCCGAGTGAGTTCATATCTCGTGTCTGGCGAACAATGGAAGACCCCGCCCTTTCCCGCCTTCACCCGCCCCTCGCGACCCGCCTCGTGTTTGTTCGGCGGAAGATAAGAGCCAAGTGGAGGTGGTCACCTGCCTACCTCCCTTCATCGCTCGCCTAAACTCTGAGGGTTTTTAAAACTACCGAGCTCGCAATTTGAATTAAGCAATGGAGCTCCATTACAAAAACGAAAGTAAAGACAAAATTTCTCCCTTGGAGAGAAAAACAATAGATCATGGATATGTTCATTGTGGTAGGTGTAATTTGAAAATTAAAATGATGAAATAAAATACACACAAGATATTTTATGAATAATTTATTAGCATGAAGTAGGTTGATACATCTCAGTTAGAAAGTCGAAATTATGAAATATTAGCACTAGCGTTAGTAATGCTCAATAACGGTTTATGGTACGAAAAGTATGAAATAAAATTTCAACATATCGTGTGAATACAGCATCAATGACTGTATTATGTCTGGTCGTAGAGATAGCTGGATCACTATTCAACTCTAGATTGAATGTTTCACGCATGAAAGTTACAAATTCTACACCCTTGATGGTGTTTAAATCCACATTTAATTATTTTAAATAAGGTAAAATAAAATTTATCATAAATTTTTAAATTTATAATAAATTTTTAAATTTATAATAATTTGGTTAGATATTTTACCTTATTTATTTAATAAATAAGGTAAAATAACTAACCAATAAGGTAAAATAAATTTTGCTTGAAAGGAATACGGAGTGAGACCAAACGTTCTGTGATAATATCAAGTGGTGGTAGATGTGTTGGATACTCAGGATAATATATTGTATATGTATAGTATACATATATGTATATTATACAAATCCATTTTAACGCGATAGTCGCGGCACTCTCTTCTCACTATGCGTTTTATAACAGGTTTGACTGACCTTGAACTCCAATATAATATATTGGAGTTCAAGGTCAGTCAAACCTGTTATAAAACTCATATTAGAGAATATTATTCTCATTTGGGTAAGTTTCTTTCAGCAGTTCAACACTTTTCTTGGGTGGACTTCTTAAATCATTTTTGAACCAAAGGCGATCGCATATGGAGCAAGGAAATCCTAATGGATTTTCGCAGACACGTTTAATGAATTCAATATCAGCAACCATATACTCTGTTATGAGTCATAACTTATGACTTGTTTACGTACTGGTTCTGAGGTTGGTTCAGGCGCTAATTCTGAGGACCTTCCAACTTCTGGTTCCGCTTCACGTGCCCGTTTCTTCTGACGATATAGTCTACATTTCTCTGCATTAGAGAGAACTTTTTTGATAGTTTCCGGTTTCAATTTGTTATTTAGATACTGTTGCTTACGCTTTTGAGAGTGCTTCCTCTTCTTCTCAGCGTCCTATTGTCTCTTCTCTTCTTCTTTCTTCCTCTGGAATGCCAGCCACTTCTCCTCGTCCCTTGTAGTAGATCACCATACTAAATAGAATTTTGAAGAAATAATGTCGAGCACCGGAACATCAAATTATCATTCTCATCATTCTCAAATTATCATTCTCATCAATTTGAATTCTCATTCAAACATCATCAAATTATTACTTTATTCCCATTTTTGTGATCAACAACGTAGCATCTCTTCTAATAATATGAGGCGGTGGATTCCAAAACTGTCCGATTTAGCAATTTTTCAGGAAACACGAAAAACATGCCTCAACCATGCAACAACCCAACATGCCAATAACCCGGGATTCGCGATTTCTTTTGCATTTGACTCGTTTGGCATCAATAAATGACTGCGAAAATTTTGAACTAATTTAATTAAGAAGGGAGCCAGTAAATTGAGATTGAAAAATGAATATAGACAGTTTTGACACGAACTGTCCAAAGGAGAGAGTTTTGCTTCGAACTGACTCATGAAAGTAGAAAGTTTTGGAACGAAACCCAAAGTTTGGCAGCCAAAACCAGTAGAAAGGAGACAGTTTGGCTTGATTCTGAAGTCATTTTTCGATGGAGAGCGGGAAAATGCTTCAGAATCCACTGCTAGCTAGATTTGGCCGAAAATGAATGTAGACAGTTTTGGAATCCACCGCCTCATATGTACCTACCTATTTACTTTTTCTATGAATAAACCGGTCTTATTTTAGCTACCAAATGTAGCTATGATTTTGTTTACTGGTATCGCGTTGCATTTGTCGCTTGTGGAAAAAAAAAAGAAAAATGTCACGAAAAATTCCTTGACTCCCAGCCAAAAGACATATCCATGTAAAAAAAAAAAAAAAAACTAGCGTGCCAACCCCCATTCGTTTATTCCACGCCTCAATAAAACTTTCAATACACTTGGAATTTGAAAAAAAAAAGAAGTGAAATTTATGAATTTTGCTACCCCAAATCAGCATTCATCCCACTGGAAAATATCAGGAATGAGCTGAAACCTCAAAAAAAAAAAAAAAAAAAAGGTTACATCGTCGTATCACCTTCTTTTTCCTTTCATAATTTTCTGGGTCTCGAAAACTTCACGAAAATTAATATATAAATGATGTTTTCCTAACGTTTCCTTTAAAGAATGAATTTTGTCGTTATTTTTCCCGCAATCAGCATTCAATTTTGACAGGGAAACCACAATAAAATAATTTTTTCCACCTAAATAGGTCATTTGGCGGCGGACGGACATTTCGTTTTTGGAATCTGAGCGGTGTAGGTTTTTGTCTGCGCTGAAATTACACTGCATTGTTACTCATTGTGTTGTTTTCATCTGCCGGCTTCAACAGAATCCATTTTCCGGTCCCACCACTCGTCAATAGCCGATATGAGAGCACCACAAAAGGAAAAGGTTTTCTTTCGTAATTTATCAAACATTAGATTCCTTTTTTTTTTTTTTTTTTTTTTTATCCCCCGTTTTTTATTCCCTGACCTCCATTTCCGATCCGGCGGGCCAAAACCGGAGACAACGGGGGATGATATTTATATGGAAACCCCGCAGAGTCAGCGACATCCGACGACATCCTACCGGGGAAGGTTTACCTCGTTAGAATTTCAATAAGATTGATTTGCCGAGGCGGTGAGGACGGCGGGAGAGGAGGGGAAAAAAAAAAGAAAAAAACCGCAATCCTATTCAGGATCTACCTAACGACCCTCTAACCCTCCCCAGAGAGAAATAGGGCACGTTTTTTTTCTCTCGGCCGGCGCAAAAAAAAAAAAAAAAAAAAAAAGTTCCAGTCAGTACAATCAACAATTGGTATTCTAATCAGATCTCAAAACCCTACCGAGTACAAGAAAACCCCTATTACGTACGTAGAACGAAAGTGGAAGATAGCCTTAGGTAGGTATTTGGGCCATCCTATACGAAACGTTCAATCGGGTTTTCCGGGGATTTTTTCCAACTAAAAACCACTATTTTTCATGATTTTTTTTTTTTAACTCTAGACATTTTAACGCTCTAAATGCTCCATATACATTTAACTGCGTAAAGATATTATTTATGTGTGATAAATTTGATTAAACTAGCACTCAGACATTAGGCCTCGCTTCGCTCGGCCGACCAGTTTATCGGGCATCACCACTTTCTCGGCCAGGGTGGCAGTCGCTCAATGCGCTAAATTTAACGGGTGTAAAATTGGCCAGGGAATAGAGAGAGAAATCGTCTTCCCACACACCAGAATATATCCGAAATTAGCGTAGAATGAATAGTTTCCCAAAACCTCTTGAAATCTTTCAAATTAAACTCGCCGTCCAAATTCGCTCATCGTCGGAATGAGTTTTGGGGGGGGGGGGGGATTTCGTATTAAAATTCGGATCTTTAGGTAGGATAAGGAGGAGACGCGAACGCGAACTCGAATTAAGATCGCACGGCTGCAGGAAACACTATACAACACGACTCCTCGAGCAGAACAGCCGTTCTTCCTCTGCTGATCATGACAACTTGTGTCAGGCCTCTGAGGAATGGTCCATCCGTTCTCCCTCATCCTCCACAAACACTGGCGGCGTAACCACGGCCATATGCATTCCACTACCCACACTACTTAATTAAAAACCAATTAGGTAACACATCACTTGTAGGTAACACACCCCACATATTCATCAGGTGGTAATCTCCTAATTTACAGTTTTTTTTTACCACCTACAGTAATTCATGATTTGAACTTGGCAACGCTCCGGCGTCCACGCTACATACATGTGGACGTCATTTCGGAGAAAGTTTACCAAATAAATGTGCTTGCGGATTCGTACATCCCCCATTTGGCAAAGTGAGGATCCACAAGCCTTTTTTCAACATTTTTTTTAAGCCCTTTTCTGTTTTAAGAATACAAACAGCCGAAAGGTCCCATTTTTCTTCTGCCCTTCTTCTTCTTCCTCGCCTCCTCTTTTGTCGATAAACCGCAATCCTGAGGACCCTTTTCTTTTGTGCTCCCTAATAATTTTCCAAGACAATGGCCGACGTCTGTTTCCAGCTCAGCGACGACCCTCGTGAAAGAAGGCTGCTGAGCTCAGTAGAGTCACTGCCGTGATGAACTCGACCTTGGAGAAGGGGGGATAATCAACACGCGAAAGGATGATGAACGAGCCCAGAGTTGATCGTCGGCCCTGAGGGAAGTTCATTAGGGAAATTACCTCGTTTTCATTGTCACGAGACTCTCCGGGGCAACTGCACAATTCAGGAGGTTCTTCGGGCGAGTTTCATTAAAAAAATTAAAATAAAAACGGGGTCCTGATGGAGATGCCAAGAGAGGCTGAACCCCTCACGCCCTGCACGTATACAACTGGGAAATCTGGTTCGAAATGACGTTCGCTCGTGTTTTCAGCACGAAAAAGTTCATTTTTCAGCGATCAGCAAAACCAAATGACGTGCCCAAATCGATCAGCAGCCCATTCAGCTCAGGTGGGAGCGGTCTGAAAACCAGTTGGGTGACATTTAGAACCCATTTAGTGGTAATAAACGGGTTTCACCCAGTTGCAAACTAGTTGTTGAGGTTTATGACCCTCTTAAAAGGCAATAATTGGTTTCAGCCTGTTGAAAAACCAGTATGATGAGGTTTGGAACCCTCTTAAAGCAATAATCAGTTTCAGCCGGCTGAAAACCAGTTTGGTAAGGTTTAGAACCCATTTCGAAGAAATAAACTGGTTTCAACCAGTTACAAACTGGTTGGTGAGATTTAGAACCCATTTAGTGGTGATAAACGAGTTTTAGCCAGTTGCAAACTAGTTGGTGATGTTTGGAACCCTCTTAAAAGGCAATAATTGGTTTCAGGCAGTTGAAAAACCAGTATGGTGCAATTTAAACCCAATTAAAGGAGATAAACTGGTTTCAGCCAGTTACAAACCAGTTTGGTGAGATTTAGAACCCGTTTGAGGAAATAAACGGGTTTCAACCAGTTACAAACTGGTTAGATGAGATTTAGAACCCATTTAGTGGTAATAAACGGGTTTCAGCCAGTTGCAAATTAGTTGGTGAGGTTTGTGACCCTCTTAAAGGCAATAATCCGTTTCAGCCGGTTGAAAAACCAGTAGGGTGGTGGAACCAGTCTCATACACTTGCATCTTCAACTTCAAATAATACGAGATCAAGGCGGTCTATTTGCTTCCCTCTGAACTAGGAAGTTTCCAGTGGGTCTATCTAACGGCCCTCATGAGAACTTGAAGCACTGAGGAAGGTTTCTTTGTGTGGTTATTTGGTGTTTACCAAGGATACCTCGTGGTTCATTCGTTTCATGGCGTCGCCGTAGCATTTTGGATAAGACGGTAAGCTCTACTTGCTTTCACTTTACCACACAAATATTATCTTTCTGTAATCCTGTAGGGGCGATTTTTCTTGTATTTGGACTCGCAGAATTCCTTTCCGATTATAATTTTGTCAAAAGAATAGGTTTTTACTTGATTTGAGAGGGTGTACGATACTGGGGACCTGACAACCACCAATTCTCCAGTATCATACTCGAAACCCGAAACTTTCAAAAAAGTCGCATTTTGGTTTATTATTCTTGGAATAATACACCTATGTTTTCGCGACGGGGGTCGACGACTCCGATCGGGCTCAAAATTTGACATTATCCGTTTCAAGTGGTCTACATTCTAAATCCGAAATGTCCGTCCGCCGTACGCCGTACGCCGTACGCCGTCCGCCGTCCAGGCCGTTTTGGGCAGTAGGAATTTTTTAAAAAATCTGAAATTTCGGCAAAATACTTGGTTTACCATCTAGTTGTGCCCGCAAGGTTTTCAGTCCGATCGCCCAAACCCGTGGGGCGCTATGGGGCTAAAATGGGGCTACAGGAGGGGTGTTTTGAAGGCTTTTAGCTATGGGATCGAGTTAGGTGTCGTTTTTGAAGTATTTTTGGACGTAGAATCCATTTTTGGGGGTCCCGGAACGATCCGATTTCACTGTGGCGTTCTATAGGGCTTTCATGGGGCTAAAAATGGGATTTTTGAAGGATCCCAAGAAGTTAAATATTTTTCGAGTAAAAATTAAAGAATTTTTGAAAAAACACATTTTTGAAAAAAACAATCCCCCAAAAAAATTTTTTTGAAATATAAAATCCAAAAAAAAAATTTTTTTAATTTTTTTTTATTGACAGAATTAAATGTCTGTATAAGTAACCTCTATCACAGAATAATAAACCCTTGTGTAAAATTTGCAGCGTTTTTGTTATTTTAGTTAGTTAGGACTTGAAATTTATCTCACAACCTTTGCTGGACATTGCAATCACAATGACCAGTATCATACAGGGGGTGTATGATACTGGGTCCAGGGGTGCACGACACTGGAACCTGCAGTTTCCAAAGTTCCATGGGAACGATTTTCGAAATTCCGAACTCCTGGGAGCTCCAATAAACAGCACATGAAGAATAGTGTGCGTTTAAATTCTGTTCTTGATCCTTATATTTCAACTAAAACGGATTTTTAAATGTTTTATGAGATGTGTACGAAACTGGTTCCAAAGGGTGTATGACACTGGTGACACCCACTTTTCACCCTGTATGACTTTGGTGAAAAACCCTACTTTCGAAATAAATTAATTGTAATTCATAGGAACCAAATTTTGACATTTTCTTGGTTTCTAGATTTTCTTAGAGAGTTGCTCCTACGATATCAACCTCTCCAAAGCTCGTCAGACGACATCAGACCAAAATATTGAGTAAAAATTGGAGATCTTCCATAATGTGTATGAGACTGGTTCCACCACTCTATGGTGCGGTTTAAACCCACTTAAAGGAGATAAACTGGTTTCAGCAAGTTAAAACTGGTTTGGTGAGGTTTAGAACCCATTTAGAGGTGATAAACATATATAAGCTAGTTGGAAACCAGTTTGGTGAGGTTAGAAAGTCTTCAAAGGGACAATTCGTTTCGTCCAGTTACAACAGGCGGTGATGTTTAGTACTCATTTACAGATCCGCTAATCGGTTTCATTCATTCGCCTGTTTGGTGAGGTTTAGAAGCGTTTCGGGAAATCATGCCGACATCGTGGATTGACTGAACAAATTGATTCCCATCATGCTTCTTCTTCTATTCTTCCTTCGCTGAATGCTGATGGAGAAAGTTCTCTGTCAGCTCAAGCTTCTAACATTTCGAAAAGTAAACGGATCGGTAAATTGAAAAATTTGCATTTCTTTTAGCCTTTCATCCCTTTTTCAGCCTAAGTGGGGAACAACCGCGCGGAATGAAAACTAATTTTCTGAACTTTCAAAGAAGATTGAATTATGTTGGCAGGGGAGGAAATTGATGAGGAAATTGGAGTCTGGTGCTAAAGTGCAAGTCGCTCAGCACACAAGAAGGTGAACCGTTTGAGTCATAACCGACTTCTATTATGATTAGCTGTAATGGTTTCAGAACAGACGAGAGCGCTCCGAGGGGCGAAGACCCAAACGATAGAATCTACGCTGTTGGAATGAGTCGGAAACCACCAAAACGTTGCTTCAGTGTCGCATCTAAGCTCAAAAAACCTTCTTTCTTTTTTTTAATTTGAAAAAATACCAAAAATTACAAAAAATACAAGAAAAATCTGAAACATCCAAAAAGTTGCTCCATGTGGCGTATCTGAGCTCCAAATGTGCTCGAAAAACGCTGCAAATTTTACACAAGGGCTTATTATTCTTTGATTCAGGTTACTTGTGCGAAAATTAAATCTGTCAATAAAAAATATTGAAAAAAAAAATTGATTTTGGTTTATTATTCTTGGAATAATACACCTATGTTTTCGCGACGGGGGTCGACGACTCCGATCGGGCTCAAAATTTGACATTATCCGTTTCAAGTGGTCTACATTCTAAATCCGAAATGTCCGTCCGCCGTACGCCGTACGCCGTACCCCGTACGCCGTACGCCGTACGCCGTCCGCCGTCCAGGCCGTTTTGGGCAGTAGGAATTTTTTAAAAAATCTGAAATTTCGACAAAATACTTGGTTTACCATCTAGTTGTGCCCGCAAGGTTTTCAGTCCGATCGCCCAAACCCGTGGGGCGCTATGGGGCTATAATGGGGCTACGGGAGGGTTTTTTTGAAGGCTTTTAGCTATGGGATCGAGTTAGGTGTCGTTTTCGAAGTATTTTTGGACGTAGAATTCATTTTTTGGGGTCCCGGAACGATCCGATTTCACTGAGCCGATCTATAGGGCTCTCATGGGGCTAAAAATGGGATTTTTGAAGGATCCCAGGATGTTAAATATTTTTCGAGTCAAAAATACGGAATTTTTGAAAAAAAACACATTTTTGAACAAAAAAATCAAAAAAAAAATTTTTTGAGATAAAAATCCAAAAAAAAAAATATTTTTTTAAAAATTTTTTCATTGACAGAATTACATTTCTGCGCAAGTAATGTATATCAAAGAATAATAAACCCTTGTGTAAAATTTGCAGCGTTTTTTTTTCACTTCTTTTTACTTGGAAAATATTTGACTTCCTGGGATCTTTCAAAATTCCCATTTTAGCCCCATAGATCCCCACAGTGAAATCGGATCGTTCCGGGACCCCCAAAAATGGATTCTACGTCCAAAAATACATCGAAAACGATACCTAACTCGACCCCATAGCCGAAAGCCTTCAAAAAAACCTCCCGTAACCCCATTTTAGCCCCATAACGCCCCACGGATTGCTCAAACTCATTGATGGTCGATGTTATCATAACCCGAAAATGTGAAATTGCTTCGTGGATCGATCATTTGAATTGTTCAGGTGGCCAGAGGTACGAACTTGGGAGATCGTCATCTGCACCGGATCGTTGTCAACTGCACTTTCGATCAACTGCACCCCTGTTTACAAACCTATTGACTGCACTTACGATTGACTGCACCGCTCTGCTTATCAGTGCACACTATAATGGCGACAAGCGACTTTTAGCAGATGGAGACGAGAAATTTTTCCTTCCTTGAAGTTGGCCATTGTTTGTCGTAGAATCTGTCGCCTTCTTTCTTGTCGGGAATTTCGCGGAGTTTTGGGATCACCACAACTATTCATGATGACGCATGTGTCCGTTTGCATTTGGAGGAGAACGTCTATGAATAAAAAAAATGTTCGGGTGAGGTGATGTGAACACGTTATTGAACTTGGCATGGAACGACTCACAACAGTTCGTCGTTCGGTCGGATGTGAGTTCATCGGCTGCCCACATAGTCGGCGGAAATTTCGCATGCGAGAATATGTAATTGTCAGTAAGATAATCGCAGAAATCAGTCACTTTGGGATTTATGCATGAGGGACACACGGACATAAGGTCCTCTACAAAACTGTCTTCAATTTGATCCGGGGGTAGTAGTGGGAGTCCAAACACCAGCTTCAACCATTCACCGACTTCGTTGTTTTTTTCCTTGTACTGCGCTGAGAGACCATATCGCTGTATTGCTCGCCACCATGACTGGGCGAGGTGAAATCTGCAACCAGTGATCTTCGCTTGTGGGAATACCGCCTTCACAGCAGCATGAATAGCCTCCTCAAAGTCGCATACGACAGCTTCAGGTGTAAATGAAAGACCCAACTCGCAGCTTTCTTTGATCGTCGCTTTGAACACGGTTTCGTAAGCCTTCGTCGTTTTATTTGCCAAGAGAGAATATACAACCGGTATGAATACTGACCTAGCCTAACAGTGTCCCAGTTTCAATGCGATAGCGAGCGAATGAGATAACGGGAACCCGAGATAACAGATCGACGGTGCAGTCAATCGTTGACCCTTGACTACCTGAAACAGAAACAAGTGCAGTCGATACAATTCATTATCGCCTAATGACAGCTTACAGTGCAGTCGATACTCACCCACAAAACTGGCCCGAGGTACGCACATCGCACATTTGAAATAAAAAGAGTGATTCTGCGTTTATTTTTGGAAATAAACCTCCATTGCTTACACGATATGAGTTACACGAGTTGTATGGGTGAGGCCAGGCGGGGTACGGTTGGGGGTTGGTCGGCGTAGCCATCATGGAGTGGGCCTCTACTTCTAACCGACACTCGTACCGGCTCCGCTGACCAGGATTCCCACGAATGAAAAACGACCCCCGAAAATCCGAGCCAATCGACAATCCCCCCCCCCCCCCCACCTCCAACCCACCCACCGCGAACTCATTTTTCACCCGCCCGGCTCCGAAGCGATAAATCACCAACCCCCCGACCGAATTCCTCGACGATTCCATTCCCACCCCGACGGTCGCGACGTGACGAAGCGAGGACGACAAAAGGGCGTGAAATGTGTCTGTGAGGGAGGGGGGGGATAGAAGGGGTGGGGGATTGTAGATTTGGCACTGAATAAAAAGAACGGTATGAAAGGGGTGGGGGGCCACAAAGCAGCGAGCGGGGAGTTTTCCGGCATTGTCGGGGCGGAGATCAGAGAGGTCGGGGATTCTGAATCGATTCATCATCGGAAGGGGTGGGATTTTTTAAAGAGATTTTTTTTTTGCATCAATCACTTTCATTTGAGTGGATCGGAGGGAGGGGGGGCGGGCAAAGGAATCAGGTCGATGTGGTCCTGGACGACAAAAAAAAAAGTCTTGAGAATTAGGAATAGAAACGTGTCTGGATTTTTTTTTTTATCGATAGAAGGCGTCCAAAATTATTTAATAATACTGAAAATGGGGTTAAAACGCAAACTGCAAGTTCGTACAAATTTATAAAATTTATGGAAAAATTGCAATTTGAATTTTGGCGGAAACACCAAGTCAGCTCCTATTGGTCGACGAGTTGGCCGCCATTAAAAAACTAAAAACTGAAGGATCGGTCGCGTCGACTAAGTTAATTTATATCACGAATAAGTTGAGTCAATACGCACGATCACATTCACAACAAAGCGAACGCGGCCATTTTCGCGTTACTCCAGTGTCACTACGAACCACCAAGAAAATCGAGAAAAAATTTTAAAATCGACCTGCACTCTGGTGTCTTTAATTGGAACCCGGAACTGGCGTAGATGACGTCACCTAATCCGGTTTTTGAATCGGCCAGAACAACTTAAGATTATAAACTACGTGAAAGGCTTTTTGTCACAAAAATGATGTATTTTTCCCTTTTATTGACTTTTAACAACATGGAACAGGACGATTTAAGCCGAAATTCGGGTGCGTTTCCGTTCCGCAATATTTTTCTCTTATCGGAAGACTCTTTCGACGTCAATTGAGATTTGGTTGTGCGAATAAAGGGGGCGTAGAATATGGCGGTTGCATCGATTGCTGTTTAAAGTCCCCTTTCAAAGCCCTAATTTCCATTTCGGCTCGAACGATGGCACCGTCATTAGTTACCTGAGGGCCACTCTCACCACTTTATTATCTCTTCCACCAACTGATCCGCCAAGTTGACTGAGCTCCGTCGAGGCGTTTATGGGCTGCTTTCACCACCCGAGTTACCGAGAGTTTAAGCCAAGGTTAGGCCGAGGAGGCATAACCTATATTTGCAGAGCCGGTTGGTGAAAGAGGCCCTAACCAGGACGTCAACGCTAAACCTTCAGTAACTCGAAGGTGAAAGTGGCCTATTTACTACTGTGGGAACTGGTGAGCTTTGAGTGAGGGTGGATTCCAAAACTGTCTACATTCATTTTCGGCCAAATCTAGCTAGCAGTGGATTCTGAAGCATTTCCCCGCGCTCCATCGAAAAATGACTTCAGAATCAAGCAAAACAGTCTCCTTTCCACTGGTTTTGGCTCCCAAACTTTGAGATTCGTTCCAAAACTTTCTACTTTCATGAGTCAGTTCGAAGCAAAACTCTCTCCGTTGGACAGTTCGTGTCAAAACTGTCTACATTCATTTTTCAATCTCAATTTACTGGCTTCCTTCTAAATTAAATTCGTTTAAAATTTTCGACCTCATTTAGTGATGCCAAACGAGTCAAATGGAAAAGAAATCGCGTCTCCCGGCTTATTGGTTGAGTTGAGGCATGTTTTTCGTGTTTCCTGAAAAATTGCTAAATTGGACATAGACAGTTTTGGAATCCATGGCCTCAATTATTAGCAATATTCCGAATGATTGATTGAGCTTTGATTAGGGTTACGGATGGTTTTATTCTTCACTCACCGCAGATGCATTTGGATTTGATGAAGCGGAGCGTGCAGCGATAAGTGAAAAAGATGATTGGGGGGGGGGGGGGGGGGGGGTAAACGCGCGTGATAAGATGATAGGTCTTTGTGTGATAGGGTGTGTTGTGCAATGGTTGGGGGGGGGGGGATGTTGCTCACCTGCGAAACTGGGTCGATCTAACCCCCCTCCCCCCGAACCAGTCTAACATCCGGAGCCGCCCCCTTTCCCCGCCTTACCCATTTCCATACGAACCCCGGAGGGTGGACAGGTCCGCTACGACCCCCCCCCTTCCACTTTGTACCACAACGCGTTCCGGCCCGCCCACACACGAAAAACCCGGAGAACAACCCCCCCACCCCTCCAGCGACACACTGCCCCTAATAGCTATAAAAAATATTTGAACTTCACCTTCACCCAGTTTGTCCAACTTGACAGCTCGAGATAGCCCGACGAATGTGACGCTTTTCCTCGAAACTTTTCCGCTGATTCGAAACCTCCCACCAGTTTTCCCCCATTCCCACCCGACCCTCAAAATACTCCGCCGCGATAAAGTAATTCAACTTTAACTTTCACCAGCCGGATATGATGAGTTTAACGGGCATTAATTCTGTCATTAAAAAATTTGTTGTTTGATATAAGTTACTCGTGCAAGAATTAATTCTGTGCCAAAAAAATATTCTTGAAGAAAAAGAAAAAGGTGGGACTCCGAAAAATGGATTCTACGTCCAAAAATACTTCGAAAACGACACCTAACTCGACTCTATAGTAACAACCCTTCAAAAGCCCCTCCCGTAGTCCCATGAAAGCCCTACAGATCGCCACAGTGAAATCGGATCGTTCTGTAACCCCCCAAAAATGGATTCTACGTCCAAAAATACTTCGAAAACGACACCTAACTCGACTCCATAGTTACAACCCTATAGGGTTTTGTACCAGGTATACAAAAGCCCCTCCCGGAGCCCCATTTTAGCCCCACAGAGCCCCACGGGTTTGGGCGATCGGGCTGAAAACCTTGCGGGCACAACTAGATGGTAAACCGAGTATTTGTTCAATATTTTAGAATAAAAAAAAAAAAAAAGCTTACGGCCCGCAAGTAAAAAACGACAAACGCTGCAAATTTTACACAAGGGTTTATTATTCTTTGATATAAGTAACTTATTAAGTAAATTAAATTTCTGCACAAGTAACTTATAATAAGTTGTGCAGAAATTTAATTCTGTGTCAATGAAAAAAATGTTTAAAAAATTTTTTTGGTGGATTTTTATATTTACAATTTTTTTTTTACATCTTTTTTTACAGATTTTTTTTCAAAATTTTTGTTTTGTTTTTACTTGAAAAATACTTGCCCTCCTGGGATCCATCAAAAATCTCAGATTAAAAAAAAAAATCCTACTGCCCAAAACGGCCCGGACGGCGGTCGGACATTTCGGATTTAGAATGTAGACCTCTTGAAACGGATAATTTCAAATTTTGAGGCCGATCCGAGTCGTCAACTTCCGTCGCGAAAACATAGGTGTAATATTCCAAGAATAATAAACTAAAATTAGGGTATGTTTCACCAAAACGCTCCATGAAGCTCCTCCCAGTTCTCCACGTTAATGAGGACAACGATAAACTCGGATGGTGACAGCCGCTTCAGTAAATTCGAAAGCCTTATGAGCTAGAAAGAGCTTATTTGTACAGATGTTCTTTAGTGAGGGGAAAAAAACCTGGATCGAGTAAATTGTCGCCGTAAACTTCTCACCGTTTGTTAAAACCTCGCGCACAGCTGAAAGTTGCCTCACTCCCCCTCGAGTTGTAATTTATTTTCAAAACCTTCCAACTGGATGGGGGTCACCTGTTGCTCGGATAATCCCCCCAAGTCTTCCCGGATTTCAAACCGAATCCTCAACTTTGGGGGAAAGAAAAAAAAAGGGGGGGGGTCCTTCTTTTTGGAATTGATTGCGTTTGTGACTTTCGGGGGAGGAAATGTTGTGATTGTGTCGTGTGAGGAGTCGTTTTCTAATCGAATTTACGGAGAGGGGGAGGAAAAGTTAAGACAGTGTGGATTTGAAACGCGATATCCTACAGATGTTCGGATTCCCTTTTTCTTCCTCGCGGAATTCACTCGGACGAAATAAACGTTGAAGATGAGAAATCTGACGCGGATGTGTAAAATGTCACGTGTTTGTGATCTCAGAAATTGAGGACGTCGACGACTTGAACTTCAAGATGCAGCAGTCGCAGGATTGCGATCTCAACGAAGCTGTGAATTATTCCTGTCGTTATCTGAAACGTCTCAGGCTCTCAGCACGGAGGTACAAAGTGGGTTTCAGGGCCTTGACGGAGTTTTATCTGAGATTCGCGTGAGCGTTAAAGATCCGACTAAAAGAACGGAAGAAACAACCAAAGAGGACTCGGGGGGCTATCTCGTTGAATGCGGGGCTGCGCACCACCGAACCTTAAGCAGTTCACAGGATTAACCTTCAAGTCCCCCAAAGGGGGAAGATTAACCTTCGGCTTGGAAAAGCCGGTAATCCGGAGATAAGGCGGGGTTTTTGAAGGTTTTCTGGTCAGTTAAAAGGGGCAACCCTCGAGAGGCTTCGCTTTGAGCGTTGAAATGCGGGCCGGAAGGGTCCTTTGTGGGAAAGGATGTCCTTATCTTGGTGGCATTCCTTCGAAACAAAATCGGTGACCGTTACAAACCCTCTTTGACGAGAGGGACAAACGAAGCCTTTGAGAAGGTTTGAGCGAGTGTTGATAAGGAATCGCCTCTGAAAGCTGATTTTATTGGCTGAGTTAACAGTTGATGAGCGCTAATGGCAGACGAACGGGCGAAGCTCGGGGAGACTCTTTTGGCCAGGAAGACCTTCGGAGAGGCATCACGATCAGCCACACGAAGAACGACCCCATTGTGATGATCACAATGTGATCCATCCCCGATGCTTACTGTTGCCCACAATCGATTCCTGTTTCTGACGAAGTGAAAATGGCTGACAGCTCCAGGGCGTGCGATCGACTCCCTTTTTTTGGAATCGTTTATTTCAGAAACCACCTAAGCGACAAAAATTCCAAAAATGTGTTTTTGTTGGTACTGTTCACTTTTATTCATTTTATTTATTTATTTATTCAAAAGACAAAAACAATTTCAACAATAAGGAAGAGAGTCATAATTTGTGCACATAGGAACCAATTTTTCTTGATTTGGCCTATAGGTCTCTGACCTGTCCAGGCCTGTCATTCCCTTAGTGCTAATGAATATTACATAATAATATTCATAATTCATAATTAGAATTTCAATTTCAGTGTGAATTTAATTTAATAACTCCTCCCTTCCCAAAATAAAACACTGTATGAGGGAAGCAGTTCAAAATTCCCTCAAGTCATTCCTGTAATAATAAATTGTAATTCTAAATATTATTTATATTCGTAACTGAATATAACCCAAAACCCTACGTTCTAATAAAGTCACAAAAGCAACAGCCACTAAAATAAAAATAATTAAACAAAAAGATTACTATTTGTAATATAAAATTACATAAATAAATTCTAAATTTATCACATTTTTCTGACAAAATAGTATTTATTAATAAAAAAATATTTCTAAAACTTGGTCCTTTCGTACTAAAATTTAAAAAAAAAAAAAAAAAAAAAAAAGGATAGAAACCGACCTTTACAATTTATAGCGACTTAAGATATAATTATTATTTTCTATATTCTTAAAAACTCTTCTTGCGATTCAATGTTTAGTTCTTTGGCTGTGAAAACAATTGTTTTCAATTGTGATTAATCACTCCGCAGGCCTTGTTGATAGTTGAAGTGCTGACGAAGGGGTTGTGACCTGGCAAGATCGTTGCATAATCGCAGGACGGCGAATACCAGGAAGAACAATGACCTTCGGTTTTAATTTGTTCCAGGTAACAAATTAATTGATCCCAATTGGCCTGTATAGTACGAATATTCAGAGCCCAGATTGAGACGAATGAATCCGAGAAAAAGATATCCAGCGCCTTCATATCGTCGCAGTCAACTGGGGAATCCTCCGGTCCTGAGTCCATAATCGGTCCTGTTGATCAATTCCTGAAGACCAGGCCCGGATTAACGGGGGGGCTAGGGGGGCTATAGCCCCGGGGCGCACACCCCAAGGGGGCCACTTCGCCACCGTTGTTTTTTTTTTTTTTTTTTTTTTTTGTTGAAAATTAACAAACCGTTTTCCTTATTCCTATGCTGATCTCCAAAAAATTGTTTTCCTGAAAAAGAGGGAGGTGAACGGAAAGTTTCAAGTAGGTAACCTTACTTCCACTTCCTACTACTACTCGAAAACCGGAACACCTCATGGAGTCGTCTATGTTTACACTCCCAACGCGAGTTATAGACCTCACGGATTTTCCACACTGTAGCGGTGGTACAGAGTTTGCGGGTTGGACTCTGTGCCGCATTTGGTTCATAAAGACAAAAATAACTTGTTAAATTTTTGGTTGATTATTCTTGGAATAATACACCTATGTTTTCGCGACGGAGGTCGATGACTCCGATTGCCCTCAAAATTGACATTATCTGTTTCAAGAGGTCCACATTCCAAAACCAAAATGTCCGTCCGCCATCCGCTGTACAGAGCTTCTTAGGTTGTGTCTAAGGCCATTTCTGGCCCATCACAACCTTTCTCATACCTTCTCCTCTCTTTCTTCCCCCAGAGGAAGTGCACTTATCGTTGCCTAAATCTTCTTTCTTCTACATTGTTCTTTAGATCTCCCCTAGGGGAAGTACAGCGTGCCCTCCCGTCCCCTCCAGCGTTAGCCACACCATTCTGGTGTGCCTGGGTTGGAGCAATGTTGAGGCGACGGGTTTTAAAGGAGGTCGTTGGCTCGAAATTCTTTGGGACAGGAGTCATCGCAGCGGACCTACCTACTATTCCACCTCTTCTTGTAATTTGTGGTGTTCGGGTCGTTGGTGGCTGCGGAATGCAGCAGACCGTACCTACTCTTCTACCTCTTCTCGTAACTTGCAGTTTTCGGATCATGGGTGGTTGCTCTCTCCACGTTTACTTGTCTGGTGGAGGGCGAGTACTTCTACAAAATTTCTTCCCCTCCCTAATACTAACACACGACCAGCCTAGATAAAAATAAAATCTGAACACACATACAATGACACACACTGAAATTGAACCCGCATACAATGACGTCCGCCATCTGCCGTCTGGGCCGTTTTGTGCAGGATTTTTTTTTTTTTTTTAATCTGAAATTTTGACAAAATACTCGGCTTACTATCTAGTTGTGCCCGCAAGGTTTTCAGCCCGATCGCCCAAACCCGTGGGGCACTATGGGGCTAAAATGGGGCTGTGAGAAGAGTTTTTTGAAGGGTTTTGGCTATGGGATTGAGGTAGGTGTCGTTTTCGAAGTATTTTGGTTTATTATTCTTGGAATAATACACCTATGTTTTCGCGACGCGGGTCGACGACTCCGATCGGGCTCAAAATTTGACATTATCCGTTTCAAGTGGTCTACATTCAAAATCCGAAATGTCCGTCCGCCGTACGCCGTACGCCGTACGCCGTACGCCGTCCGCCGTCCGCCGTCCGCCGTCCAGGCCGTTTTGGGCAGTAGGAATTTTTTAAAAAATCTGAAATTTTGACAAAATACTCGGTTTACCATCTAGTTGTGCCCGCAAGGTTTTCAGCCCGATCGCCCAAACCCGTGGGGCGCTCTGGGGCTAAAATGGGGCTACAGAAGGTGGTTTTTGAAGGCTTTTGGCTATGGGATCGAGTCAGGTGTCGTTTTCGAAGTATTTTTGGACGTAGAATCCATTTTTTGGGGTCCCGGAACGATCCGATTTCACTGTGGCGATCTATAGGGCTTTCATGGAGCTAAAAATGGGATTTTTGATGGATCCCAAGAAGTTAAATATCTTTCGAGTAAAAATTAAAGAATTTTTGAAAAAACACATTTTTGAAAAAAAATCGCCTCAAAAAATTTTTTTTGAAATATAAAAATCCAAAAAAAAATTTTTTTTTAATTTTTTTTATTGACAGAATTAAATTTCTGTACAAGTAACCTATATCAAAGAATAATAAACCCTTGTGTAAAATTTGCAGCGTTTTTGGACGTAGAATCCATTTTTTGGGGTCCCGGAACGATCCAATTTCACTGTGGCGATCTCTAGGGCTTTCATGGGGCTACGAACGGGATTTTGGAAGGTTCCCAGGAGGTCAAATATTTTTTGAGTAAAACAAAATATTTTCGAAAAAAAAGGTTTTTTGAAAAATAAAAATCCCCCAAAAAAATTTTTTTAAATTTTTCTCAATGACAGAAATAAATTTCTCCACATGTAACCTACATAAAAGAATAATAAACCCTAGTGTTAAATTTGCAGCATTTTTATTTATTGAAAAAAGAACCTTTTTTCTTAATACTTAATTAAGAATTATTGTCAAAATAGATTGCCCTGCATTCGGAGTGTTTTTTGACTGTTTTGACCCAGTTTTTGGTTGTGCAGCGACAGATGCTATTTTCTAGTGGTTTTTACGTGATACTCCTGGCCAGAGGATCCACTTTCATATATAATATATATGTATATGTACATATATAAAGGGGCCCCTTGTAAGTCTCAGCCCCGGGGCCCACGAGAGGTTAATCCGGCGCTGCTGAAGACCATTCGCGTAACTTGGGCAGTTCCTGTCGTTGGCTGCGTGATTACAATCCAGCTTGATTACAGTTGGCGCAAGTTGGAGGCTTATCTTTTTGGTCGCATGAATTTGTTTCATGGGCCATCGAACAATGCCCACTTGTCGGACCAGGTTATTTGCATGTCTTTTGTACACGTGAAAACCCATTACAGCGAAAGCAGCATTCTTACGTAGTCCTCCACTCTGCATGAGCTCCATCCAAAATACAGCGTCCTCAAGCTCGGCAATTCTTTTCTCATTTCCGGTGCCACTTCCAAAACCACAGAGTTCGTCAAGGCCTCTCTTCGTCCATACTTGAAAGCAATCTTTAACTGGCCATTAACTTTCCTTTCTTCCATTTTGTTCAATTTTATTAAACTTTCCTTAATTCGTGCCTCTGTTATGCCCTGTGGAGCACCATAAACCGCCAGACGCGGCAAGTTTTTTGTTGGTCGTGACACCATAAGCCCAATTTCTTAAGAAATTAAATTAAATTTTCTGGTTGTTCAAAAAGGCAGCGAGATTTACTTTATCTGCAGCTCTTATCAAAACGCCCTTCTCTCCAATGTCCCTGACCGAGGTTATTTGGACCCCTTCAGCCACTGGATCTAAATACCTCCTCCATGTCTTTCTTTATATCAGTGCTAGTTTTTTTTCGAGGCTTTGTCATCTGGATAAACCACCACACTGTTATCCGATCTCAAAGGCTTTTCAAGTGACCGGGATTTGACCTTTTCAGCAAATGAAGGCTTTTGTGGCTTTACTTGATTTTCAGATAAAAGGTCCAAAATGATCGTATTCGACTCCAAAGAGGCACACATTTTGTTCCGCCCCTCCTTCGCCTTCTGCCATGAGTAACATTGAGTTTTAGTGCCAATTCATTCACCCGGTCAACACTTCGGAGGTGAATACATCGTTTAGTGCAGAAATAACCTATGTTCCACATCACAGATGCTATTTGGCAGCTTTGAAAAGAATCCGTTTATTTCAGAAAGAACCCAAAGCGCCTTCGCATAGGTTTTTTCTGCGGTAGATTTCACACTGATAATTTATTGCAGAAACCACATAAGTGAAAAATTTAATATGACTAATTTTCCGTTTAATATGCCTAATAAAAACACTCTTGTTATTACTCAACTATGTACTTGTGGCTCTGCCCCCACAAGGTCTATGAAACTAGTTGTTTTCCTGGTTCAACCAAGTCGAGCCAAGGCATTCAGCTCCGCGGGTACTTGACTAGGAGAAAGATGCGGTAGGTTTTCGCGGTAGACCGTCTAGAAGGGATGCTAAAAAAATATCGATATATCGGAATATCGATATTTTTCCGCCGATATATCGATATTTTTGGGCGATATTTTTTCCACCGATATATCGATATATCGATATTATTTTTAAAATATGAGGAACCGATATTTTTGAGAGAGATCCGACATAAATCCGAACACCAGCTAGAAATAGGATCAAAGAACGTGTAGGTAACTGTACTGAAATTATTTCAAATCAAATACTATGTTCAATAGACCTCGGCTTTCAATTCATTTCCTAATCCCTTTACCGAATTGGTTCACAATCACATGTGTGAAGAGTTAATAATGTACTTAATTAATGTTGGTGAGCAGATCCACGCAATTCATTTTAGTGCAATGTACTGAATGTTTTGTCACAACATTATAAACTAAGCAAATAAATTGTTTTTACGATTTTACAAATAATTACCTACTCATTACAGATTATTCGAAGAATTTATAACCTTAATTTATTTTCTAGTAATCAAAAGTCGTGAAAGGCATGGATTTTTTAAAATTTTTTTAAAATCCGATAGATCGATATTTTTTAAACGATATATCGAATATCGATACTTTTCTACGATATATCGACCTAGTAAAACGATATTTTTTAAAACTATCGATATATCGAATATCGATATTTTTCTTCAGTGTGGACATCCCTACCGTAGAAGATAAGCTGCGCTGGAGCTCGTTGCCATTGCTCACAAGAATGAGCTCCGACGTTGGGTACAAGTTAATAGTAAAATTTCCATTACTAATTTAAAAATCATTTGAAAAATTGTCCAAAAATTGAAACAATGAAACAAAAAATTATTAAAAAAAAAGCTTTGCCAGAGAATTCGCCTCTGATCCCATCCCAATCAAACTAACAGAACAACCCATCCGAAGAGCTCATCGAAGCTAGAGGAGAAAAACTTTTGACCTTTGACCCTTTTTTTAGATTATGGGATATTTCGGATTTTTGAAATATTTTGTATTCTGGGTTTTAGGGTATTTTTTAATACTTTTTTATAATTTTTTAAAGTGAAACTTTTATTTTTTTTTTGGATTTCTCTGGGAATTATTTCAAAATAGTTTATTCGAAATAATAATAAATCAAGTAAAATTTGCAGCGTTTTTTCTCTCTCACTAACTTTTTTTGTTGTCTATTTTTGGATGAGCTGCGCCATTTAATAGGTTTGCTTTCTTCGCTCTTATCGGTGTTTTTATCGCAGCTCCACTCAGGTAGCACCCGGCTCCATGCATTGGTGAAAGATGCACTTCGAGCACCCGTGAAAACCCTAAAAAGAGGCAGAGCTGGACAAACTTCGGCGGGGGGGGGGGGGGGGGGGGTCAGTTGGTGAAAGTCGCCCTGCAAGAATCAAACAACCGAAGACAACTTTCAGCCAAGCTCCCACTTTCATTGCCTTTCACCACCCGAGTTACCGACAGTTTAAGCGTTAACACTCAAATTTGCAGTTCCTCAGATGAGCTTCTCGCGGGTCTTCAACAACAGCCACTTTCACCACCGTTGTGGAGCTCTGCGTTAAACCCCCAACTGGTCACCTCGTGAGGCTCGGTCGCGTTTTGTGGCCTGATTGGTGAAAGTGCTGCACCCCCAGTACTCGCAAGCTCACCACCAGCAACCGCGTCGCAGATTTTGACAGCTTTTCATTTCACTCTCATCAACTCCGATGGTGAAAGTGCTTGGGCGGTGAAAATGGCTCAAACTCTAATAGTCAACAAACCCAAAAAATCATCAAAAATCGAAGCGTTTAGTGTGTAAAATCCCAAAAAAGTTATTTTGGCGAATTTAATGATAAAGAAAGTCAGTCAAAATCCGGATCTACCTGTTGCTGGGCGGACCTCCGTGTGTTGTCGCCACATTTCGATTCACTGCTCAAAATTTAGTGATTTTAAGGATCACGGGGTTTAAAGCAAATTTTGAACCAATTTACGTCATTTTGTTCAACATTGTGTATTCCGTCGAGTTTGTCGTGAGGCGATTGTTCGGTGGATTCGGACGATTCGACGACGTAAATATTAGCGCGTGGTTGGGGGGGGGGGGGGGAGGACCCACGTTGAGTCGGCGGGTGCAACGAACTGACTTGGAACCGGACGAGGCGCAGCGGGAAGTTAAAAAGGCCGAGAAACCGTCGGAAGGGGGGGAGAAACCGAGAGCCAAGTTGGGGCGCGGCCGTTTTGGCGATGAAAAAAATTTGGTGACGACGAAGTTGGTGTGTGGAAAAGGGACGGGGGGAGGGGGGGATAGAGAAATTTTGGTGCTCACCCACAGTCCTGTCCGCCGCCGTGGCTCATAGCGTAGCGCGGGGAGTACTACTGGAAACTGGAGGGTGGATATCCGTTCCCATCTCCACCCCCTGACCTTTTACCCGCGGAGCCGCCCCGCCGGGGGGTGGGAGGAGCCACCCTTAGCGATCAACAGGCCCTCCCCACCCCCAAAACTAAAGGGTGCTGATAACCGTGTCAGCTGATGGGTAATACGGAGAGCCGATAACGATGTTTGCTATACAGATACTTCAGTTTGCACCCCCCCCCCCCCCCCCCCAAACGCTCGATAATGACATTTTGATAGGTTGAAGTGACACACGTATCGCTTATTGAAAGGTCCGCTGACCAGGTGCCGCCAGCTTCTTCTCAACAGTGAAATGGCGGGAAAATTAATGCCAATAAAATATTATCAAAAAACAAAAAGAAAATAATTCAAAATTACCTAATCATATTCCTGTACCTCCTTACAGAGTTTGGGCGGATGCGAGAACCCGAAAAATGAATTCTACGGTCGAAAATACTTCACGACATTCAACTCGACCCCCAAAGCCGAAAACCGCCAAAAACCCTTCCCGTTCCCCACTGGGGTTTTTTACTCTTGTAATTTATTTTAAAAAAGTGAAAGAATAAATTTTAATTAAAATATGTAAAGAAAATTTAAAAAGTTTATTTTAAAAATTTTAAAAGTGTATTTTTTAATTTAAAAAAAAATTATAATTCTTGTAATTATTATTTTATTAATTTCAAATTTAAAGTTGTTTTCCAATTTTTAGAAGAATTAGAAAAAAAATGAAAAATTTTAACGAATAGAAATTTTGGAAAAGAAGAGATTTTAGAAGAGAAAATAAAATAAACTTTAATTAAAATTTGATAAGAAAATTCATTCATTTGAATATTGAAAAATAAGAAATATTAAAGCAATAATTATAAGAATAATTAAAAAAATAAAAAATAAACATTTGAGAAGAAAATAAAGTTTGGAAAAGAATGGAAGACATTTTTAATTAGAATTTGTTTATTAAATTTTAAATTAATTAATTTTAAATTGTTTATCATTAGAAAAAAATTAAAATTTGAGAAGAAAAAAAATTTTGGAGAAGAATAGAAAAGAAAATTTTAATTAGGATTTTTATTTTTATTATTTTTTTTTAATTTTAAATTTTAATTAGGTAATTACTTAATTAATTTTAAAAATTTTTATAGAAAGTCAGAAACTCTTTGTTATGGGTTCACTAATTATCTGAAGGTGGATCCACGTCATTTCCAGGTCAGAAAATGGTGAGCGATTTTTCGACTTTTGTCCAACCCTTGACGCACTCACATGAGGCGTCTCGTGTCGTAGATCTATGTCCTCATCATCTATGATCTCAGCACAGTTAAACATTTGAGGGGTAATTATTAAAAGTTTCTACAAAATGCATACGTTAAAAGTTAAAATAAGACCAATAATACGGCCGGTAGAGCGCGCTGAAAAATGCCGTTTCTCAGCGCGCTCTAACGGCTCTAACCCGAAATGTGGTCGAAACTTATATAAATATTTCTGAACAATGTTTGGATAGATGTGGAAGCCCGAAAATGGATTATGGGTCCACAATTACTCGGAAAACTACTCCCTACTCGACTTCCTGAAATCCCAAGGTTTTAACTTCTTTTTTGGTTTATTATTCTTGGAATAATACACCTATGTTTTCGCGACGGAGGTCGACGACTCGGATCGGCCTCAAAACTTGACATTATCCGTTTCAAGAGGTCTACATTCAAAATCCGAAATGTCCGTCCGCCGTACGCCGTCCGCCGTCCGGGCCGTTTTGGGCAGTAGGAATTTTTTTTAAAATCTGAAATTTTGGCAAAATACTTGGTTTACCATCTAGTTGTGCCCGCAAGGTTTTCAGTCCGATCGCCCAAACCCGTGGGGCGCTATGGGGCTAAAATGGGGCTACAGGAGGGGTGTTTTGAAGGCTTTTAGCTATGGGATCGAGTTAGGTGTCGTTTTCGAAGTATTTTTGGACGTAGAATCCATTTTTGGGGGTCCCGGAACGATCCGATTTCACTGTGGCGATCTATAGGGCTTTCATGGGGCTAAAAATGGGATTTTTGAAGGATCCCAAGAAGTTAAATATTTTTCGAGTAAAAATTAAAGAATATTTGAAAAAACACATTTAAAAAAAAAAAAATCCCCCCAAAATTTTTTTTTGAAATATAAAAATCGAAAAAAAAAATTTTTTTAAATTTTTTTTATTGACAGAATTAAATGTCTGTACAAGTATCCTATATCACAGAATAATAAACCCTTGTGTAAAATTTGCAGCGTTTTTTTTTTAAATAAAGCATTATTGACAGAATTAATATTTGCAAAATTTACACAAGTAGGAATATCAAATAATAATAAGCCCCCGCGTAATATTTGCGGCGTATTTGTGGCTGGTTCAAAAGCCAGTCAGTTGCTAGTGTCAATAATTTCGCCTAAATCCGTTGAGGGTCGGAACAATCGTTAAAAGCGGAGAACTTTTGATGTTCTCCGGATTTGTTTACGAGGCTGTCCGCACTTTTGGGTGGTACAAAACACATGTCGAGGAGTGGGCGTGAGACTGAGAGGAGAAATATGCCGCTTTTTTCACTCATAATTCCGGAGGGGGGGGTTCAGAAAAACCCCATAGTTGTAGGAAATTTGACGCTGATCACGATTATACTCCATGTCCCTGGACCAACAAATTGCTTCTTAGCCTTATTTTTTCCCAAAAAACCTCAAAAAACCACGCTTTTCTTATATTTTTCAGTGTGGAAGCCAAGCAAGGATTCTCATGAAGTTTGAACACAAAGAAAAGTTGTCGAGCAACTAATTCTGAGTCGATTGATCACCTTAAAATTAAAAATTTCTGCCGAGCACTAAAAGCATTTTCCCTCGAAAGCACTTCATTTGCAAAATTACTTAAAGTCGACACAAATTGAGGAGGTCCACGCAATAAAGGCTTATAGAAAAAACGACGTTGTGAGAAAATCAGCTTCGAAGTTTTTCATCATGCACCCTGTAATGTGTATACACATGTGTATACATACGTTATTTTCTGTTCAAACGTTTTTCCCTCAAATGTCTTCTTCTTCAACTTGAAATGTCACTGAGCTAATTTACCACAAAATTAACCGCATCGGAGATTTTTTCTTAATTTTGCGAAGAGGTTATAAGCCCTTATTGTGGGGAAAGAAAAGTCCCCTTGCAGCCTGTGACAGGAACATTTCCCTCCAAGAAGGGCTTATGAACTTGGAAAATATTCTTTTCGTGAACACTAAAAACAAGGGTACAAACGCTAAAACACTATAAACACTAAAAACACTTAAAAAACACTTTAAAAAACTTGTTTTAAAACACTAAAAACCCCTAAACACTAAAAAAAAAAAAAAAAAAAAAAAAACCACTAAGACACTAAAAAACCACACACCAAAAACACTAAACACTAAAACCAAGGGTACAAACACTAAAAACAAGGGTACAAACAAAACAAATGGGAATTATTTTCCTGAAATTTGGTACCTGTAGAGAAAACAACGCGGAGAATCGATTTTCACGTTCCCCGCAAGAAGGGCTTGTAGGCCTATTTATCAGTTTGTCGCTTAGGTAGTATATATTGAAAACTGAGCGTTTTTCCTCGAAACACGTAAATTGCCAAATTAAGGGCACTTGTTACCCCCCCTTAAAACAGCGAAATTCGTGCCCCAAAATCTCGGCACTCCCTGGTCCGATTTTGTTGATTTTTTTTTTTTTTTTTTTTTTTTTTTTTTTTGTATGAAAGGCCTTGCAAAGATCTAAAATCGTGCTGAAACAGATTTTGAAAATATTGATCTGGAGATTTACAACAGAGGAGCAAACTGGACAATTTTTAACGGCGTTCTGGAGCCCCTTGCTTGACCTGTACACGAAAAATACTGCAAGATTTCAAAAATGTGTTTCAGCACGTTTTTAGATCTGTACATGGCCTTTCAAACAAAAACAAAAAAAAAAAAATGTAAATCGGTTGAGTGGTTCCCGAGAAAATGGGTCATATCCTTAAAAAACGCTGCAAATGTTACACAAGGGTTTATTATTCTTTTATATACGTTACTTGTGCAGAAATTTAATTACAGGAATGACTTGAGGAAATTTGACCTGCTTCCTCATGCAGTGTTTTATTTTTGGGGAAGGGAGGGTTATTAAATTAAATTCAAACTGAATTAAATTGAAATTCTAATTATGAATCAATTTAAGTTATTCAAGCAATCAGAAGGGGAAGGCCGAAAAAATTATTGGGCCCCAAGGTGGGACTCGAACCCACAACCTCTGCATTACTAGTGCAACGCTCTAAACCAACTAAGCTACAGGGAACCGCAGCTGCGAAAGAACATTGGAGATTGAAGGCTCAACTGTTCCCTGCTTCCAACAATTGATTCGGCCTTATCCTTACCCTCCCTTCCCCAAAAGAAATTTAATTCTGTCAATGAAAAAATCATATCATCATATCATATCATATCATATCATATACAATAATATAAAATTGTGTTGGCCGACGGTAGCCGTGTGGTTGCCGTGTGGTTTGTTGGTACGGGATAACGCGTTCCCGAGTGAGTTTTTTCACTTTACGCTCGCTAGCCGTTTAGGGGGTCGAAAAAATTACGAAAAAATACGAGCCGTATAGATCAGACCTGGAGGTAGACGTCGGTCAAATCGAAAATCCGAAATTCGCCCGGGAAATTCGACGAAGAATCGTCTTTCTCCCGTTAGTCCTACGTTTTCCACTTTCAACTCGCGCCAAAGCCCGTTTAAGGGGTCGAAAAAATTACGAAAAAATACGAGCCGTATAGATCAGACCTGGAGGAAGACGTCGGTCAAATCGTAATCCGGAAATTCGCCCGGGAAATTCGCCGGAAAATCGTCGAAAAATCGTCTTTCTCGCTTTTGTCCCACGTTTTTTCGGGTTCAAAAATACCCAGTAAGGAGCCATTTTTTGGGTATGGTATCCGCGAGCCAAATGCGCGCCAAAATATGGCCAATCCGATTCCGAAGTCGGATTTCAAAAAAACCGAGGGGGAGGGGGCGATTTCACGGTGAGAAGACAATTGGATCGTTTTAATTCGCGCGGGGCCAGGGATCTTAGAAAACGGAGGGTCCAGGGAACTTTGATAGATGGACTTTGGCTTTGGTTGGTTTTTTTATGTAAAAAAAGTTGAATTGAATTAAAAATAATAATTTCCTAAACGGTAAGCCCTAAAAATACGCCGATTTTTTCTATCGTCTCTGCTACGAATAGGAGGGGCCGAGCGGAGCGAGGCCTTATGTCTGAGTAGGGGTTTGAACGTGTCCATCGATGCTACGCACCCCACAGGCGGCAATACACCCCACAGGCGGCAATACACCCCACTAGGGGAGCGAGCGAAGCGAGCCAGAGAGACTAGTAAAGAAATAAAAAAAATTTTTTTTTTGGATTTTTTGTTCAAAAATGTTTCTTTTTCAAAAATGCTGTATTTTTTACTCGAAAAATATTTAACATCCTGGGATCCTTCAAAAATCCCATTTTTAGCCCCACGAATGCCCTAAAGATCGCCCCAGTGAAATCGGATCGTTCCGGGACCCCAAAAAATGGATTCTACGTCCAAAAGTACTTCGAAAACGACACTTAACTCGATCCCATAGCTAAAAGCCTTCAAAAAAAACCTCCCGTAGCCCCATTATAGCCCCATAGCGCCCCACGGGTTTGGGCGATCGGACTGAAAACCTTGCGGGCACAACTAGATGGTAAACCAAGTATTTTGCCGAAATTTCAGATTTTTTTAAAAATTCCTACTGCCCAAAACGGCCTGGACGGCGTACGGCGGACGGACATTTCGTATTTAGAATGTAGACCTCTTGAAACGGATAATGTCAAATTTTGAGCCCGATCGGAGTCGTCGACCCCCGTCGCGAAAACATAGGTGTATTATTCCAAGAATAATAAACCAAAAAATGCAACTTTTCAGGAGAGCCAAAAAACTGAAAGGTGACTGTCTGAGCGTGTTTTGTTTTTCCATTGATTAGACGGAGAAAGAAGGAGTGCCAGAGTGATGCAGGCACCTTCCGAGCTATTTTTTAATAATTTTAATCGAAGTTCAAGCCTTTTGCAATATACCATTTTCTTCAGTATTTAATGTAGTTTTTTTTAAGAAGAAAAAACAAAAAAGTCGGGGAAAAAAAAGTGTTGAGGGTACCAAATGCCCTTAAAGGAGTCGAAATTCCCTACAGAATGATTTTTTTTTTCTTTCGCTGATGTCAGATTAGTCGAATTGCCGAACTTCTAGCGTCGCCTGTGAGCTTCACTGACGGTCGACAACTTGACCGACGCACAGTGGTTCAGAACTCAAATCTAGGTGACCACAACTTATACCGCGCTCGTTCCATCACATTACAAAGATGTAACCATAGTTTCTTATAGGGTTTTCAATGCTGAACACGATGGTTTTGTCAGAATTAAGATATAGTTGGTCGCAAGAGTGAAATTGCGAAGATAAGGTTTATCATGAACAACAAAAAGCGTGCTAAGGAACAGAATTTAGTTTTTACTTTTGTTTTATGTCCTGTGGACGTCTTTATTACACATTATGTTTGAAAAATTGAAATTAATGATAGCCCTATTGCACGTGGAAAACATAAAAAACACTATACACAAAAAGGATGAACAAAAGTGGATTAAATTCAAAATAACTTTTAAGATCGATCAACAAATATCACATAATTGAAAAAATACAGATCAACAAAAACATTTCTTCTAGAAATAAATTATATTCCAAAAAAATAAATAAAAATAATTAAGGAAATTCGCTAAAAAATTGATGAACAATGAAAATAGAAGAGGCTTCGTTAGATTTCCTAGTCACTTATGCCGAAGTCATCTTCGCTTTCGTTCGAATCATTTAAAGCATCTTCCAGATCCATTATTGTGGTTTTTTTGGTGAGGCAATAACCTCTTTAACGAGAGAAGCCCCATCTGTACTCCCACATCTGTCTCAGTGGCGTACCCCAGCTCTTGTAATGAATGTCGGTCAACGAAATCTTTGATCCTCCTTTTTCTCGTTGGTCGGCTGGATAGTGCAAAAGTGGGTTGCCTTCCTGCGTGGCTAGACGAAGCCGTTCCCGAACGATTACCTGATTTTGAAGCCATTTTTTCTTCTTGTTTTTGAAGAACTCGTAGTTGCTGCTGCTCTCCTTCCACAATAATCTCAACCTTCTTAGAAAATTGTCACACTTGCGGGCCAACTCCTCCTTTTCTCCATCACTATACTTTAATTGAGGGTACTTATTAAAATGCAATTCATTACCTTTCCTGCATCTTCAGAGTAGATTCCCTCTGACCTTACCTACTGCTTCAAACAGCTGCTCGCAGGCGACCAAATAAGGGGTTTCTATGTACACAAAACGCCATTACTCGAAAACTTGACAAAACTAGATGATGAGATAAATTGTGTTGTAATCTGGGGCAGTTACAGAACACGTCTGTACCCCGAGTAGACCATTCTTGACCGTTCCCTTTGAGTTCTACATTCCAAAAGACATAATTTTACACGAATTTCAATGAATTACCTACGATTTTAATTGAAAACCACCTCATAGATTTGTTTAAAAAATTAATCTTAGTGATAACAATTAACTTACCATTGCTGGATGAGGTCATTAGGCCCGGGGGTTTTCTACGGAGACTGATGAGCGCGAGATGGAACTTGGAAATCATAGTGTGAAAAGAGGGACAAACTCACAATATCACCGATCTCACGATTGGGCTTGCACGCCCAGCGTATTGGACTTTAATCGACCCTCTCTTGTGCAGTTATGTTTTAGTTTGGGTATTAGCTGTCATTTAAACCAGTAGCCGATCAGAAATTCGGTGCAAATTTTTTCGATTTTGGTCACCTAGATTTGAGTTCTGAACGTCGCGACGTGACGTGTATATCTTGGGCATATTTGGAAAATCTCTGCAAAATTTGCAGAGTGTAACATTTAATGTTACACTTGGATTTATTATTTTTCTTTGTAGGTTATTTGTGCAAGTGTTAGTTTTGAAAAAATGTTTGGAAATCTGTTATGTACAATGTTTGGGCAGATGTGGGGCCTCGAAAAATGGATTATGCGTCAAAAATTACTCGGAAAACGACAGCTTGTTTGTGTTGGTCGTAATTTTGTAACTTAGCGGGCTCGACCCGATTAATTTCTAATTGGCTGAAACGGCGACGGCCATGTTTGATCTCAACCAATGAGCCGAATTAAAGATATCACCTTCAGGATTAATTATGCTAAAAACCACATGCGTTTCTTTCCTCAATAAAACAGTAAAACTGAAGTTCCGGTTGTTTCATTTATACTAAATTCAACAGGTTATGAAGCCCAGTGATACGCGGAAGTGAAAAGTAAAAACAGTGCTCGTCAACATGGGTGAGTTTGATCAACAAATATCCAATGTTGAAAAGCTGATCGACTCGGCATCGTTCCCATTGTGGAAGTTCGAAATTTCCATCCTATTCGAATCTAAATGCCTCATTGAAATTGTCAAAGGGGAAGAAAAACTTCCGAGTGAGCCCGAAACTCCAAGTAAAAAAATTACCGAATGGAAACGGAAAGATGCACAAGCCCGTCAGGCGATCGTGGGTAGCGTTGATAGGAAACACCGATCGCACCTATTATCTTGCACAACTGCCCACGAAATGTACAAAACATTATGCACTATCTTTGAACGTGATTCGGAACATCAGATTAATGCCTCATACGAGCAGTTTTTTAGTTATAAATTCGAGGATTCGAAAGACGTCGCGATCAACATAAGTAACCTTGAAAACATTCGATTTCGCCTGAATTCTCTCGTGACAGAAAAAGTAAATGACGAAATGTTGATCGGAAAAATCATTTCGTGCCTGCCACGTACTTATGACTCGTTCATTACTTCGTGGAACTCAACCGCGAAAGATAAGAAAACGCTGGAAAACCTTAAGTCCCTTCTTCTGAGTGAAGAGTCCCGTAAAACCAGCAATGACTCATGCGCTCCTGTAGCTTTTTTCTCCGGAAAAAGAAATTGGAAAAATAAGAAATCAAAGAAAGGAGAGTCATCCAAAAGCGAGCATAAGAAACAGGAATTTCGTTGCGAAATTTGTAAAAATAAGAAAAATAACCACGACCCTAAGGATTGTTTTTTCCGTAATAAAACAAGTAAAAATAATAATGAAGGAAAGAAGCAAGCGGCATTTTTTGCTGAAGGTCTTGAAAATTCGCATTTGAAAACTACGTGGGTAGTGGACAGCGCCGCAACTTCTCACATGACCAGAAATGATAAAATTCTCTCGCAAAAACGTCCAACAAATACACTGATTACCACTGCTAAGGGTAGCAGTCCAGTAAGAGCAATCAGTGCCGGTAAAATGGAGACCTCAGAGTGCCATCTAAGTAATGTACTTTTTGTTCCAGAGCTGCCTAAAAACCTCTTGTCCGTGAACGCCATAACGGAAAACAACGGCAAGGTGGTGTTTGAGGAAAACTCCGTGAAAATTTATCAAGGTGAAGAGCTAGCTTTCAGCGGGAAGAAAAATTCCGGCGGACTCTTCGAAATTGAGTTGTGCTCTCAACCTCAAGCCCTGATGGCCTCAGACAACAGCGGCGCTTCCTGGCACAGAAAACTTGGGCACTTGGGGGTAAAATACCTTAAAAAACTGGAAAATCTTTCAACAGGCATCAAGCTAACCAATAGTGATTTAAAACCGATTGAGTCTTGTGAAGTATGCTTGAAGGCCAAAGCCTGCAGAAAGCCATTTGGTTTCAACAGAACGCGAGCCACCAAGCCATTACAGCTGCTTCACACAGATGTAATTGGCCCAATTGAAACCCCAACCTGGGACAATCGGCGATTTGTGATCACAGTAATGGATGATTACACGCATTTTTGTGCTGCATTCCTTTTGAAAAGTAAGGATGAAGCCAAGCAAGCCTTAAAAAATTACATCACTAAAATTGAAAACAAATGGTCGACTAAAGTTGAAAAAATACGTCTTGACAATGGAGGAGAGTACGTTTCAAACGACTTCAAAAATTTCTGCGATGTCAAGGGCATAGAGCTTGATTATACACCCCCCCACACCCCTCAATTAAATTCTCACAGTGAGAAACTTGGAAGGACTCTACTCGACAAAACACGGGCACTACTGTTTGACTCTGGCCTGGACAAGGAAATGTGGGGAGAAGCCTTGCTCACCGCAGTTTATTTGCAGAATCGAAGCCCAACTAAAGCTGTAAAGACCACGCCAGCTGAACTATGGTTCGGAAAAAAGCCTGACCTCTCAAGACTCCAAATTTTTGGGTCATCGTCGTACTCAAAAGTTCTAACTCACACGAAAAAGTTAGACCAGAAAGTTGAAAAGCAGATTTTTGTGGGCTACACGAGCAACGCTTACCGTCTGTGGAATCCAGTAAAACGTAAAATCACAGCTTCTAGAGATGTTTACTTCGATAATTCCCTCATCCTTAAAAACCAGTCCAAAACTAAAAAAATCGTCCATCTTGATATTGATGGAGATACATCCTCAGAAGAGTCAACTGGCGAAGCCTCTGAATTGGAAGAAGAAATTTCCTCGGAAAGCCTTGAAGAATCTGGGGAAAGTTCTGGTGAAGAAGAACAAGAACAAATCAACACGTCGAACTATGAAGAGGCCACATCAGACCAGGACAGCGAAGATGATAATACCCTGATCCCTGTTGGAACACCAAATAAAAACCAAACCCCAAGTAAAGCCAAAACTCCGATCGAACCCCCAGCTCGAGTTGATCAGGGGCAGCTATCTGACTCCGCAAGAAAATCCAAACGAACCAAGGCCATGCCTAAAAAACTGATGGACTATGAATTGGATTTGGATGAACTTGACGATTCTCAAAGCGCACTTCTAACATACTCAGACGCAGTTTTGGGAAGTGAAAAGGATTTTTGGCTCCAAGCCATTGCTGATGAGAAAAAGTCCTTAATTAAGAACAAAACATGGACTCTGGTTGATCGGAAAACTGCAGGCAACCAAAGAGTTCTTTCGAACCGATGGGTATTTCGAATCAAGGACGATCAAAAGTACAAGGCACGACTCGTCGCAAGGGGTTGTGAGCAAAAACTTGGATCTAATGATGAAACATTTAGCCCAGTTGTAAGCAGTGATGCTCTGCGACTAATCCATGCCTTGATTGCGACTAAAAACTACCATGTATCAAAATTTGATATTAAAACGGCTTTCCTGTACGGAAAACTGGAAACCCCTGTATACATGGAGGTGCCACAAGGTTTTGAAAATCCTAAAAATAAAATATGTCGCCTTGAAAAGGCCCTGTACGGTTTAAGAGAAGCGCCCCTCCGATGGAATAAGCGTTTTAAAGAATTTCTCACTAAAAGCGGTTTAAAGGCTCTAAAACACGAACCCTGCATATTCAAGAACTCAGATTCTACACTGTATCTGGCGATTCACGTAGATGATGGGATTTTGGCGTCTGACAGTGATGTAAAAATCTCAAGACTTCTTGCACAGTTAACTCAGGAGTTTGAGATGTCAGCTGTAAAAAATCCGAACACATTTTTGGGTCTGGAAGTCACTCGTCGAGCAGATGGTTTAAAAATCGCACAGCCAGAATATGCAAAACAAATATTAAAAAAGTTCGGAATGGCCAATTCCAAATCAGCTTCAACTCCATTCATGAAACCTTCTCTAGAAAATGACAGCCTAGTTACAGAATTTCCATTCAGAGAAGCCGTCGGCAGTCTTCTATATATTTCCACAAAAACTCGGCCTGACCTGGCCTACGCAGTGGGAATGAGTAGTCGACGAGTTGAAAACCCAACGAAAAATGATCTTCAAAACCTCAAAAGGACTCTGAAGTATTTAAGGGGCACGATACCAGCTGGCATCCATTACTCAAGAGGCTACAACGAAGAGATCGTCGCATTCTGTGATTCCGACTACGCCGGAGACCCTGATACCAGAAAAAGTACCTCAGGCTACATCATATACTATGCAGGCGGTCCTATCAGTTGGTCATCGAAGAAACAGCCTATCGTCGCCACTTCCAGCACTGAGAGTGAGTATATAGCTGCAGCCGAATGTTGTAAAGAAGTAGTTTACCTGAAAAATTTATATGAAGAACTTACGGGTAATAACATTAAAGCTACACTTAAAGTTGATAACCAAAGTGCTATAAGTCTGATTAAGAAAGGTAATTTTAGCCGTAAAAGCAAGCACATCGATGTTCGTTTTCATTATATAAAAGAATTGATTGAAAATAAAACTGTGAATATTGAATATTGTCCTACGGACAAGCAAACAGCAGATCTGCTCACTAAGCCACTTGGGCCTACAAAATTCGGCCAATTTCAGAAACAAATGGTTAAATTCTAAATTAAAAATATATCTAAAAATAATATAATTGTTGTAATGTCTATAAAAAACTAAAATGTCTGAAAACTGTGATGATTTATATCTATGATTATTGTGTTATGTGATAAGAAAATAATTCCTGAAAATCTTATTTTGTATAAATTGTCGTTTCTTGCCTATTTAAGAGAGTTAAAATTTAATGTTAAAATTTAATGTTAAAATTGAATTTTCCCAACAAACTTATGAGACTGCTAGTTAAAACAAGACTGCGTGTTAAAAATGTGATGATTGATGAAATATCTAATGAAAGTGCTAAGCAATGATCTCGAACAAATTAAATTGTTTTGTGAATAAGTTATGGATGTTGATGTATTATCTTGATCTCTGAAGCATACACTTATCAAAATTTATTCCTTAAAATTGAATACTTGAGTATTGTTTAAATGTTTGAGATATATTTTGTTGACTAACATATGTCCTCAATTTTTTTTGAAATTTTAAATACTTACATACCAATTACAAAATTGAGAGAGGTATGTTGGTCGTAATTTTGTAACTTAGCGGGCTCGACCCGATTAATTTCTAATTGGCTGAAACGGCGACGGCCATGTTTGATCTCAACCAATGAGCCGAATTAAAGATATCACCTTCAGGATTAATTATGCTAAAAACCACATGCGTTTCTTTCCTCAATAAAACAGTAAAACTGAAGTTCCGGTTGTTTCATTTATACTAAATTCAACAGTTTGACCCCCCCTGCAGGAAATGGCGAGATAAGATTTGAACCTTTGAGGTAAGAGGAGAACGAGAATCCGGCCTCAGAAGGACCAGATCTTAACTGCCCCCCCCCCCCCCCCCCCACGTTCGTTGGAGCATACCTGAACTACCTGACCGTCAAGACCGCCGAGTCGTGCGTTCTCAAACTACTCCAACACCCGGGCTCAAGCGTTTTGACGCCCCACGAGGGGTCTCTGACAACGAACGCGTGACGTCACGACGCTCAAAACTTCAAACGGAGACAACCCCCGACGGAAAAATATTCAACCGCTCGAAAGTTGTAAAGTGCTTGATTTAAAGCCCGGCGAAGGTTCTTAAAAACAATTCACCAGACTCCCCCGACCCGAGCATTTATTTTCTCTTTGGGGGTTTTTCACCTTCAAAAGAGTCCAAACAGTCAAGCCCCCGTCGGATAATAAATAAGCCGATAGGAAAAGGCGCGAGAAGAGATAAATAAATAAATACATAATCCGCGCTTATTTCGAGGTTTGCGGGGACGAGAAAATGACGTCATCGGTGACGTCAACAAAAACCCGTCTAAACCTCGGTCTGCCTCTGAACTATTTAACGTTTGCAACGTAAATTAAGAACCGCGTCAAAATAATGGCCACTTTGTTGCCGTCCGAAGCAAAAAATAGCGTTTTATAACCCTTTTTGGAAGCTGAAAATCGATTTTAAATTTTCCACCTCAAAAAATGACGGATAGAACTCCATATTTTCGACCGTGATCAGTTTTTTGCTTATATTTAAAAAACTAAGCGTGGAAATATCGCATGTGCAAGAAGTGGACAAAATTTTCATATTATGACAGTTGACGCCTGAGAAATGACTATTTTTCAGCACGCTCTAACGGCCTTATTAGTGGTCTTATCTTCAACTGTAATGTATGCATTTTGTAGACAATTTTGCTCACTTTAATATTGCAAATGAAGTGTTTCGAGGAAAACCCCTTAGTTTCCGAGATATAAGCTGAAAACCTGCAAAACTTCTTTTTTTTCAGTTTTTCGCTTATATCTCGAAAACTAAGCGTTTGCTGTGAAAACGCACTATTTTCAAAATGAAAGAACACAAAATTTCCTACAAAATAATTATATTACATTTGAAGATCGGACCGAAAGTAAGGCCGTTAGAGCGCGCTGATAAATTGACACTTTTTCGCAATTTGCAAAAAACTTGAAAATCCCTGTTTCGCCCCTCCGTGTGGTGTCGAAATACCAACTTCGCATTACTGATTATGAAAGAAGAAAAAAAAAACTGGCCAATTATCAGCGCACTCCAAAGGCCATACCTACTATTGGTTCAATCTGCATACATGTATTTTGTAGGAAATTTTGTTTACTTCATCGAGCGAAGCGAGGCCAACCACTTTCTTAGACAGGGGGGCTCGCTTCGCTCGCCCAAGTGAAAGTCGCTCAATGCGCTCAATTTAAGGGGCGTAAAATTGGCCGGGGAATAGGAGAGAGAAATCGTCTTTCCACACACCTGAATATATCCGAAATTAGTGTGGAATGAACCGTTTCCCAAAACTTCCCCCCCAAAAGTTTCCCCACCTCACAACGTTGCCAAGGTCCCTGGCACCCTCTGTTCTCCCGTTCTTTCCATTGTTCCGAGGTCCCTGGCAACTCTCCCAAGACGTGCGCCGGATCTCTTCAAATCGTTCAAATTAAACTCGCCGTCTAAATTCGCTCATCGTCGGAAGTCGTTTTTTTCGGGATTTCGTATAAAAATTCGGATCTCTAGGTAGGATACGGAGGAAAGCCGACTCAAACGGACCGTTAACAACGATGAATTGAAAAGAAATTAGTTTCACGAATTTCGCGCAACGCGCTTATCGGACGTAAAGTTGGCCGAGGAATCCAAATTCGAGGAAAAAAATTAGGGGTTCCCATTTAAAATAAGAACGTTGGGCGCAAATACGCCTATTCGCCTGTTCTCAAACCCCCTAACGACACTTAAACGGGATCCCAAACCCATAGAAATAATCGGCGTATTTTTATCGCTTACCGTTTAGGAGGAGTAGGCTCGTGACACACTCAGACACGGTGAGAATTTGTGGTATAGACAAGCCGCTCCGGCTCGCTTTACTCGCCTATCAACTTTTTTCTTTTTTTTTTCCAGTTTTTCGCTTATATCTCGAAAACCGAGCGTTTTTCGACAAAACACACTATTTGTGAAATGAAAGTACACAAAATTTCCTACAAAAAGCATATATTACATTTGAAGATCGGACCGATCGTGAGACCGTGACAGCGCGCTGAAAAACGTCCACTTTTTCGCAATCTGCAAATACCTGGGAGACCCCCTTTTTCTTGTTACTAACGCCGATTTTCCCAAAACTTGGGAAAATATGCCCGAAAATATGCATATTTAATATGCCCGAGATGTATAGATCACATTAGTCAAGTTATCGACCGCCAGGGAAGCTCATCAAGTTCGTCAATTCGACTAACGTGACCACATCAGAAAAAAAAAAAAAAAACTTGCCTATTTTCAGCGCGCTCTAACGTCCAACGAATTGTGTATCCTTTAGTTTTGCATCTGGAAGTGTTTCGAGGAAAAACGCTTAGTTTTCGAGTTAGAAGCGAAAATTTCGACCATATTTCAGTTTTTCGCTTATATCTCGAATACAAAGTGTTTTTCCTCGAATATAAGGACGTAAGTTATCGCCGTTATTTCTGCGCATGCGCGAAATCTCGAGTTACGTCGACCGTAACTCATCGCGGTTAGGCAAAAAGTGGCTTTAGGAACTCTCTAATATTATTTCGACGTTCTCAGCCGGAAAATGGTCGACAGTCTTGGGATTTCACTTCCCTTAACGAAGGTTCTTATTCATTATCGCGCTCTTATCGTTTTCCCAATTTCCGAAAAGGAAAGCCCCCCCCCCCCCCCCACTCAAATCTGTTAGGTTTCCAAAATGAGGGGGGGCACTAAAAGTAGGTTCTCGGAAAGATTTTATCGCGGAGAAAATTATTCAAAAGGAAAAACTGGGGGGGGGGGGGATGAGTGGTGGGGGCTCTCTTCGTATTAATCAGTGTTTTCTGACACAATAAAGTTCCCTTCCCCAGTTATAAAGGACCTCGTCATCCTTGTCTTGTCTGGAAAATACCCAAGACCCCCCCCCCCCCCCCCTCCTCCACCGCAGCTCCACGTTTTTTCCCCAACCGCTCCATTACGGAGTTTCCCGTCGAAACTGTATCTGTATTGTGTAACGCAATTTGTAACCCCCCTCCATTCACCCGGCCCTCCACCGTCTTCCGATACATTTTTGTATTGTTCCAACGTTTCTGAGCGGGAAATAGCTTCGGGGTACTGTCGTTTTTTTTTTTTTTTTTTTTTTTTTTTTTTTTTTTTTTTTTGCTCCGTTGACGTCAAACGGAATAACGTTACCGAACCGAAATTACGTCGACGTTAACTTTGTTTTTAGTCATTAGCGGTCTGAAAGAACTCCCGACGACGGGTAGCTTTCTTTTCATACGTAATTATTCCGTCGCTGACGTTTTTTTTCTCCCTCTCTCTCAGCTTCAGAGGGGGTGGAAAAACTCGGAGGAAAAGTCCGAAAAAGTCAGAGCTTTCACATTTCATACGGATACATAAATACATAGTTATGTGTGATTATGTTTTGAATTTGTACCCAACTAATGTGACTTTTTTTTTACTCAAACTGCTCTGCTGATTTGATATCTTCATTGGTTATTCAGCTGATTTGGCTCCTCCCTCACTGCAGTCCAGGAGCCGGGTAGAATAATCTGCCTCGAGCTGATAAGTATTTTGAAGTTTTTGAAATTTTCACAGGTCACTCAGGGGTTCTCTGGGATGTCAATGCTAAGTTTTCGACCTCGTAGACCCTGTGCTAACTTGGGGAGGGGGGAAAACCGCGATTTTTCCGTCCTTTTTTCGGTTATTTGTGAATATCTCGAAAACTATTGCTCGTAGAGAAATTCACTCGGTATACCATTAAAAAGTTCATTAAATTTCCTTTCGATTGCACTACCTACGTTTTTATTTTGGTCCAATAGGTACCAAACTATGGCATTTTGAAAAATGCCACATTTTTCAAAATGTAAATGTTAGCGGAAAAAAGGGCGTTTCCGCACCCATAAAATACACTAATCATCATCAATCGAGTATTCAACGTATCTACGTATACCGCACGTAGTAAGCATACCCTTTCGACACCCCCCCCAATTGTGTAAAATTGAAGCGTTTTGTGGTTTGGCGGGAAGATACAGCTATGTTTGGGTTTTGGGCTGTTCGCGTTTTCGGAGGTTTCAGGACGAAGAGCGCCGTTTAAGCTGCTGACATCAGAAACCACTCGAGCCGCTGAGACTCGAACATCCCCGCTGAGACTCAGCCCTAACCTCGACACGTCTTTCCTTTTTAAAGCCTCACAGCCCTTAAACCTCTTCGAAGCTCTGAAAACAAAATCACCACAATAGGAAACATCACGCAAGAAAGTGATTTTCATCAACGTGCAACACTTTGGTTTCTATTTATGGCTGTGCTCTCAAAAAGGTTTCCGAGGAAAGTAGCGTTGTAGGTTTTATAACAGTATTATTTTCTATGATTTTTGGGTCGCTGGATCTGAAACTGAAGTTTGTCACCTCGACAATCGAATAAACCTCGAAATTGTGGACTGTATTTTGGTTTTTTGTTTATATCTCGAACACCCATTATTTTTCGTTGAAACACACTACGTGCAAAAGTGGACACAATTTTCTAAAAAATGCATGAATTAAAAGTGAAGCTCAGACCAACAGTAAGGCCGTTACAGCACGCTGAAGCTGGCCATTTTTCAGCTCTAACGGCCTAATTATTGGTCTGATCTTTAACTGTAATTACAGTTAACATAAGCATTTCGTAGGTAATGTCGCCTACTTTAATATTGCAAATATATACTCGAGTGTCAACATGTTATCATAGAAAACAAAAAATAAGCGCTGTACCTAAGTTTTAACATGTATCACCTACACTGAGAGAAAAAAAGGGCCTATTCTAGGTTATTTTTCCATTTTTTTCTAGGTTAAATGCTGCCAACCTAGATTTTTTTTTGGTTTTCATTCTAGAGCGGAACAATTTAGTCTAGGTTGAATATCATTTAACCTAGATTGAAAATACTGGTGAAGTTACCGTCCTAAAAATGCAAACAACCAAGATTTAAAATGCGCCACCCCCACACTTAAGTTCTGGGTTAAGTTCACGGTGTGTGCCGCCTCCTCCATCCATTTACAGTCTAGGTTAAAAACATTAATGTCTTGGTTGTCTCACCCTGGTATTCAATGTTTTTCACTTTCGTAGACGGTTGATTTACCCTAAAACGAAAACGTTCTCACCCCACCTCAAACAATTTACCATGGCGCGTTAACATAGAACCCTTTTTTCTCTAGGTTGTGCCCCTTTATTTACGAGGTTGTTTCAATTACTATCCCTGTTGTAACAGTTAAATTTCTAGGTAGCTTCCTATTCTTTTCAGGTTGGTCCTAATAAATTACTAAGTGGTCCACTTTTCTTTCTAGGTTTGCTCCACTTCCAGGTTGGTTCTATCAACTTCAACTATCTTTCTGGGTTGTCTCTGTTTCCAACTCAGTACAAAAATTTGAATGTCACGTCATAATATGACTGCACATAGTGACAGAAAATATATGATTATAATTTAACATAGATTTGGCCTCAACCCCACTGGGTAAATAGCAGGGGTGCCAAGACAACGAGAATTAACGCCTACAGTGGCGCTCTCCGGCCTGGAATTTATCGAATGAATTACAATCACTGCTTTTTAAACCTAAAACTATTTGTGGTACTACGGTAGTTTTAACCGAGACTGAAAGTCTAACTTTTTCATCTGGGTTGTTACCTAAAGTAACAATCTCGCCTTTTAAATCTCTCGGTTGTTTTCAGTTGTACAACGGAGACTTTAATGGAGGGGAATTATATGGAAGGTCAAATCATTCGATTCTAGGTTACCCCACTTAAAAGTCAAAGGTAGGTAATATATTTTCTAGGTCGTCACAATGTCAACCTAGACCAAATGTGAAGTTCACATTCGGTCTAGGTTGACACTTTTTTATTCCAGGTTGTGGTCAGAGGGCGGGTAATAACAGATTAGGTTGTTTCTATATGGGTCTAGGTTGTATTAATATTTTTCGATGTTACTTTAACCTGGACCTATTTTTTTCCAGGTTGAATCAATTGATTCTAGGTGGTTTCAATTTCTTTTCGAGGTTATTTCGGATTTAGCCGAGCCACTAAAAAAATCTTTTCTCTCAGTGTAGTATCAAATCAATATTGTTAATAAGTTAAATAACTTATTTAATATTACCTAAATAATAATTTAATATTAAATAACTCCAAGTAAATTTAACTTGGAGCAATAAAATCCTCAGAAAAAAAATCCATTTTGAGAAGTGGGCGAACATCCGCCTTGACTCTTCTGAGTTGCTTCATATCTTTAGGGGCTGAAGGTTGCAGGCGATTTTCGTCTTGATTGATCGTATTATTTGCGATGTTGTACCCAGGAGATTAATATTTGTTAGGGAAAACTTGGCAGGCACTCCATTGGTCACTCCAAATGGAATATTCCTAATAGGATATCCTTTTGAATTGGTACAGAACACCGTCAGCCTCGAAAGCAGTGAACAATCGCTCACTCTACAAAAGGTATCTTATGATAAGCTGATTTCAAGTCTATTGTGCTGAAGTAGTTGCTCTGAGCTCAATATCTTCTCGATTTTCTGAATAGGGTATGCATGTAATTGAGTGTAGCCGTTGATGGTTTGGGAGCAATCAATGCACATTCTCTTCTTTCTGACTCCGCTCTTGACAAGGACCTGCGCTCTCCATAGAGATGTTCTCTTCAACCACGTCTTCATCGATTAGGTTTTGAAATTCTGATTTAATGAAATCTGCATCTTTTGTTGAATAATGGCGAGATTTTATTGCGATGGGTATGCAATCTGGCAATAAATTCGTCAAGAGAGATACAGGCGGGACAGCAGCTGCGGCAATATGGCAAATCAAGAGTGGCTCTTTTGGACCTCGAGTAAGTTGTCGTTTTTGACGAGTTTCAGTACAAAGTAGGCCCAGCCGACAGGGCTCAATAATCAGAGCAGAATGTATACAGCTATAGCTTTTATAGGTTCTTCATAAAAACGGTGGACGAAATGGAAAAATTTCTAAAAGGGGTTCAAGTTACAGTTTTTCGTGACGACAAATACGGTTGACCTCCAGCAGTAAGACGTCCTTGTCGTAAAATTGAAACAAGCTTGTAATAGCAATTTTGGAACTGGCGATGAGCGATAGGATACTTACGGTTTGTGAATACCATGGCGGAAAAAAAAGGGGAAGGCCATCCATCATGGTGGTTTAGAGCGGAGGCGTGGAGGGGAAAGCTTGTCCCGAAGATCTGCCGAGTGAAGAATTGCCATGTAGGAGTACGAGACCTGAAAAAGGAGGAGTGTAATGGTATCCAGTAATAGGCCTCCAGGAAACTCCCGCCAGGAACGCTATCCCGAAAAAGATTAATTTGAGGTAAAGTGATGAATGTGGGTCGTACGAGGACGCCACAATGGCCGGTTCGAGGGAGGGTTTTCCTTTTCAAAGCGAGCAGGCCCTTCTCCCCTTTTCCTCTCCGCCGCTCTCTCTCTCTCACTTCTAAAGCTCCTGTCTTTCTTCTTTCGACGTCTTCCGGATTAAATCCGGAAGAAAAATCCCTTTCCGACGTCCCACAAATCAATGTCTCCGTAACCTTGCCGCCCAAGCTCCTGCTGGTTTCCATCACACGGTGACGAACACTTCAAATAGCAGCTATTTACTGCAGCTTGGAAATTTTCCAGGTTGTCGGCATATCATGGGTTTCTCTATAATAAGTAGGTACATGAGTAGTGGTTCACCTAAATGTCAATACCGAGCTCCTTCCCCCATGCGGCAGTGTTGCAATTCTGGGGCGACCCCCCTTGCTTTTTCTTTAAGCAAAGAACATGTTTTAGCCGTGACCTAACTGCCCAAAAACGTTAGTCTGTGCAGGAACCACGGGCGAGTCAGGTTTACATAATACGTAATATACGTTAGGCCACTAGTTCGGCATTCTCACCTGTCGTACGTTAGGCCACTAGTTCGGCGTCCTCACCCGTCTTACCGTTAGGCCACTAGTTCGGCGTCCTCGCTTGTCTTACAGTTAGGCCACTAGTTCGGCATTCTCACCTGTCGTACGTTAGGCCACTAGTTCAGCATCCTCGCTTGTCTTACAGTTAGGCCAATAGTTCGGCTTCCTCACCTGTCGTACGTTAGGCCACTAGTTCAGCATCCACGCTTGTCTTACCGTTAGGCCACTAGTTCGGAATTGACTCATGTTTCACCATCAGGCCTTACGTAGGCATCAGGCCTTTACGTAGGGTTTTTAAGACATGCTTTGCCACCATCAGCAGGGAAGTGCTATGCTACAAGCTGCTGACAATCAGACTCCCATCAAAACTGGTTAGAGCCTGTACACCAACAGTAGAGCGGCAGTGATGGTCGGTGAGGGGATCACGGACCACTTTGAGGTGGAAAACGGGTTAAATCAGGGATGCCTGGTTAGTCCAATCGCATTCTTCTTGTTCCTAAACGACTCGGTGGAGGAATTGCCACACTGAGAGAAAAGAGAAAATCGCCTGCAACCTTCAGCCCCTAAAGATATGAAGCAACTCAGAAGAGTCAAGGCGGATGTTCGCCCACTTCTCAAAATGGATTTTTTTTCTGAGGATTTTATTGCTCCAAGTTAAATTTACTTGGAGTTATTTAATATTAAATTATTATTTAGGTAATATTAAATAAGTTATTTAACTTATTAACAATATTGATTTGATACTACACTGAGAGAAAAGATTTTTTTAGTGGCTCGGCTAAATCCAAAATAACCTCGAAAAGAAATTGAAACCACCTAGAATCAATTGATTCAACCTAGAAAAAAATAGGTCCAGGTTAAAGTAACATCGAAAAATATTAATACAACCTAGACCCATATAGAAACAACCTATTCCGTTATTAAAAAATTTCGGAATAAAAAAGTGTCAACCTAGACCAAATGTGAACTTCACATTTGGTCTAGGTTGACATTGTGAAGACCTAGAAAATATATTACCTACCTTTGACTTTTAAATGGGGTAACCTAGAATTGAATGATTTGACCTTCCATATAATTCCCCTCCATTAAAGTCTCGGTTGTACAACTGAAAACAACCGAGAGATTTAAAAGGCGAGATTGTTACTTTAGGTAACAACCCAGAAGAAAAAGTTAGACTTTCAGTCTCGGTTAAAACTACCGTAGTACCACAAATAGTTTTAGGTTTAAACAACAGTGATTGTAATTCATTCAATAAATTCCAGGTTGTTTCTACGGTACGCTAAGCGGCCGCAGAGAGCGCTGTAGGCGGTGGGCGTTAATTCTCGTTGTCTTGGCACCCCTGCTATTTACCCAGTGGGGTTGAGGCCAAATCTCTGTCAAATTCGAATCATCTAATTTCTGTCACTATGTGCAGTCATATTATGACGTGACATTCAAATTTTTGTACTGAGTTGGAAACAGAGACAACCCAGAAAGAAAGTTGAAGTTGATAGAACCAACCTGCAATGGAAGTGGAGCAAACCTAGAAAGAAAAGTGGACCACCTAGTAATTTATTAGGACCAACCTGAATAGAATAGGAAGCTACCTAGAAATTTAACTGGTACAACAGGGATAGTAATTGAAACAACCTCGTAAATAAAGGGGCACAACCTAGAGAAAAAAGGGTTCTAGGTTAATGCGCCATGGCTGTAAATTGTTTGAGGTGGGGTGAGAACGTTTTTGTTTTAGGGTAAATCAACCGTCTATGAAAGTGAAAAACATTGAATACCAGGGTGAGACAACCAAGACATTAATGTTTTTAACCTAGACTGTAAATGGATGGAGGCGGCGGCACACACTGTGAACTTAACCTAGAACTAAAGTGCATTTTAAATCTTGGTTGTTTGCATTTTTAGGAAGGTAACTTCACCAGTATTTTCAATCTAGGTTGAATATAATTTAACCTAGACTAAATTGTTCCACCCTAGAATGAAAAAAAAAAAAAAAAACAATCTAGGTTGGCAGCATTTAACCTAGAAAAAAATCGAAAAATAACCTAGAATAGGCCCTTTTGGTTTATTATTCTTGGAATAATACACCTATGTTTTCGCGACGCGGGTCGACGACTCCGATCGGCCTCAAAATTTGACATTATCCGTTTCAAGAGGTCTACATTCAAAATCCGAAATGTCCGTCCGCCGTCCGCCGTACGCCGTCCGCCGTCCGGGCCGTTTTTGGCAGTAGGAATTTTTTTAAAAATCTGAAATTTTGGCAAAATACTTGGGTTACCATCTAGTTGTGCCCGCAAGGTTTTCAGTCCGATCGCCCAAACCCGTGGGGCGCTATGGGGCTAAAATGGGGCTACAGGAGGGGTGTTTTGAAGGCTTTTAGCTATGGGATCGAGTTAGGTGTCGTTTTCGAAGTATTTTTGGACGTAGAATCCATTTTTGGGGGTCCCGGAACGATCCGATTTCACTGTGGCGTTCTATAGGGCTTTCATGGGGCTAAAAATGGGATTTTTGAAGGATCCCAAGAAGTTAAATATTTTTCGAGTAAAAATTAAAGAATTTTTGAAAAAACACATTTTTGAAAAAAAAATCCCCCCCAAAAAATTTTTTTTGAAATATAAAAATCCAATAAAAAATTTTTTAATTTTTTTTATTGACAGAATTAAATGTCTGTACAAGTATTTTTCTCTCAGTGCATGTGGAATTGATGTACAGGACACGAAGATAGGCATAATTGCATTATAATTGCATACGCCGTCGCCTCCTGATGCTACCCATCTCAACGGAGAAAACCCACAAAGGAGCTCATAGAGCAATTCGAGGCTGACGACGAGCTGAAGAGTGAGCAGCGAATTCTTCCCACTTCCTATGGTACAAACGACTAAGCCGCAATGTCAAATGCGCTGATATGACGACAAACAATGAGGTCGGTCTCACAAGAAGGATAATCAAGATACGAGCAGAGCAGCTGAACCTGAATTACACGCTGGACTCGGCCGCACACCCATCAGTTCAACAATCTGGTCATTAATAAAATTTATTTCATTTAATGAAACCGTATCGTTGGTCGTACGACGATTACGTAATCATGCAGCGGATCGCATTCCAGTGTGGGTGCGGCATATCAACCAAGGAGGTCAACCATGACTATTTCATGCAACCGCGACCTCTCATCCACAATTACCAACCAAATTCCGAACATCGTTGAGGGGCATTGAGACTTTTGGAAGGCTCCAAATCATTTTAAACTAATGAATACACGTTATCCTCACGCGATCAAGAGTCGATTTCGGGCCACTTCAATCTGCCTCCTTGATGATCGCCGTGTCCGCCAAAAATTTCATCTCTCGTGGGACCTTCGACTATTGGATGGATAGTTTCAGGCGGCCCACTTGGAAACAGCTATCAATCATTTTAATCTTTTCGGTGTTCGTGCAAATCGACGTCTCGAGGGAGTCACGTGCGTTCTGGTCAAAAGCCATAAACGGCAAGGCTCCGATCTTGAGTGAGTCAACCAGCATGTAGTTCAAACTGGTTTTAATCAATTACAAGCAGTTTCTGGTGAGTAGGAAACAGCCTTCGTGAATCACAAATCGCTGGTCTGTTCAGGGCTTGTATCATAGTTGCTCCACTACACGTGGCACGTAGAAGCTCCAAAAGTGGGAGGAAAAAAAAACACAGGATATTAGTTTTCTGTAAACATTTTGAAAAAAAATACCGAAAATCAGTTTTGGCAAGTAGATGACAGGAAAATGCTCCATAAGTGGTCAAAAAATAGGGGCTGGAGCAGTTGACAGGGAATTGGGATGATGGTGGGCTGTTGTTGTCAATTTATTCAGAAGGGCTCGCCCCCTGCCAGGGCTGTGCATTTCCTGCCATCCGCAAGCAGAAGCAGTGGGGCCGAGCGTTCTAGCACACTCTTCCAGCAATACGGGCTGGTATCCTAGCTTCTTCTAACCATATGAGGAGAGCTGTCACCACGACCAACCTCGAAACCAACTCCAAAACCGAGGGGGACGGCCAGTGGCATTTCGCAGCAGGCCCACCGAGAGGGGGGGGGGGGGGGGGCAAAGGGGACATTTTGCCCCGGGCTCGGACTTTTGCCCCGGGCTCGGACTTTTGCATGGGGACCCCAGCGGGCCCTAGAAAAATGAGAAAAAAGGAAACAGGGGGAAAAAATGAAGAACAAAAAGAAAAGAAAAAACGCTGCAAATTTCACAATTGGGCTTACTAGCACTCGGACATAAGGCCTCGCTTCGCTCGGCCGACCACTTTATCGGGCATCACCACTTTCTCAGTCAGGGGGGCCTGGCTTTGCTCAGCCAAGTGACATTCGCTCAATGCGCTAAATTTAACGGGCATAAAATTGGCCGGGGAATAGAGAGAGAAATCGTCTTCCCAACCGTTGCCCAAAACTGCCCCCCCCCCCCCCCCCCCCCCCGCCGCCGCCACTTTGTTTCGTATTAAAATGCGGATCTCTAGGTAGGATAAGGAGAAAAATTTTCTCGACCGAAGAATTACAAAAAATAGTTTGAAGAACTCGCATGCGCCAAAAATTTCACGCCATCTAAATTCACCCGCCGATTGTCTCGCCTGAGTTGGAGGACCGAGGCGGGAGTGAGGGCGGAGAGGGTAGGGTGTTGGAGCGGGCTGCCTGGTTCACTCTCCCTCGTTTTCTCAGAAATCGTTCAAATTAAACTCGCCGCCTAAATTCGCTAATCGTCGGAAGTCGTTTTTTCGGGATTTCGTATTAAAATTTGGATCTCTAGGTAGGATAAGGAGAAAATCCCATTTCATTAACGACTGAATTTAGTCCATTAAAGACTGAAGAATTACAAAAAAAATTAATTTGACGAACTCGCGCGCGCCAAAAATTTTGTGCAAAGCACTTATTGGACGTCCAATATGCCAAGGAATAGGAATTCGAGGAAAAAAAATTAGCTAGGTTCCCATTTAAAATAAGAAAGTTCGGCGCAAATGCGCCTACTGGCGCGCATCTCAGGAGGGCCTCAACCCCCCTACCGAATTTTAAACGGGATCCCGAACCAATAGAAAAGTATTTTTATCGCTTACTGGTTAGGAGGAGAAGGCTCGTGACATACCCAGCCAGCCAGCTGGACAGTGAGAATAATTCTAATTATTAGTGGTATAGGTAGATAAAATTATTCTTTGAAATATGTTACTTGTGCAAAAATTAATTCTGTCTGAAAAAAAAAAAAAAAAAAAAAAAAAAAACTGTTTTTAAAACTATTATTTTTTTCGAAATTGTTTAACTCTCGGAAAATATTTGAACTCTTGGGATCCTTCAAAAATCCCATTTGGAGCCCCATAAAAGCTCTATAGATCCCCACAGAGAAATCGGATCGATCTGGGACCCCCAAAAATGGATTCTACGTCCAAAAATACTTCGAAAACGACACTTAATTCGATCCCATACTCAAAGCCCTTCAAAAAACGCCTCCCGTGGCCCCATAGCGCCCCATGGGTTTGGGCGATCGGACTGAAACTAGATGGTAAACCGAGTATTTTGTCCAAATTTCAGATTTAATTTAAAAAAATCTTACTGCCCAAAACGGCCCGGACGGCGGACGGACATTTCGGTTTTGGAATCTAGACCTCTTGAAACGGATAATTTCATATTTTGAGGGCAATAATAGCCAATTACTAGAGTCGTCGACCTCCGTCGCGATTACATAGTTGTATTATTCCAAGAATAATAAACAAAAACGCTGAGTTGCCACTTGGCAGGCAACGTAGTCTTCCGTGTGATTAGGCCTTGTAAAACTCAAGCAATGTGTATCACAATAGAAAAATCGTCAGGATGAGGCGACGGGCGGCGGCAAAGCGGTATGAAGGATGGAGCATCGAAAGGAAAACATCGATGTTCACCATTATTCGTACCATCGCTTACATGGGGGCCCTATGCTCTCTTCTGCCCCGGGCCCGCTTTTTCTCTCGGCGGCCCTGTTTCGCAGCAGGAACGTCCTGCTACAGCATGCAGCCCGAGGATTCCTGGATTAGGAGGGTGGTAGCTCCACGCACTCCACGTTAAAGTACTTTAAGGCCGCTCCAGTCGGAGGCCCGAGTGGGCAAGGTGTCACAACCACTCTACCACTTTACATACCTCAAACACCAAGGTGATAGCCTGAACCTTACAGGGGTATGAGGGAGGAGTGCCGCGTCGGCCAGGAGAGATGAGGAAACGTAAACTCGTATTACCGCGACACACACATTCCCAATTGGCGGCGCTGGTAGTCAACCAGATTAATTGTGGCGCCTAGCCAGGATCGGCAGCAACTCCAAAGCAAAACCCTGCAGTCTCCATTTTCCTTCAGCATCGCGCAGCATTTCTTCGGGCCGCAGGATGCCCCATCACCGTCTCATCTCTTCATACTCAACACAGCTTTCCATCAGATGATCCACAGCTTCAATTTCTCCGCACGCGCACGGCATGTGTTGCTTAAATCCAAATCTGGACAGATTGACGGCAAACTCTCCATGGCCAGTGACGAGTTGTACACGGAGAAAAAAAAGTGCGGTTTTTGTTCGGTAAACCGCTTTGGCGGCCATTTTATAGTATAAAAAACCGCGTGAGCGGTGAAAATCTACCGAACAATTTCATTTTTACCGCCCAATTACCCTTGGTTACCTTACAACTCGATGATCTTACCGAACATTTCTTCTCTGCTACCGAACAATTCAAGAAATCTTACCTTGCCAGAACTAACCGAACAAACGGAGAGCTACATTCACCGAACAACTCGATTATCAACCGCACAAGGAAGCCAGTTCGGTACAAACATACCTCACATGCGAAAAAGTGAAGTAAACGTGTACCGCCCAACTTCTCCATCTACATAGAGAGGTTAATAATTACCGAACATAACACGTGGGCAGTCAAATTTACATTAAATGTCTACCGCCTGCCAAAGGCTGTAAGGTAGATTTCAACCTCACATCGTCAACAGTTTACCGCCCAAGCTCCCTTCCTTTGTGGAGAGGTGATACTTTACCGGTCTATGAAGCTATCGAATATGTTGGGTCAGATTTTCACCTAACATAACACCGTGTCGGTAACTTTCTACCGCCTACCAAAGGCGGTGTGTTTGCGTCAGATTGCTGTGTTTAGAGCGATTTTTTTTAGGTGTGGGGTCATAAATCCCATTCACGAGTACTTGGGAGGTATCAAATTTTCAATGAAAACTAACTGCTGACCATTAAACGGGTCAATTCTTTTTCCCCCGCTTTTTAAATTCAAGGTTAATTTCTACCTCACATCACCAACGTTTTCCCGCCCAACTTTACCCCCTTCACAGAAAGGTTTATAATTACCGAACATAAGACGTGGGCAGTAAATTTCCACCGTACACAAAAGTAAGTGCGGTAAATGTCTACCGTACAGTAGTACCTGAGATAGGCGCTTGGAAGCGCTTGCGTTGGGGCTTTGCTGGGGTTTTCGGCCGAGTGGCGGCCATTAGTATTGATGTGTTTGTCGTTGGTGGCGGTTATAAATCGGTCTAGTGAATTTACTGTTTGGAACATCCGAAAAAGGTAATTATCTTTTGTCAGTTTCGTAGATTTTCAGCTTGTGAGGTGTGTATGATGCTAACATAATGGAGTGCTTGTAATTTTGTTTTTTCATGTTCTCGCATGTTCGACCCAAGGCCCAATTCGATCGTAGACAATGGAATTCCTGTTTCTCTCGTAAAAGACTGAAAGCAGTTTAAAGCATTCAAGAAAATTCAGTTACTGGACACTACTGAAAAGGTACATGTATGAACATTTTGCATGCTTATTCGTCGATACCTAACATCAATGCAAATCAATTGTGATTACAGTTACTCGATACATTTTCAAAATTGGGAAAATGCCTCGGACTACGCGTCGATCGACTCATTTCATCGGTGGGTGTTGACACAATGTCGCTGCAGTGTCGTCCCTATATCGTTCCCATCTAAAGTACCTACCTACGTGTAAGCATTATTCCATGCGTCATTGGTGTATTGCATGAAATTTTTGATGTTTTCCCCTAAGCTGATCTCATGTTTTTATGCCTTCTTAAATCAGATTCACGCAGACCCTTTTCGGATGGTTTGGGGTGGAGGAGCCTCTCCTGAGTTCCAAGCTCGACGAATAAGGTCCCAGAATTGTGGAATTCGTCCGATCATCGAGGTGGAATACCCTTCTATCAGAAGAACCGCTACATCGGGTAAGCTTCAGAGCACACTTCAGTTAGGTATAGTCCCTCAAAAAGTGTTTTTTAATTGGTAGTGTGTCAAGTCCAGAAATCACAAAACCGAATTGTCGGCAATTATTAACAGCATTCCATTTCCACTTGCAGATGTTCATCTGAAACGAAGAGCTCTCTTATGTTTGCTGCCTTACGTCTTCGGCCTGATATGCAAAAAAGCCACCGTCCAGGACCGCCGAGTTGGCCGGCCTGTATCGAAGAAAACCGTCGCACGTGCCTATACCTTTGCACCGCGTATCTGTACCTCAAAGGTAAACCATCATAATATGCAAAATAATATTATATCAACTGTTCAGCAGAGCCAAAAGAAGTTTACGAAATTCATTTATCTTGTCGTGAAGTCCTATGTATCCAAATAACGGTCATGAGCCATCATTTTCAATCTGTTTACTGTTCTCTCATTATGAACATAAGTACAAGTACTTTATGTCCTCCCCAATTTAATGGCTTCTCCCTGTTTTTGTAGCATGTACATACGACATTAAACCAAAATTTTCGGTTTTTTAATCTTGGCCGTTTTGTGCAGTGGAAATGTCTAAAAAACACTGCAAATTTTACACAAATGTTCAATGTTCTTTGATTTATCTAGGTTAGGTAAAATTTAATTCTATGTCAATGAGAAAATAATTAAAATTAAAATGGGATCGTTCCGGGACCCCCAAAAATAGATTCTACGTCTAAAAATACCTACTTGATAAAATAATGATAGGTACTTGATAAATAATTTTAGTTCTTGACAAATCTAGTGGGGTGTCGTGCACCTACTGAAAATTTAAATTATTTGTACTTTAAATGATTTAATAATGTTGGATCATGCCTAAGTTTTAATTTACTGTATCCTTTATCCTTTAATTTACAGTTAATTATAATTTTATACGTTATATTATGTTGTGTATCGTTCTGCGTTGTAATAATATACATGGTTTGTATTCATAACCGAATTATTTTTCTTCCTTAGGTATCCTATCCGTTCGACTCGTGGTTTGATTACTTCACAAATGGGAAGAGGTGCCTCTCAACGTAATTTGAGAGGTAATCGTACCCAAAAAGTGAGGTAATCCCTTGTTGGTGTGGGCGGTAAGTGTACATCAATGAAAGGTAACTCATTGATGTTCATTTACCGCCCAAACCAACAAGGGATTACCTCACTTTTTGGGTACGATTACCTCTCAAACTACGTTGAGAGGTACTTCTTGCCATTTGTTCGGTGATTAGTTACCGCGCATTTTAGGTGTGGAAGGTAACGTTTACCGAACGATATTTGAAATTAGGGAGGTGAATACTGGCCGCACAATTGCGTGTGGGAGGTATTTTTTTACCGCACAATGTTTCTCGAAATTTAAAATGAGAGGTGAATATTCACCGCACATCCGAGTTGTGGGAGGTGATTCTTACTGCGCATTTGAAGTAGGGGAGGTAATTTTACAACCTCACATTAATTATGGAAGGTGAAAATTCACCGCGCACTTTAACTTTGAGAGGTGATAATTTACCGCTCATACTCGAAAAGGTTTGAGGTTGGAAGGTTAAAATTCACCTTACATTTTGGTATGTTCGGTAAGTTGGTGGGACGAAATGAGCGGTAAACATTGCGGGACACAGGGATTACCGAACAATTTAAGTAAAAATGTTCGGTAACATCTCCGATTTTTGAGCAGTAAAACAGTTTTGGTGTTCGGTAGAATCATGAATGAAAATGTTCGGTAATCGGTGGTTTACCTTACATTTTTGCGTTTTTACCTCTCAATTTTTCGAAAAATTGTTCGGTTGACCACCGATTACCGAACATTTTCGTCCAAAATACCGCCATTTTTTTTCTCCGTGTACCCGTTCGTGAAGCGGCACCATCCAGGCCTGCTCTAAACGACCACTCACTTGGTATATGGGTATAAAGCGGTGCACAAGTCTCCCAGGCTCCTCTACGAGCCTACGACGAACGGCATTTCGTGCTTCACTCTTCACAACATCAGCTCCGATATCAAGTCCAACATCTGGAAACCGTTTTCTCCGGCCGTTGCAAATGCAATGCTCGGCGTAACGCCTCAATGCCTCTAATTTGATGGGTAAGACCCCAGCTAGAACAGATGATGGTGGGCTGAGGGGTGTCCAACGGGGACGCGGCTGCCTCCCCCCCCCCCCCACCAAAAAACCCAAAAATCTATATTTCTTTAAGAAAAAACTGCACACTAGATATGGGAAAACGAGCTGTTGGGTCTGAGATCAGGTGGGATACTGTTGGGGGTTGGCTGGCATAGCCTAGTCCAGTCCTAAATATTATTCTTCCTCATTCAGCTTCCCGTCATCTATGAATATTTTTCGACCGAAAAGCGAATTTTTTCGGACGGTGAAATGCGTAGTTGTTGAGGGTCGATGTGGGCCACTGAGCAAATTTTACCCCCTGACCTTTCGTTTTACGACGCATTAATCTTGAAAGGGAAGTAAAGAGAAAACTTCATTAAACTTTTACGTTTCCCGGTTAATCATTTCCCGATGACCTACTTCGAATACAATCAGCGTCTCCCTTTTTTTTTTTTCTTTCAGGAGAGACCTGCCAGGAAAGTTCAAAACTCACTTCAAAATTGAAAAGCTGCCACGAAAAGGAAATTCGGTGTATTTCGTTCACGTAAATGACGTAAATGAGTTTCATATTCAACGAGGTATTTGAAATGCTTTGGTTGACTTAGTAATCACGAGAGACGGGCGGAACAATTAAAGTGAATGAGTAACGATGAGTAAAACCGCTGTACACTATTTTGCAGATTCAAAAAAAAAAAAAAACTCCAGGATCTGGTACAAGATCGTGAGATGAAGTGACCTACCCGCAGATGGTGAGTTGGGTTGTGTTGATGGGTCGACGCCGTCCAACGAGCTCAAATCGTCGGCGAATCAATCGCCAACAGGCTCGTCGACAGGTCGTCGATAACGTCAAACTTGAACGTGAAGGGGGCTTCTCGCCGGGCTGGGGTGGAAAACCACCTTTTCACGGGAAAACCTTTGAAAACCCTTGCGGGCCCCCAACTAGGCGAGAAACCGAGAGTTCTGCGTGAATTTTAGATTTGAAAAAAAAAAAAAAAAAAAACGCCTAACACGATTTGTGGACAAAAGGCATCGAAGTGAGTTGTTGAGCCCCCAAACATCCGTCCTTCTGCTGTGCTCGACCCGACCTAACGGCAACAAAAGTTTGACACTGTACTTGAAACACACGTCAATGGCTAAATTCGGGTCCGGCCCAGCGATAAAACTGACGAATGTGTCAAAAAAGTCAAGAACGAATTTCACCGCCAACACACTCGGAAGTATTACGAGTACGAGCACTCTGACAGGGGGGACCTCTTATGAGTCTATAATAATCCCTGGCGGGATACACAGTATATTTGTGACCCATTAGGTGCCCAGAGAGGGATGTTTCTGTAATAATGATAATTATCATTGAATTCCAGTTTGAAGTAATGATGATGACCTAAAGGTGCCACTTCAAACTGAGATACAATGATAACACAGGTTTACAAAAAAAAGGTCAATCTCAGGCGCCGCAGAAAAAACCATCAAACTCTATGTTTTTTGGGGTGCTGAATCCGAATCCGACCCCCGTTTTTTCCGGTCACGTCCAAATTTTTGAGATATTGGCGATTTTTCGTTTTTTCGACCTTTTTCCGTCTTGAAAATCACCGCTAAACGTGCGGATGCCCAAAAATTCCACAAAAACTCTCTTCTTACTGGAAATTTATCGCTGATTCCGAAAATATATATGAGTTGGTGTCTAAAACCACGAGAAATGTGTGCTTTTGCCAAAAAACGTTGAAAAAACGTGTTTTTTTTTTCAAAACCAAAGTCACGTTTTTTGATACTTTTTACCTTTTAGCGTAAAAACTAAGGCCGTTAATAAAAATTTTCCAACGAGTTCTTGTAGGTAGATTGTTTCTGCGTCGAATGGGACCAACCGTGATTCTTTACCTTCCATAATAAGGGAGCTATGATTTTTCAAAGTTTCTACCCACTTTGGCCATGTCGTAGAACATGAACTCCTGGAGTCGGCAATGCAACTTGATCACAAGAAAACCTTGTTCCGAGGAATATATTGGACTCGGAGGCATCAATTCAGACCGACTCAAAGATGGTTTTATTCATCAAGAACTCACGGAATTGCACTTGAAGCCCTGAAAAACAAGTGCCCAGAAACTTTGAAAAATCATAGCTCCCTTATTATGGAAGGTAAAGAATCCCGGTTGGTCCCATTCGACGCAGAAACAATCTACCTACAAGACCTCGTTGGAAAATTTTTATTAACGGCCTTATTTTTCACGCTAGAAGGTAAAAAGTATCAAAAAACGTGTCTTTGGTTTTGAAAAAACCACGTTTTTTCAACATTTTTTGGCAAAAGCACACATTTCTCGTGGTTTTAGACACCAACTCATATATATTTTCGGAATCAGCGATAAATTTCCAGTAAGAAGAGAGTTTTTGTGGTATCCGCACGTTTAGCTGTGACTTCCAAAACGGAAAAAGGTCGAAAAAACGAAAAATCGCCAATATCTCGAAAATTTGGACGTGCCCGGAAAAAACGGGGGTCGGATTCGGATTCAGCACCCCAAAAAACCTAGAGTCAGATGGTTTTTTCTGCGGCGCCTGAGATTGACCTTTTTTTTGTAAACCTGTGTAATCCAACAGCAAAAAAAGGTATAAGTACCTACATCAAAATGAAAATGGAAATTCGTCGCCTTCTCTCATATATACTTGTTTTGGGTCTGCTGACTCAGGGACCGCGAATACAATGAAGGCTATGCGAATTACAATTTTTTAGAGTTCTGGTTGATCTCATTCGACGCTGGAGAGTCTAAACTTTCAAATGGTTGCCCTCGATATCTTTTGGCAGGCCCATTGGAGTCAACAAAAACAAAAATGTAAGTGAAAAATAGGCAAAAAATCTACAGTTGTCTCTCTCTACAATCAATAGGTTTTTGGGGGAATAAGGCTCGCCACCTATTGGGACAAGTATGGCGGGTCTGCTAACCAGGTGTCAAGTCTGCCAACGGATGGTTCAAGTCTATGGCACCGACAGAAGAAGAAGGTGGTCGAGGTCCAATTCCTAATGCACGTCTTATCACTGCGTCTTCTTGGGGGGGTCGTGGGGAGGGGGGTGGACACAATCCCACCGCCCCTTGGACAGGTCTGGGAGGGGATTGGGGGAATTGATACTTTCCCTCCTCTCATCATTAGCCCCCAAGGCCGCCAGATCGCGTGGCTAGTTTACCATTCTCAGCAAATGAAAGCATGCTTTTTACGGGTCCACCAGAAAATGTTTATCACCGTCTGAGGTCCCAAGAGAGGTTGTTACAGTGTAAACTTTGTTCCTCAGAACATGCGGCCTCGGCTGCCTTCGCCACGGGAGCCTCTGCTTGGATTCACATAAACTTTCAAAAGTTCAGAGGTGGACTGTCAACCGACAAGACAGGATTGACATTTGGTCAAACATTGGTGTTCGTCACCTAACACACACACCCTACTCTATAGATTACTGTAATAGGAAAGCTTGGTATCATCGGAGCTCTCGAGAAAATAATATTTATTATGAGTTTTAAAGATTTGACTTTTAGATAAATCTTTTTTGTAAAATGATAAAATCATAAAAATGATGATAAATCACCATTACAAAGGGTATATTTTCGAGAAGAAAATCGAGAAAATAATATTATGAGATTATAAATTAAATCATTATTTATCTAATAAATAATGATTATTACCTATTATAATAATTTTTTTCGATTTTTCGCCTTTGTTGGATTTCATGTCGCACTTCATTTGTTAGAATTTCCTCCTCATGAAAAGGACGAATTTCGAGGCCGATCAACATAATTTGATGATTGTTGACCCCCGTCGTGAAAACTTGGGCGGATAACTCAGATGATAAACCAAAAGCCCCACCCCCCTCCTACACCACCCGGGGAAAAGCGATGACGTCATCTAGTTGGTAGCCCCTGGAAATACGTCGTAACACCCACCTCTACCGCCCCTCTTGTCACTTTAGTGGGGGAAAACCCGCTGGAAAATGTCTCGTCGGGTGGGGAGAGGAGGTCCCGGCTGATTTTCCCCTCCCCGCTCAATATAATTTCCCCCCTGTGGGCGAGGGGGAAAAGCGCATGCGGACGTCGATCGCCCCACATTATTTTCTGGGTTACACCTTTACTACGTCTTCTGGTGTTCTCCTCCCGCCGACGCTTTCCCGGTGAATTTTCCTTGCATTTCCTTCAAAAACACCCGCCACGCCCATTTTCCCGGATGAAAGTTCGGGCTCTTCGAGCCTTAACACGAGTGCTTTGCCTGCTATACCGATTTTGGTTTATTATTCTTGGAATAATAGGCCTATGTAATCGCGACGGAGGTCGACAATTCAGATTGGCCTCAAAATTTGACATTATACGTTTCGAGATGTCTAGTTAAAAAAAAAAAGACGATTTCAGACGAAGTAGTCTATTTCCACGATAAATAAAATAACAACTTGTAGACGCGTTTCGGTTTACTAAACCATCATCAGTACAATACAGAATGAGGAAGTTGTGAGAAGTTCCTTATATACAAAAGTGAATGTGCCTTCTTATGGGCGTGGCATTAGAAAGGTGGCAAGAAAAGAGAATGTGAAAGGCAAATAGGTGAAAGGAGAACTCACAGGAAAATATCGATTAGAGGGGAACGCCTAATTACATCCAGGTCATTTACTGATATTCCTAAATTGTAAACTTTCTGAATTTCCAAAGATTCTAAAGCATCTAGTTTTGGACCTTTTTGGCAAACATGAGCTATCCCAATGGCTGGATTATTATTACCTATCTCATAACTGATTCTATGGTTTTCTTCTGACAAATGTTTTTCAAAAGCTTCCCTACCCCTTCCCAACCTAAGATCATCACTATGTTCCTTCAATCTAATTTTAAATTTTCTTCCAGTTTGTCCTATATATTGAATCCCACAATCACATTTTAATATATACACACACCCTTTATCCTCTAAAGGAATTTTATCTTTCACACCCCCTAGTAATTTCTTTGTAGAATTCTGTGAATAGAATCCTACTCTGAAACCCCTATTTTCTAAAATGCGACCCACTTTCTGAGTTACATTCCCATAAAACGGTAAACTAACCTACTTCCTATTATCTGGTTCCCTATCTTCCCTTTCCAAATTTGTGACTGCTAATTGAAATTTCTTCATACCAATCTTTCCCCAAATTCTATCTATAGTAGCCCTATGATAACCATTACTCTCCGCTATCGAGTAAATTACTTCTTTTTCTTTTTGAAAAGCTACTTGATTCATTGGGACCGATAATGCCCTGTTAATCATACTGTAAAAGGCTGCAAATTTATGAGATGTTGGATGATTGGAACTATTATGGATAACCACATCCGTATAGGTTGGTTTCCTGAACACAGCAAATTTATGCCTACCCCCCTCCAATTTTATAGTTAAATCTAGAAAATTCAGCTCATTCCCCCCCACTTCCTTAGTAAATTGAATATGCTGATCTACAGAGTTGAGCTGATTAAAGAAATTAGCTAGTTGCCTATCAGTCCCATTGAAGAGGACAATAACATCATCAACATATCGATACCAATAAACAACATTATTTTTGAATTTTGTTTCAATGATCCCTTCTAAATGGTTCATATAAACATCTGCTAATAGCGGAGACAATGGCGATCCCATAGCTACCCCTGGTTGAGTATAACAATCCCCATTAAATTTAAAATAATTTTGATCTATACATAAATTCATCATTTGGGATAGCTCATCTTTCCTTACAAAATCAAGTTGAGAATTTAAAATTAATCGGTTAATTACATCTTTACATTGTTGAACTGGAATGTTAGTAAATAAACTAGTAACATCAAAAGAAACTAATTTTGAATTATGTGGCACATGAACATCTTTAATTTTACTTATAAGGTCCAAAGAATTTTTAACGGTAAATTTTGGAGTGAAATCAACAGAATTTTTAAAAATAGTATTCAGTTTTTTGGCTAACTTATAGGCAGGCGCATTTATATATGATACAACAGGTCGCATAGGTATTCCTTCTTTGTGGATCTTGGGAAGACAAGTTAGGAGAGGAGGTCTAGGGTTCATTTCAAATATGCCACGTTTCCAAACCCCTTGAAAAATACTACTGGAATTATTAACTATCCTTCTCACATCAGCCTGGAACTTACTAGTTGGGTCACTTCCTAACTTGTCTTCCCAAGATCCACAAAGAAGGAATACCTATGCGACCTGTTGTATCATATATAAATGCGCCTGCCTATAAGTTAGCCAAAAAACTGAATACTATTTTTAAAAATTCTGTTGATTTCACTCCAAAATTTACCGTTAAAAATTCTTTGGACCTTATAAGTAAAATTAAAGATGTTCATGTGCCACATAATTCAAAATTAGTTTCTTTTGATGTTACTAGTTTATTTACTAACATTCCAGTTCAACAATGTAAAGATGTAATTAACCGATTAATTTTAAATTCTCAACTTGATTTTGTAAGGAAAGATGAGCTATCCCAAATGATGAATTTATGTATAGATCAAAATTATTTTAAATTTAATGGGGATTGTTATACTCAACCAGGGGTAGCTATGGGATCGCCATTGTCTCCGCTATTAGCAGATGTTTATATGAACCATTTAGAAGGGATCATTGAAACAAAATTCAAAAATAATGTTGTTTATTGGTATCGATATGTTGATGATGTTATTGTCCTCTTCAATGGGACTGATAGGCAACTAGCTAATTTCTTTAATCAGCTCAACTCTGTAGATCAGCATATTCAATTTACTAAGGAAGTGGGGGGGAATGAGCTGAATTTTCTAGATTTAACTATAAAATTGGAGGGGGGTAGGCATAAATTTGCTGTGTTCAGGAAACCAACCTATTCGGATGTGGTTATCCATAATAGTTCCAATCATCCAACATCTCATAAATTTGCAGCCTTTTACAGTATGATTAACAGGGCATTATCGGTCCCAATGAATCAAGTAGCTTTTCAAAAAGAAAAAGAAGTAATTTACTCGATAGCGGAGAGTAATGGTTATCATAGGGCTACTATAGATAGAATTTGGGGAAAGATTGGTATGAAGAAATTTCAATTAGCAGTCACAAATTTGGAAAGGGAAGATAGGGAACCAGATAATAGGAAGTGGGTTAGTTTACCGTTTTATGGGAATGTAACTCAGAAAGTGGGTCGCATTTTAGAAAATAGGGGTTTCAGAGTAGGATTCTATTCACAGAATTCTACAAAGAAATTACTAGGGGGTGTGAAAGATAAAATTCCTTTAGAGGATAAAGGGGGTGTGTATATATTAAAATGTGATTGTGGGATTCAATATATAGGACAAACTGGAAGAAAATTTAAAATTAGATTGAAGGAACATAGTGATGATCTTAGGTTGGGAAGGGGTAGGGAAGCTTTTGAAAAACATTTGTCAGAAGAAAACCATAGAATCAGTTATGAGATAGGTAATAATAATCCAGCCATTGGGATAGCTCATGTTTGCCAAAAAGGTCCAAAACTAGATGCTTTAGAATCTTTGGAAATTCAGAAAGTTTACAATTTAGGAATATCAGTAAATGACCTGGATGTAATTAGGCGTTCCCCTCTAATCGATATTTTCCTGTGAGTTCTCCTTTCACCTATTTGCCTTTCACATTCTCTTTTCTTGCCACCTTTCTAATGCCACGCCCATAAGAAGGCACATTCACTTTTGTATATAAGGAACTTCTCACAACTTCCTCATTCTGTATTGTACTGATGATGGTTTAGTAAACCGAAACGCGTCTACAAGTTGTTATTTTATTTATCGTGGAAATAGACTACTTCGTCTGAAATCGTCTTTTTATAGGATGGATTCCCACTATTTCTCCGCATCTACCTTACGTGATGTCTAGTTTCCAAAAACGAAATGTCCGTCTGCCGTCCGGGCCGTTTTGGGCAGTAGGAATTTTTTTTTAAATCTGAAATTTTGACAAAATACTCGGTTTACCATCTAGTTGTGCCCGCAAGGGTTTCAGCCCAATCGCCCAAACCCGTGGGGCGCTATGGGGCTATAATGGGGCTAAGGGAGGGTTTTATTAAGGCTTTTGGCTATGGGATCGAGTCAGGTGTCGCTTTCGAAGTATTTTTGGACGTAGAATCCATTTTCGGGGGTGCTGGAACGATCCGATTTCACTCTGGCGATCTGTAGGGCTTTCATGGGGGTAAAAATGGGATTTTCGAAGGATCGCAGGATGTTAAATATTTTTCGAGTAAAAAATAAAGAATTTTTGAAAAAAAAAATTTAAAAAAAAAATCCAAAAAAAAAATTTTTTTTTTAGATAAAAATCTAAAAAAAAAATTTTTTTTTAAATTTTGTTGATTGACAGAATTAAATTTCTGCACAAGTAACGTATATCAAAGAATAATAAACCCTTGTGTAAAATTTGCAGCGTTTTTCCATAAATTTTATAAGTTCGAACGAACTTGCAGTTTCTGTTTTAACCCCATCTTCAGTATTATTTGGACGCCTTCTAACGATTGAAAAAATAAAAAAATAAAAAATAACCCAGACACGTTTCCATTCCTTATTATGTATGTTGAAATTGTCATAATTTAGGGTTTTAAAGATTTATTTCTCCGAAATCGGGCGTTTCGCCCACAAGGTGCGCGGTTTTAAGCCGCCTTTCACTCGGTGAAAGACGCTCCTTTCAAGCGGCATCGCGGTTTTGCCGGGTGCTCATCATGCAGAATGGCAGCACAAAGAGAAACCCGCCATAAGAGGGAGAAAACTCCCCCGCGTGTACACAAGTCAGTATTGAACGCCACACGACCCGCCCCGATTTAATAATTGGGATCAAAAGCCGATTTTCCCGTTCGGTTGAGCGTTTCCAGAGACTGTTCTAAAAAAAAAAAAAAAAAATGTTTTTTCAAACAGAAACTACCCCTCGGGGGGTTCGAAGCCAAATTGAAAAACAGTACAATGGCAGCGCTTTGCACCCCCCCCCCCCCCCCCCCCCCGGGTGAACAAAAAATGAGAACTATGATGCTGCTCTTCCCAACTCTTTTCATCTCCGTATTTTTTTCACACAAACAGTCAGTTCCGCCTGAGCAATCAAATACGAACAGACAATTTTTTCCAGTTTACTCACGTATAGCCAAATTAGACTGTTGCCTCCAAAAAAACGTGAAGCTGAAAATGAACTTCTCAAATAGGAGTTATACGAGTTGGCGACGGTTTCTGTGGGGGAGCTAAATTTTTGGGAGCCAAAACACCGAAATGGTTTGTTGCGGGTTTTTCAGTTTTCGGCGTATAACTCCCAATCGGCTCATTCTACGGAAAACTTCACTTATATACCAAACTTCACTTATATACCAAACTAGCAATAATCCCCGCTCTTCTGGCGGGAGCGAGCAGAAGTAGATGATAGGTAGAATGTTATTTGGTAAGAAGATGAGAGATGAAATGAAAAGGAGGGACCAAGAATTGACTTATAATTAAAGGTAAAATAGAAAACTCCGGAGTTGAGGGAAGGGAAGAAGAGAAGTGTACTATGAAAGTTAATTTGCGAGCCGGATTTTCTTTACAGCTCTTCTTCTTGCACTGCTAGGGCAGTAGATCCATCAATTTCTTCAATTTCATCTTGAAAACTCTTGCGACAATCTCATATCGATCAGAGTTTCTGATTCGGAAGCAGCAACTTTTGGATCTGTTGCACGTTCAAGTTAGAAACAGATCCTCTGTGCCAAATTTTCTGACAAAACTCATCCCATCCTGTAGCGACGACTCCCGATGAACGAAAAAGGCTGTATAACCAGGTTCCTAATGTTGTCTGAAGTGTCAATATCCAGCGAATCCTCAAGAATCTAAATACGACGTACCTAAATTTTTATTTATAACAAGCAAATTATGAGAATCGCCTGAATTATATCTTAGCAGCGATGTTGTCATATCACAACAAAGCTGTTTCATCTTGGCAGTCACTCTTTCTAATTTTTCAAGAGAGGCCGGAGTTAATTTTTTGTTCAGCTCAAGCCGTAAACGGAGTTCTTTCAACTGCAGCGAAGATTTTCATCTACGAATTGACGCAATGATGTGGTATGTTGAGTGTTAAATTTTATGGAATGAAGTATTTCCTGTAGTGTAAAGTAGTAGTGTCTACATTATGCCAAATGAGGCCAGGCGGCTCGAGCCGAGCGGGACGTTGAAGTCGAGAATTGATTCGAAATGATGATCGTGCTTGTTTTTGGCTTTGGGCAAGGCAGCAAGGCCCGGGATTAGCCGTTGCACTCCCGGGCCCAGAGAAAGGGAGCACTGCGGTCCCTGAAGGATCGAGGCCACTGCACTCCCGATACCACAACACTCTCCGATTCGCGCCTGCAGTGAATACCCACTTCTTGTCCCAAGCTACCTGAGGATTTCCAAGGCATGCCAATATGGTGCCAAGCTGGACAAGGGTTTCAGAGGTTTCCCAAGATGGTCCCGAGCTTTCCAGACTTGTCCGAGGCTTGCAAAGTTGGTGCCAAGCTGGGGATAGATTGAGACTTCGACGACCAGGGATGGATTGCCTTAACCTTTTCGACGGCGGGGGATGGATCGCTGATTTCCGCGCAACACATCGCTTCTATACTATCTATCAGAAATAAAGTTAGGGCTATCAACCGTCCACAGCAGTTTGGCTTTGCCAGTTGCCAAATAATGACGCCTGGCGTAAGACTAGACCAAACTAGCGGACCCTCTCCAAGCCTGGTGAATCGTCCCTCGCGTCAAGGTGTGGCTTGTGAAAACTTTCCCCACTCCCAGATTCCTAACAGCCGGTAGTCAACACAAAGCGTCTACAACATGTCAGCGCGGCAGAATTCGGGCATAGACGAAGAGCCAAAATCTTTCGTTTGCTCCTCCCAAAGGGGGTGGGGGATGCTGATATCTCTGCAGAGCGGTTGACACTTGAAAAAAATAGCATTACATTTTGCTGAGAATATTGGGGGTGCAGGGTAGTCGTCAACCCCCCACATCTGCTACCAGTTCGCTTCCTGTTTTCAGCCTACGGAAGCACTTGCACGCTCCGTCCTTGCTAGTCTAAGGTTTGTTCCAGGTTTGACGGACTGTTAACAGAAATCTACGGAAGCCTGCGCGTTTGAGATAACTGCTGTTCCAGGTCGAATGAGTGGTTGGGGGCTGTCAAACTTGTTCAAACCTCTCGCATAACCTTCTCACTTAATTTGGGTGCTCGGCGTGTCAAGTTGTCCGTTCATCTTCTCCAGATGATGATCTATGGGGTTTTCTTGGAGCTAAACATTTTGTAGCACCACGGAAAACCCATAGATCTCAACTCAGATGTTTCTGGGACCCCCTAAAATGGATTTTACGACCGAAAATACTTCTAAAACGGCACCGTATGAAATTTACAGTCACGTGAATCACCGTGAAGTAGGCTACCTAACACTACAACAGTTTGTTGACGGTTTGGCGCTCCAGGTCTGCCGGTGCCAGAACTCAACAGCAATTCAGAAGGCATTGAGGCAGCTGTCGATAGCTGTTCACTTCTGTCAAAAGACGCCGACAGAACTGGAACAAACCTCTAGTTCCCGTCCTCGTCTATGGAAAGACTCGCTCATCTTTGCTCCATCCACCCAGACCCAATTCCATTTCCATGTACCATCTTGCAGATAGCTGTTGACTGTTCGTGAGGTCTGAGGTGACAGTCCTTTTGTTTCTCTGCGAAATAGACCTTGCTGGGGGTAGAGGTCGAATCCAGAATATCAAGTGGACTGCTCGATCAGGATTTAAGTTGCGTCAGCTGTCTGAATGTGAAGGGCAGTAGTGTTACAATCAAAATTTGACATTATCCGTTTCAAGTGGTCTAGATTCAAAAACCGAAATGTCCGTCCGCCGTCCAGGCCGTTTTGGGCAGTAGGAATTTTTTTAAAAATCTGAAATTTTGACATAATACTCGGTTTACCATCTAGTTGTGCCCGCAAGGTTTTCAGCACGATCGCCCAAACCCGTGGGGCGCTATGGGGCTAAAATATATCAAAGAATAATAAACCCTTGTGTAAAATTTGCAGCGTTTTTTCTTTCGCCGAGGATTTTTTATTCCCAGATGTCCTTTTCTTAGACGCTCACGCGCCCCTTATTGTGTATGATGTGAGGTTGCTGTTAGACCAGCTTTGTCTCCTACCAGAACCATCGTAGCCTGCTGAGACGATATGAACAGCTGCTGCAAAGGCAGCAAACGCCTTAATATGAATGGGTTGATGACATCTGCTCCAGTCAGCCTTCAGTCAGGGGAAACCTCAGCCTCCAGGACGGCCCATTCTTTTACAGCTCGGGAGCTCAATGTGTACGCCATGCTTCGTCGACTCCTCCGGGTTGCTGCATCATGCCCAGCCTTAATCCTCAGTCAGCACCAGCCAGTCTAGGTGTGCAGGGAAGACTTGCCCAAGACGTCTTTCCAGCACCTGAAACGTTTCCTCCAGCTGCACCGAATCACCTGTTGAAGGGAAACGTTGTACCATGTAGTAACAAAAAATTGTTGGGTTCTATGTACATATTTGGGGGACAGGACAATTTCAATGTTCAGTTGGTTGGACAGACGAAAGCAGAGTTTGATTATGTTGCGGCACGCAAAAAGAACTATGCAAGTTCTGGTTTTGTTCCATCTGGCTACGTGTCAGGTATCGGACTTGGATGTTCACCAGCTTTGTTTTGTTTTTCCATAGGACTTTGGTGTTGATGCTTTCTTTGTACCGAACTGAATCAGCCCACCTCGACGATCCTGAAAATGACGAAAGCTTTATTACACCAGTGCAAGAACTTGGTTTCAAATTTTTCACTTACGGAGCAAACTACTCGGGTCTGCTGTATGCTGGAAAAGTCGAATTCAACTGGATAGTCGACATTCGGGTTTTGGACCGAGACCAGGAAGAATGGGCCACAGGGAACCTCGTCAGCTACCAACATGTTTTGACGTCGTGTAGAGCCGTTGAATTAATGCAATTTGGAGCGCAAGACACGTTAGAGACAATAACACAAGAGGGGTGGTCGGTGGACCGGTATCAAGGGAGCCCAACGTTTGCCAGGATCCACTATTGTGATAACTATTTGTGGCATGTTCAAGGTCCCTCAGGTGACGACTATGGATTAGATACGTCCGGCAGCAAGTCCGTCAGGCAAGTCATAAAACACCCTCAATGTGATAAGAAAACGTTTAATTACGACGTCGCGATGATTGTATTGCACTCGTCAATCCCAGCTCATGAACCTGAAGTTGGCTACATGCCAACAGGGTATGACTATGTATTGGAGCGCACGAATGTAACAATAAAACTGAATCCTGATGATCCAATAACTTATAAATCTCCACTCTGCTATGTGGCGTCCTTCGGAAGAAACTACGTCAACCACCAAGAATTCTTCGTTCTTGATTACAAGGTGAAATACCGCGTGTACATCACCAAATGGAAAGTGTGCGCGGATCATTGGAAGTACGTTTGTAACAAAGAAGATAACGACGACAGGTGTAATGACGACACGGTTCGTAACCAGGGCCGGGATTACCTCATGTGTATGAGGCCGAGAGCTCGAGTAGGTACCGTCTGCGACCACGACAGAGGCTCTCCTGTCGTCTGCAACAACCAAGTCATCGCCATTGTCTCCCGCGGAGCGAAATTCGACCACTGCAACAACCTCTACAAGATTCCGTTCATTGCAGAAAAGCTCGAACACTTTCAGGCTTTCGTCGACGAGTCGATCAAGTACATCGTCAACCCTGTGGCTTTCGAAGGTTCTTCCAGTACCCCTGCAGTGGATACAGCAACACCCCATTCACGAGCCATGAAGGCGTTCTCTAATTCTAACATGGCATTTATTCCCACTTTGATGCTTATTTTTAGAGCGTCTTTCAGTGTGGGAGCATGACCGTTTAGAATAGGTACAATAAAGCACTTGAGCATTTGTTGTGTATGGTTTTTTTAAATTTTTTTTTAGAAAGTGGGGAAAGTCAAACTCATTACGAGCGGTCTCTGGTGTGATCTCTCCTATTCCGTCTTCCCAGGCTTGGCGAGAACCCTCCCATTTCGGACACAGTGAGTATGATGAGCTTGCTTGCCCAGCTGGCAGTAGCATCTTTGCTCTTCCGTCTTTCCCATATTTTCAAAAGATGACCAGGAGCACCCATGTTCGTCCAGGTCAGGCTGGGTATTATTTTAGCGTTATGTTTTTCTTTTGGCGAGGATTCTTTCATTTCCAGCCAGCCGTCCTAATCTTGGACACTCATGCACCCCATAATAATATTATTATGTATGATGTGGACTGCTGTTAGACCTGCTCATCCTCAACCAGGCCCATCGTAGCCTGCCGAGGCGTTAAGAATAGCTGCGACAAAGGCAGCAAATGCCCTAATCTGAATGGGTTGATGGTATCTGCTCCAGTCAGCCTTCAGTCAGGGGAAACCTCAGCCTCCAGGATGGCCCATTCTTTTGCAGCTCGGGAGCAAAATGTGTACGCCATGCTTCGTCGACCCCTCCGGGTTGCTGCATCTTGCCCAGCCATAATCGTTAGTCAGCACCAGCCAGTCTAGGTGTGCTGGGAAGACCCACCTGAACGTTTCCTCCAGCTGCAGCCAATTGTCTGTTTAAAGAAAACGTTATTCCATGTTGTAGGTAACAAAACATTGTGTTAGTGGTGATCACTGGCTTGCACGGATTTGGAAGTCAGTACCATTGCATTGGTTCAGGCGGTAGGACTTACGAAAGCAGATTGTGATGCGGCACGCAAAAAGCATTCAAATTCTGGTTTTGTTAATTTACCACCTGGCTACGTGTCAGGTATCGGACTTGGATGTTCACCAGCTTTGTTTTGTTTTTCCACAGGGCGTTGGTGTTGTCGCTTTCTTTGTACCAATTGCGAATTACTGATTCAGCCCACCTCGACGATCCTGAAAATTACGACATCTTTACTCCTCCACCGGATGATGCGGCTTTCAAAACGTTCACTTACGGAGCAAACTACTCGGGCCTGCTGTATGCTGGAAGAGTTGAATTCAACTGGATAGTCGACATTCGGGTTTTGGACCAAGACCAAGAAGAATGGGCCACAGGGAACCTCGTCAGCTATCAACATGTTTTGACGTCGTGCAGAGCGGTCGATTTAATGCAAATAGGAGCTAAAGACGCGCTTGACACGAAAACACAAGAGGGGTGGTCGGTTGACCGATACCATGGGAGTCCGTCGTTTGCCAGGATTCACTATTGCGAAAACTATTTGTGGTATCTTCGTAGACCCTCGGGTCAAGACTATGGATTCGATACGACCGGCAGCAAGTCCGTCTGGCAAGTCATAAGACACCCTCAATGTGATAAAAAAACGTTTAACTACGACGTCGCAATGATTGTAATGGACTCGTCAATCCCAGCTCATGAACCTGAGGTTGGCTACATGCCAACAGGATACGACTATGTATTGGAGCGCACGAATGTAACAATAAAACTGAATCCTGATGATCCAATAAATTATACAACTCCACTCTGCTACGTGGCGTCCTTCGGAAGAAACTACGTCAACCACCAAGAATTCTTCGTTCTTGATTACAAGGTGAAATACCGCGTGTACATCACCAAATGGAAAGCGTGCGCGGATCATTGGAAATATGTTTGTAACAAAGAAGATGACGACGACAGGTGTAATGACGACACGGTTCGTAACCAGGGCCGGGATTACCTCATGTGCATGAGGCCGAGAGCTCGAGTAGGTACCGTCTGCGACCACGACAGAGGCTCCCCTGTCGTCTGCAACAACCAAGTCATCGCCATTGTCTCCCGCGGAGCGAAATTCGACCACTGCAACAACCTCCTCAAGGTCCCGTTCATTGCAGAAAAGCTCGAACACTTTCAGGCTTTCGTCGACGAGTCGATCAAGTACAACGTCAACCCGGTGGCAGAGAAAAAAGTTTCTTCCAGTACCTCTGCAGATGAGTCAGCTACAGCCCATTCACGAGCCACGAAGTCGTTTACTTATTTTAACATAGCATTTATTCCCACTTTGATGCTGATTTTTAGATCGTCTTTCGGTGTAGGAGCATGACCATTTTGAATTCAATAAAGCACTTTTTCGTTTCCATGACCTGTCTTGCTCCTTGGTTTTTAAGACTGCTAAGTCCGTATCCAAGTTCTTCTTTTCAGCAAACATTTTGCTGAAGACAGTCTCCGGTTTGATCTCTCCTATTCCTTCTTCCAGGGCTTGGCGAGAACCCTCCAAATTCGTACACACTAAGAATGTATGATGAGCAACATCATACTTCTGGTACCGTAATGCCCAACTTTCATGCTGTGCTCTAGAGGAGCCGTCTTTTGGCTTGGGAGCTTACCTATCTTGTCTCCTGCTTTGCCAATATGTTCCTGAAGGTCAGCTTTTTATCCAGCACTACCCCTTAATAGTTACCGAGTCGAGCAGGCAGTTTCAATCACTTTCGCAGCAATCTCTATGGAGATACCCGTCTCAGTGCGCTTTGTAATCAACAGGAGTATCTCCACTTCTGGGCGGCCAGTGAACGTGCACCTGCATCCATTCCAGCACTTTCCTCATAGCTTGGTTCAGCTAGAGGCCTTCCGTAGTGCGGTAAGTGACAGCAGCAACCAGATCATCGGCATATCCTACCTACCCTCCTCAGGCATCTCTACTTTAAAGTTATCATCTTAATTGACGTTCCAGTGTCATTTAACATCTGATCAGTCAACATTTGATCAGCTTTAGGGGATAAACGATAGCAATGTGATTCTTGGCACGCCCGGAGTAGGCCTAAACAGCAGTCACTTGTCTGCGGTCATTGCTGTTTTCTCTCTCGGGTTTGAGCCAATCAAAATCCCTAAAGAAATAGTAAACAAAACCATGATTTATTAAAACAACCAGAAAGATAACCACTATGTGTAGACAGATGTCACAGCCTTTCTATGAAAGGCCTAGCTTTTTTACAAATGCCTCTCTCAAATGCCATTTTGTGACAGGCATTTTGTAATATGGCTAGGCTATTTACAAAAAGTCCGCGTCATAGACAACAGTAACAGTAAATTAGATTGGTTTTCGGTGGCCTCCGACATTATCAAATTGTTCCAATGGTATTGGGTAAGTAGTGGTTCAACAAGGCCAGTCAGCTATTAATTCCGTTTACTCATATTCCCGACGTTTCAAAAACTTGAAAGTTTCCATCTTCAGGGGAGGACCTGACAACAAGCACAAAAGGGGGTTAGGGTTAGGCATAACCCATTACCTAACTACCAGAAACCCTTATAGTACATATGGGCACTTGCAGTGAAATTGTTAAGATGTTCTCCAATACATGTGTATCGTCGTCAAATAGGAGCATTCCGTCAACACGTCTTATATCGCAGAAATATTGATAGGTACCTACCTGTTATGTGCAATAAAAATGAGCTATTACTTTTAAATACTTATTGTTACCTGCTAGTCAATTTAATTTATACTTTTTTCGCTTACCGGTACCACATTGGTTTATTTGATTTACGAGTAGGCTTTGCGTCCAAGCTTGGTTCTATAATGTAGTCAACGTAACAATTCTAGTCATGCCTCTTGAAACTCATATTCTAGTCATAAATGTTTTGTCTAATTGCGTGCCATTGGACGCAAAGCCTACTCGTAAATCAAATAAACCAATGTGGTCCCGGTAAGCGAAAAAAGTATAAATTAAATTGACCAGCAGGTAACAATAAGTATTTAAAAAGTAATAGCTCTTTTTTATTGCACATAAAAGGTACCTATCAATATTTCTGCGATATAAGACGTATTGACGGAATGCTCCTTTTTGACGAAGATACACATGTATTGGAGAACATCTTAACAATTTCACTGCAAGTGCCCATATGTACTATAAGGGTTTCTGGTAGTTAGGTAATGGGTTATGCCTAACCCTAACCCCCTTTTGTGCTTGTTGTCAGGTCCTCCCCTGAAGATGGAAACTTTCAAGTTTTTGAAACGTCGGGAATATGAGTAAACGGAATTAATAGCTGACTGGCCTTGTTGAACCACTACTTACCCAATACCATTGGAACAATTTAGTAACAGTAAAGCTTGACAAATAAAATAGGTACCTACCTAACTATACCTCGCTATTATGTAAAATTCGTTTCACATGATATGAGGAGGTCTTTATAGGTATAAATAAAACAGTGATAATTATGATACATTTCCGGAACAATAATCCTTTATTATTCTACCTATTCTACACCTGGTCTAAGATTGAGAACTCTGGGGCAAGACAAAATATTGCACAGAATTTGGGTGGGGCATGATGAACCATTTTTAGCTCTGTTCGTCTTGCCCCAATGTGTAAGTGGCCTTTAGTACCTATTAGTACCTATTAGCTGCGAACAGATAGGTTACCTACTGATACCTACCATGGATTTAGGTGATTTAGGCTAAATCATTTAGCACGCAATTTGTAGGTAATGCAACGAAATGAACATCGGCAATATAAATTATGCGTAAATTAACTAAAATATTGAATAATGATTTAATAGGTACTGCACAAAATTTGAGATACAGCATTAAATTTTAATGTGATTTAAGGTGATTCAGACTACCGATATCGATAGTCTGAATATTCACCGTCGGCAGCATCATAATCGATTTAAGGATAGTTGGTTGGAGCTGATCGAAAAGTGGTTTTTCATTTCGGTTTATTATTTTCGCGACGGAGGTCGACGACTCCGATCGGCCCCAAAATTTGACATTATCCGTTTCAAGAGGTCTACATTCTAAATCTGAAATGTCCGTCCGCCGTCCGGGCCGTTTTGGGCAATAGGAATTTTTTTTAAATCTGAAATTTTGACAAGACTTGGTTTACCATCTAGTTGTGCCCGTAAGGTTTTCAGCCAGATCGCCCAAACCCGTGGGGCGCTATGGGGCTAACATGGGGCTATGTGAAGAGGTTTTTGAAGGCTTTTAGCTATGGGATCGATTTTTGGACGTAGAATCCATTTTTTAGGGTCCCGAAACGATCTGATTTCACTGTGGCGATCTATAAGGCTTTCATGGGGTTAAAAATGGGATTTTTGAAGGATCCCAGGAGGTTAAATATTTTTCGAGTGAAAAATGAAGAACTTTTGAAAAAAAAAATCGTTTTCTAATTATTTTTTTTTCATTGACACAGAAACAATTTTTGCACAACTAACCTATACCAAAGAATAATAAACCCTTGTGTAAAATTTGCAGCATTTTTGACAATGTCTTATGAAAATTGACATTGTCATGTTTCATAAGAAAATTCCCTTCATCCCTCCAAGCCTCAAACGTCCCTTAGTCGCGGGATAATTCCCTCAACCTGGCATCACTGAGACCATCTTCGTCTCAGCGGGCCCAGTCGAAGTAGCGTCCGTGTAGCAGTTACCTTCTCGCTGCTCCCGTTACTCCGTCACTGTTCCATTATCATCCCCTTCTACGACGCCATGACGGTCGTCAACATCGTAACGTCCGTCAACCTGCAACACGATGAGTGATCGTCTTTTCGGCTTATCTCGTGTTGTTCTTGTAATTTAAATCGTCGTTTTTCCTCATTGAATTTCTGTCTTCGCTCTCCAACCAGTCTCGCCTCGTATTTCTCTTCCTTCCGCTAAAATGTTTTGTTTACTCGAACAAGTTGTGATAACGAAGTGTTTTTGAGTGATTTTCCCAAATCGGTTCGTCATTCAAGATTCAAATATTTGTGTAATCGTTCTACCTCTGTAACCGCCAAAAAGATGTGCCAATATTAGCCAAAAAACTTAACAAATTTCTCAAATGAACCGGCGTTGGCTGCTACTACCAAGGTGAGTGCTTGTTGATCGTTCCTTGTCCTTTCCGTCGTTTTTTTTTTCTTTCAAAATCCGGGAAAACGTTGCTAATTTTACCCAAGGGTTCATTATTCTTTGGGTTAAATTATGCTGAACGTGACGTCAACAAAAAATTAGATATTTAAAACAATAACAATTCCTGAACAGTGTTTGTATGGTTGTGGGACCCTCTGAAATAGATTCTACGTCTAAAAATACTGCGATAACGACACCTAACTCGACATCGTAGCCGTGACCCTTCAAAAACCCTTCCCGTAGCCTCTTCAAAGTCCCATAGAGCCCCACGGTTGTGAGTGATCGGGTTGAAATGCCTGAACTTTTTGTTTATTAATCCTTGCTCGGTATTTAAACTGAGCGATTCATGTATACATAAGTGAGTCATAAGATCATCCCTATTTTCTTTTGGCTCTTTTCGCCCGCACTTTGGCTCTTTTCACAGCTGCCCTCTGGCTTGACTCAAATCTCGCCTAACGTTTTATGTCATTTGTTTCAGGATGGGTGCGAATTTATTTCGTGGGAGGCGAACTCTGGCCGTTTTCGCCATCCTCATCGTTTTCGTTTACGTCGTTATAATGTCCATTGGTTCCTCCGACTTGGAATTGACGGATCGAGCTGCGCAGCTGTAAGTTTTTGATGGAATTACTTACTAGCACTAGGTTTGTTCCAGGTCTAACTGCGTCTGTTAACAAAAGTTGACAGCTGTCGACAGCAGTCCCAATGCCTTCTGAATCGCTGTTGAGTTCTGTCGAACAGCCCATCTGATGACCTGGAACGCGATTTGTCAACAAACCAAGTCACATGAATCACCGTGAAGTAATGCTACACAATTTAATTACTTCATGGTGATTCACTTGACAGTAAATTTCAAATGGAAAAATCCAAGTGATAATTTTTGGTTTATTTTATTCAGAATAATCAACCTTTTTCAAGAGAGGAGTATCATAAGGGCGGGAATGAGTCATTTAATGTGTTTGAGGGTATTTACGAGGACTTCGGGAGGACGTGAGTACAACTTGACGCGCCGAGCACCAAAATAAAGTGAGAAGGTTATGAGAGAGGTTTCAACTGGGTAGGGTTACCCTAGTCGACAGAACCCAACCGAACTCATTCGAGCTGTCCGTTTTCGGCGGATAGCAGTTGAACTGCAGTCGACCTACAAATCGACCTGGAACAGCCGGCGGCGGCGACTTTTCGCCGACCCAGCGACCTGGAACAGCAGTTTTCTCGACTGCGCATGTATCCGTCGATTTCTGTTAACAGTCCGTCAAAGCTGGAACAAACCTACTATCGAATGCCGGCGCACAGTGGTCTGAAAATCCATAATAACGTAAACGCTGTTAAATCGTTGGGTTCAAAAATAAAACCATGGAGTGTACTCCTTTACTCCTCCAAACTTAGTTGTAAATTCAAATTGAATGAACAATCAAGACTTGATCGCAAGTCTGAGGATCGCAAAACCCCCCATTTTTTCAACTAAGTTGAAAAAATGGGGGGTTTTGCGATCCTCAGACCACTGCGCCTGTGGGCTTTGACGGCCAACTCACGTATAGATGCAAAAGGTCAGAAACTCGGTGCAAGTAGCTCGGAGGACAGTTAGACCAGTTAAGCCAAACTTGGCGGAGTCACAGGTGAGCATTTAGTCCTGTCTAAAACTTACTAACTCGTTCTAACAAAAGGACAGAAACTCGGGGCAATTATATCGCAAGGCTAGGTTATATACAGGGGTATTTTCTTGGTCATCCTTTATGACGTCGTGAAGGGGGGATCTACTGCCTCTTTAAGGGATCAAGCCTGAGATGTCTGAGGTTGGCGCAAAGAATAGCCTCCATCAAGTTTCCCCGGTATAGGACTGCTGTACCGAGCCATTAGACTGTGTCTGGGTTCATTTATGGCCCAATCTGTTCCAGTCCTTCGGTGCCTGATTCGCATTCTGCTCTTCCTTCGAAGGCTTGGCTCGTGGTCTTATCTTGCCATTTCTGCTAGGGGTGGTGCCGCCTTGCGTCTGGAGGTTCCCCCACACTCCCCCTGGAGGCACAGCTGATCCTCCTCCCTCCGGCATTAGCCACATCATTCTGCCCCGGATGGCCAACGTGGAGGTGCCGGGTTTTGCAGGGATATTTTATGCTTCGCTGGGGCAGGAGCCATCGCAACAGACCAACCTACTATTACCCCTCCTCTTATAACTTGTGGTGTTCACGTCGCGCACCTTTCGTTCAATAATATTTCTATAGGACTGTGTCTGGAGCGGCGGTGCGAGTCCTTTGCCAGGATATTACCCGTAGAGCTGGATGCTGCCCGCCATTGCACTGCCTGTAGGATCCAGAAGAGGCTTCCCTTTCGACTTCTGGGGCAAACCTTCGAGCCTCAATGCCAGCTGCAAGAGGTGATGACCATGCTCGTTGGCCAGTGGCAGGAGAATGGGGCTGCTGAGTCTACCGGGCGACTTACTTTCGAGTTCTTCCCAGCTCGGCAGGTGGAGATGACGTGATGGTCCTTTGGGAGTGAAAGCGAGCTCAGAAAAAGCACAACAAACCACTAGGCTTCCGTGCTGGGAGCATCCCACGCCTCTTTCCTGAGCAACCCTTTACGAATCCACACAAGCAGCAGTGAGAACATGGGTGAGAACGCGCCTGGATCTCCACCCAACGCACAAAACAATTTTAAATTGCTATAAAACCCGAAGAACTCAACCCCGCCTAGGAACATAAACCCGCATCTTGGGTTCAATGGGGAGTTGGCATTGATTTTAGATTTGGAAATCTTCCCTACCATTCAATAATATCGCTAAAAAGTAACGTGCACAGACTCCAATACCAACGAAAAAAAATCATTGTAGGAGATATAACGAAAAAACGAAACGCACAGTTTGAATCGGCTGGCGTTTCCCACCAGTCACTGTTTGAGGACATGACGTCACAGTTCCAGTGAATCTCTCACCATGAGCGCTAGTGTCGTCAGCTTATAAGATGAATTTATAGCAATTATAACTTGATACGACGGAAAACATAATTAACTTTTAATTATAATACATGATACACAAAGTTTAAAGCCTTATCAGAAGGATTTACGGCTCACTTGAATTTTATTAAGTGATGAGCAGTGGAATAGCAACACTGGGCGGAAGAAACCCCTCACCTGTCAAGAACAAAACACTATCGACGACGCTCTTCAGCTGTATTGAGGACGTGACGTCACGCTCCCTCCATGGCCCCGGTTTTTCAAACGCCGTAATTTTCGTTAAATTATTTGAATTTTCTGGAAACGATTTCAGGCGGCTGACTACTGTTTTCCCTACATTCTCAGCGAGTACTTTCAGAAAAAAATAGAAAAAAAAACAATGCCAACTCCCCATTCTCAATGAACTGCTTCTTGAAGCTAAGAATATGAACCGGGTCCTATCCACGTATTCTCCTGAAGTGTTCTCGGGACTAGCTAACAATTAACATCTTTTATCATTTCGTTGCAGCACTGAAATGGCCAAATCCATACGCTCAATGAACATCAACTCACAACTCTGGTAAGTTAGATTTTGCGTTGGCTCGTCATATTAGTTTCACCGTAACCACAATGGGGATTTTTCGTCCAGGCAAGGGCGTCAAGCGTGTCGTCACCCGACGTTCGACGTGAACAACTCCGAGATCATGAAGTTCGTCAAAGCTGAAGGGCGTATCCAGTGCAAAGGAGAGAAAGACTGGGTCGAGATCAACGGGAATCGAGCCTACATCACGCAGGAGGCCCGGATCAAACACGGCGATATCGAATGCTCTTTTACCGGTAAGGACATGTTTGGTATTTCAAATAGGTGTTTCATGTGTTTTTCAATAGGTGCTACTCGTAGGTACAGAGCCCCCAAGAAGCAGCTGCATCTTTGGAGGGTTGGGGCAAGCATTGTCCGGGTTCTCGCTGCTGACGTTAGTGGAGCACGAAGGATCCAGGTTAGGTTTCGCAGGACTTTGTCGTATGCCGGTAACGTCTGGGGAGTTGAGGTCAGCCATTCCACATCCAGGGCGATGCTTCTCCTGCCAACTGGAAGCCGCAAGGCAAAACCCTTGTGTGGGGGGGGGGGGGGGACCTTTGGGTTTAGAATCCCAAGCATCAACTCTCCTCCAGTAAGTAGTGTGAAGCTGACTTCGAATTCACTTAAAGAAAGGCTTGTTTACACTCAAAAGTGCAGCGTGAGTGTAATTATACGAAAAGGATAATTTGGAGCTTGACAACACAAACATTTTATGGTCAATAGGAATAGGATTATATATTTATAATCACAATAAGATACTATATAGGTACCTAGTATATAGTTTGGGTTGACTGAAATCCGCTCCTCTTGAGTCTTCCCTGGAATGAGATGGATTGTAGCCCATCTTCAACTTCTTCATGATCGACAAGCCGCTCGTGGGTTGAATTTACAGCGGTGCAGAGTTCGGATTGGATGTTGCCGGAAGATTCTTGGCTTCAACTCAGCATAGTGATACAGCTTGCTTTGCGGATGACGGAGTCACTTCCAGATTGTACTGTAGTGAGTGAAGAGCCCGGAGGTTTCCATTGCTTGGTCAACTTTTGTTGTTGGCACCAGGGGTGCTCGTCTGCCACCAGCTGGAGAATATCCCTTCCAATGATGATTTCGGTGCACGAATTTGTGAGGACCGAGAGTACGGGTAGGTTTTTGAGCAGGGTCAGATCAGTTGTGCAAAGTCCGATGATAGCTGCGTGACGAGCACTAGAAGCTAAGCCAAATTTCCATTTTGTTGTTCGAATCTTGAGGTTGAGTGCTTGTACTTATCAATGCAGCTTATGCTCTCAACTTCGAAGCGACACAAGAGCTGATTCAGGGTTGGCCTTGACTTAAATTTCTGTTAGAAGATTTGCTAGATCTGCAAACGTTGGGCCAGTGTCCCACCTTCGAGCATTTCAGACAGGCGTCTTCTTTAGTTGGAAATTTTTTTCGAGAGTGTTTTGATAACCCACAAAAAGTTTTGTTTCGCGGAACAGCGCGTCATTGAGATGAGGATCTTGGTAGTATTGGAGCATTCTATCGAGTTGATTCAATAGCTCGGTGCTTGAATGTGGGCCTCGTCCAATGAAATTGACGGAGTGTTTTCTAGCAGTCTTTGTCGAATTAGCTAAACCCCTGATAAAGACATCAGGTTGCAGCCTTGAACTGGCAATCTTGGCTCAAAGCACAGAGCTCTTCCAAGTACCTGTCTATGGATTCGCTTTGCCGCTGCTTCCTGGTCAGAAGCATGTGCTGAACGAAATCCTCGTTTACGGGCTAGACAAACAGCGTGAGTGTAATTATACGAAATGCATATTTCGGAGCTTGACTGCACAAGCGTATGACCAATAGTGTATTTTGGATAATCATGTGTTGTTGTTTCAAGTAGGTTGGATGGAGCTTTGCTATGCAACTCGGTCCATAGACCAGGAATCAGGGAGAGAACAGGACCACACGGATAGATCCATGTGGCCCATTTCAAAATTCATGGGTCATTTCAAAATTTCGGTCACATTTGGACCTCAAACTTTTCTGAAAAAAAAAAAAAAAAAAAAAAATCAAAAAATGGGCAGTTTTTTCGTTGGTAATACATCTCTATGGCTCTCCAATCATGTTACTAAAGTAAGCACACATAAACGTCAACCTAATCATTTTGGGGAAATAAAAAAATCACTTTTGAAGGGAGTGACGTGAATGAGTAGGAAGTGACAAAAAGGCAAGTGGCAAAAACTGTGATTTCCGAGTTTCGATTTCAGATTAATCTTGTTTTCTGGAAGGACCCTCCATCACATCCACCATCTGAACCCCTAATTAACCTAATTTCCCATGCCAAAATGGTGAAATATCTCACACAAGCAACCCTCACTCCCTACTCCGTCACTCCCTACTATGTGGAAAAAGAGAGATATATTGTAGGGAGTGTCAAAGTAGGTAGTGACGTTTTAGCCTTCCAGAGCCATTACAGAGTAGTAAACAAAAGGATCAAGCTATTCCAAAACATTATCAATGAATTCGCTACAATTATACTTAGTATAACTTAGTGAGATTAAATTACAATTACTGTAACCAAAATTGAGTTGAAGTAGGGAGTGACTTTCAATACAGCCACGCTTCTGGCTTACCTCATAGCACCTCCAGTTGAATTGCTCTGAACACGTCTAGAAAATTTCCACCAACAATGCTGGGAGCCATCTTGCATCAGGGTAGCCAACAGCGTTGAAGCCACCCCGAAAATACCTTCTTCCCGCCAGTTGGGGACTTTTTTTAACTGGATGTAGGGAGTGACGGTAAACCGTGTGACACTCTTGAAATGGAATGTATGGTGGCTTGTGTTGATCCATTTTTTTTTTTTTTTCAACAATGGATACTATGTCTTGACATATATTTATATCTTAATATAACTCGAATTTGAGCCTTGATGTTACATTTCATAATGAGATAGGTAATGAAAGTTGCTAACCTCCGCCCAGTGACAGCAGTAGGGAGTGACAAATCACCATTTGAGAATTTTACCCTTGGTCCCCTGAATGTATTTGTTACCCTTTTACATGAGTATACATATTCATGCATAAATCACGATAAAAATGTAGGAGACCTCATTCAGGTGTGATTTGACCCCACTATTGCCCAGTGACGTAAATGTGACCGAAATTTTGAAATGACCCATCTGTGTTGTTCGAGTGGTAACCATAGACAATGAAGAACCTGGATTGGTAAGAGTGGAGCTGTGTTGTGCGAGTTGTTTCTATCTTATGGGGGGGGGGGGGGGAGGGGGCGATAATTACTGATTAGTGAAATGTGCCTTTTGAGTTGAAACAGCTGTCATTGGTCATTGTCACTGACAACTGAACTGACACACCCCCAACTGTTAGATCAACTTGGAGACCAGTCAACGCTCAAAAATGGGTCTCAGTGGAAATGTTGAGAGCAGAGAACTTCTTCACCTATGTGTTTAGACCCGTGGGGGAGATTAAAATACTAAAAGTCCACAACCCTAAGAGGCGTGGGAATGTGGCGAAGAAGGTTAGTTTTTTCGTAATTTCGCCGCTAACAGTCCTACAGAAAAATGATCTAAATCAAAAATGAAGCTCACCGACCGCTCGGAGTCGTGTTGCTTCCCAACTAACTCCCCCCCCCCCCCTCCCCACCCCTTGTTAACCTCGCACCTCAGCACTAATGTCAATTTTCAGATTTATTGCGAAGTACCGACTTCGCCACGTCGATTGGCATGACAACTAAAACCCACACAGAATATAGTCTTGAAACGAGCGATTTCGTTCGGGTGGATTGCTACGGAGAATCAGGAAAGAGGTACCCTGTGGTTAACCTGTCCAGTGTTTTGCATCTTGCGGTTTTCTTTCTTTGTACAGTTAAAAAAACGTGATGTTCATCTGGTTCAGTTTAGTAACTTAACTGTTAAGCTTGGCCACCCCGCATGAATTTATCATCTTGGGTGTGTTCGGAGTACAGTTCAGGTTCCGAGAATTGAAAGCTGGCGACGGAACAGGTTCCAGAACTGTCCCTTTTGACCAGAACTGTACTGTCAACACTTTTCAAAACCGATCTAAATTATGTCATTCTCTTTTACAAATTTACATTCGTTATTTCTACCGTTTCGTGACGCTTGATGGAGAAGAGTCGATGTCAATGTGATACAAAAGTTGATGCTTTGTGCATGGTTTTCAAAGCATCAATTTGAACTTGAGCTCTTTACATAAATTTGGATCGTTTTTGAAACTTTGGGTTTTCTTATTTTTAAATTTTTCCATTCAGACATCTGCTTGCATGACATTGCCCGTGTCAGAGTATAGTCAATAATTTTGTCACGTCGTCGGTCTTATGGAAAGGTTCTTTTAGGACGTTTTGACTGGAGTGGTTTTTAGGCAAGTCGCCAGAAGGGTTTGACGCGTGCAAGAAATGGTGTTGAAACTTTTATTTATTAAATTGATGTTATGGGTCTTAACAACCAAATATCACAAATTATAGCACAATTTTTGCAGGAAGAACTTTTTGCTGCCGAAAAACGTGGATACTTTCGAACATTTTCCAGTTTTTCACGTATAACTCGAAAACTAAGCATCGCAGAGAAACCTGTTCGAGTTACATAGTTGAAGAGCTTGAAATCCTGCGTCGAATGACCTCCTTACACATTAGAATCGGCTCAGCCGTTTAGCCACAATCAATCATAAAAAATAGACGCGTGTTTTGTTTTTGTGGTTTAATTCGTTTACTTGCCTCTACTCGATTCTTCTCGTTAAGACAACGACTGTTCACCTCGTGTGCTGCTTTTGTTTCCGCACTTTTATGCCCTGACGACAGGAGAATATATCTCTTGAAACGTCGACACTTTCTTCGTCTTATTTGACCGAACCTCAACTACTTTCCACTCACAAAATTATTACTCTTTTATGTGTCCCAATAACGTTAGTTTGTCTTATTCTGCCACTACGGGTTGCATACTGCTTTCGAAGGCACTGAGTCCAAAATACATGTTTTTCTCTCATCGAGGTTTCGTTTACGTACATTGCATTCAACCTTTTTTGAAATTTTGAAGAAATTAAATCTTGATTCGGACTTGGTGCCTTTGATTCATTAAAAAAAAGAGAATTCTTGGTTAACTTATTTCCTTCAGAGTGAACTTTGCAGTGGGCAGTGGCGTTTTGGAAGTCGATCCAGTCAGATTAGGCTTTTTCTTCAGAAATGGCAACAACAAAATATACGAGAATAGAATTCAAAAACACCCTCCCATTCCTTTATCAGCCGCCAACAGTAAATTTTATTGGGGGAAATAAGCGGGCCTTTGGTCATAAACTTGACCACGAATTCTCTATTGTGCCCAATCAAATCATACTCGAGTTATTTGTGAGCCATTTTATATAGTGTCGTATAACTGTTTGCACGATCTGTATTGTCCGTAGTTTGTAGTTTGGTGGAATTAACTCGGAGCCTGTTAACTTAACGATTGTTCATTTCAAGTGTCGCCCTGATGCGTTTCATGTGATTGTTAGTTCGAAAAATGTCCGCCGCAGACGCCGTTTTTGGACGTAGAAGCTGTACGACTAAATCTGAAGGTCTCTGCGGCAGATGTGTTGGTTCGTTCGCAGAGCAATTCTGGTAGGCCGTTCGGCGCATGCGCGGTTGGGCCTTTCGCAGTGGGTGTTACCTCGGCTTCAAATCAAACCATGAAGACCTGACGAAAGCAGAACTGCTTCAGAATCGTTTGTAATTTATTCTGCAGGGTAATTGTGTGCTATTTGTCATTCACCTGAGATTGTTATGTAATTGAAACATCTTACTGTGAAGGTAGTTGGAACGATAAAATAGATCGAATAAAAAGTCGGAAAGGCAAACAGATTAAAATGTTTCTCATAGTTTGTTGAAATCATAGTCCATATTTTTTAACTAAACATTGGTTTCTCACAATCCGCTGATGAGGCCGCACTCGCTGCCAATGTTAAGATGACTGCGTCCTGTGCGGGTCAACGAACAACGAATACATAACCTGTTCGTTGCAATTGGCCAGTTATAGTGGGCCCATGTCTTCTGGTGAAGGCCCAATCGCCCTGCTCGGTGAGGCTCTGGGGCTACAGGAGGGCATGAAAACAAACGAACCGAATTTAATTTAAGTAATTATGCATGTGGACTCGATATGCTGGCGTTCATAACCTGTCCAGGTCACACTTCGAACCTAATTCAGTGTTTTAGAGTCCTTTGGCTTCAGGAATCGTTTAAAAAATAATTTTGTGGCGTGAAACGTCAAGGCTGATTTAGTTATCGCATTTCGCTCACTTTAAATTTGTGTGAAAAACTGGCAACACTGCTTTTAGTTCTGAAGTTAGTCAAGAGAGGGCGCTAGTGGCATTAGAAAGGAGTAGAAGCTGTAAATATATGTAAATAGAGAGCGCGTGTAGCATGACCTGTCAGTGTTGCATGTTAATTTGCTAGAGTGAAAAGGTAAAAAAGAATACCCAATAAACTGTTGTTCTTGTTTGCAATGTTTGTTGGGATTTCACAAATTTATCTTTTGTCTTGAAATTGTTTACATTAAAATTGAAATTTCACATTTATTGTAATGAGAGCGACTTCGCCTTTACTTTGTTTCGAACTTTACTGATCTCTTATTTTCCTGCTCAGATGGAGCAACATCATGGCGGGAGCTCGCTTCGACCAGGAGATCGTCGACAAGACCGGTTGGGGCAATTTGCCGCCAGAAGCGATGAAACTAAACGTGCTCATGTTCGGGTTCGACTCCATTTCCCGGTTGAACTTTCAACGGCAGTTGAAGAAGAGTTACGAGTACATGACGAGAGAGTTGGGCTCGATGATACTCGAAGGGTACAACATCGTCGGGGATGGGACACCGCAGGCTATCATCCCCATTTTGACGGGTGAGTATGAAGCAGTGTTGCCAATCGGTTCAATTGGTTTTAGAATTTGACTTCTTAGGGGGCATTTTTCTATAAATCCCAGTCTTGAACTCCTCACTTGACCGATTTCCATTTTTTTTCAGGTAAAACAGAACTTGAACTTCCTGACACGAGACGTCGTATGGGCTACAAGGCTACCCACGTGAACGCATATCCTTTCATTTGGAACCAATACAGAGACGCTGGCTATATCACAGGTTGGGTTATTTACTCAACTAAGTAGTAAACTGATAATATGCTATTGTAACATCGGAAATGTCTCCCAAAACGACACCTCCATCGGCTTGAAAGGCCAACAACCCCAACAACCCTTAAAAATGCGTCATTGTGTCATTCAATGTTGCCAGTGAAACCAATCAGTCATCACTGCTCGTCTTCCTAATGCCCTTATGTGTCCGATTCTGTTTAGGGTACTTGGAAGACACGCCACGCACCGGTATATTCACTTACCGTTTGAAGGGTTTCAACGAGGTGCCCACCGACCATTACATGCGACCGTTCTACATCGACGCCGAAGATAACTATTACGAGAAATTCAGCAAATATTGCTTGGGCTCGGAGCCGCGTCACAAAGTACGTCACGTTGGCGGCAGCGCGCGTCGAGCGGCGTTTTTTTAATCTAATTTGGGTCAACTCCGTTCCAGGTGATGCTCGACTACATGAAGCACATTTTCCGCGTGTACAAAGACCAGCCCAAGTTCGTTTTTGGGTTCCACGGGGAGATTTCCCACGACGACTACAACCTCGTGAGCGTCGCCGACGACGACCTCCGGGAATGGTTGGAGTGGTTCAAGAAGAGCGGACACCTCAACAATACCGTACTCATTCTGATGAGCGACCACGGCCACAGGTAACCAGACAAGGAAATAAAATGAACTATTCTAAACCAGGGCTCTACATAAAGTCCCTGACAAAATGAAGGCTCCCTAATTGAACGTTCAAGATGAGACCTTATTATCAACTCCCAGTGAATTCTGCTTCCAAAACGTAAGGTTTAGGCCAAAATTTAATTTTTCTTCCTTGACGTTTTCGCTCGGAACGAAATTTGTCCCCCCCCCCCTCCATTTTTTCGGCCTAAAATACCGCAAATGTGTGACATAAGCAATTTGGATATAAAATTACGATCTGGGAACCAAATCGACAGTATTGTGCTAAAACTAATTCCGAAAGTATAACTAAAACTGAAACTAAATTAGTTTGTTTTCTCAAACTAAATAATAAAACTATTAGTTTGAAAATAGTCACAAACTAAAGAATAAAACTATAGTTTGAAATTTTCAATCTAAAATAGTTTTAGTTTGAATAGTGAAACTAAAAACCAATCTAGTTTCAATGTTAGTTTGAATGAAACTAAAACTAGGTAGGTATAGTTTTAGTTCTTAGTTCCAATAAAAACTAAACTATTTTTTTTAGTAAACCAAAACTTTAGTTGTTATTCTTAGTTGTACATATAACACCCTTGTACATATAACATATAACTACCTTCCCGAAGGACATTGAATCAAGATCTGATTGATTGATTGATATAACAACTAACTACCAGCTTTTTGGAGCAACTTGTTGCCACTCCCAACAAGAGGCAACACCCAGTGGTAACCAGTGGCAACACATTGTGGCAACCAGTTGCAACACCCAATGACAACCACTAGGTGTTCCCACTGGTTGTCGTTGGGTGTTGCCACTTGTTGGGAGTGGCAACAGGTTTCTCCAAAATGTTTTTGTTAGTAGGTACGAAAGTTTTGGTTTAGGTACTAAAAAACAAAAGTTTTTAGTTTTTATTGGAACTAAGAACTAAAACTATTAGTTCTTGATTTCTACATTGAAACTAATTTAGTTTTTAGTTTCACAATTTAAACTAAAAACTAATTTAGTTTGAAAGTTAGTTTCAAAAGTGAAAGTAAGAACTAATTTAGTTCTAGTTTTAATTGTGAGACTAAAAACTAATTAGTTTGTAGTTTGCGATTTAGTTGAACTACATTTTTAGTAGACGGAACGATATTTCGAGCCCTGTTCTAAAACATCTCCTGAGATCTAAATGAGGTGATCGTAAATGTTGCAGGTTTGCTGCCGTTCGCAACACACAACAGGGCAAAATAGAAGAGAGGTTGCCTTTTTTCTCTTTCACTTTCCCTCCCTGGTTCAGTAAAGTTCATCCGGAAGCGTTCGCGAATTTCAAAACCAACCTGAAAAGGCTGACAACGCCTTTCGACATCCACGCGACTCTGGCGAGCATCATCAAACCCACTGGATACAGTATGGGCAACCTAACCCACCGAGGGATGTCCCTGTTTCAAGAGGTAAATATTTTCTGCGTTCCTATTGTTGACCGGGTCTTCAGGGGTTGCAAATTCTTCTCGAATGAATCGATCTTTTTGAACAGAATTGAAAAGAATCGTATCGATTTTTTATAAATGTATCGATTCTTTTGAGAATCGAGTATTGTTGCTAAACCAATGCTGACGACTTGCTTTGTTGCGTCCACTGTTAGGTTCCTCCATCCAGAACGTGCATCGACGCCTTCATCGAGCCTCACTGGTGCGCCTGCCTCGACTGGGAGAGCGTCGACGTCAACGACCCCATCGTCCAGCGAGCAGCTCGAGCTTTCGTCAAATTCCTAAACAAGTGAGGCCTTGATTGATATATATATATTTTTTAAAGTATGAAAAACTAAAGTTGGCAACAACCGTTTCCAGATACAATTCGGAAAACACGGACGAGTGCGCGGAATCGGTTCTGAAGCAGGTCACCTGGTCGGCACGGTTGGTACCATCGGGGGCGTTCAGGCGGTTCCATTCCAGCAAAGACAAAGACGGTTTCGTTCCCAATATGAACGCCGACACGCCCATCACGTCCGTCATGTACCAACTCAAAGTCATCACCGACCCCGGGAAAGCCATATTTGAGATGTCCCTCATGCACGACATCTCCCTCGACGAGTTCAAATTCAGGGTGAGCGATACATTACGACGTTTGACGTTATAGTCCGTTCAAGTTACGTCACGTTTCAAACTTGACAAGAAAACTCTTTGATGGTTGATAACTTGAAACGAGTAATGGGGAATGCGATTGATAAGATAGGCGTGGCCCGGACCATCAGGTAGGCAATCCGGCGACATTGGTGGCTTAGTATGCCTGACGCCTGCTCTCCGCTCTCAGTGAACGGACTATAGGTACCGATGTATCGAGTTATCAGTATCAAGAGCCCATACGGGGTTCTCCTTTAAATTTGCTTCATTTTGGTTTATTATTCTTCCGTTTTTGAGGATTCTCAGGGGATGTTTAAATATCCCCTGAGAATCCTCAAAAACGGTAGTACGTGATCGTGGAGGCCAACATGAAACAACAGAATTTATTATTCTTGTAATGATACACCTATGTATTCATCAATCTTTGCTTTGCAGATAGAAGACGTCAGCCGAATCAACGAGTACGGGCCGCAAGCCAGATGCGTAGAAAATACGCTCGAACACCTCCGAAAGTTCTGCTATTGTCGAGACGCTCATTGAGTTACCTGCGTTGGAAAGTCTTAATTTACAGTATTCTTATTTTTATTACTATCGCCGTTATTGGTGGGTGGGGGGGGGGGGGGGGGTGATGGAATTATTCGCTAATTTCAGCTTGAAACACCGATTTTTGAATATTTTCGTCGTAATCGCGAGATATGATCTCAACACAGCTTCTGATCTGGCATTGATACTTCACGCTGTGGGGGTTTGAACGTGTGTGGGACAAAAAGGGGGTTTGTTGGTAGTCATGAGGTGGATCGCCCTCACTTTGCACTGTCGATGGGATATATCGATGTTTAGTCCTCGTAATTCACTTCCAAGTGGTTCACCGAGAGGTTCTCAGTTTTTCACTATCATATTATTTTATTTTATTTTATTTTATTTTTTATTTTTTTATTTTTTATTTTTTTTTGTGAAAATGAAACTGAGATAGTTGGAGAGTCCAACAATTTCGCGGTTCTTAGCGTGCTACGCTTATTCCGCACTATTTAGAGAATTGCAAACTAGGATTTAAACCACTTCAATGGGTCGAACACATACTAAAAAATCAGAACTACATTATGTCCATTCGCGGTGCCCTGGGAGTAAAATTCCTGAATCAGGATGAAGGAGCATCACCGTCTACGGCGGGTTCTACACGATGGGCTCCGATGGGGAGGAAGTGAACATGATGGGTCACGGGAAGAGGAGAAGAATATAACTGCACCATGGGTCCTGGTAACCGGAGGTGTTATCGTAGTTAGGCGTGCTAGTGACAATCAAAATCGATGATCCTGCGTCTTGTCGAAGTTGAGAGAATTGGATGCCCACCAAGCTTGCCCAAGTTCGACCGAAGATTGGACATTGAGGGGCGTCAGAGTGGGGAGCCATTCACTACCATTTATATTATACGACTATTGTTAAATTGGTAGCTAGATCGTTTACGTACATCATCAAAAACAGGGTTGGCCACAGAACTGCTTTATCCCACACGGCTCGAACTGCTGCTCAAAGGATCGATCTGTTCAACGGTTTGGCTGTTTGATTTCTCAACCTGGTATGGAGTGGACTCGATTAATGGATGGTGTGGAATCCAAAGATATTCCTAAGCCAATCTGTGCTCATAATGAGGGTCCGCGGTGGAATTCATAGCCGCCCTAGGTGAGTGACAAGCATTTGGGTTGAATAACTAGGGGACCACCTCCTACTGGCTACAGGCAGCCAACCCTCGACCTCTCCCAACGGGCCTCAGACCCTTTCTACTCTCTCTTTGATAGTCGTTTTTTCTTAAGAAATTACGAGCTCAAGATGCCCTCCGTGCGGCGCATCTTCACTTCTTCACCCTCTTCCTTGTCCTCAAGCTGCCAAACATCCTCCTCACGCCTACCGCATCCTTTGACGTTCCCGCATCAACACAGTCACGTTGATAACAAACCCCCCCAACTCCACAAAGTGATTGCCAACAGCACACACCAGGTGCTCCTTTCCTGACAATATTACCAAATCAAATTTTATTGTAGACGAACCTGTCCAACTGATTCTCGTACAGTTCGACTAACCAACTAGGTTTAGGGTGTGTATCTTTAATCAAAATATCGATCGAAAAGGTTCCGTTAATTCTTAGTAGATAAGTAATGATAAGTCCTTAAATTATAACACCTCAACCTTAAAAGTCGATTGCCGATATCGACTTTGTCACTAGTATTTCTTTCGTGTGTGGATGGCCGTCGATAGTAGCAAAGAAGCAGATGTGTCGTCACACCTTCCCTAGCTGGCCATCGGGTAGTTGGGCACGGAGCCGCCAGAGCGCTGAATAATGAATCTCGCCGGAATCGGAATAAAAACCCAGGTCGATTTTCGAATAACCTTCTTTGATAACCAATTTTTCAATGGCCGTAATTTCGCTCCTAACTCAAAAACGGTAGGTCCTACAGAAAAATCATCTATATGAAAAATAAAGCTCACAAAATTTGCTACAAAAGTGTACCTATTCATTTTTCGTGTACCTATAATAGTTTAGGAGATATTCAAGCTTGAAAGCGTGACATTTCAAAAACCCGCTTTGTCGCACTTTTTTGTTTTTTGCTCACAACGCCTAAACGAAGCGTTCTAGCGGTATGAGCACTATTTTATAATCTAAACTACATTAAATTTCCTACAATTTGAGCACAAGTACGGCTCAGTAGGTCTAATAGGAACCGAGAAAACGACTTAACCAAAACCAATCGTAGCGTAAACCATGTTTTTCAGAATATTTTCGGCTTTAGCTCAGAGACTTTTGGCGGGATTCCGAATTTATTTTTTTCTCGTAAAAGCTGATTGAATTTCCCATCGCCGCTATTCTATGTGAGATTTTGATTTGAGCTGCTGAAGACTGTTGCCGCCATCTCGGTGTTGTCCTTGATAAGAGGCTTACCTGGAAGCACGCTGAGCAACTGTCCGCCAGTGGAGAAGCAAGACTGCGACTGCTGAAGCGTTTGGCAGGTGTGACCTGGGGAACTGACCAGGATGTGTAAACAACAACGTATAAGACTTACATCCGCCCAGCTCTAGCGTATGAGCTGCTGTCCCACCGCGTGCGGCATCTTGGCTAGACTGCTGAACAAGCCGCTCAGATGTATTACTGCGGCAAAATCGACTCCTATCGCCGCAATAGAGGCTCAGACGGGGATCGAACCACTGGATCTTCGCCGTGATCTCAGCACTCTCAGGCTGAGAAGGTGGCTCGACTGCCTGTTCAGCATTGGAAGGGCTATCTCCTCAGAATATACGCCTCAAGACGCAGACCACCTTCCTGTCTGCAGCTAACATGCCTGTGCCGGAAGTCAGCCTCTCCCTAGGCCTGACAACAAGGAAGGAGGACACTTCTCTGGAGGAGCTGAGAGGTCCCTTGAGACACTCGCTGAGCTCTACCCGGTGGACCCCTGGCTCCAAATATAGACCGATGGCTCCGCTGACCGACCCCAGAGGAAGACTGGTGCAGGTTACTATTCCCCGGGTCTGTTTGAGGGTGGTTTCACTTTGAGCCCGATAAGGGATGGGCGGGCATGGCAAACAAATTACTTAGGCAGAAACGCGTTTTTCGGTCATTTTTGCCCGTAACTCCGGGAATCGTTAATCCGATCTTATTTCTCTTTTTTACTGGTGAAAGCCGATCAGATTTTATAAAAGGGTTGGTACTTTATATTTCTGTTGAGAGAACAAAAGTGCCGTTGTTATTCGCCAAAACACGTTTTTTCCAAAATGTGTCATTTGCTTGCCATGCCTGCCTCTCCCTTATCAACTCTCAAATCGAAATCTTACATGGTATAGCTCCGATGGAAAATTTAATCAGCTTTCACGAGAAACAAAGAAATTTGAAATCCAACCAATAGTCTCTGAGCTACAGGCGAAAACGTTCTGAAAAACGTGGTTTTCCGCTTACGATTGGTTGTGGTCGTTTTCTCGGTTCCTATTAGACCTACAGAGCCGTACTTGTGCTCAAATTGTAGGCAATTTAATGTAGTTTTGATTATGTAATAGTGCCCATACCGCTAAGATGCTTCGTTTAGGCGCTGGGCGCAAAAAAAAAAAAAAAAAAAAAAAACCAAGTGCGACAAAGTGGGTTTTTGAAATGGATTTCAAGCTTGAATATCTCCTAAACTATTATAGGTACACGAAAAATGAATAGAAACACTTTTAAAGCAAATGTGGTGAGCTTTATTTTTCATATAGATGATTTTTCTGTAGGACCTACCGTTTTTGAGTAAGAAGCGAAAATACGTAAAAAATTAACTTTCATTCCCCCCCCCCCCCCCCTCCGCCTCTTTGGTTGGGGGACTTTTAGATTTTAATCCCCCCATGGGTCTGAACACATCGGTGAGGAAATCGCTTCTGCTCTCTACATGTCCACCTAGGTACATCCATTTTTGAGCCTTCATTGCGTAGACTAAAGCCCCTTTAATAGAGACGGGTTTTCTGCACCATGTTGACCTATTTTTGAAGCGTGACCTTGGAAAAAAAAGTTAAAAAAAAAATCTTGGTGTCGATATCTTACCTCCGACTGATATCGATACTTAACCTGACGGCCATCCCCCGTTTCATGTATTTAGAGTTGAACTAGTCAAAACGAATTCAAACGTAAGCTTTCTGCGGTCGCCAACTTGAGTTTCGAGCACTTCGAACACCGCCAGGCGTGCCAACGTTTGCACCGTTGCTTTGTACAGTTTACCTCCTTCGGTGTCTTCGAAAAGAGAACTTAACGGTCTTGTCATTTACTGAGGTTACTATTTCTGGTGATAGTCGATTTTGTTTATTGTGCGGCACAATTTATACGCTTTTTTGTTTGTAAATCGATTTATTCCCAAATCAAATTTACCTGATAATTTATGACTGTGAACCTTCCTATTATTAAGTCCTGCCACTAATTGAGTGTTTTGCCAAAAAAAAAAATTTATAGTTTTCGTTGTGTACGTGTACATATGAACGTATTTGACACATTCCAACAATCAAATTCTGTATCAAAATATTAATCATGTAAATATATGTTTGTGTAAGTGTTGTAATTGGAGAACGTCTGAAATAAAAAGTTATTGTTCGAAATTTGTTTTGTCTCGTACAGAAACACCAACTGGAACGGCTGAGAAGTCATGCGGCGTGTTGTTGAAGGGTTTTGAGCCAGAAGGTGGTCAAAAAGTGGTTGTCGAGAGGTCTAATCCAATGAGGTGGTTAGGGAGAGAGAACGACTCCTCTGCTGGTTTTCTTTGATGCTAATGAAGCTGGTTTACTCTGATGCTTTATCTTGTCAGGGCTGTAGATGAGGGGGAATGGCCAACTCCTCCGGAATGTACCCCAACTCCTCCGGGAGAACTCCTCCGCCGTAATTACTTCTTACCAACTCCTCCGGCTTACTTTTTCTACCTGAAAATGAGATAGTCAACTCCTCCGCAAGGAATACGGGAGAAATAATACACTACCAATGCAATGGCACATGAGCTTCCTCGTGCAAGTTCAAAATTAACGTAGTTGTGACTAACAAGAAAATTACGTTCGCGCATGCGCAGGGAGTACCACTGATGCAATCGTGATGAAACTGATAGGGGACCATCTAGGGCTAAACCCACACTACCTATTCCTGAAAATTTTATTGAAATCCGATCAAAATTGTGGGATTCTCGAATGGAAGGCTTCGCAACTGTTAGTGGTTCGTTGAGATGATACTCTGCGGCTGCCCACAAATGTGGAGGAATTGCGGCATCAGAATCTATGTAGTTGTCCACTAGATAATCAGATTCTGCAAAACGTACCACCTTTTCATCAGTGGGCATCGCACTTTTTTGGGAACACCTCCACTTCCACGCATTTATGGGCATCCATCACTTATGTAAGCGGCAGGAAAACGACAAATGACCTGCTCAACGGACGGAGGAGATGGTCACTTCTCTTTTCTCAGTTTGTATCATTCCAGAGGAGTTGACCTCTAATATTATTTACTAATTGATAACCCGGAGGAGCTGGGAGTGAGCCGTAGATGAGCTTAGTTGCTCGAAACCGGAGGAGGAGGCAGCCACTTCGCCTTCTGACCCTTCCCCCTCCATCACAACATCTTGTCAACTGCTCCAGCTCTTTTTGGGCTACTTTTGAAGCAACTGATACGCCGCATGGAGCAACGTTTTGGTGGATTCGGATTTTTCTTGACATCTACTCGCCAAAACTAATGTTCGAATAAAAAAATTTGAAAATCCCGTTTTTCACCACTAAGTCTTGTGGAGCTTAGATGCGCCACGATGAGCAGCTTTTTGATGTTTTCAGACTTTTCTCGTACTATGCTCGCCGAGCCGAAATTTTTAAGACCAACTTCAGATTTTTCTGACCCCTAGAAGTGCCCAAGAATAAAGATGAGCATCCTCCTCGGATTTCAGGTTAATATTTAATATAATAGATAGGTAATAGACTAGGGGGCACCCCCTGCTGGCTAAGGCCAGCCAACCCCCCGACCTCTTCCACCTGGCCTCAGACCCCTTCTTCTAGCTTTTGATTGTGAATAGTTTTCTTTTTAATTCTTAAGGGGGTTGAGCCAGGCGCGCCGCCCGGTCAGACGGTTGCGACTTCCACTTGTTGTAGCACCTGACCTATTCATCCTATTGATTTCAAATTTTTGTGACACGTTTCTAGGGTTATGAAGACCATACTATGAAAATTTCATACTGATTGCTCCAGTAAAAAAAATAAGAAAAATCAGAACACAAAAATTTCCTTTTTTTTCCTTTGGGACATCAAAACCCCCCCCTCAAGTCATTCAAATTGACTGAAATTTATACCACGTATTCTACACTATATGCCTAATAATCCCACCGGATGGTTTTAAAAAAAAACGATTTGCCTATTTTTGACATGAGTTCGAACCTACCCCCGCAAAAGGCCCGACTTTTTCAAGCTTCAAAAATTTCCACAAATTTTAAAAATGGGTTTATCGAAAAATCATCCGGTAGGATTCGTTGTATTGCCTCTACGAACGTTGTGTAAAAATTTCAGCCATGTACGACAAACGGTTCAGGAGATAAAAAATCCCAAACAGGAGAAAATGAAAGTTTACAGGAGAGCGATTTTTCCGAGAGGGTAGCCTACGGCATGCCTTCGCCGCTCGTTATGTCCTTCATGGAGTTGGTTTTGGCACCTAAAAACACCCTGAATAAGCTGATGAATGCTGTTGTTGTGAAGTTTCATTTATTAGTTATCTGTCCGATAAGTTAGTGTTTGTATTATCTGATATAGTACAGCGTCACCAGCCGTTTTTGTTTTGAAGTTCAACTTCAGAAGTTTTATTCTGCGTTGTTTCCGTTGTTTCTTCCGTTGTTTCTCTTCCAAATGCCTCGGAAAGGGTCTTTTTTCCGCAAGAGAAATATTACACCTCCCAATAGGTGGGGAATGAGCCGTGAAAAATGTGAAACCCCAGGGATTGAGACAGGATGTCGACGTCTTCGGGATCATCAGGATCGTCTACATCGTCGACATCGGGAAAGAAGCTCATTGAGAACTTGGAGGCTTACGACGATTTTTCTAGTGAAGCTAGAAACGACATCGTGAATATTGTGGACTTTTTCAAGAAACTTGGTGAGGTAGTCGACGTAAAGTGTAAGGAAAAGGCTGGAAGACCAATGGGAGCAAGCCGAAGGCGGATCATGTTACGGCGCTGGCGAACACTGACCGGAGCGGAGGTGAGCAACTTACGAACTCAATTTGAGGGACTTCCCGTGGTTCAATTTAATTTTTTTTTGTTTCAAAATGACCAGCAGATTGTGTAGAAAAATAATAAAAAATATAAAAAAAATCGAATTTTTGATCCAAAACCTGGCTCAACCCCCTTAAATAAATACAGGATGAGAGTTATAGGATTCATTTGGAAGGTGAAATCTATTTTTACACCTTCTTTGGCCAATTCTCAACAAAATATCAGTGGTTTCTCCCCTTCTAGCCCCCCTGCCCTTCAAAGCACCGTTATATTGTTGTTAGCCAATATTTCATTAGGTGGCGGTTCAATTCTCCACGGGGGATGTTGTTTACTTCAGCTGCTCACCCTCAACACTCAACCTGCCTAAGCCATCTTCCCCCTCAACCACGCACCAAGTGTGTGAATATAACTTGTACACATAGTTGCAATATATATATATATATTTAATTCAGTAGGTTTTGATAGATACCTAACACTGAATTTTCAAACTCCAATTTCCCTGTAATTGAAGAAACATTCTTCGATAGGCGCGTTCCATATCATCAATTAACACCACGTAATTGACTGTTTGTCGAAAATGAGTTTCATTCCATTTGAGAGGCGTTAATATGGCAGAAGGCATGGTAACCATGCCTAGGTCACCTGAAAACTTGAAAACGAGGAAAACGCGAAAATTACTGAGAAAGGCTGCCCGTAACTGATAAAACAGTAAGTGATGAAACAGTTTTTTACTTCTCCTGTAGGGTTGCGTGAATGTCAATTACGCGGTGTTGGAACTTGAGTAACGATATATTTCTTAGAGAGCGTTCCATATATTAGTTAGGGGAGCGAAATAGGTGACTAGCTTTACTGGACCTTTGGCTCAGAATCCCGAAATCCCGAAATGTAGGAATCCAGTGATTCAGAAAATCAGGGATCCCATGGCACAATCAGTGTGAAGCTCCTTTCACTGGCCGAATTGGATGGTCCCCTCAACGTTATGAAGGCGGCTCTTTGGGCCCAGCCAATGTTGACTATGGAAAACAACAGTCGCGCTTGGTTCCAAGAGCTGCGTCCGTCGAATCCAAGAAGTTCACGGAGTTGTCAGCCCGGGGGACGGCCGATCGACTCCCGTAGAACCATAAGTGAAAGAGCGGGAAAATCTCTTGCCCACTCAACTCCCTGAGTCGTCCACCTTCGAGCGAAATTAAAAATGACCGCGACGCACTCGACTCCCCACGAAACGCATCAAAACGGCCCTTTCACTTTGCACGAAAGTTGCACCAATCATGGGTTTGGGTTTCCAATCTGGTCTTCCATGTAGGACGTCGTAGGCCGGATGTAAATAATAGCAAAACCCAATAGCCGGGAATGGCTTCCTCAAAGTCCATCTGGAGAAACTCAAAGCTCAAGTCTTTCTGGTAAGGGACCAAACAGAGATTGCTCAAGCAGGAGTGGATTGCGGAATACATTCCTAGACAGCAAACGAGGGGTATCTTCTTAATTAATTCGTCGAGAAGCTGTCATCAACGCTCCTCCTCCACTTCCAAGGTACAGAGAAAGACCTGTATAAGTACTTTTTTTTTTTAATAATTTGACGAAGTGGTTCTTGCCACTGATGTGGGGCACAATGTGAGCAACCTCCTCGTGGGTTACTCCAACAGCTCACTAAGCTCTGTACAGGTAGTTCTCCCAATTTGAATCTAACGGAGTCGATCGCCCTTCATTTTGTTCGGGAGCAAGTGACCTTTTCACTTTCTGCTCAAGAGGGAGTCGACTGGGCTCACGTCAGCTGCTGGGGAGTCGAGGAGAAAGCCCCCGTCAGCCCATTCAAACAACTGAAAATCCTGAGTTGTCGAAGTTCAGTCCAAGATTGGAGAGTGAGGGACGGCGTCAGAGTGGGAGCCATTCACTAGCATATCATCAGCGAACAGAAACATGTAACCTTGGAAAACAGGGTTGGCGCCAGATCGGAACCCTCCTTTACCCCGCATGGCTCGGCCTGCTGCTCAACGGCTCGATCTGTTAGTTGGTTTGGCTCTGTTTGGTTCATGTCTCAACCTGTAGTGGAATTTCAAGGTGTCGGTAGGACTCTGTAATGGATGGATCTGTAAGCCGGTCATAAAGTCCGTGGTGGAATTCGAAGCCGCCCACAGTGGTTTCCAGATGTGCAGCCTGCCGTCAGCAATGATAGCCAATTTTAGAAGTGAAGTGTTTTAGATCTTCCAAAATTACTATCCCCACCATCATCGTGCTCTGGTTTCATTAGTTTTTATACCGTCTGCACAATTTGTAATCCTCTACGGAAATCAGGAGAGTGTATGAAAATAATCAGCGTTTGAACTTTTGTCGGTAAGATTGACCTTTTGAAAGTAGTACAACACAACGCCACCATGGACGCTGGCATCGAATGTACAGATTTCATGTCCGAGAAGGTTGGCTAATCTGAACCTCCCTTCAAGATGGCTGATTGTTTGTTAGTCGATTTCTACGGATATTGTTATGTTTGTGTCGGGTTCTACGGATATTTGGAGAACTGTTGTCAGGTCTGCTTTTGGGTTCTGGAAGGTAAGTGACGTCATTTCGGATTCGAACCTTCCAACTTCCTTAAGGTCCTGAAGGATAAATCGGGACTTGTTTGCTGTAGCAGGGCGTTTTATTAATTTCATGGAACTTTCAATTACAATAAAAAGAAGAAAAAAATGCTTATATAGCTCATTGGCTCTTGGGCCACTTCTGCCCTCTAGCGTCGGGATGTTTAGTCTTGAAGACGACCACCCGGAGCGCCTTCTCCGTAGTACTGCTCTATCTCGCCAGTATAACGATGAACTTTATATATTCGGGAGTGGTATTAATTGCGTAATTATTTACTCAAATGATCAGAATTATGTAGAGTCATTTTGCAGAGAATAGCGTTAATAATGCCTGAGGGAATTGGTACCACTGTTGGTGTACGTCCTAGTTGCACAAATCACATGATTGGCTGTCGTCTTCTTATCTATTCTTCCACCCGGTTTTTCATTTTGGTGCTTCGCTACTATAAACCCTTGCTGTCAAGTCGTTTTGAGTCTTTCATAAAGTGTTTCTGCAGTTGAAAGATGTCTCAGGAAAGTCAATCCGAACGTGAGTAATCACTTTACTTCAATAAATAAACAATTTAGAGCAACAGCAAAGGTGGCAATCCTTCTCCCTAATCTCCCCACCTTAAAACTTAATTTAGCAGTGTTTTTATGTTGTGGTTGTTGTTGTTGTTTTAGCATGAAACATGCTTTAGGCATGACCTAGCTGCCTAAAACCGTTAGGCGAGAAGGGTGACGCAAATGTGCCGTGACATGGAACAAGCTATGGCGACCTCACGTGTCGTACGTTAGACCACTAGTTTGGTGGACTCACTCGTCCACTATAACACAAGTGGTCTCCCAGAAGAATATTGCGCTCCGACACTGCAGTCTGGTGGCCGCAAAAGGAAAAGCCGATGTGGCATCCTGAGAAAAGGACGAGCGAAGGGATTTCGAGTTTTTTGTTGGCAACATTGTCTGTCCGTTTTGTTTACGTCTCCCGGTTGTGCAGGTTTGGTATTCCTAATCCTTCCTAATACAGAAGTTTGTGTAAAAAAAGAAAACAAATATTTCTCGGGGGAAGCCGTCGAGGAGTCAGGCGAGGGAAATTGTCTACGTTCATCGCCAGGGAGGAGGAAGAAAGTCGTTAGGTTCTTTTCAATCATGTGAAATTCGAAAGTTTTCAATTAAAAAAACCCGTTCGAGAGGAGAAAAAGAGAAGTGCTGCCACTTGGAAGGGAAAAACGAGAGGGATGGGGGAAATTTCGTGCGAAGATTAGTTTGATTTCTGCCATCAGAATGCAGTGTCGGAGCGCAATATTCTTCTTGGAGACCTTATAGTTCGGCTTTCACACTTGTCTTACCGTTAGGTCACTAGTTCCGCGTCCTCACCTGTCGTACCATAGGCCACTAGTTCGGCATCGTCACTTGTCTCACCGTCAGGCCACTCATCACTGTTCACTGTTACTACTTACTGGATGGGTCTCAAACCCACTCGCCGAAAACACGTAATAAAGCATGTTCCATGATTGTTGAATTTCAGCCTGTAGGCTCCAAGTTAAAAGCATCCGGAGGGGCCGAGTTTTTTTAATAGGTATTTTTTATTATTAATAAATAACTCTTTGGCTCGACTCAAATCTCGCCTAACGTTTTATGTTATTTGTTTCAGGATGTGTGTGAATTTATTTCGTGGGAGGCGAACTCTGGCAGTTTTCGCCATCCTCATCGTTTACGTTTACGTCGTTATAATGTTCATTGGTTCCTCCGACTTGGAATTGGATCGAGCTGCGCAGCTGTAAGTTTTTGATGGAATTACTAGCAGTGTTGGCATTCAGTTGTACAAAGACGTGAGGAATTCGGCATTTTTGGAATGGTGGGGTTGGGAAAGAGGTCAAAGAATTGGAAAAATTCGGTCTAACGAAGTTGAAGTGCCTAGAAATGAGATGTCAGAGAAGATGAAATGACTTATGAATATCGAATTAGGCCGCCGCACAGTGGTCTGAAAACCCATAATAACGTAAACGCTGTTAAATCGTTGGGTTCAACAATAAAACCAAACGTTAGTTGTAAATTCAAATTGAATGAACAATCAAGTTGAAAAATGGGGGTTTTTGCGATCCTCAGACCACTGCGCCTGTGGGCTTTGACGGGCAACTCACGTATAGATGAAAAAGGTCAGAAACTCGGTGCAAGTAGCTCGGAGGACAGTTAGACCAGTTAAGCCAAACTTGGCGGAGTCACAGGTGAGCATTCAGTCCTGTCTAAAACTTACTTACTCGTTCTAACAAAAGGACAGAAACTCGGGGCAAATATACAGGGGCCTTTTCTTGGTGGTCCTCCTTTATGCCGTCGCGACGGGGGGATCTACGGCCTCTTTATGGGATCAAGCCTGAGATGTCTGAGGTTAGCGCAAAGAATAGCTTCTATCTCTATCATAGGACTGCTGTACCGAGCCATTAGACTGTGTCTGGGGCCAGTTATGGCCCAATCTGTTCAAGTCCTTCGGCGCCTGATTCGCATTCTGCTCTTCCTTCGAAGGCTTGGCTCGTGGTCTTATCTTGCCATTTCCGCTAGGGTTGGTGCCGCCTTTCGTCTGGAGGTTCCCTCACAGTGTGGCTCACACTCCCCCTGGAGGCACAGCTGATCCTCCTCCCTCTGGCATTAGCCACATCATTCTGCCCCGGATGGCCAACGTGGAGGTGCCGGGTTTTGCAGGGATATTTTATGCTTCGCTGGGGCAGGAGCCATCGCAACAGACCTACCTACTATTACCCCTCCTCTTATAACTTGTGGTGTTCACGTCATTGGTGGTTGCAGCAGACTGTACCTACTTTTCTGCCTCTTCTTATAACAGTTTTCGGATACTCGGTGGTTGCAATCTCCACGTTTTCATGTCTGGTGGAGGCCGAGTACTTGTCTAAAATTTTTTTCCCTCCCTACATCTTACATGACTTGCCTAATACATGCATAAGATGACACACATATTATAGATTCCTTTCCTAGACTATTCACTTTCGCGCACCTTTCGTTCAATAATATTTCTATAGGACTGTGACTGGAGCGGCAGTGCGAGTCCTTACCAGGGTATTAGCCTATCATGTCCCTTTCGACTTCTGGGGCAAACCTTCGAGCCTCAAGGCCAGCTGCATAAGATGATGCCCATGCTCGTTGGTCAGTGGCAGGAGAATGGGGCTGCTGAGTCTACCGGGAGACTTACTTTCGAGTTCTTCCCAGCTCGGCAGGTGGAGGTGACGTGATGGTCCTTTGGGAGTGAAAGGGAGCTCAGGCAACGCACAACAAACCACTAGGCTTCCGTGCTGGGAGCATCCCACGCCCCTTTCCTGAGCAACCCTTTACGAATCCACACAAGTAGCAGTGAGAACATGGGTACGCGCCTGGATCTCCACCCAACGCACAAAACAATTTTAAATTGCTATAAAACCCGAAGAACTCAACCCCACCTGGGAACATAAAACCGCATCTTGGGTTCAATTCTCAATGACATCGGCTTCTTGAAGCTACGGATATGAACCGGGTCCTATCCACCTATTCTCCTGAAGTGTTCTCGTGACTAGCAAACAATTAACATCTTTTATCATCTCGTTGCAGCAGTGAAATGGCCAAATCCATACGCTCAATGAACATCAACTCACAACTCTGGTAAGTTAGACTTTGTGATGGCTCGTCGTATTAGTTTCACCGTAACCACAATGGGGATTTTTCGTCCAGGCAAGGGCGTCAAGCGTGTCGTCACCCGACGTTCGACGTGAATAACTCCGAGATCATGAAGTTCGTCAAGGCTGAAGGGCGTATCCAGTGCAAAGGAGAGAAAGACTGGGTCGAGATCAACGGGAATCGAGCCTACATCACGCAGGAGGCCCGGATCAAACACGGCGATATCGAATGCTCTTTTACCGGTAGGGACATGTTTGGTATTTCAAATAGGTGTTTCATGTGTTTTTCAATAGGTGCGCTGGTCGTTGCTACTCGTAGGTACAGAGCCCCCAAGAAGCAGCTGCAGCTTTGGAGGGTTGGGGCAAGCATTGTCCGGGTTCTCGCTGCTGACGTTAGTGGAGCACGAAGGATCCAGTTTAGGTTTCGCAGGACTTTTTCGAATGCCGGTAACTTCTGGGGAGGTGAGGTCAGCCACTCCACATCCAGGGCGATGCGAAAATAGGTGTATTATTCCAAGAATAATAAACCAAAATTAAAGAAAAGTTGTAAAACAATTTTTTCCCCCAGAATCTTTTCATTGACACAGAATTAATGTTCGCACAAGTAACCTATTGGAGAATAATAAACCCTTGTGTAAAATTTGCAGCGTTTTTTCCATGTGATACTGATCACAACACTCGGAATCGTTCACCGCTCGGAGTCGTGTTGCTTCCCCACTAACTCCCCCCCCCCCCCCCCACCCCCACCACTCTTGTTAACCTCGCACCTCAGCACTAATGTCAATTTTCAGATTTATTGCGAAGTACCGATTTCATCACGTCGATTGGCATGACAACTAAAACCCACACAGAATATAGTCTTGAAACGAGCGATTTCGTTCGGGTGGATTGCTACGGAGAATCAGGAAAGAGGTACCCTGTGGTTAACCTGTCCAGTGTTTTTCATCTATCGGCTTTCTTTCTTTGTACAGTTAAAAAAAAACGTGAATTCAGTTTAGTTTTCGGCCACCCCGCATGAATTTATCATCTTGGGTGTGTTCGGAGTACAGTTCAGGTTCCGAGGATTGGAAGCTGGCGACGGAACAGGTTCCAGAACTGTCCGTTTTGACCAGAACTGTACTGTCAACACTTTTCAAAACCGATCTAAATTATGTCATTCTCTTTTACAAATTTAAATTCGTTATTTCTACCGTTTTGTGACGCTTGATGGAGAAGAGTCGATGTCAATGTGAGAAAAAACGCTGCAAATTTTACACAAGGGTTTATTATTCTTTGATATAGGTTACTTGTGCAAAACATTAATTCTGTCAATGAAAAAATTAAATTTTTTTTTTTTTTCATATTTCAAAAAAAATTTTGATTTTTTTTTTTTTTCAAAAATTCTTTATTTTTTACTCGAAAAATATTTAACATCCTGGGATCCTCCAAAAATCCCATTTTTTGCCCCATGAAAGCCCTGTAGATCGCCCCAGTGAAATCGGATCGTTCTGGGACCCTCAAAAATGGATTCTACGTCCAAAAATACTTCGAAAACGACACCTAACTCGATCCCATAGCTAAATCCCAAAAAAAATTTCCGAAATTTTTTCCATTGACACAGAAATAATTGTTGTACAAGTAACCTATATCAAGGGGGCCGTCGATGGTGTAGTGGTTATGATGCCGGGTCCACACTCAGGTGTCTGGAGTTCGAGGCTGTCTCTAATAAGGTTTTTTGTCCTTTTCCTTTTCACAGCTCTCGTTGAATTTCCAGACAATTACAACAATAAAAAGTGGCAAAACATGCAATTCCGGCGGCTCTATCTCATGTTGACATGTGTATGAGATAAAACCTGGCCTAGGGACTTAGGACATCAACACATGGATGCGTCGAATCTGAGGTTCAATCGCGGACAATCAGTCCACTTGAGGACTGCAGTGCCGTTGGGGATCAAAATCCTGTCAGGATGAAGGGGCACCATCGTCTACCCATGACGGTGGGCTTGTCCCCCCTGCTTCGGGATTGTGATTCCCAAGTTTGAATTTCAGAGCTTTTTTAAAAAAAAAAAACCTATATCAAAGAATAATAAACCCTTGTGTAAAATTTGCAGCGTTTTTCCTTTCATACATCTGCTTGCATGACATTGCCCGTGTCAGAGTAGGTATAGTCAATAAAACGTAGGTAAGGTAGATAAGGCGAGATAGTGGGAATCCATCCCATAAAAAGACGATTTCAGGCGAAGCAGTCAATTAAATAGAAGTTATTCTACAAGTTGTTATTTTATTTATCGTGGAAATTTTCCACAATAAATAAAATAATAACTTGTAGACGCGTTTCGGTTTACTAAACCATCATCAGTATCAGGCGCGACTGGTGATGGCAGAACAAGGGGGTGCAGTCACGGATTTGTGATAATATTTTATGAAAAATTTTATTGCACCCAACACAGATAAAAAGTACCTACTATCAAGATTTGCTATAGTTCATTATTTATTTTTATTTGTTTAAAAATTCCAATTAACTATTACCAGTTTCCTTTCATTTCCTGGGTACACGCTGCAAACCTGGTAAAGGTGAGGTTGGCCGTCCCATGTCGCGAATGTCACACTTATCACTCACGCCTATACGGGAAAACTCCCTCAAGATGAAATCAATAGAGTTATCCAACAAACGCTTTATGAAATGAACAATGAAACGAACGAATAAAAAACTTATAAATGAGACAAACGCAGATCACCGAGTTCAGAAAACACTTCCCAGAAAACATGGAAGCACACTAAACCCCTGATTCCATCCCCTCAGAAGCTGCTTCTGGTAAAAAATACCTTTGTGGGAAAACTGAAAAAATCAGAAACCTTGGTCGATCGAAATTTTATGATTTCATACCGTACAAAGTAATATAGCAACACCAAAAAGTTTTCAAAATATTTCAAAAGTAAGCCCCTATTTTTTCCATGATTTGAGACAGATTAGATCCTGAAAAAGTCCCTCATTACCAACGAAAATTCCCTGCCCATGAACGAAGACTGCCAACACTGATTGTGGAGGTGATTTAACATCTGGTGAATGGTGAGAAGGAAGGGTGCGCGCAGTGCCCAGAACTCCCCCACATTTCGACATTTCTGGCTTCACACTTAGTTCGTTGTTCCATAAGGTCCATGCAAAAAAATCGTCTCAAGAAGGGCAGTGCTCCCGTTATCATTGCACTATCAACACAGGCATTTCAGACGTTCCGCGAACTATGTAAGGTCTACAAGATCTTACGTAGATTTTCGAGCCGAGTTTTGAATAATTTTTAGGTAGGTAACTAATTATAGGTCGACAACTTAAGGAATGACACCGTGCAGCGAACCTGGCGGCATCCCGAGAGTGAAATCTGTCCCCTTCCTAGGCACACCGCCGGGGCTCACGTCCCGCATTTTTCAAAAAATTGGCCTCCTGACCAGGCCGATGGGCTTCTCGAACCCTTTCTCTTTTCATTGTCAATATAGCGCTTCGAAGCGATAATCCTATAATAATACTGTACATCTATTAATTTCGTGAGGTGATAATTCTTTCTCAGATGCCCCTTTTTTCTTCCTCACATTTAAATAGGTACCTGCCTATAAAACCAGGCAATACAATTTTTTTCTTTTGTTAATACATCCTAATCTGTTTTTTTGTTGTTTTTAATTGAATCTTCATGAAGGTAGATAGGATCACTTTTGACCGCTCCTTGTGTACGGTCTGAAATACTCATAATTAGGCACACTCGCCAAGCGGTCAACGTGGTCGATGGGCGTAGAGGCCTGAGTTTTCGAATTACGCGCGCACCTTCCGAGCAGGGGTTATCTGGAAAGGGAAGGCAAACTTCTCCTCCGAAGGAGGCTCGGTGACTCCCCTAGTTATTCTCTAAGTTGTCGACCTATAGGTAGGTAATACGTAGCCCCCCCTCTCGCACTTCTGCATCGAGGGGGTGCAGTTGCGACGCTGCCTCCCTCACGAGTCGCGCCTGATCAGTATACTAGATAGTATTATACATAATACTGATCGACAACATACAATTCAAATTTCTATTCAAATAGACTACTTCGTCTGAAATAGTCTTTTTTGTATAGTCAATAATTTTGTCACATCATCGGTCTTGAGGAAAGGTATGTTTTGACTGGGGTGGTAATTACGGAAGTCGCCTAGTCGCTTTCGCTCTCGCTCACTTTAAATTTGTGTGAAAAAACTGGCAACACTGAGTTTAGTTCTGAAGTTAGTCAAGAGAGGGCGGTAGTGGCATTAGAAAGGAGAAGAAGCTGTAAATACACGTATATAGAGAGCGCGTGTAGCATGACCTGTCAGTGTTGCATGTTTATTTGCTAGAGGGAAAAGGTAAAAAGAATAATGAACTTTTGTTCTTGTTTGCAATGTTTCTTGTGATTTCACAAATTTATCTTTTGTCTTAGAAACTTTTTACATTAAAATTTAAATTTCACATTTATTGTAATGAGAGCACTTTGTTTCGAACTTTACTGATCTCTTATTTTCCTGCTCAGATGGAGCAACATCATGGCGGGAGCTCGCTTCGACCAGGAGATCGTCGACAAGACCGGTTGGGGCAATTTGCCGCCGGAAGCGATGAAACTAAACGTACTCATGTTCGGGTTCGACTCCATTTCCCGGTTGAACTTTCAACGGCAGTTGAAGAAGAGTTACGAGTACATGACGAGAGAGTTGGGCTCGATGATACTCGAAGGGTACAACATTGTCGGGGACGGGACACCGCAGGCTATCATCCCCATTTTGACGGGTGAGGCAAATGCGGGGCTTCTTAGGGGGTATTTTTCTATAAATCCCAGTCTTGAACTCTTCACTTGACCGATTTACAATTTTTTTCAGGTAAAACGGAACTTGAACTTCCTGACACGAGACGTCGTATGGGCTACAAGGCTACCCACGTGAACACATATCCTTTCATTTGGAACCAATACAGAGACGCTGGCTATATCACAGGTTGGGTTATTTACTCAACTTGGTAGTAAACTAATAATGTGCTATTGTAACATTGGAAATGTCTCCCAAAACGACACCTCCATCGGCTTGAAAGGCTAAAGCCCAACAACCCTTAAAAATGCGTCATTGTGTCATTCAATGTTGCCAGTGAAACCAATCAGTCATCACTGCTCGCCTTCCTAATGCCCTTATGTGTCCGATTCTGTTTAGGGTTCTTGGAAGACACGCCACGCATCGGTATATTCACTTACCGTTTGAAGGGTTTCAACGAGGTGCCCACCGACCATTACATGCGACCTTTTTACATCGACGCCGAAGATAACTATTACGAGAAATTCAGCAAATATTGCTTGGGCTCGGAGCCGCGTCACAAAGTACCTACGCCACGTTGGCGGCAGTACGCGTCGGGCGGCGTTTTTTTTTTTTTTTTAAATCTAATTTGGTCAACTCCGTTCCAGGTGATGCTCGACTACATGAAGCACATTTTCCGCGTGTACAAAGACCAGCCCAAGTTCGTTTTTGGGTTCCACGGGGAGATTTCCCACGACGACTACAACCTCGTGAGCGTCGCCGACGACGACCTCCGGGAATGGTTGGAGTGGTTCAAGAAGAGCGGACACCTCAACAATACCGTACTCATTCTGATGAGCGACCACGGCCACAGGTAACCAGACAAGGAAATAAAATATGTGTACATATAACATATTATGTTATATGTACAAGGGTGTTATATGTACAACTATACTTATATTATATCTACCTTCCCGATGGACAATGAATAAAGATCTGATTGATCGATTGATATAACAACTAACGACCGACTTTTGGGAGCAACTTGTTGCCACTCCCAACAAGTGGCAACACATAGTGGCAACAAGTTACAACACCCAGTGACAACCACTAGGTGTTACCACTTGTTGGGAGTAGCAACAGGTTTCTTCAAAAAGTTGTTGTTAGTACCTACAACTACAAAATTTGATGTTATGTAATAACAACTAAAGTGTTGGTTTTTATTGGAGCTAAGAACTAAAACTATTAGTTCTTGACTTCAATAATTGAAACTAATTTAGTTTTTAGTTTCACAATTTAAACTAAAAACTAATTTAGTTTGAAAGTTAGTTTCAAAAGTGAAAGTAAGAACTAATTTAGTTCTAGTTTGAATTGTGATACTAAAAACTAATTAGTTTGTAGTTTGTGATTTAGCTGATCTACATTTTTAGTAAAGGAACGATATTTCGAGCCCTTTTCTAAAACATCTTCTGAGATCTAAATGAGGTGATCGTAAATGTTGCAGGTTTGCTGCCGTTCGCAACACACAACAGGGCAAAATAGAAGAGAGGTTGCCTTTTTTCTCTTTCACTTTCCCTCCCTGGTTCAGTAAAGTTCATCCGGAAGCGTTCGCGAATTTCAAAACCAACCTGAAAAGGCTGACAACGCCTTTCGACATCCACGCGACTCTGGCGAGCATCATCAAGCCCACTGGATACAGTATGGGCAACCTAACCCACCGAGGAATGTCCCTGTTTCAAGAGGTAAATATTTTCCGTGTTCCTATTGGTGACCGGGTCTTCTGGGCTGTCAAATTCTTCTCAAAAGAATCGATCTTATTGAAAAGAATCATATCGATTTTTTAATAAAATTTTTCTTTTGAGAATCGAGTATTTTTGCCAACCAATGCTGACGACTTGCTTTGTTATGTCCACTGTTAGGTTCCTCCGTCTAGAACGTGCATCGACGCCTTCATCGAGCCTCACTGGTGCGCCTGCCTCGACTGGGAGAGCGTCGACGTCAACGACCCCATCGTCCAGCGAGCCGCTCGAGCTTTCGTCAAATTCCTAAACAAGCGAGTCCTTGATTGATTTTTTTTTTTTTTTTTAAATTTTTTTAAGTACCTATGAAAAACTAAACTTGGCAACCACCATTTCCAGATACAATTCGGAAAACACGGACGAGTGCGCGGAATCGGTTCTGAAGCAGGTCACCTGGTCGGCACGGTTGGTACCATCGGGGGCGATCAGGCGGTTCCATTCCACCAAAGACAAAGACGGTTTCGTTCCCAACATGAACGCCGACACGCCCATCACGTCCGTCATGTACCAACTCAAAGTCATCACCGACCCCGGGAAAGCCATATTTGAGATGTCCCTCATGCACGACATCTCCCTCGACGAGTTCAAATTCAGGGTGAGCGATACATTACGACGTTTGATATCCACATACACTTATAGTCCGTTCAAGTTACGTTACGTTTCAAACTTGACAAGGAAGCACTTTGATGGTTGATAACTTGATGAATGAGGAATGCGATGGATAAGATATGCGTGGCCCGGACCATCAGGTAGGCAATCCGGCGACATTGGTGGATTAGTATGCCTGACGCCTGCTCTCTGCTCTCAGTGAACGGACTATAGGTACCGATATATCGAGCTTTCAGTAGCAAGAGCCCTTACGGGTTTCTCCTTTAAAAGTGATTCATTTTGGTTTATTATTCTTGTAATGTTACACCTATGTATTCATCGATCTTTGCTTTGCAGATAGAAGACGTCAGCCGAATCAACGAGTATGGGCCGCAAGCCAGATGCGTAGAAAATACGCTCGAACACCTCCGAAAGTTCTGCTATTGTCGAGACGCTCATTGAGTTACCTGCGTCGGAAAGTCTTAATTTACAGTATTCTTATTTTTATTACTATCGCCGTTATTGAAGGGGGGAGGGGTGATGGAATTATTCGCTAATTTCAGCTTGAAACACCGATTTTGGTTTATTATTCTTGGAATAATACACCTATGTTTTCGCGCCGGGGGTCGACGACTCCGATCGGGCTCAAAATTTGACATTATCCGTTTCAAGTGGTCTACATTCTAAATCCGAAATGTCCGTCCGCCGTACGCCGTCCAGGCCGTTTTGGGCAGTAGGAATTTTTTTAAAAATCTGAAATTTCGACAAAATACTTGGTTCACCATCTAGTTGTGCCCGCAAGGTTTTCAGTTCGATCGCCCAAACCAGTGGGGCGCTCTGGGGCTATAATGGGGCTACGGGAGGGGTTTTTTTGAAGGCTTTTAGCTATGGGATCGAGTTAGGTGTCGTTTTCGAAGTATTTTTGGCCGTAGAATCCATTTTTTGGGGTCCCGGAACGATCCGATTTCACTGTGCCGATCTATAGGGCTTTCATGGGGCTAAAAATGGGATTTTTGAAGGATCCCGGGATGTTAAATATTTTTCGAGTAAAAAATACGGAATTTTTGAAAAAAACACATTTTTGAACAAAAAAATCCAAAAAAAAAAATTTTTTGAGATAAAAATCCAAAAAAAAAATTTTTTTTTAATTTTTTCATTGACAGAATTAAATTTCTGCACAAGTAATGTATATCAAAGAATAATAAACCCTTGTGTAAAATTTGCAGCGTTTTTGAATATTTTCGTCGTAATCGCGAGATATGATCTCAACACAGCTTCTGATTTGGCGTTGATACTTCACGCTGTGGGGGTTTGAACGTGTGTGGGACAAAAAGGGGGTTTGTTGGTAGTCACGAGGTGGATCGCCCTCACTTTGCACTGTCGATGGGATACATCGATGTTTAGTCTTCGTAATTCACTTCCAAGTGGTTCACCGAGAGGTTCTCAGTTTTTCACTTTTGGTTTATTATTCTTGGAATAATACACCTATGTTTTCGCGACGGGGGTCGACGACTCCGATCGGCCTCAAAATTTGACATTATCCGTTTCAAGAGGTCTTCATTCTAAATCCGAAATGTCCGTCCGCCGTACGCCGTCCGGGCCGTTTTGGGCAGTAGGAATTTTTTTAAAAATCTGAAATTTTGACAAAATACTCGGATTACCATCTAGTTGTGCCCGCAAGGTTTTCAGTCCAATCGCCCAAACCCGTGGGGCGCTATGGGGCTAAAATGAGGCTACAGAAGGTGGTTTTTGAAGGCTTGGCTATGGGATCGAGTCAAGTGTCGTTTTCGAAGTATTTTTGGACGTAGAATCCATTTTTTGGGGTCCCGCAGCGATCCGATTTCACTGTTGCGATCTGTAGGGTTTTCATGGGGCTAAAAATGGGATTTTTGAAGGATCCCAGGAGGTTAAATATTTTTCGTGTAAAGAATAAAGAATTTTTGAAAAATAAATTTAAAAAAAAATATCAAAAAAAAAATCCAAAAAATTTTTTTTTCCAACATTTTTTCTTTTGACACAGAAATAATTTTTGCGAACTAACCTATATCAAAGAATAATAAACCCTTGTGTAAAATTTGCAGCGTTTTGTTGTTGTGAAAATGAAACTGAGATAGTTGAAGAGTCCAACAATTTCGCGGTTCTTAGCGTGCTACGCTAACTCCGCACTATTTAGAGAATTGCAAAGTAGGATTTAAACGACTTCAATGGGTCGAACAACACACCAAAAAAATCAGAACTACATTATGTCCATTCGCGGTGCACTCGGAGTTGAATTCCTGAATCAGGATGAAGGAGCATCACCGTCTACGGCGGGTTCTACACGATGGGCTCCGAGGGGGAGGAAGTGAACATGATGGGTCACGGGAAGAGGAGAAGAATATAACTGCACCATGGGTCCTGGTAACCGGAGGTGTTATCGTAGTTAGGCGTGCTAGTGACAATCAAAATCGATGATCCTGCGTCTTGTCGAAGTTGAGAGAATTGGATGCCCACCAAGCTTGCCCAAGTTCGACCGAAGATTGGACATTGAGGGGCGTCAGAGTGGGGAGCCATTCACTACCATTTATATTATACGACTATTGTTAAATTGGTAGCTAGATCGTTCTCGTACATCATCAAAAACAGGGTTGGCCACAAAACTGCTTTATCCCACACGGCTCGAACTGCTGCTCAAAGGATCGATCTGTTCAACGGTTTGGCTGTTTGATTTCTCAACCTGGAGTGGACTCGGTTAATGGATGGTGTGGAATCCCAAAATATTCCTAAGCCAATCTGTGCTCATAATGAGGGTCCGCGGTGGAATTCATAGCAGCCTTAGGTGAGTGACAAGCATTTGGGTGAGGCCGAAATGGGCCCTGGATTCCAGTTATTCAACTAGGGGACCACCTCCTACTGGCTACAGGCAGCCAACCCTCGACCTCTCCCTACGGGCCTCAGACCCTTTCTACTCACTTTTTGATAATGTCGTTTATTCGTAAGAGATTACGAGCTCAAGATGCCCTCCGTGCGGCGCATCTTCCTTGTCCTCAACATCCTCCTCACGCCTACCGCATCCTTTGGCGTTCCCGCATCAACACCGTCACGTTGATAACAAACACCCCCCCCCCAACGCCGCAAAGTAATTGCCAACAGCACACACCAGGTGCTCGTTTCCTGACAATATTACCAAATCAAATTTTATTATTGTAGACGAACCTGTCCAACTGATTCTTGTACAGTTCGACTAACCAACTAGGTTTAGGGTGTGTTATGTTTAATCAAAATAGCGATCGAAAAGGTTCCGTTAATTCTTAGTAGATAAGCATACTAAGAGGGAAAGAAGATTGTTTCAGTAGGTAGTCGACAAGGAGTTATGAACTAGTGGTCGACATACATGCGTTGGTGGTCGAAATGGGATTTGCATCAGTAATCGACAGGTGGTGGCCCGAAAACCGCCATATTTTGGTTTATTATTCTTGGAATATTACACCTATGTTTTCGCGACGGGGGTCGACGACTCCGATCCGCCTCAAAATTTGACATTATCCGTTTCAAGAGGTCTACATTCTAAATCCGAAATGTCCGTCCGCCGTCCGGGCCGTTTTGGGCAGTAGGCTTTTAGCTATGGGATCGAGTTAGGTGTCGTTTTCGAAGTATTTTTGGGCGCAGAATCCATTTTCGGGGGTCCCGGAACGATCCGATTTCACTGTGGCGATCTATCGGGCTTTTATGGGGCTAAAAATGGGATTTTTGAAGAATACCAGGAGGTTAAATATTTTTCGAGTAAAGATTTAAAAAATTTTGAAAAAAAAAATTCAAAAAAAAAATTTTTTTTCAAATTTTTTTCCATTGAAACAGAAATAATTTTTGCGCAAGTAAACTATAATCTCTCTTTATATATATATAAAACAGAAGAGTATGACATTGTGTGTTAGTCGGTCTGTCTGTGGTGGCCCGAACCACGCCAGAACGGCTTGACCGATTTTGATGCGTTTTTTGCAAAATGATCGCAAAGTTCCGGATCAAGATATAGGCTATAGTAGATGTTGTTCAACGACTTCCTTCATCGCGAACGGAGCTTTCCTTCGCGACGAGAGACGGGTCAAATAGCGTCGTTACTAGGGATCGCTAGGTAATTATTCGAAACGCCGAAACCCGGTAGGGGAGACCGTTGTACCTTGGAACACTTTTCAGTTTTTTGGAGATAGTGCCTGAAAATTCATCAATATTTCTCGGCTTTCGGTTTCAATACCTTACAGCAGTCTTGACTAATAGTTTTGTGTGCCAAAATTGTAATTCCTTGAAGCATAGGCGAAGCTATGAAGCAAAATCCGAAGGGACGTTTTTGTTCCAAGGTACAACAACGGTCGTGTACCTTGGAACGCTTGGTATTTTCGAGAAAAAATGAAGAATATAGTGAACGAAGACGTTTTTTCTCTTAGTAACAGCAGTAAAAAACACCTTGAAAACGTTAATAGAAGTAGTAATTGTTCATCATCGTCTGAAATATCATTTTATCAGCATCTGAAGAAAAACCCTGATAAGTTACATATATGTATAGCATATCTATAGCATATTATAATATGGTATAGAAACAAACAAAATGCTATATAAACAATAGAAGATCACTCTGGGTTATAGAAAATTGATGAGTTTGATGGCAAATTAAGTGTTTCAAAGTACACGAGGTACCAAACCTTCTAGCCACACATCTGTTCCAAGGTACCAGACCCTTTTTGTTCCAAGGTACAACATGGTCTCCCATTTTGCAAAAACGGAAAATACCCAAACCTCACATTTCTCTCATTGAAATTGGTAAGAAATTTGGTTTCTATATAGCATATAGAACCTCAACAGCTAACCATCGAACACTTATCTTCGAAAGCGTGGAATAAATGAGTTGAACTCAACGATCTCAAAAGTAAATTTTTTATCACATTTGTCAATTCGAACCCCAATCGTTTTCGTGCATTGATGAAACTACACTGATAAGTTATGCCTCCTCAGAGAAGAATTTAGGCGTCGAAAGATCTGCTGGATAGCAGCACCAGCCGGAGCTAATTCAAATGTTTCAAGGTACAACGGTCTCCCCTACAACTTTTGTCGTCGGTTTAGAACGAAACTACGAAAGTTATTCCAAGATCGTCGGTAGGTGGGTAAGAGTATTTTTTGCGAGCCTTCGATTTGTTAGCGCAACCTTTTTCCAAAAAATGGAAAGGTGCGCTCACCTCTTCGACATGTTTTTTAATAGGTACTAGGTAATATCATTTTGAGTTGATGGGTCGCTATGAGCTGCATATAATTGGTGATAGATATTCGGTTAATAAAGCATGTTCCATGTTTGTTGAATTTCAGCCATAGGCTCCAAGTTAAAAGCATCCGGAGGGCCGAGTTTTTTTAAATAGGTATTTTTTATTATTAATAAATAACTCTTTGGCTCGACTCAAATCTCGCCTAACGTTTTATGGTATTTGTTTCAGGATGGGTGCGAATTTATTTCGTGAAAGGCGAACTCTGGCAGTTTTCGCCATCCTCATCCTCATCGTTTTCGTTTACGTCGTTATAATGTTCATTGGTTCCTCCGACTTGGAATTGACGGACCGAGCTGCGCAGCTGTAAGTTTTTGATGGAATTACTAGCAGTGTTGGCATTCAGTTGTACAAAGACGTGAGGAATTCGGCATTGTTGGACTGGTGGGGTTGGGAAAGAGGTCAAAGAATTGGAGAAATTCGGTCGAACGAAGTTGAACTAGTTGTGAACAGGTGAGTGCGGTAGGTGCCGAGAAACGAGATGTCAGAGAAGGTGAAATGACTCGTGAATATTAGGCCGCCGCACAGTGTTCTGAAAACCCATGAGTGTACTCGTTTACTCCTCCAAACATTAGTTGTCAATTCAAATTGAAAAAGACCACTGCGCCTGTGGGCTTTGACGGCCAACTCACGTACATATCTAGATGCAAAAGGACAGAAACTCGGTCCAAGTAAGTACATCGCTCGGAGAACAGTTTGACCGGTTAAGCCAAGCTTGGCTGAGTAACAGGTGAGTGCATTCAGTCCTGTCGAACAAACAGGGACAGAAACTCGGGGCACTTAGATCGCAAGACTAGGTTATATATAGGGGCCTTTTCTTGGTGGTCCTCATTTATGCCGTCGCGACGGGGGGGATCTTTATGGGATCAAGCCTGAGATGTCTGAGGTTAGTGCAAAGAATAGCTTCCATCATGGTTTCCCGGTATAGGACTGCTGTACCGAGCCATTAGACTGTGTCTGGGTTCATTTATGGCCCAATCTGTTCAAGTCCTTCGGCGCCTGATTCGCATTCTGCTCTTCCTTCGAAGGCTTGGCTCGTGGTCTTATCTTGCCATTTCCGCTAGGGGTGGTGCCGCCTTTCGTCTGGAGGTTCCCTCACAGTGTGGCTCACACTCCCCCTGGAGGCACAGTTGATCCTCCTCCCTCCGGCATTAGCCACATCATTCTGCCCCGGATGGCCAACGTGGAGGTGCCGGGTTTTGCAGGGATATTTTATGCTTCGCTGGGGCAGGAGCCATCGCAACAGACCTACCTACTATTACCCCTCCTCTTATAACTTGTGGTGTTCACGTCATTGGTGGTTGCAGCAGACTGTACCTACTTTTCTGCCTCTTCTTACAACTTACTGTTTTCGAATACTCGGTGGTTGCAATCTCCACGTTTTCATGTCTGGTGGAGGCCGAGTACTTGTCTAAAATTTCTTTCCCTCCCTACATCTTACATGACTTGCCTAATACAAAGAAAAATCTGAACATGCATAAGATGACACACATATTATAGATTCCTTTCCTAGACTATTCACTTTCGCTCACCTTTCGTTCAATAATATTTCTATAGGACTGTGTCTGGAGCGGCGGTGCGAGTCCTTACCAGGATATTACCCGTAGAGCTGGATGCTGCCCGCCATTGCACAGCCTGTAGGATCCGGAAGAGGCTTCCCTTTCGACTTCTGGGGCAAAGCTTCGAGCCTCAAGGCCAGCTGCAAAAGGTGATGACCATGCTCGTTGGCCAGTGGCAGGAGAATGGGGCTGCTGAGTCCACCGGGAGACTTACTTTCGAGTTCTTCCCAGCTCGGCAGGTGGAGATGACGTGATGGTCCTTTGGGAGTGAAAGGGAGCTCAGACAAAGCACAACAAACCACTAGGCTTCCGTGCTGGGAGCATCCCACGCCCCTTTCCTGAGCAACCCTTTACGAATCCACACAAGCAGCAGTGAGAACATGGGTACGCGCCTGGCTCTCCAGCCAACGCACAAAACAATTTTAAATTGCTATAAAACCCTAAGAACTCAACCACGCCTGGGAACATAAATCCGCATCTTGGGTTCAATTCTCGATGACAGTATCTGCTTCTTGAAGCTACGAATATGAACCGGGTCCTATCCACGTATTCTCCTGAAGTGTTCTCGTGACTAGCTAACATCATCTTTTATCATTTCGTTGCAGCAATGAAATAGTCAAATCCATACGCTCAATGAACATCAACTCACATCTCTGGTAAGTTAGACTTGTGTTGGCTCGTCGTATTAGTTTCACCGTAACCACAATGGGGATTTTTCGTCCAGGCAAGGGCGTCAAGCGTGTCGTCACCCGACGTTCGACGTGAATAACTCCGAGATCATGAAGTTCGTCAAGGCTGAAGGGCGTATCCAGTGCAAAGGAGAGAAAGACTGGGTCGAGATCAACGGGAATCGAGCCTACATCACGCAGGAGGCCCGGATCAAACACGGCGATATCGAATGCTCTTTTACCGGTAAGGACATGTTTGGTATTTCAATTAGGTGTTTCATGTGTTTTTCAATAGGTGCGCTGGTCGTTGCTACTCGTAGGTACAGAGCCCCCAAGAAGCAGCTGCAGCTTTGGAGGGTTGGGGCAAGCATTGTCCGGGTTCTCGCTGCTGACGTTAGTGGAGCACGAAGGATCCAGGTTAGGTTTCGCAGGACTTTGTCGTGTGCCGGTAACGTCTGGGGAGGTGAGGCCAGCCACTCCACATCCAGGGCGATGCGAAAACAGGTGTATTATTCCAAGAATAATAAACCAAAATTAAAGAAAAGTTGAAAAACAATTTTTTCCCCAAAATCTTTTCATTGACACAGAATGTATATTCGCACAAGTAACCTATTGAAGAATAATAAACCCTTGTGTAAAATTTGCTGCGTTTTTTCCATTTGATACTGATCCTCCGATTTCCCTCTCAACACTCGGAATCGAGCGCTCAGAATCGTTCACCGCTCGGAGTCGTGTTGCTTCCCAAGTAACCCCCCCTCCGCCCGTCACTTGTTAACCTCGCACCTCAGCACTAATGTCAATTTTCAGATTTATTGCGAAGTACCGACTTCGCCACGTCGATTGGCATGACAGCTAAAACCCACACAGAATATAGTCTTGAAGCGAGCGATTTCGTTCGGGTGGATTGCTACGGAGAATCAGGAAAGAGGTACCCTGTGGTTAACCTGTCCAGCGTTTTGCATCTTGCGGCCTTCATTCTTTGTAAAGTTAAAAAAAAATGATGTTCATCTGGTTCAGTTTAGTTTTAGGCCACCCCGCATGAATTTATCATCTTGGGTGTGTTCGGAGTACAGTTCAGGTTCCGAGGATTGAAAGCCTGCGATGGAACAGGTTCCAGAACTGTCCCTTTTGACCAGAACTGTACTGTCAACACTTTTCAAAACCGATCTAAATTATGTTATTCTCTTTTACAAATTTACATTCGTTATTTCTACCTTTTCGTGACGCTTGATGGAGAAGAGTCGATGTCAATGTGAGACAAAAGTTGATGCTTTTTGCGTGGTTTTAATAGCATCAATTTGAACTTGAGCTCTTTACATAAATTTGGATCGTTTTTGAAACTTTGGGTTTTTCTTATTTTTATATTTTTCCATTCAGACATCTGCTTGCATGACATTGCCCGTGTCAGAGTATTTTGTCACGTCATCGGTCTTGTGGAAAGGTATGTTTTGTCTGGGGTGGTAATTACGGAAGTCGCCTAGTCGCTTTCGCTCTCGCTCACTTTAAATTTGTGTGAAAAAACTGGCAACACTGAGTTTAGTTCTGAAGTTAGTCAAGAGAGGGCGGTAGTGGCATTAGAAAGGAGAAGAAGCTGTAAATACACGTATATAGAGAGCGCGTGTAGCATGACCTGTCAGTGTTGCATGTTTATTTGCTAGAGGGAAAAGGTAAAAAGAATAATGAACTTTTGTTCTTGTTTGCAATGTTTCTTGTGATTTCACAAATTTATCTTTTGTCTTAGAAACTTTTTACATTAAAATTTAAATTTCACATTTATTGTAATGAGACCGACTTCGCCTTTACTTTTTTTCGAACTTTACTAATCTCTTATTTTCCTGCTCAGATGGAGCAACATCATGGCGGGAGCTCGCTTCGACCAGGAGATCGTCGACAAGACCGGTTGGGGCAATTTGCCGCCGGAAGCGATGAAACTGAACGTGCTCATGTTCGGGTTCGACTCCATTTCCCGGTTGAACTTTCAACGGCAGTTGAAGAAGAGTTACGAGTACATGACGAGGGAGTTGGGCTCGATGATACTCGAAGGGTACAACATCGTCGGGGACGGGACACCGCAGGCTATCATCCCCATTTTGACGGGTGAGTATGAAGCAAGTGTTGCCAATCGGTTCAATTGGATTAAGAACTTGACTTCTTAGGGGGTATTTTTCTATAAATCCCAGTCTTGAACTCTTCACTTGCCCGATTTCCAATTTTTTCAGGTAAAACGGAACTTGAACTTCCTGACACGAGACGTCGTATGGGCTACAAGGCTACCCACGTGAACGCATATCCTTTCATTTGGAACCAATACAGAGACGCTGGCTATATCACAGGTTGGGTTATTTACTCAACTTGGTAGTAAACTAATAATGTGCTATTGTAACATTGGAAATGTCTCCCAAAACGACACCTCCATCGGCTTGAAAGGCTAAAGCCCAACAACCCTTAAAAATGCGTCATTGTGTCATTCAATGTTGCCAGTGAAACCAATCAGTCATCACTGCTCGCCTTCCTAATGCCGATATGTGTCCGATTCTGTTTAGGGTACTTGGAAGATATGCCAAGCATCGGTACATTCACTTACCGTTTGAAGGGTTTCAACGAGGTGCCCACCGACCATTACATGCGACCGTTCTACATCGACGCCGAAGATAACTATTACGAGAAATTCAGCAAATATTGCTTGGGCTCGGAGCCGCGTCACAAAGTACGTCACGTTGGCGGCAGTGCGCGTCGAGCGGCGTTTTTTTAAAAATCTAATTTGGGTCAACTCCGTTCCAGGTGATGCTCGACTACATGAAGCACATTTTCCGCGTGTACAAAGACCAGCCCAAGTTCGTTTTTGGGTTCCACGGGGAGATTTCCCACGACGACTACAACCTCGTGAGCGTCGCCGACGACGACCTCCGGGAATGGTTGGAGTGGTTCAAGAAGAGCGGACACCTCAACAATACCGTACTCATTCTGATGAGCGACCACGGTCACAGGTAACCAGACAAGGAAATAAAATAAACTATTCTAAACCAGGGCTCTTCATAAAGATTTGACATCCTTCATAATCCCCATAATTGGATGGTTCTGGGACCCCCAAAAATGGTTTCTACATTAAAAATACTTCGATACCTCTCATACCTCTCATCTGATGGTACCTCTAGAGAGCTACCTCTCGCGTTGCTGGTGACGGTTAGGTCTCCCAGCAAGGGATGGTTTGGACCGCTCGTGTTGTGGAGGCAGGTGATGACTCGAGAGAGATGGCTATTGACCTCTCGCGTTCCAGGAGAATTACTCTTCGGAAGTGATGGTCTCCAGCCACTCGCGTCTCGAGGTTGGCCGTGTAATTTGTTCTATAGCCAAACGATGGGGGATGGTCTTTCGACCACTCGCACCATCGAAGGCTGGAGTAAGAAAATGCGCGAACGGGAAAATAACAACTTCACAGTGAGGCGATAGAAAAAATTTGCAAGTTAAAAATCAATATAGTGCCGGGCAGAGCTTCGCCGTCTCAATGGAGAAATGTGGATTAAAATGAGCTGGAGGGCTCGGATCGGCAGGCTTATATACCCTGCCGTCGGCTGTGATTGGTCGAGCTGCGGCAGGGCGTGGCGTTTGTCGCCGCTCGACTAGATCTCGGACGGTATGGGTCCGCTTTGGGGCCTGGACGGTATGTCTCGAGTGGCTGGGCTCTGCGGCGGTCGCTCTCCTTTATATTTCGTGAATTTTACAGCTTGGAAGGCAGGCCTGATATAATTGCATATTGGATATAAATATTATGCAATTTGGATATAAAATTACGATCGTGGCAAAATAAGTTTTATTACATAATAAAATATGTAATCGTTCGGGTGTAGAATGTTTCTTTTCGGAACGAAAAAAAAAAGGTTTTCGAGAAACGCGTTATTCACACGATAAAAATTTTATTATTTAATAATGTTCCTTCAGATTTCGTTCCCACTCGGAACAGTATTTTTCAGAACTTTATAATTTCGTTCTTAATTTATTTTTCGCTCTTTTTGGGATCGGAACGGTTTTAGGGGAACCGAATGGGCAGAAACTAATTCCGAAAATAAAAACTGAAACTATGTTAGTTTGTTTTCAGAAACTAAAGAACTAAAACTATTAGTTTTAGTTTCACTTTAGAAACTAAAAACTAATCTGGTTTCAATGTTAGTTTCACAATGAAACTAAAACTAGTTTCAGTTCTTAGTTCCAATTAAAAACTAAACTATTTTTTTCGTAAACCAAAACTTTAGTTGTTATTCGTAGTTGTACATATAACAAAGTTTTGTACTAACGACCAACTTTTTGAAGCAACTTGTTGCCACTCCCAACAAGTGGCAACACCCAGTGGTAACCAGTGGCAACACATAGTGGAAACCACTAGGTGTTAACGCTGGTTGCCACTGGGTGTTGCCACTTGTTGGGAGTGGCAACAGGTTTCTCCAAAAAGTTATAGATAGTACTTACAACTACAAATAACTAAAGTTTTGGTTTACTAAAAAAAGTTTTTAGTTTATATTGGAACTACGAACTAAAACTATTAGTTCTTGACTTCTACATTGAAACTAATTTCGTTTTTAGTTTCACAATAATTGAGAAACTAAAAAAATATTTAAACTAAAAAGTAATTTAGTTTGAAAGTTAGTTTCTAAAGTGAAAGTAAGAACTAATTTAGTTGTAGTTTGAATTGTGAAACTAAAAACTAATTAGTTAGTAGTTTGCGATTTAGTTGAATGACATTTTTAGTAAAGGAACGATATTTCGAGCCCTTTTCTAAAACATCTTCTAAGATCTAAATGAGGTGATCATAAATGTTGCAGGTTTGCTGCCGTTCGCAACACGCAACAAGGCAAAATAGAAGAGAGGTTGCCTTTTTTCTCTTTCACTTTCCCTCCCTGGTTCAGTAAAGTTCATCCGGAAGCGTTCGCGAATTTCAAAACCAACCTGAAAAGGCTGACAACGCCTTTCGACATCCACGCGACTCTAGCGAGCATCATCAAGCCCACTGGATACAGTATGGGCAACCTAACCCACCGAGGAATGTCCCTGTTTCAAGAGGTAAATATTTTTTGCGTTCCTATTGGTGACCGGGTCTTCAGGGGTGTCAAATTCTTCTCGAATGAATCGATCTTTTTGAACAGAATTGAAAAGAATCGTACCGTTTTTTTTTATAAAAGTATCAATTCTTTTGAGAATCGAGTATTATTGCCAAACCAATGCTGACGACTTGCTTTGTTGCGTCCTCTGTTAGGTTCCTCCATCCAGAACGTGCATCGACGCCTTCATCGAGCCTCACTGGTGCGCCTGCCTCGACTGGGAGAGCGTCGACGTCAACGACCCCATCGTCCAGCGTGCCGCTCGAACTTTCGTCAAATTCCTAAACAAGTAAGGCCTTGATTGATTTTTTATTTTTAAGTACCTATGAAAAACTAAACTTGGCAACAACCATTTCCAGATACAATTCGGAAAACACGGACGAGTGCGCGGAATCGGTTCTGAAGCAGGTCACCTGGTCGGCACGGTTGGTACCATCGGGGGCGTTCAGGCGGTTCCATTCCAGCAAAGACAATGACGGTTTGGTTCCCAACATGAACGCCGACACGCCCATCACGTCCGTCATGTACCAACTCAAAGTCATCGCCGACCCCGGGAAAGCCATATTTGAGATGTCCCTCATGCACGACATCTCCCTCGACGAGTTCAAATTCAGGGTGAGCGATACAAGTTACGTTACGTTTCAAACTTGACACTTTGATGGTTGATAACTTGATGAATGAGGAATGCGATGGATAAGATATGCGTGGCCTGGACCGTCAGGTAGGCAATCTGGCGACGTTGGTGGCTTAGTATGCCTGACGCCTGCTCTCCACTCTCAGTGAACGGACTATAGGTACCGATATATCGAGTTATCAGTACTGGTTTCTCCTTTAAATTTGATTCATTTTTTTTAATTATTCGTGGAATGATGCCCCTATGTATTCATCGATATTTGCTTTGCAGATAGAAGACGTCAGCCGAATCAACGAGTACGGGCCGCAAGCCAGATGCGTAGAAAATACGCTCGAACACCTCCGAAAGTTCTGCTATTGTCGAGACGCTCATTGAGTTACCTGCGTCGGAAAGTCTTAATTTACAGCATTCATATTTGTATTCTATAGCCGTTATTTGTCGGTGGGGGGGGGGGGGGGGGTGGAATTATTCGCTAATTTCAGCTTGAAACACCGATTTTTGAATATTTTCGTCGTAATCGCGAGATATGATCTCAACACAGCTTCTGATCTGGCGTTGATACTTCACGCTGTGGGGGTTTGAGCATGTGTGGGACAAAAAGGGGGTTTGTTGGTAGTCACGAGGTGGATCGCCCTCACTTTGCACTGTCGATGGGATACATCGATGTTTAGTCTTCGTAATTCACTTCCAAGTGGTTCACCGAGAGGTTCTCAGTTTTTCACTATCATGTTCTTTGCGTGCTACGCTAATTCCGCACTATTTAGAGAATTGCAAACTAGGATTGAAACGACTTCAATGGGTTGGACAAATTCCTGAACCGGGCGATTGTAAACTGGGCCACATCTGCGGATGATGCATATAAATCGGGCCCCAAGAGTCCCCTTCACCTGATTGATACACAGCCCCTCTTGTAAACTGGGCCCCTTGCGGACGAACGTAAATTGGGGCTGAAAGGAATGAAGCAAATAACGTGCCGAAATTCATACAATTGAATATCAGTTGCGCACAATCTCAAAAAATACATCATATTCAATTTGAATAATCCACCGAGAGAACCGCCAGGTTCAAGTTTCTCCTGAAATTCTTCTTCATCTTTTGACATTTTTCGGTCCCGGCAGCCCGAACAAAACCAGCAAGCCAACACCTGCAAAAAAATTCAGTCATTTAGTCGATTCAGGAAGGAGATCGCGTCTAACTGTGTGTCGACTTCAAGGACTCACTTATGACCCAAACGGCCAACCCCCAGTAGGAATAGCTGCAATAATTCGACTGCAACACTGCCATCACCTGCATGCCAACCGACGACACGAGCCGGCCAGTGAAGAACGTCAAACAGGACGCTGTCGACCTGAAAATGCGATAAAATACTCCTTCAGGAGGAAGGTATTGATTGATTGTTTATATTATCCTCGCGAATTTTCGCCTTCTGGCCACTCTTCCAATTAACAAAGTTCGTATTCATATTCTTCAACATTAATAATTGGGGGGGGGGTTGTTGAGGGGAGGAGAAGGCAGCCGCTTCGCCTTTGGACCCTTCCCTCGCCTTCACAACATCCTGTCAACTGCTCCAGCTCTTTTTGGACCACTTTTGAAGCAACTGATACGCCGCATGGAGCAACGTTTTGGTGGTTTCAGATTTTTGTTGGCATCTACTCGCCAAAACTAATATTCGTTTTTCACCACTAAGGGCCGGTTTCACCACCTCGAGTTAGCGAAAAAATTGCGTTTCACGAGCTGTTGTCTCTTAGTTACCAGGACGGTAACTTCCACTTTTTTAACTTGCGGATTTTCGGAAGTTATCTCGTTAACTTGAAGTTACGTTGTTGCAACATCATTACCCTAACTTGAGCTCTAACCTCAAAATAGCTAACTTGAACTTTAACAAGAGGTTGGTGAAACCGGGCCTAAGTCTTGTGGAGCTTAGATGCGCCACGATGAGCAGCTTTTTGATGTTTTCAGACTTTTCTCGTACTATGCTCGCCGAGCTGAAATTTTTAGAAGTGCCCAAGAATAAAGATGAGCATCCTCCTATCCTCGGGTTTCAGCATTAAAATAATAGACTTGGGGGCCTCTCCCTGCTGGCTAAGGCCAGCCAACCCCCGACCTCTTCCACCTGGCCTCAGACCCCTTCTTCTAGCTTTTGTTTGTGACTAGTTTTCTTTTTTTATTTCTTAAAGAAATACAGGATGAGAGTTATAGGATTCATTTGGAAGGTGAAATCTATTTGTACTCCTTCTTTGGCCAATGGGAGATTTGCATTTATTTTAGATTTGGAATTCTTCCCTACCATTCAATAATATGGCTAAAAAGTAACTTGCACAGACTCCAATACCAACGAAAAAAATCATTGTTGGAGATATAACGAAAAAACGAAACGCACAGTTTGAATCAGCAGGGGTTTCCCGCCAGTCACTCTTTAGGCAGTGACGTCACAGTTCCAGTGAATCTCTCACCCGGAGCGCTAGTGTCGTCAGCTTATATGATAAATTTATAGCAATTATAACTTGATACGACGGAAAACATAATTCATAATACAAGATAATTTAAGTTTAAAGCCTTATCAGAAGGATTCACGGCTCAACTGAATTTTATTCAGTGATGAGTAGTGGAGTAGCAACCATGGGCGGAACAATCCCCTCAAATAGGTAGTGACGTCACGCTCCCTCCATAGCCGTGTTCCCCCCCCGCGTTTTTCAAACGCCGTAATTTTCGTTGAATTATTTAAATTTTCTGGAAGCGATTTCAGGCGGCTGACTACTGTTTCCCTGCATTCTCAGGGAGTACTTTCAGAAAAAAAATAGAAAAAAATAAATGCAAATCCCCCATTCTCAACCAAATATCAGTGGTTTCCCCTTTGTAGCCCCCCTGCCGATCAAAGCGACGTTATATTGTTGTTAGCCAATATTTCGGTTCAATTCTCCACGGGGAAGTTTCCTCTTTCCTTCAGCGGCTCACCCTCAACAGTCAACCTTCCGTCAACATCGTCAACCTCCCTAAGATGCCATCCCCCCCCCCCCCCCCCCCCCCCCCCAACCACGCGCCATTCCAACATCCTGTCAACTGGTCAAGCCAGTATTTTTTGACCACTTTGAACTATTTTGAGACAACTTTTTGGTATTTTTAGACTTTTATCGTACCTACCATGCTCGCCAACCTGAATTTTTTTACCAATTTCAAATTTTGGTTTATTATTCTTGGAATAATCTATATCTATAAAAATGAATCAGTATTTTGTTGCTGATCGCATAACTTGAGAACGGCTGGACCGATTTGGTCTTGAATTATTTGTGGAAGTTCAGAGAAGGTTTATGTATAATATAATATAATAATATAATCATTATTATAAAACCGCTATATTCCGCCAAAAAGGGTTTGTTATTCATTGATATAAATTCTCCTCAAATTAATTCGAGGCCGAAATTCCTCTCAAATTAATTCGACGATTCAAATGACGGGAAATGTTAAAAATCCGTACACTGTTAAAATCTCTCCTGTTGAAACATTCTGTATGGTATGTGTGGGATGTGTGGGATGGTGTGTAGGGTGTATGGGATGGTGTGTGGGATGTATGGGATGGTGTGTGGGATGTATGGGATGATGTGTGGGATGTATGGGATGATGTGTGGGATGTATGGGATGGTGTGTGGGATGTATGGGATGAGTGGGATGTATGGTATGGGATGTGTGGGATGTATGGGCTGCATATAATTGGTGATAGACGGGAATTTGATAGGTACTTCACTACGACAAACCAACAAGCGTTGTTACTATGAAAAATTAAGTTGACGGGTTGCCACGGGTGCATCATCGATAGGTGATGGGCGGGAATTTGATGTTTCGTGCGACGCACGGGTGTCCCAGCTATGAAATAATGAATTTTCAAAATCTTCAGAAGTGCAGCGAAGCGCGCCAGGGCAGCTAGTATTATTATATTATATTATATATAAACCTTCTCTGAACTTTCACAAATAATTCAAGACCAAAATTAGCCAAATCGGTCCAGCCGTTCTCAAGTTTTTTTAAAAATTTTTTAAAAAATTCCTACTGCCCAAAACGGCCTGGACGGCGTACGGCGGACGGCGGACGGCGGACGGACATTTCGGATTTAGACTGTAGACCTCTTGAAACGGATAATGTCAAATTTTGAGCCCGACCGGAGTCGTCGACCCCCGTCGCGAAAACATAGGTGTATTATTCCAAGAATAATAAACCAAAATCCGAAATGTCCGGCCGCCGTCCGGGCCGTTTTGGGCAGTAGGAATTTTTTTAAAAATCTGAAATTTTGGCAAAATACTTGGTTTACCATCTAGTTGTGCCCGCAAGGTTTTCAGTCCGATCGCCCAAACCCGTGGGGCGCTATGGGGCTAAAATGGGGCTACAGGAGGGGTGTTTTGAAGGCTTTTAGCTATGGGATCGAGTTAGGTGTCGTTTTCGAAGTATTTTTGGACGTAGAATCCATTTTTGGGGGTCCCGGAACGATCCGATTTCACTGTGGCGATCTATAGGGCTTTCATGGGGCTAAAAATGGGATTTTTGAAGGTTCCCAAGAAGTTAAATATTTTTCGAGTAAAAATTAAAGAATTTTTGAAAAACCACATTTTTGAAGAAAAAATCCCCCCCAAAAATTTTTTTTGAAATATAAAAATCAACAAAAAACATTTTTTTTTAATTTTTTTATTGACAGAATTAAATGTCTGTACAAGTAACCTATATCAAAGAATAATAAACCCTTGTGTAAAATTTGCAGCGTTTTTTTTTTACTTCGGTACCTAGGTGGTCCTCCTAAGTCATCCTCGCTCTCCTCCTCGCGCTGGAGCTTCAATATAATATATTATGTAGGTGGAAAGTTGTTGAGGTTCAGTCAAATATTCAAGTTGGGCACATTTTCCATCCCAATACATGGTTCAAGTTGAATCCAACTTTAACAAATTTTCCAAACAAGATTTCCAAAAAAACCGTCTTCCTGTATTTCTTGAAGAGAAAAAAACTTCAGTGTCTGCGGCCAGGTGGGATAGGTACGGTCGGGGGTTGGCTGGCTTTAGCCAGCAGGTGGTGGCTCTCTATTACCGCTAAAGCGCCCTAATTTCAGTCCTGTAAACGATCCCTAAAGAGACGTATTCAAAAATCTTCCGAGAGTACAACCAACAGAAATAAACGGTGTCTGTCAACACTGTCCGACCAACAGAAATAAACTGTTAGTTAAGGTCACTTTTCCGTCAAATATTACCTCACGTTGGTTGGAAACAATCCCATGATAATACTGGCAGCGATTGGGATCCCAGCGGCGATTGTCACTCCGGAGCCGATCATGAAGGACACAGTGCTCCACACGTTTGTCGTCTTCGTTGACCCAATTATGAGACTTCCGCTCAGCAAGATGCTGGTGACTGAAAACAAACGTACCATCGCTAACCAAAGTTTTAAAAAAGAATCATAAATGCTTGCATACGAGTCTGCAACACATTGGGACATTTCATTGAGCATATGTCGTTACGTAACGTAACGTGACATAACGAAAATTTGGTTGTGTGCCATAGCAAAGACATGAAATGTCAAAAAAAAAAAACCTCTCGAAATTTGTCTCACCTAAAAGTCTTTTTTCGCCAATTCGACTGCTCAACCATCCCATCACGAGAAACGTCACCAGCTGAGCGATTCCCATCATTGTTGCCACATAGTAAGTGTCGACGGGCACATTCACGACGCACTCGCCCTCATTGACGAACTCTCTAGTGTCGTTGGCGTCCAAATTCGGGATGATGAGAGGTTCGACGGATTTCGTTTTGGTTTGCAACACGTGGCAGAAAGTGACGCCGTACTCCGGATTGTCCTGCGAGTGAGTCATCATTTGGTTGACGATCTGCGGCAGCCACATGTAGATGATGTTGGCTCTGGAGGGTAAAAAGCAGGAAATCAGGGCAGCGTGACAAACACAATTTTTCCGAATTATTAAAAATTGAAGCACAAAACATGAAAACTAGTTTTATTCTTGAACTCGTAATGGGTTGATGGCATTTTGACCCGAGTTTAAAGCCCTTCAGACGTGGTCAGTACCGCTTCAGCCAGTTGGGCTCTTCGTACCGGCTCTTTGAGTTCACACCAATTTCAAATCCCTCCAACGGCTCTTCATAATGAATTTGCAGCACTATAGCTATACAACCGGTTCTTCAGCCTGTCTCTCAGCTCAATAAAGCAGTTTTGAAGCTCTTTAAACCTGCTGTATACATACAGCTATAACGAGCTGAAAACCTTGCGGGCACAACTAGATGGTAAACCGAGTATGTTGTCAAAACTTCAGATTAAAAAAAAAAAAATCCAAAAAATAGATTCTACGTCCAAAAATACTTCGAAAACGACACCTATCTCGATCCGATAGCTAAAAGCCTTCAAAAAACCCTCCCGTAGCCCCATTTTAGCCCCATAGCGCCCCACGGGTTTGGCCGATCGGTCTGAAAACCTTGCGGGCACAACTAGATGGTAAACCAAGTATTTTGTTAAAATTTCAGATTTAAAAAAAAAAAAATCCTACTGCCCGAAACGGCCCGGACGGCGGACGGACATTTCGGATTTAAAATGTAGGCCTCTTGAAACGGATAATGTCAAGTTTTGAGGCCGATCCGAGTCGTCGACCTCCGTCGCGAAAACATAGGTGTATTATTCCATTATAAACCAAAAATCGCCCAAAACTCCCATTCGTATCCCCTCTACCCCACGTTATAATGTGATCGGACGTTTCATCACACTCACGCAGCAAATATCCCGGCTTGTACATTGCAGGCGATGATGGTCTTCTTCTGGAGCGGCTTCCGGAACAGGCTGACTGTCTGCATGATGACACTCTTCATGGACGTTTTCTTCTTCACGTTCCCCTCGTCCATCAAGTCCAGCCTTATCGTTTTAACCTTTAAAACAAACGGACACACATTACCGACCAATTTACAACGAATTATCTGCGCACAAAACGTCACTTACGGGGAAATCGTCTTTTTTCTTTCCGTAGTTGACGCGGTACATCGTCGTGAGGGCTTCGCGGGTCTGGTCGGTGAGCCCGTTGGTCAATAAGAATTTGGGGCTTTCGGTGATGAGGCTGAACAATACGACGCCGGTCATTGGGATGAGAGAAGTGAGAGCGATCATGAGACGCCAGGAGTTGAAAGTCATGCCGAATAAGTTCCAACCGAGAGATACGGGGATGAGGACGATGGCAATAGCTGGAAAAGAGATCTACGTCACGTTGTAAATAAGTCGATATGAGGAAAGTATTGCAGCTGTTTGAGTTGTACCTGGGAGCATCGCGTTGGACATGTTCCCGAAAGCGCCGGCAGCCAGAATCGATGACGCGCGGTATATGCGAGGTGTCGTCTCTCCTACGTAGATGTACGCCGGTGTTATGACTCCTGCTGATCTGCAAGAAGGCGAGGCATGTATGAGACATGGATGACATCATAGGGTGCAAAGGGGACGTTGTGGTTTTGCATTGGATCCCATCTCACGTTGGAATCTGGGGAAAGGACCGTGCTGACGCGCCAAAGAAGGCTCCCAGATGACCATGCCGGATGCACCAGTCAGCTTCGTCACGGCTAAATCATTGATGAAATCCTGTACCTTTGAGAAAGTCCGGTATTCCTACCAGCGCTGGGCTGAGGGAAAGCAGTGGGCTTCTCTTCCCAACCCAAGTGATCGCATCCCGACCGAATGAATCATGAATCCGTATCAGCATTCAGATCCATCACAGGACAGGAACGCACGTCTCCACAGGTTCCATATGATAGATGACCTGTCCAGCTCCTTGTGCAGCACATCCCAACCCATGACTTCTACCAGTTATTTTGACTGTCCACAACACGAGGACATACGACACTCTTTCACTAATGACACCAAATGGCCAAAAACCTCAAAGCATTATTGGGCTGCCAGAAGTCTGCTAATGGCTCAACAGTCGTAAAACAAAACAGCAGACCAGACTCCACATCCTGCAGCAGGTGAAGCAGGGGAGGGGAGACTTTCCACACCAGGGCCTCTGCTAAGCCACTGTGGGTCTGATTATGACGGTAAGCAGCAACGCCCAGGCTAATGACTGCCTTCCTGCCCTACCAAGTGCTACCTCACATGCTGGTTACCTCATTGGGTAGGACGTGGGCCCTCTCTAGGATGACAACTGTAGCTTTAATGTTGTGGGTTGGTCAGCCTTCTAACCTCTGAATGCCGGGCAGCTCCAGTGTTGCCTCATTGAATCCTCCGTGCTGCAAGTCACACAGCCAGGACCGTCGACCTGCTCGAGTCAGTGGAGTTTTGTGGAGAAGCCCCAGTGACCACTCAGCAGCTTGGAAGGTCACCTGTCAAAGGCCGGCAAGCACCCATCCTGGTGCAGCTTGACCAGAGAAGGTTCAAAGTTCTGCTCCAACACTCATAAGGGACATCGCTTGCAAATCCCCTATTGGGAGAATCAGTGGTGCCTTTCAGCGATAGGACGAAGTTCCTTGGGGTGACTGACATACTGTTCACTGAGAAAAAAAATCCCTTAAATTGGTTGTAGGAGTGTTATTAGTGGTTGTAGAAGTGTGATTAGTGGGAGAAAAATCTACTTCCAAATGCAAGAAAGTACGACCAATCGCATATACTGCGACTAATTGCAATATTCCTACAACCATTTTGATGATTTTCCCCTACCAAACGCTAAATTACCTACCAATCACAAAATAAATTCCTGCGACCAATCACATGCGGCCAAATCTACGACTAATCACATCTATTTCTACTACCAGTGTTAGGATTCACCTACCAATCACTTACTTTCTACACCCAATCACTTGCACAACTCGTGAATTCTCCGCCCAATATTATTGTTCTACTACCAATCACATCTTAGAATGCTGGGGTGGCGGAATAAAAACCGACCACTCACAAAACTCTACTACCATTCACTTGAAGGCTCATGTTGGTATGAGATTTACTCTCTAACCATTTCCAAAACCTACAACTGGTCACATCGAAAAGCGATTAGTCAGTGAATGTTTCTACTACCTTCCCCAACCTCTACTACCATTCACTTGAAGGCTAATGTTGGTATGAGATTTACTCACAGACCATTTCCAAAACCTACAACTGGTCTCATCGAAAAGAGATTAGTCAGTGATTTTTCTACAACCTATCCCAACCTCTACTACCATTCACATTTTGGTATGACATTAATTCTTTGACCACTTCCAAAACCTACAACTGGTCATATCGAAAAGAGATCAGTCAGTGATTGTTCTACAACCTTTCCCAACCTCTACTACCATTCACATTTTGGTCTGATATTAATTCTTTGACCATTTCCAAAACCTACAACTGGTCACATTGAAAAGAGATTAGTTAGTGATTGTTCTACAACCTTTCCCAATCTCTACTACCATTCACATTTTGGTCTGATATTAATTCTTTGACCATTTCCAAAACCTACAACTGGTCACATCGAAAAGAGATCAGTCAGTGATTGTTCTACAACCTTTCCCAACCTCTACTACCATTCACATTTTGGTCTGATATTAATTCTTTGACCATTTCCAAAACCTACAACTGGTCACATTGAAAAGAGATCAGTCAGTGATTGTTCTACAACCTTTCCCAATCTCTACTACCATTCACATTTTGGTCTGATATTAATTCTTTGACCATTTCCAAAACCTACAACTGGTCACATCGAAAAGAGATCAGTCAGTGATTGTTCTACAACCTTTCCCAACCTCTACTACCATTCACATTTTGGTCTGATATTAATTCTTTGACAATTTCCAAAACCTACAACTGGTCACATTGAAAAGAGATCAGTCAGTGATTGTTCTACAACCTTTCCCAACCTCTACTACCATTCACATTTTGGTCTGATATTAATTCTTTGACCATTTCCAAAACCAACAACTGGTCACATCGAAAAGAGATCAGTCAGTGATTGTTCTACAACCTTTCCCAACCTCTACTACCATTCACATTTTGGTCTGATATTAATTCTTTGACAATTTCCAAAACCTACAACTGGTCACATTGAAAAGAGATCAGTCAGTGATTGTTCTACAACCTTTCCCAACCTCTACTACCATTCACATTTTGGTCTGATATTAATTCTTTGACCATTTCCAAAACCTACAACTGGTCACATCGAAAAGAGATCAGTCAGTGATTGTTCTACAACCTTTCCCAACCTCTACTACCATTCACATTTTGGTCTGATATTAATTCTTTGACAATTTCCAAAACCTACAACTGGTCACATTGAAAAGAGATCAGTCAGTGATTGTTCTACAACCTTTCCCAACCTCTACTACCATTCACATGTTGGTATGACATTAATTCTTTGACCATTTCCAAAATCTACAAATGGTCACATCGAAAAGCGATTAGTCAGTGAATGTTTCTACTACCTTCGCCCACCTCTACTACCATTTACAAGAAGGCTGATGTTGGTATGAGATTTACTCTCTGACCATTTCCAAAACCTACCACTGGTCACATCAAGAAGTTATTAGTCTGTGAATGTTTCTACTACCTTCCCCAACCTCTACTACCATTCACACGAAGGCTTCAAACAAGGGGTGCCCACCGATGTCATGGGCTTTCATGGGGCTACAAATTATCCATTTTTCACTTTCCATACACATCCATCCACAATTTTTCCAAGAAAAAAAAAAACTTTTCAAATTCAGTTTCTTCGTCGCATTATTATAACAGTCTGCAAGAATATACGTGTCCATGTATATGATTGCTAGTAATATCATTAATAGGCGTTAATTAGGAAAAAAGGATTAAGGGGAGATTGATGAGATGGGGGAATGACATTAAATGTTAAGACAAATGCCTTATCCGCCTGCAAAGCAGAAAAAAAAAGGACTGTGCAGGAGGAATTGTTGAGGGGCACAAGATCTTATTCATTTCATGATGCAAGGCCGTTCAACCGATTTATATCCATTCATTCCAAATCTTGACTAATCAAGCGATCGGCTGACGGTTTGATTTTCCTTAGGGGAAGCACGGATTTCGCAGGCAAAGGCCCAAAAACTTTCAAAGGTGACGAGAATTTCTCTTTCCCAATCGTCAGCCATATTGGGACAATTTCTCATACCGCTCACAAAATAGCTCCTACCAATTGCAGTTTCACTAACCCATCACATATTTTCCTACGACCAATTGTAATGAAACGGTGATAGAAACTTCGCAATTAGTCGAAGAACTAGCATTTGGTTGAAGAATGTATGACAACTAGCGCTCCCCCCACTCCAGTTAGTATATAAGGGAGTGCGGCCAACATCGGCAGCTCACTCAACTTATTGCAACCGACGCGTGAACGCGAGTGAATGTCCGCCATCTTGTTTTTGCCAGAACCGCAGGCCCCAACAGGAGCGTTTTTATCTCAGAGGGTACTCAAGACAGCTTATCCTCTGGCGTGGGAGTGCGATCAGACAGCTTATCCTCCGGCATCTTTGTTCTTACATCCTGCAGTGAAAACTTCATAGGCTAACCATGTAAGTACCAAAACACAATTAAGATGGTAGAGATTATTAAATAATAACCAAATTTTGGTTTGAATGTTGACCTTAGGTAGGTATGCTTGCGATCCGATTTCACCTTGGGGAATCTATGGGGTGTTCATGGGGCTACAAATGGGATTTTTGAAGGATGAAGGGATATTAAATATCCCTCCAAATTTTGGAGGTCAACATTTGATTTAATTTTTTAATAGTTTCCTAGTAAAAAAATTTTTTTTAAGTTACCTATTTAATAGTTTCCTAGTAAAAAAAATGTCGAAATTTTTTTTTTTTACTTACAATTAATTTTCGCTCAAGTACCTATATCAATGAATAATATACCCTTGTGTAAAATTTGTAGGGGTTCTGGAAACTAGACCTCTTGAAACAAACAATGTCAAATTTTGAGGCCGATCGGAATTTTCGATTTCCGTCGCGATTACATAGTCGTATTACTCCAAGATAATAAACCAAAAACGCTGCAAATTTTACCTACCTTATTATTCTTTGGTATGAGTTACTTGTGCAAAAATTAATTCTGTGTCAATAACAATTTAAAAAAAAAGTTTTGTCCAAATGACTTAAAATTTATAGGTAAATTTTTTTTTAATTCTTGGAATAATTTTTTTTTAATTCTTGGATTTTTTTTTAATTCTTGGAATAATAAACCCTATGTATTCGCGACGGGTGTCGAATACTCTGATCAGCCTCAAATTTCGACATTATTCTTTTCAAGAGGTCTAGATTCCAAAAACGAAATGGCCGTCCGCCTCCGAGCCGTCTTTGGCAGTAGGATTTTTTAAATCTGAAATTTTGACAAAAATAATCGGTTTACCATCTGGTTGTGCCCGCAACGGTTTCAGCCTGATCGCTCCAACCTGTGGGGCGCTATTGTGATGAAATAGGCCTACGGGAGAGTTGTTTTTTTTGTTCAGGCACCTATTTGGTTACAAGTTCGAGCTAGGTGTCGTTTTGTATGATATTTTCTTTCTTCTTTCTACAATCTATTGTTTGTCGAATTCTACATCCAAAATATTTCTAAAACGACCCCATAGCCGAAACCCTTCAACAACCCGTTCTGTCGCCCCATTTTAGCCCCACGGGTTTGGGCGATTGGGCTGAACACCTTGCGGGCTCTACTACCATTCACATTTTGGTCTGATATTAATTCTTTGACCATTTCCAAAACCTACAACTGGTCACATCTCTACTATCATTCACTTCCTGCTGTAAAATTTACAGCATTTAATGGAGTTGACTGGGGATGGATTTAATGAGTGTCAACTTCGATACCGCTTTGGATATTTTTATCCAAAGAAGGGAACACAAAAAGGGATATTATTTCATAATTTTTTCATGATTTTATTGCAAACACACAATTGAAATTTCCTCTCTTTCCCACAGTCATTTCGCCCTCGAGACCGGGATAGTGCTCCAGAAGGGGTTCAGGAGGGCTTGTCCCAGCAGAATACTTCAGCCCAGAAGTGAGTAACCTGTTGAACTTAAATTGCATGGATTTCCTGTTGAGCGGTGCCATGGTATATATAATAATATTATGATGACATACCAGTGTCAATCTCACTCTAACTCGTGTTTTGCTCTTTGTGTTCCAGGAAATACCTTCGCTGATCCACAGTTACCTCTTACCATTATAGAGTCAGTAATACTACAACTAATTTTAAAAACATCGTTATGAATGATGAATAATGTCAATATTTGGGTGTCGTTATAATCCTAAGTACCTAATTAGGTTTCCTATTAGGTTTCAGTAATTGGATTTCAGTAATAAGGTGCGTTTTTTAGGTATTATGTATGTATTGGTTAATTGGCATCAAAATTGAATTACGATTAATCATGTATGCGCATTGATGGAATTACTTTATTTTTATTTTCATGTAATAAACACGTGTCTATATGAAACTGAAATTTATCTGCGAAGTTACCCGTTCCCTCAAGGTTCAAAAGGGAATGATCGCTGGTAAATTTCAGTGAGTGAAATATGAAAATTGGTTGTAGCTTCAGTAGCGAATGGTGTGTGAAAATTCCACCAACCACATTATGAAATTTGGTTGGTGAACTAGATACGAATGGTCGTAGAGCAGTACATGACTAAATAATGTGTTTGCCCGAAGAAATGTACTACCTACCTAAGGCGGATTACATTTCTCCGAGCAAACACATAATTTAGTCATGTAATGCTCTACGACCATTCGTATCTAGTTCACCAACCAAATTTCATAATGTGGTTGGTGGAATTTTCACACACCATTCGCTACTGAAGCTACAACCAATTTTCATATTTCACTCACTGAAATTTCTCCGACCATTCTCATTAGCGATTGGCTGTACAAATTCAAGGCGGTGGTAGAAAAAACACCAACCAACCGCTCAAGCGTTTAGTTGTACAAACCTGAGTTTCACACACCAGTTGCATACTTGTGTTTAGCAAACGGTGGGAGAATAATGAGATTGGTCGTGGAAACTGGTTTCACCGACCAATCACCTGCAGTTCTCCAACCACTAACATACTGGTCTGCTGTACCACGGCTCCCACCAGTCATCGACTATTTTCTCTTCTAATTAAATGGTTGTAGAAAACAATCACAATTTCTCCGACCATTCACTTGCAGTTCACCGACCAGTAACATATATGTACATGTCACATACATATATGTGACTGGTAGACTGTGCCAATGCACTACCACCAATCGCATCTTGTTCCAACCTGCAAAAAACTTGTACAAACTGCTCTCCCACCAATCGCCTTCTGCTCTCCCACCAATCGCCTTCTGTTCTCCCACCAGACACATATGTGAATGGTAGACTGTGCCAATGCACTCCCACCAATCGCCGACCATTTTTTTTCTCAGTGTTTCCATGTCCAAGAACTTTCCAGGAAACTGGCAAGCTTTCCAAAAACTCCGAGATATCACCACCAAGGAAGCCCTGATGCCAACATTTTCGCCTCTCGAGCCTCGTACGGCATCCTGTTTTGGGGAACCAACTCAAATCCCCTTACCGTGCTGTGTGTTGCTCAGAAAAGGGTCCCTACTCAGGGTTATGCAGGGTCGATCAGCTTTGTCCTCATGCCAGACTGAATTCGTCAAGGAGAACCTGCTCACCACCTATGGTCACTACGTCCTGGAGGCGCTAATGTTCGTCAGGCGGAACTTAAAATCTTTCGGCTTCTTATCATTCAACCATAACCACGATACCCGTTTTGGATCAGCAATTTCGGGTTCCCCGCCACAGCCTCCAGTTCTTCGAGCGAGGCTTCACGTCCAGTGATTATCCATAGCCACGTGCGCCATCTGCAAAAGACCGTCTGCGACATAAGAGCTCCACTCTCAGTCTTCCAACGAATAGTTAAGAAGTATTTGGTACTGAAGGAGCTGTGTTCAATGGTTTTTGATTATCTGTTTTCTGACGTTTTCTCAGCGTGTAAACTTTTGCATGTGATACCTACAGCAATAAAGGTTTATTTATTTTAATCCTGGTCCCAGCAATGAGGGGGCAGTGTCCTGTAGGATTGTGTCACCCTGACAAAGGCAGTCCTCTGTGTCGACTTCACCCTTCTGAGGTCCTTGCAAAAGGTGGTAGATCTCACAACAGCAGAGAACAGACCCTTGGACATGACGAGGAGATATCATATCCGAAGGCCACAGTTGCTCGGCGCAGCATGAACATCCTTCGAATAGGCTTCTGCAGCTTTCGCCAACACTGTGAATGGCAACACTAATCTACTCCTGGAGCACCACGCCGAGGTACTTAACTGACCGGCAGTAGGCCACAGGCCATAGAGAATCATCGCCTCAACCCCCTCCAGGAAACAACATTGTAAGAAAAGAAACCATCGCCACTTCCTCCAATTACTTACGCTGCTCCATTCAAGAAAGCGATGGCTGACATGGACGCAAAATCAGGACAAAACGCCATCACCAGCGTAAGTAAGCTGCTTGCCGCGTTGCATTTCATCGAAACATATTTTCTTCCGTATTCATCCGCCAGAACGCCAAATAAATGCGTCGTGCACACCATACCTAGAAAACAAACTTTGGTGGTCCTCACAAAATCATCGCTCGTACGTGAATTCGCCGAGATACAATACCTGTGAACATCACCGAAGACAGGAACCCCTTTTCAAACGTGGTCAAGTTCAAGTCGCAGTCTGTCGCTGGAATGATGTATGACATGAGCAGTATCGGGCTGATGCAACCCAAAATGTTGATACCGGCAGTGAACACGACCATGTAGCTGTACTTCCCAAAACCTGGAAATGACACCTGGATTAGGACTGTGGACTCAATATCGGAATTGGAATCAATATCATAGCTAATGGGGGCAATACGAAGGCTTTATAGGTGATGGGGGGGGGGGGGGATTGAGGAAGCGTGGAAGACTAACCGTCTCGAAGGCCAAACTGAATAGGAAGCATGGACGCTTGAAAACCAGATCTATTTGGAAGCAAACGAATACAACGAGCTTATCTCTGGTGAGAGCAAACAGCTGGAGCCACTCGCCGAACACTCCTATTCAGCTGTCCTTCTCTTTCAGAGGCACTCCCTGCACGACGGTCTGGGGCCATATTTAACGGACATGATTTTGGATCTCACCTGCGATATCCAGTGCTTCTTCCAATGTCACGCTGTCCAGACATTTCTCGTTCTTGGTATCGTCCCCTGAAATCATAATCCGAGCATCACTTGAGGGACCGCTGATTTCAGAGACGAAGAATTAATTGAGCTGTTCAAGCCAGAGTTTGACGAGGACCATAGCTTTGGGAGAATTGAAAGCGAAAGGTCGTGTGACAAGCAATGTGTTTGGGTTGAACGGCAGCATTGACGATTTATCTTCACTCCGATATACTCGTGAGACCCTTATGCAACTTTATAGAACCTACAAGGAAAGGCGCAAATCAAGTCCTGAAATGAAAGAAGCGCCTAAACAGTTTGGATATTTTGCCACAGCAAGGCCAAGCCCTTAAGTGACAGTGTTTAGAATACTTGCCACTTATTCGCCAAGGCCTTCAGCTCCAAATGAATACATTGCTCTAACTCTGGCAATAAATTATATTTAATAGGTACAAAAATCTACTTTAGTCTTAAATGGGTGGAAAAGGAATATCCTCATAGCCTGAGGTCGAAAAGGAACCAAACTTCATCACATGAGTAAGGGAAGACACAAATCAAGTTCTGAAATGAAACAAGCACCAGAAGAATCAAAATATTTTTGAAAAAAATAAATAAAAAAAATGGAAAAAATAAATAAATAAAACATTTTTCATTGACACAGTATTAAATTTATGCACAAGTCACGTATAGCACAGAATAATTCCCCTCGTGTAAAATTTGCAGCTACATCCAAATTTGAAATTAGAATTTCAAAAGACTGTTCATTATCAAAGAAAAAACTATTCATTTTCAAAATGCTTCAAATTTTACTCAAGGGTTTATTACGCTTTGATATAGGTTACTTGTGCGAAAAAAATTTCTGTGTCAATGAAAAATGTTTGGAATAAAAACTTTTCTTTTTAATTTTTTTTGCAGAATTTTTTTTTTTTTTTTTTTCAAAATTTTTTCTACTCGGAAAATATGACCTCCTGGGATCCTTCAAAAATCCCATTTGTAGCCCCATGAAAGCCCTATAGAGCCAAAAACCTTCAAAAACCCCTCTCATAGCCCCACAGCGCCCCACGGGTCTGGGCGATCAAGCTGAAAACTTTGCGAGCACAACTAGATGGTAAACCGAGGATTTTGTCAAAATTTCAGATTAAAAAAAAAAAATAAATAAATAAAAAAATAAAAAACCCCCAACTGCCCAAAACGGCCCGGACGGCAGACGGGCATTTCGGATTTAGAATGTAGACCTCTTGAAACGGATAATGTCAAATTTTGAGGCCGTTTAGAGTCGTCGACCTCCGTCGCGATTACATAGGTGCATCCATTCCAAAAATAATAAACTAAAAGCGAGTAGAAGGGGTCTGAGGCCAGTTGAGAGAGGTTGGGGGTTTGCTGGCTTTGGGGGGTTGTGGCCCCCTAGTACATCCATGTAATCTCAACGGAGGTCAAAAATTCAGATCAGCCTCAAAATTTGAAATTATCTTTATCTTTACTATTAATAAAAATGGATGTCTGTATGTTTGTTCCAACGTCCCGCCCAAACGGCTGAACCAATCTCCGTGCTGGTGGGAGCAAATTGACGAGCGAGTCTACTAGGAAAATCTTCGTAAAGCCAAAACCCGACACAACTTTTCACGCTGATTTCAACGAGTACCAAACGTTTCCTGTGCGACAACCCGTTCGGAAGTTATTTGAAGATAACCCGGTAGGTGGGTACGATTTTCTTTTGCGAGCCTTCGAGGAAATTTGAAACTTCTCGATCTTCAAAAACACGTCAGGTTAACAGGGTGAACGTTTAACTGTTTTCGTAGCTATTGTTACACGTCGACGTCGACCTACTAGGAAAAATTATAAGCTAGGCTTTAGAGCAGGATGGTAGACTCGGATGTATGAGCAGTGAGAAGCACATGAGCTGAGTCAAAGCGGTCTGTGGATGTGGCTTCCATCATGTCTGAACCATTCGAAACGTGGCTGAGTTTTGTCGGAATAAGATCAGATTGGATTGGATTTGTAAGCAGAATAAATGACCAGCAGATGGTAGATCGGTCGACAAATTGGTTGACAAGCAGAGTAAGTTAGAACTTGAGCATTGCGATCTTGGATTGGAACTTTAGTCAGGCTCTTCAGCAGAGCTTTTTGGAATCGACTGGGAATGATTAAGAGAAAACCCGATCAGGTTTTGGGAAAGAGCGGGGGTTTTGCTGACAAACGGATTTCTCTCCTGCTCATCCCAGAGCGCTAAAATTTCGTATGGGAACAGCCGCGCCTTCGTTTCAAGGTAGGTAGTATGATAGTTCACGACGAGAAACAGGACAACAAGCGCTATTACTAGGAAAAATTACGAGTTGACGGGTTGCTACGGGTGTTTCGAGACTCGAAATTCGAGTGAAGGATGGGAACTTGATATGTCGTGCGATGGACGGGTGTCCCAGGTAGTAATGCATAAATACGTTTCAAGATGAGTTTGGTTAGGGAGAGAGAACGACTCCTCTGCTGAATACTAAATTGTTTATTCAGGTAAACAATTATAGCTTGGGGACCGGTTTCGAGCAACTAAGCTCATCTACAGCCCAGAAGCCCAGTTCAGAACTGATTGTACGTTCAACCACCTCAAGTCACTCTGGGCTGTAGATGAGCTTAGTTGCTCGAAACCGGTCCCCAAGCTATAATTGTTTACCTGAATAAACAATTTAGTATTCAGCAGAGGAGTCGTTCTCTCTCCCTAACCAAACTCATTGGATTAGACCTCTGCGCCATCGGCAAACAACCACTTTACGTTTCAAGATGTCTAGAAACCAAATGTCTGTCCGACGCACCGTTTTGGGCAGTAGGATTTTTTTTTTTTTTTTGAAATTTTGACAAAATACTCGGTTCACCATCTAGTTGTGCCTGAGCGCCCAAACCCGTGGGGCGCTATGGGGCTAAAATGGGGCTACGGAAAGAGTTTTCGAAGGTTTTCGGCTATGGGGTCGAGTTAGCTGTCGTTTTCGAAGTATTTTTGGAGAACCCATTTTTCGAGGTACCTATCAGTCCAAACATTATAGATAGGTACAGAAAAAAAGTTTTTTTTTTGTTTTTTTTTTTAATGACAGAATTAATTTGCACAAGTAAACCCCATCAAAGAATAATTTGATGGGTGACACCCAAATAACCATTTGTGTAAAATTTGCAGCGTTTATTTTATTAAGTTAACTTACCTCCAATCCGCAGTAAATCCTTTTCCTCTTCGGCCGCCTCACGTTTGGGATTTTCTGCATCTGTCATCGCAAGTCAAGGAAATCAGCTCCACCAGTCAGAGATCAAACCTACGACGAGACAATCGTCCTTGTGAAGCACATTAAGCTCGAAGGGGGGAACGGTTCACAAGAAAGCTTATCGACGAGCCAGCTAAACGCTAAATTAAACTGTTGATAAATCGGAAGGTCCCCTCCCCACTTTGTACTGGACGGTATCGCCGATTCCGCGGAACCCAATTAAAATCGATTCCTTTGTCCTCGCATGACGCTCAAAACGACCCACTCAATCGCTGTCAATTGTCAAACAGTAGTCGCACGATACCTAGTTAACAAAAAAAAAAGACGAGTATGTGACGCTATTGTTTTACCTTCCTGGCTTTGAGACGTCGATCTTGGCTCCATCAAATAGTATTATTAAACTGAACCACGCGAGTCGTGGCAAAAGAGTTGCACAACGAGTTAGATAGCGAAATTGGTCCGATAATTTTAATGAAACTAAAATGAACAAGAACACTAAATAGAATGAAATCACTAAAGCATGGAATTGGCATTTTTCGCATGTCTTTTAAAAAATATTACATCGTTCTACTTCTCCATTTTGAGGGTGCCGACATGAGTTGTTTTTCCTGATAACTGATTAGGTTTGTGGTGTGAGTGGCGAAGTGCGTCCGACGCACTGTGGGACTGATTTGTAAACAGGCGTTTCACTGACGCCCTAGTCCACAGGGCCACCCAGTCCCCCTAAGTCGACCCATAGCCGAAAACCTTCGAAAACACCTCCCGCAGCCCCATTTTAGCCTCATAGCGCCCCACGGGTTTGGGCGATCGGGCTGAAAACCTTGCGGGCACAACAAGATAATAAGCCGAGTATTTTGTCAAAATTTCAGATTTTCAATAAAATTCCTACTGTCCAAAACGGCTTTGGGGACCGTCCCCGGGGGCCGTAGGTTGATGCTGGTGTGCTACGGCCACAGATTAAACTACTACGGCTCACTAGCGGACTCGGCTCTTCGACCCTCATGTCCACCCCTGTAATGTTCAGGCTGATATCCCGGGTAACGCCGGGGTGTCATGGGCATGTAAAGCGGTAGAGAGCCTTAGGGCTCTCGGGCCACCGACCGGAGTGTCCACGTGTTAATGTGGAGGAGTTGCTCCCAATAACAACGACGCATGTAACAACCGGCTTGGAGCACTCCTTCTCTCCGGTACCTCGGGCGGGGGGGGAGCCCGCGGTCTTGGGCTTGGGGGTTGTTGTGCCTGTGTATTCAGCTCGTTTGTGTGCATTAGCCCTAGTGCAGGAAAGCCGTTCGTGGTCGATGGCCTGTTTCCACATGGATCAGAGGGGGCATCTGCCACTCATTTTACCGAGGGCATTTGCCTACACAACTGACCAAGGGTGAAGCCTCTCGTCCCAAGATAGCTTGGCCTTAAAGTGGCGATGATCTCGTAAGCCTCTTGAGCCGATGATCTGGGCCACATGAACAAAGCAAGGGCCTGGATCTCTCGTACCTCAATGGCCGTGGATCTCTCGTTTCCCGTAGGCCAGGACACTCGATCCCGGTGGCCTGGGCCGCATGAACAAAGCAAGGGCCTGAGCCTTCCGGATCACGAGAGCCTTGTGGAATGGGTCCCTTAATAACCGAGGGCCTTTAGGGGCCGCTCGAATTATTAAGGGACGAGGTTGTAAGAATTTACAGCGAGAGAGGGAAAGAAAGAACGAGATTAAACTGAATAGAGCACCGACAGGGGTTCACCCTTCGAGAGAGAAATTTGAGACGAGACTGAGTGCGGAGGCGGCTGGCGGCCGCCTTTTATACTGGTGCGGAGTCGCACGGTCAGCTGTCGCTATGGATACTGGGGTGTTCCTCCTGTCGGCTCTTTATATTTCGAGAGTTAAAAGAAAGTGAGGGGGGAATCCTCACAGGGGTCATCCCTGGGTCCTTGGCCCCCCCCCCCCCCCCCCCCCCCCGGCTGGGTTGGTCTCGAGGGGGTCGTGGGGCCCGCTGGGAAGTGGAGCCCGCGGAAGGTTAAGACCCCGTGTGGTGGAGTCCCCTCCGGGGGACCTGTTGATAGGCCCTCGGTCTCATAGCAGTTTCCTTGTTACACAACTGTCCAAAACGGCTTGAACAGCGGACGGACATTTTGTTTTTGGAATCTTCGTATAATGCCAAATGTTAAGACCGATCAGAATTTTCAACCCCCGTCACGGTTACATTCGAAGAATAATAAACCAAAATGGGTAATGACTAGAACCTGGAATTATATGCAAAAAAAATCGCCCCAAATATGCAACAAGAAGTGGAAATCTATGCAAAAGACCCCCAAATTTCTCAAAAATATGCAAATCCTCCGTCATTATTCAGAAAATCATTAAATCTGTGGCATATGGGTAAGGTAGATGTAGCCAATCAAAGTAGTTAGGTACTGCACAGGTACTCAAGTCTTTATTATTCACATCTTTATTCAATTATTAAAAATAAGTCTAATCAAAATCAACTTCATTAAATTGAACAGTCATGTGCTGCTCAAGAAGAGCCGTCTTTTGTCGAAAGAAGAGTTAGGTATCAATGCTGAAAATGACCGTTCTACGTCAACTGAGACGATAGGGAGAAAATTCAAAGCAGCAATATCGTTGGGTGAAAATCCCACTGGCGAGTGGAAATCTCCCCCTTATGAATTTTGGCGAAGTTGACGGCGGCTGTCCAGCCTGGGTTCTTCTCAAGGACTGCTGCCAACTTCGTCTTTAGTGCCTCTCCGATTTCTCCCGGCCACTCGGAAGTCTTCTGGAACTCTTCCACTGCACTTACTGGGTCCTGGAGTTTCATTCCTCGCGTTTCCAGACGCTTAATCAATATGGGAAGCGACTCAATGTAATTTGATGAAAGCTAGGCGTTGAATCCCAACTTTAAAAAAAAAATGCAGGGTAATTGTTTACTATTACCTTGTCACCTTCAACTTGTTTGCTACTTGAATATGTTATCAGCAATGGCCTACAAACGACAGATGAACATGTTTGTTGGCCCGGAAAAGTAAGATACTTACTTTTTTTTTTTTTTTTTTTTTTTTAAAAAAAAGCTCTGAAATTCAAACTTGGGAATCACAATCCCGAAGCAGGGGGGACAAGCCCACCGTCATGGCTAGACGATGGTGCCCCTTCATCCTGACAGGATTTTGATCCCCAACGGCACTGCAGTCCTCAAGTGGACTGATTGTACGCGATTGAACTTCAGATTCGACGCATCCATGTGTTGATGTCCTAAGTCCCTAGGCCAGGTTTTATCTCATACACATGTCAACATGAGATAGAGCCGCCGGAATTGCATGTTTTGCCACTTTTTATTGTTGTAATTGTCTGGAAGTTCAACGAGAGCTGTGAAAAGGAAAAGGACAAAAAACCTTATTAGAGACAGCCTCGAACTCCAGACACCTGAGTGTGGACCCGGCATCATAACCACTACACCATCGACGGCCCCTCGTGATACTTACTTTAGAAGTCGTCTTCAGATGAGCTACTGGCGTTGGAGTCCGGAGATGTTTCACAAGGTGGCGACAATTGGGTATTGTCTTCGCCGTTGTACAAGTGGCCAATGGCTTTAAAAAGAGCGTGAATACGGCTATTGTAGTCTGGATATGTTCTTCTAAAGATAAATTCTGCAAGGTGCCCAACTAGATGATGTTTCCTGTTCCCGTACCGCGGCACAGTTACTGTACCTCATCTGAAGACGACTTCGCTTTCACTTTTCCGGGCCTTAATAAATGTAAATTCTTTATTAACAAACATAAATATGTCAAATGTCTTCATACTAAAAAAGTTAGAGGTGACAAGGTAATAGTAAACAATTACCAAATGCGGATTTCCCGAAAAACTCCAAAATATGCATAATATGCAAATTTAAATTTTAAATTTTGAACCGGAGATGGATGGAAATGATCCAGAACGTCGAATCCCAACGATATACCTACTAAAAACCAAATATGCAAATATGCAAAATTCCAGGCTCTAGTAATGACAGTGCCTAAATGATTTAAAAGTCAATTATGCTCACACTTGGTATTTACCAAGTTTAAAGTAAACAGTTTTCTGTCTCTCCTGAACACTAGCCAAAAGTTTGATCGGTCACGGCTCACCCCAACATCCTTTTCCTGCTCATAATGAGCACCTTGTAACCACGTACTGCATGTAATGTGCAGAGTTGGGCGTAGTTCAACTAAAATTTAGTTCAACTAAATTTTCAACTAAATTAGTTGTAGTTGTGAGTGCAACTACAACTAAACTTGTGAGTGCAACTACAACAAAAAAAGTTAGTTGAGACCTTCAACTAAAACTTTAGTTGTTAACTGTAGTTGTACGTGTAACAACTAACAACTAAAAAAAAAATTAAACAAAAATTTTGAAAAAAAACAAAAAACATTTTTTTCGAAATTTTTTCAAAATTTTTTTTTCGGAAATTTTTTTTTTTTTCAAAACAAGTTTTCAAAAAAACATTTTTCCGAAAAAAAGTTGAAAACATTTTTTTTGAAAACTTCGAAAAAAAAAATTTTTTCAAAATTTTTGTTCACTCTTTTTTTTAGTTGTTAGTTGTTAGTTGTTAGTTGTTACACGTACAACTACAGTTAACAACTAAAGTTTTAGTTGAAGGTCTCAACTAACTTTTTCAACTAAATTAGTTGTAGTTGCACTCACAACTACAACTAGTTTAGTTGTAGTTGCACTCACAACTACAACTAATTTAGTTGACAATTTTAGTTGAGCCTTTCAACTAACTAAACTTTTAGTTGTAGTTGAGGTTTAGTTCGAATAATTTAGTTGTAGTTGTTAGTTGCAGTTGGTTTTTGCCCAACTCTGGTTTTGTGATTACCAAGCTGCTCCCAATTCGAGTAATCCCTACTCGGGCACGAGAAACCGGCGCTGGTTGGCCAACTCTCCAAGTCTGAGCCTGTCCGATCGGAGTTATGACCGTCAAAACAAGCCGCGACCAAACAGGGAACGTGAACTAAGTCGTTATGACTTGGCGTTCCTGGTTCAATTAATTGGCGCCTTAAAAAAGAAGAGAGACGAGGATGAACAAGATTGGTCGTCAAGGCGAGATTCCTATTAAATTGACAGTTAATTTTTACAACCACTCCTTTCGACAGGGATAATCAAGTGAAGACCTTATCACTGCTTGTACGTTCCAACGACGAATACGTTTAAACGTTGCAAAAAGGATTCCACGAGGAGTTACTAAATAATTTTGGTAAATTGGAGTCAATTCGGTAAATAACATTAAGGGTAATTGAAGGGTAGGTACCTACAGGGAAAAAACCAGCAATGTCACTTTTTTTCGAAAATGAGTTTGATAAATCATTGGAATCAGAGTGAACAGTACTTTTCAACGGTCTATCCAAACAGGGAAAAAACCAGTTCAGTCAGGGTCAAAATAGCACTCAAAGTTTTGCTATACAGGGAAAGAACCAGCTGTCTTCAGCAGATTCGCCTACAGATAGCGTTGTTTTCGCGATCCTGTGGGTTATTATTTTTCTAATTCGATTATTATTTGACTAATTGGGGAAATTCAGGCAGCGATTATTTCTTGTATGTTTCAGATGGTCACTTTCAATATGCACAAAGATGGATTTCTGAATATTTTTCATGGAGTTTTCCCACATTTTTCGATTTTTGTTACCTCTACAAATTTACTGATGACTTGAAATTTCTTGGGGCCATTTCTGGCATCCATATGAGTATTTTGGGAAGAAAAACGATTCATTATTTATCATAATAAAGGTTTTATTCAGTTTTGAAGTTAAAAACTCGGTTTTCTCAGATTGCAGCTTTCTTGACATAGATGGTTTTTTCCCCTGTACCTACCCTTCAATTTAGATTTATTATTCTTGGAATAATTACACCTAGGTATGTCATCGCGAGGGAGATCAAAAATTCAGACATTCAAGATGACTAGTTTCCAAAAACGAAATGGCCGTTTTGGGCAGTAGGAATTTTTTTTTTTTTTTAATCTGAAATTTTGACCAAATACTCGGTTTACCATCCGCAAGGTTTTCAGCCCGATCGCCCAAACCCGTGGGGCGCTATGGGGTTAAAATGGGGCTACAGGAGGGTTTTTTTTGTAGGGTTTCGGCTATGGGGTCTTGTTGGGTGTCGTTTTCGAAGTATTTTTGGACGTAGAATCCATTTTGGGGGGTCTCGGAACGATTCGATTTCGCGCTGGGGATCTTTTCATGGGGCTAAAAATGGGATTTTTGAAGGATCCCAGGAGGTCAAATAAGGTGTCGTTTTCCGAATAATTTTGAATGCATAATCCATTTTTCGAGGTCCCACATAGGTCCAAACAATTTACAGATTTTTGGTTTATTATTCTTGGAATAATACACCTATGTTTTCGCGACGGAGGTCGACGACTCGGATCGGCCTCAAAACTTGACATTATCCGTTTCAAGAGGTCTACATTCAAAATCCGAAATGTCCGTACGCCGTACGCCGTCCGCCGTCCGGGCCGTTTTGGGCAGTAGGAATTTTTTTTTTAATCTGAAATTTTGGCAAAATACTTGGTTTACCATCTAGTTGTGCCCGCAAGGTTTTCAGTCCGATCGCCCAAACCCGTGGGGCGCTATGGGGCTAAAATGGGGCTACAGGAGGGGTGTTTTGAAGGCTTTGAGCTATGGGATCGAGTTAGGTGTCGTTTTCGAAGTATTTTTGGACGTAGAATTTATTTTTTTGGGGTCCCGGAACGATCTTATTTCACTGTGGCGATCTATAGGGCTTTCATGGGGCTAAAAATGGGATTTTTGAAGGATCCCAAGAAGTTAAATATTTTTCGAGTAAAAATTAAAGAATTTTTTAAAAAACACATTTTTGAAAAAAAAACCAAAAAATTTTTTTTGAAATATAAAAATCCAAAAAAAAAAAAATTTAATTTTTTTTATTGACAGAATTAAATGTCTGTACAAGTAACCTATATCATATCAAAGAATAATAAACCCTTGTGTAAAATTTGCAGCGTTTTTTTTTTTTTTTTCAAAAAGATTTGTTTTTTGAAAGAATTAATTTCTGCACAATTAACCAATAACAAAGAATAATAAACCCTTGAGTAAAATTTGCAGCGTTTTTCAAAATCTACTGGATTTGTCAAACAAATCTGCCCCCAACGTAGCCAATTCTCAGAGAATTTCACCTCAATTTTACAAACAAAAAAAATTCGTTATGAATATCATGTTGAATATCAAGTTTTTTTTTAAATCTTATGTCCTGGTAAAATAAAATTTATTTTATTTAATAAATACCTACATAAATAAATGTCTCTCCCATATGTCATGAACATCATGCATAAAACACCCAAGCTAATGTTTTGAAGAAGTTGAGCAATGTGAAATGTGGTTATGTTGGTTCTTCACCCTCGATTTGATTTAGTAGACAAAATTAAAATTTAATTTGTGATATTTAATATCACATTAGATTGAATTTCAAAATCTTGTAAGTTCCTAATAATTATTTATTAGAATTATTCTAATCCCGCTTTAATGTCACTTTCGTATTTTCCAATTTATATATTTTGTTATGTTATGAGGGATAGTTGTGATTACTTACATAAGAGAGAATTCTTCACTTAAGTGTCGTGGAGGATTTTGTTGAAGTGGACGACTTTTGAAGACGAACAGCCGAAGAAAAAAAAAACAGCCGGAGGACTTAACTGGTGGTCAGCCTGTGCACGTGAGCCGGTAAGTTGTGTGTCCCTCAGCGTGAATTTCACGATATGTTCAGAGTGGGAGTCAGAATGACTGGGCCAGTTGGAGGGGGAGCTCATTCGGTGTTTTTTTTTTTTTTTTTTTTTTTTTCCTGCCAACTTGAGAGAGGACCGGTTCGATGAGAGCTGAGCCGAAGACTGCAATTAGAGTTTTCCATCGGATTTAGAGCGCCTCGAGTGTCTCCGTCGGAAGCCTGAGAGAACCACGTGACGTTATTGATTCGCCCTTGAGACTACACGAGGGACAAGGGAGGTTTTCTCATAGTCCGTGTTAGACTCATGCAGATTTGAGGACTTAGTCGAGGACCATCACTGAGAAAAAAAGCTACAAATTTTACACAAGGGTCAATAATTATTAGTCTTTGATATAGAAGAATTATCTAAAAATTAATTCTGTGTCACTAAGAAAATACTTTTGAAAAAAAAAAAAAAAAATTAAAAATGTTTTTCTGTACTAGGTATGTTTGGACAGATGTGGCACCTCGAAAAACGAATTATGCGTCACAAGTAGTCCAGGAGGCGGGTAGAAAAATCTGCTTCGAGCTGGAAAGTATTTTGAAGTTTTTGAAATTGAAGTAGATGTTGTTCATTGATCCTCACAAAGCAGTCAGAAGAACACGCAGATGTCAAATTGGACACACAAATGATGGTGACACTGTCGTAATTTCCAACTTCTGTTTGTGCCGTTGGTACGATCATGACATCTGCATCTTCTTCTGCCTGCATTGCTCGGATACCCTTGGCTTCCATTTCACCCATCAGTAGCGTGATCAAGTTCTTTTTGTTGTGGCGAGGAATTTTGACTGAGATTGTGTGGACAGTAGTTGTCTTGGAGAATATGAATTTTGCAGAAGAATACAGCAATGATCGTCGATGGCGTTCTGCAGCTTTCGTGCTCTGGTTGTTGATATCAGCAGGATATCCTGGTATATGGGTATATACCCATCGAAAACCAATGAGCTCCTTTAATGATTTTTGAAAATATTTTTCCTGCAAAAGTTACGAAAACGGGTCCATATTGCAGAAACCCCGTTTCAATTATTTATTGGGCATTAGGAAAAATATAATATTTGAATTCCGAGGTCTGGAGAGGGTACATGACGTGGGATGCTTCGTCGTCTTTTGATTGGCCGGGAGATCCCTCTCTCTCTCATCTACGCAAGTCAGCCAACTTTGCTAAGCGAAAAGTCGACCCCAAAAATCGAAAATCGGGTTAATCATTATAGAAGGTCATTCCAAAATTGAGCATCGAGGTTATTATCAAAGAAGGTTATTCAAAAATCGACCTGGGCCGAGTGTTTTTATTCCGATTCTGTTCAGATTTGTTATTTAGCGCTCTGGCGGCTCAGTGCCCAACTACTCGACGCCCAGCCTGGCGAGGTGTGACGTCAAATTTGCCCGGCGTTCATTTCAAAATCTCTAACATTTCGAAAACATCTCAGCACGTACCTGTACGGATTTTCGAACTAAAAATTGGGGTGTATGGGTTTTAAAGGGTGCTGAATCCGAATATGTTGTCAGAAATGCTGAATTCAGACCTTTTCAAGAAGCCCATTGATCCCAAAGTGACGAACGACGTAATCAACATAGCTTTGGCAGACCAATTCAAATGTGGCATCTTGTGGCCTGGTTCTCGTTCTGGCACTGGCAACGTGAAACTAAATCAAATTAGAACGTTAGGCACTTAGTCATCGGACCCCCCCATGCATATCCGGTGGGGGGGGGGGGGCTGTCGAAGGGTTCTATGCGTACTACGTGTGGTATACGTAGATACGTTGAATACTCGATTAATGATGATGAATGAGTATTTTAAGGGTGCGGAAACGCTCTTTTTTCCGCTAACATCTACATTTTGAAAAATGCCACAGTTTAAACCAATTGGTACCTATTGGACCAAAAATACGTAGGTAGTGCAATCGAAAGGAAATTTAATGTACTTTTTAATGGTCTAATACAAAAACTCCTTACAAGCAATAGTTTTCGAGATATTCAAAAAACTTGAAAAATGACCGAAAAAAATGCCGTTTTTCCCCCTCCTCAAGTTAGCACAGGGTCTACTAGGTCATCCCAGAGGACCCCTGGTTTACCTGTGAAAATTTCAAAAACTTCAAAATACTTTCCACCTCAAGCTCCTGGACTAAAACGGCAATTTTGTCAAAGACATCCGCATTTGGCTGGACTAGACAGCTTTCAATTTTCAATATAGTTAATAATTCAATAATTACACAGCCCCACAAAAGGTCTTTTTTGACCTCGGATTCGGATTCAGCGTCGAAAAATACATAGGAATACCATAGTCAGACCCCCGGATCAGAAACTTCTTTTTTTTTTTTTTTGTGGGGCTGCGTTATTGACATAGAATTAATTTTTTCACAATTTATATCAAACAGCAAATGACGTACCTACCTAAATGTAAAATTAAGTGAGTATGGTTTCATTTATTCATTGTGAAACATTTTCAGCGTTCAGGTGGGGGTGTTTTTGACCAATAGGAAGTAGAATCTCGGGATACCAAGGTGTCTAAGCTAAGACGCCCTCCTGGCCAAAGCCCTACAAAAACCCCACCTATAGTTCCATATATGGAGCTTCTACAGAAGCCCCACAGAGTGGTTGGATAGGGCTGGCACCCTCTTTAATCTATTCTACGATCAAAATTACTTTGATTACGACTCCCCCCCCCAAGCCCTTCAAAAAACCCCACCAGTATTATACTGCCTATAATACTGGCTATAGCCTCTTGAAAGCCCTCTTGGGTTAGGCCGAATCTGAGGCCCCCCGTAAAATCGGGTATACTCCAAAATTAGGCAGGTTCCTTCGAAAACGACACCCCCCTCGAACCCACCGGCTGAAACGCTTCAAACCACCCACAGATCTGTCAGAGGCCCTTGGAAGCTCGACGCATCTGCGAACACAAAGGAAATTTTAATCCGTAGGTACGGCGAATGTGAAGTTGCGGAAGTCGTTATGAGTCTTAGTAATGATTATCTTAATTGGAGAGAGACTAATAATTAGTAATTAGATGAGACCAATAATCCTTGCAAATTACAGACCGACGATTTTTCCACACGCAACACCAAATCGCGAAGGTCAACCCTACAAGGACAACGCCTGTACGTCTTCAAATCTTGAGAAATGTCGAGAATGTTACTAGGTATAGTTTCTCAATTTAACAATAGGTAGGTAGGACAGGGACTAGCCGCATTAAAACCCTATAGATCCCCACAGTGGAATCGGATCGTTCCGGGACCCCAAAAATGGTTTCTACGACAAAAAAATACTTCGAAAACGACATCTAACTCGATCCCATAGCCAAAAGCATTCAAATAATCCCTCCTGTAGCCCCATAGCGCTCCACGGGTTTGGGCGATCTGGCTCAAAACCTCGCGGGCACAACAGTTGTTTACCATCTAGTTACTAGATGGTAAACCGAGTATTTGGTCGAAATTTCAGATTTCTAAAAAAATTCCTACTGCCCAAAACGGTCCGGACGGCGCACAGAGGGGCCGATGACGATAAAAGGTGGCGGAAAATAATCAAGGTGACAGACTGCTTTGTAAAGATGGGTTTAGCATAAAAAATACAAAATATAAATGTTTAGTTGTTTATAATCATTTTTCATTAAAAAATAAAATTTAAAATACCTAAATGTTTTCCTATTTTTTGAATTTATCTCGAGGAAATTCTTAGAAAATGAACAACTTTATCTTCAGGATAATACGTCATATAACATATTATACCTCGTCATAAATAATTTTGAACCCCGAACAATTCAAGCCGTAGCGCATTTTTGCCGTGGCGCATTAGTACAAAAAGTGAAAAATAATGAGAAATTGCACACTTTTGCACGATCTGACTTTTGAATCACATTTTGGGGTCTCATGTGAACACACGCATAAAAATAACTCCTAGTATACACCTACTATTTTTATCGATTTTCTGATTTTTACAGCATTTTTGATTTGAAAAATCGGTAAGGGCTAATTTCTAGGCTGGTCTGGCAAAAGTTGATATGTCACATTTTGGCAATTTTTCAGGAGAGCCGTTGGAAAGTTTTCCAGGCCTACGGAAGCACATTACAAATGAAGTAAGTGCTTATTCCTAGTTGTAAAAATTTGTCCTTGTTCAACAACTATTCTTCTTGTGACAGAATTCGTTTCGATGGCCTAATTTAATAATTTTTCAAGTTTTTTCAAAAAAAATTATCATATTGTTTGACATATCATTATTTGGCAGACCATAGATGTGGGGTTGAATGGACATACCATTGATAGAACGGGACATAATATGTCGTGGTTTGGCTGATCAAAACTTTCCTGTTTCCTGTTGGAAGGGTGGCAATACTGGATAGGTAAGTTCTTATCAACTTTTGCCAGACTGCGCTACCCCTCTTTTTGGACTTACCTCATAATGCCAGTCATTGTTTTTAGTATTAAATACTAAAAACAATGAAAAATGGGAAATTTTCCCAACGTTTCTACCATATCATGTTTTGCCAGACCAAAGAGCTTGCTAGAATCGACTTATACAGCAAAAAATCAGAAAATCAGAAAAAACGGACATATCAACTTTTGCCAGACCAGCCTAGATTTAATGAAGAGAATATTTTTAACGTCTTCGTATGGACCGCCTGAATACAAATCATAAGTGGTTTAAGGCTTAATTAATATTTGGGACCCGCCACGGCGAGAAAAATGTACCTACCTACTGGTGAGAATGGCCAACTCCAACTTTCCGCCCATCTGCTCTCCTCCAGATAGCTCGAAGCGAGTCGTCGCTTCAAGCGACAAAACCAATAATATTGGTTGTTCTTTGTTCATATATATATCAGCTAGAGATTAACACCAAACCGATCGGTCAGATGCGTTTTTAATTTTTCGAATTTCCGCCACCTTTTAGCTCTGTGCGGCATTTTGTTTTTGGAATGTAGACCTCTTGAAACGGTTAATGTCAAATTTTGAGGCCGATCGGAGTCGTCGACCTCCGTCGCGATTACATAGTTGTATTACTCCAAGAATAATAAACCAGGAGGGTTTTCTTCGCCTTCGGTAGTCAGTAAAACATGAAATAATTTCCATGTCACCGTTCCTGGAATCCTAATTCCAAGGAACAGCTTCACATGGAACGACCCACCTCTAATCAGTAAACAATTTTTGTAAACTGATTACTAATCAGTGATTAGAGAAGGGTTAGCTTTCTCCTCTGTCGTTTTCCATCAAGTCTTTTGTTTTTGTTTTTTTCAGTGATTTTTGTTTGTGATTCACAGAATGGATTGTGAGATAAAGAGACGTCGCGTCGTGACAAGTCGGATTAACTGGGGTAAGACAGAGACGGCGATATTCCTCCGGTTGGCTGTCATATACAAGGAGCAATTTGAGGCAAGTCAACATCAGCAGTAATAATAAGCAACAACATCTTGACAATTGATAGTGCAAAGCTCATTCCTTCCAATTTCATTACAGAAACCGACCGCCCAAATATTTTACAGGCGGTTAGCGGAGAAGGAGCCCATTTTGTCGGATTTCGCGTGGAAAACAATGCGGGACAAGATGAGGAATATGAGAAATAAGTACAAGGCGGCCAATTTTTGGCGCAACAATACCAGCTCAGGTCTTGACGCTGAATTTGACGAACAAACAATACAAGGTGAGATGAACTTTTCGGTGAGACGAGATATGAGTTAATTTAACAGTGCCAAGCCTTCACAGGGGGACAATACACTGTGTCAGGGATAGTTAGTTTAGATTTCGACAGCATACACCTGAAAAGTTTCAGTTTCAATTAGGAATGGAAACGCGTCTGGATTATTTTGTTTTTCAATAGAAGGCGTCCAAATAATACTGAAAATGGGGTTAAAACACAAACTGCAAGTTCGTACGAATTTATAAAATTTATGGAAAAATTGCAATTTGAATTTTGACTGAAACCCGAAGTCAGCTCCTATTGGTCGACGAATTGGCCACCATTAAAAAACTAAAAACTGAAGGATCGGTCACTTTGAATAAGTTAATTTCTATATAAATATATCACGAATAAGTTGAGTCAATATGCACGATCCCATTCACAACAAAGCGAACACGGCTATTTTGGCGTTACTCCAGTGTCACTAGTGCACTAAAAAAAATGTGAAAATCGACCGAATGCACTCTGGTGTCTTTGATTGGAAACGGTGTAGGTGACGTCACTTACACTGGTTTTAAATCGGCCAGAACATCTTAAGATAATTATAATGCTTCCGTTTTAGAACATTTCCGTCCAGTAGCCCAAGTACCACTGGTAGGGACTTCCGGGAGTATCTTGCCCTCAAGGCTCAATCCTGGGACCCCTGTTGTTCATGATATTCATGAATGATCTTGGAGGTCAGGCTGGAAATGGTTGCTTCATATATGCAGACGACTGCACATTAAATGTGGGTCCAGTCGAACTTGACTTAGCTGCTGCACACCAGGTGGCACTGGCAGAAAACTGGTTCGCGTCAAATAAAATGAAGGTAAATCAAAGCAAACTGCAGAAAATCACGATTTCCAACAAGATGAATGCCCAGCCTGAATTACCGGTTAAGCTATTGGGGTTCTACCTCGACTCCAAAGCGCACTAGACGAGCCATATTAAGTTACTAAAGGGAAAACTCTGTTTTTGCTTAGACGTTTAGCCAGGGCCGTGCCACAGTCTGTCCTGCTTATAGCATACCATAGTTTATTGGTGTCAACCATGTCTTATGGTTTGGTACTATGTGGAGGCGCAGCTGAAGTAGACAAAATAGACAAAATACTCCTTAAAAAAAAAAAAAAACTGCGGATACTTGCTCGAGCCAAATTCGATGACCATGCCAAGCCGATTTTCATCGAATTGGGACTGCTCACAGTTTATTCCCTGTACGTGTATCAAGCGATTTGCCTTACCCACAAAAAAAAAAAAAAAAAAAAAAACTTAAAAATTAGGGGGGATGCCCACGAATACAATACCCGGCAGCGGGACAACTGGACGTTCCATTTGCGAGGCTCGCTAGTACACAACGTACTCACGGTCACCAGGGGATCAATTTCTATAATCACCTCCCTGCTGCCTGGCGTGATCTTCCTTTATCGAAATTCTCACATAATGTCCTCGAGGTTTTCAAAAAGGAGCCCTTTTACAAAATTGAGGGTTTTATGATACTGTGTTCGTTTGACCTGTTTTTACTGTATCATTGTTTAAAATTTGACTAAAGTAATCACTATTACGGTTGCTTTTGTAGGTTGCTAAATGTAATCACTATTACGGTTGCTTGTGCCTACTGATGACAAGTTGAATATTGACATGATCCATCTAATTATAGATACCTAGTAGTATTTACTGACAATTGCAATGTCTGTACAAAGAGATAACTGCAAATAAAGAAAATTGAATTGAATAAACTATGTGAAAGACTTTTTGTCACAAAATCAAATGACATAAATCTCCCTTATGGGGAGACCTTTTAGATCATGTCTATGTCATGACAACAAAACAACGCCTATTGCTACCAACAGAAGTAGTAACCAAAACGTTGCATGTTTTCCGTGACTACAGATTACTCATAATTACTCAAGAATATTATTCTTGATTTCTACACAAATTTTTCCTGGCCCCCTTAGACATAGACATGTCAAAAATGATGTATTTTTCCCTTTTTGACTTCTAACAACATGGTACAGGATGATTTAACCCGAAATTCTGGTGCATTTCCATTCCTAATTGTTATGCTCTCATAGCAGCTTCTCTTTTATGATGACAGCACGGTGTTGTTGCGTTGGGTAGCCTGATATCACTAAGTGCACAAGTCTTGTAACCTTTTAATCGACAATATGACTCCCTAGTACAGTGTGTTTCCGATATCAAACAGATGTCAATGTGGTTGAGGTGTAATGCCAGCTGGAGCTAATCTTTCCGAGACATGAGCCCATTAGTGTTCCAACAACGTATTTTGACGTTTTTCAAGTGCTTGCCTTCGATTTTGCCAACACGCTCAATAAGCCTGTTCACACTGTCACGGGTAGAACCGATATCACTAGGACATGGCAAATATGGTTCATTTATAATATTATAAATTAAGTGGTATTTACCTCGTAATCTCTTCGTGGGGGAATTCCCCACTCCTTTATCGATCCGATCGCCAGCCTGCTTCATACAGGGGAGGGCCCAATGGATTTGACCGGCCCGGGCAGATCGGAACAAAACGGCTCCACCGTTCTTTAAAAATAAAATTAAATTATTCATCACTACCATCCGGACAGGGGGGCCTCGCTTCGCTCAGCCTAACACAAGTCATCATCGGAAGTTATTAGAGAGTTCCTAAAGCCACTTTTTGCCTAACGGTGATGAGTTACGGTCGACGTAACTCGAGATTTCGCGCATGCGCAGAAATAACGGTGATAACTTACGTCCTTATGCCTAACGTCGAACGTTATTGCCGTAAAGTTACGGCAATAAGCTTACGGTCTTAAGGATATCGCCGTTAATTCGAGCAATAGAACGTAAATAGCGGCACTTTAAATTTAGCGTGACTTTTGATAAGACCGTATCTCTGTTACGGTCTTATGTGAAGTTAGCTTTTCTTTGATTCTCCCTAGACAAATCCCTTACGGCGATAAAAATTAACGGTCGACGTATCTCGGATGTTTCTTTAGGAACTCTCTAGTAACTCCTCAATCTAAGTATACCTACATGAGTAACAGAACTACGTTCATGAACCTTTTTGTTCGAGTTACTGTACTGGGGAAATCAACAAAATTTAACCAACATAAAAGATTTATTTCAAACGGTTTGGGTGAACATTACATAAAAGTATGAAAAATGGATGGAAAGGGATTTTTGGGATTTGCAAAGTTGTGAGATTATATCATTGTAGGTTAATGTTTCCAACAAACGTGGCTCGCAAGCCATCAGCATGAAAGATTCCAAGTTCGCATCTGATATGGTTTGCCTCAATCTACTCTTGACTATTTTCAATTTTGAGAAGCTACGCTCACACTCAACTTGGGTTGTCGCTATTGTTGAAAGGTATCGGTATATAATACAAAGATTGGGATAGGACCCGTTCATCCCTTTGTATAGTTTCAACCATCTGAAGACGCACGCTGTACAGTTGTTACATTTCTGGGGGCCCCTCTCATGAGGAACACGAGGATCTACATCTTCGAGAGGTTCATAGTCATCATCGTCGTTGCTTGATATCTCAATGTTGATGGAAGCTGGCGCCGAAATTTCTCGAAGAGAGTTCCATTTGGATACGAAATCGATGTATTCATTTATCACCACGTCGATGTGCATATCGTACCCGAATTGCTGGAGGGTGGAGACAATATCGTTGAAGGTGGCTGCATCATAATCTGCTGAGTCATCCAGAGCTTCCCTGAAAACCTGCTCAGAGTTCATAAATGGAAACAACTTTTGATGCTTATTATTTGTCGGAGAGGAATATGAACCTCCCGCTCTTGAATCATTAGAACTGTGAATATAAAATACTGTGACCTCTCTCTCCCAGGCAAAACAGGTGGAATCAGATCCAAAGGGTTGTGACCCTAAGCGTGTTTATTATATAACAACTAGCTGGGACACCCGGTCTTCGCCCGGTCCGTAGTGAACACGAACCAAAACTGAATGTTTCAACAGGAGATATTTTAGCAGTGTACGGATTTTTAACATTTCCCGTCATTAGAATCGTCTCTTGTACTCTCAGAAGGGCTCCCTCTCACATTTCAACGTCCGAGAGTGAACAGAAGAGAGTTTAGCTCACTCAGCTGATCAGGAGAAATCCCCTCATTTGAATCTTCTCTTGTACTCCCAGAGGGGCTCCCTGTAACTTTCTACGACCAAGGGTAACAGGAGAGATTTAGCTCACTCTGCTGATCAGTAGAATTCCCGTAATTTGAATCTTCTCTGGTTGTCCTAGAAAGGGTCCTTCTCAAATTTCAACGTCCGAGAGTGAACGGGAGAGATTTTAGCTCACTCAGCTGATCAGGAGAATTCCCGTAGGTAATTATACCTCTCTCGTCCCTACCTATCAAACCCGTTCATTCCTCATGCAAACACCCGCAGCAACCCGTCAACTTAATTTTTCATAGTAACAACGCTTGTTGGTTTGTCGTAGTGAAGTATCAAATTCCCGTCTATCACCAATTGTATGCAGCCCATAACAACCCATCAAATCAAAATGAAATTACCGACGATCTTCGAATAACTTGTGAACGGGTCATCGCACAGAAATCGTTTTGTACTCGTTGAAATCAGCGCGAAAAGCTCGTTTTAACAGACGTAGTTTCGTTCTAAACCGACGCAAAAATTTGTACCGGGTTTCGGAGTTTCGAAAATTTTCCTATCGATCCCTAGTAACGACGCTATTTGACCCGTCTCTCGTCGCGAAGGAAAGCTCCGTTCGCGTTGAAGGAAGAGTTTAGTCATCAGTTTTCACCTTTTAAACCTTCTCTGAACTTCCACAAATAATTCAAGACCAAAATTAGCCAAATTGGTTCAGCCGTTCTCAAGTTATGCGATCAGCAACAAAATACTGATTCATTTTTATAGATATAGATTATACATTATACTAAATATCCATTTCCGCGAATAACCCGATAAGCGCCGCGAAATGTCTTTCTGAGAAGAAGAGGCTTTAATCCAATTTACTCACAGCGAGGATCATTGCGTGGATGACCGGGAACTTCATCATGTTGTAGGGTGCCCGGGGAGTACTTGGGCTGGCGAATAAGCTTACGAAGGTCCAAGGGATGAGCTGGAGACGAACTGGAAGTTCCAGGAGACCCGGGAGATAGTCGACTCCCGAGCCTCCGACTGGCTGACCGGCATACGTTCGCCCTGGCTGTGTGTGATGCACTCTTCCGATGCAGCATCCCCTCAGTCCCTTTATGGCTGATTCTCAGGAAAAGTGCGCTTTTCATGTCACCGGAGCGTCAAGAGAGACTGAAGAGTGCTGGGGTGGATTTTTTTTCTCTGGCGATTAGTATTCCCTCCCACCTAACTGGTACACATGTTATACGCCCTCTGAAATGTATGTTTAACGTTCAAATTTAATGTTAAACGTGAAAAATGTCAGTAACGTGGATGTAACCAAGTCAATTTTCATGTATTCAAACTTGTGGTATGTCCAAAACACAAAGAGTTCGAAACCAAGCGCCCATCTCCAGTATCTGGGGATGTCCGTCAACGATTTCCACAGTTTTTGAATTCATTCATGTGTTTTAGGTTCAGGTGGGAGGTCTGTAAACTTTGTCACTGGAAAATGTGTCAGTAGAATGAATGAATCGAAAAATGCCTACCAATTTCCCTCAGAAGGGAATTCGGGACTTTTGGGGGGCTCATTTCGTAGTGGCAACAACTATTGACAAGATTCCAGCATGGACGAGGCGAAGTTTGATGGCAGTCCCCCGCCAAACGGCAAACAGTGTGCATGGGCAGGCGCGTATTTTTATTCAGGTCAGTAAAATGGCTTAATCGTATACTTCTAACAAATTTAGTTTTGCACTTTCTTTTTGCTTGCTGTTATTCTGCTTGTTGAGCTTGAAAAATTCATGGTCAACGTTTTTTTTCTGCCATCAAAGTGGAGGAGTACAGAGCGTTTGAAAGGCGATTTGCCAGTGTGGATGAATAGTCGTCAGTGGCATGGAAGCATCATTAATCCAGGCTACTGACAATACTATATCGCACATACATGCAAATATGAGTAATTCATGTGGAGGAGAATATATACATGCAAATACCGGTAATACTATACTGTATTATTAATAACATAATATAATGTTATAATATTAATGTTATATGTATGTGATAATATAATAATATTTTATTAATAACATTATTATTACTGTTATTATAGTGTACATATAGGCAATACTATAGTTACTTATATACATTAATTATAAAATTATAAGTACTTATAATATACTTAATGAAGTACTTTATTATAAGTAGGTACTTATGTTATTATAAGTACATTATCTACACAAATAACTATGTACACAATGTACAATAACTACAATGTAATTGTATTAAATACAATTACATTGTAGTTATTGTACATTGTGTACATAGTTATTTGTGTATATTGTACATTTGTGTATATATATATTGTACAATGTAGGGTATTGTAGTAACGTTATAATTAATGCTCCTTAATAGGTAGTAATTAATACAATGTAATTAATTACATACAAATAGGTATTACTACTATTTATTTGTTGTTGTAGGGTTAGTAGTAATACCTAATAATTTTACAAATATACAATTTTTACCTATACAAATAGGTAAAAGTATACTCGAATGTCCATACACACCACGTCCGTAGCGTGGATTAATCAAAATTTAAATTTCGTTTTCTGGGTGAAAAACGGATTCCGATCTCGGAAAAGTGGTTTAAACTATCCTGCTCCACCATGAGAACAAAAATAAAAAAGAAAACCACGATTCTAAACACCTAAGGTTTTTGAAAATCTGGAAGCTCAAAAGCGCACTTTTCCTGAGAATCAGCCTTATCCGAACCTCTCGTTCATGTGAACGTGCCGAACGTGCCCAGCCTCCGGCAGAACCGGCCTTGTTTCGGCCTCCACTTGGAGGCTGGTCAACACACATTTTGTTGTGCAGAGATCGACACGTCCGCCGGTTCCAACGCCAACCGGCCCGCTGTCCAGGGTCGATCTCGACATTATTCCTACGAAATGTATTTAGTAAATTGATCAAGAAGCTCGCTGACGCATTCCTACCACTAATTATCAATTTTTCTGATAAATTAGTTCACCAGCTGAAAAGGTTGGAAAAGCCATTTAGGGGGTGTTAGAACTAGAACATTTTCCACTCATATTAGAGGCCCTTATACTTTTTGTTTGCAGAAAACATCCTCAAACTCTGCCCACATTTCGACTTGTTGGAAGAATTATTTGGCGAAAGACCCGACTGCAATCCCCCGTTCATGTTCGACTCGGAAGACGTTTCTTCGGATCACGAAATCGTCACCGATTTGGAGATTGTCCCTAAAGAAGAAGTCATTGAGAATTACGACCCCGCCGCATCGTCGGCAACCACAGAGCCTGTTGTGACCGTCGACGCCGCTCCTCACCGACCCGCTTCTCCCCCAGAACGGTTCCCTCCGTTCAAACGACAAACGTCTCAGGTTGGTCACGTTGCAAAACATCAAACAGGCTGCCAACTTTGTGTTCTTGAGTCTAATTGTGTTTGTTTTCAGATCAACCTCGACCATTTGGAGGTGCTGAGATATAAAGCTGCCAGAGAATCTGAAGCTGAAGAGAGAAGAATACAACTGGAGAGAGAAAAATTTCAATGGCAACAGAAAAGAGAGGAAAAACTGCTCGAACTGGACGAGAAGAGACTGTATGAAGAAATAAGACTGAAAGAAGAAGAAATACGCAATAAGTTCTTGCTAGAAAAATTCAAAATCGAACAAGAATATGAACTTAAGAAGTTACAATTGCAATCTGTGTACGGTGTTGAGGGTCCGGAGGGTTGTCGATGAATTGCGTTTCGGTCGCGATTTGACTGTCTGTGAGGGAGGAGCTGTGCGTTGTGGAGATTGTCAAACAGTCGTTGACAGTTGTTGTTTTCTCTCCACAGCACTCCTCAGATGCTGCCCAATTTGAGCACTTCCTGTTATGTGGCTTTGTACGATACTTATTGCATCACTGCATTATTAAAGAGTTGCATTGCACCCACGTTAGAATGAGATTTTTTTACCCTTCAATCAAGCGATGGCCTTTGTTATTACTACCATGGGGTAGCGACTGCTCTAATCAACAATTTGGGGGTTGCTCGGTTCAAATGGTATTCACTGGGTCATTTCAAAATTTGGGGTTATTTAGCGTCACACAGCTTTTGAGAGCACTCTATTTGTCTTGGAAATTCGGAATTTTTTTTGAGAGATGTAGCAGGTTGGAGTCTAGGTAGATCACCTTGCATAAATTTCAATAATCAATAAGCTCAGAAATCAAAAATCATTATAGACCCCATCTCTCTCCCTACACCTGTCACAAATGGTAGGTTGGGAACTTTGAAAATTTTTTAAAGAACTCTCTATTCATTTTTTAATTGAAATAAAAAATATTAGTGGTCCAGGTTGCTTTCCCCTTCAAAATAAATTTAAAAAACTATTGAAAATTCCATGATTTGGAAGGGCTTTTGCTGTTTTCCGTCTGTCACAAGGTTTTATTCTCTCTCCCTACAATTTTTTTGAACTGCCCGCTCACTCCCAGAAAACTAATATTTTGTGTTGTGAGAAACGAAAGGCAACATTGCTGCAAGGTGGCTTCCGAAACTACTGGAGTTTGTCGCACTTCCAAGCTTTCAGTTGCTTGGATGATGTTGTGAAGTGTTGAAGTTGTGAGAGTAGGTTAATACTTTCTCCATCCCTACAACCACCTCACTCATCAGGGTAAGTGTTTAATTTCATATAATGGAACTCAAATTACGATTATGAACGACATAGTGCTGTGTATTTTTTCTAATGTTCAGAATCACTGATGTTGAGGCTGGTAGAGAGTGATAACCTTCCAAATCTCTCTCCCTAAAACCTCTCTACCTACAACTTCTCTGAAGAGGCTGGTTTGTGCTTTTTGCGAAATTTTGCGAAAACTAAGAAACCCCCTCCAAAATGAAAACCCGAAAACCGCAACACTAAAATGTAAGTACAAACCATTCTCAAATAAATAGCCCACACCATAAACCTCCCCCTTCCAAAACCAATTCCCTTCATCTTCCCCTCCACACGCTACACCAAAACCCACTTTATCCCACAGTTAAAATACCACTAAATTAACACCCCCCGTAAACAGGTATAATAAACCAAAACGACTACCACGCAGTACAATAGTAACCATAAATCTGGAAACCCGGCGTCGAGGGGCGCTCTGTCGGGAGCCTGCACGACGGACGAAAGTTGAAGGTAACACACCTGATTCTGTTAATTATTAATGTTAAATAACCAAGTCCTGTGCGACGTGAGACTCGTCTTTTCGGACCTCCTCGTAAAGCAAAAATTTATCATGTGTCGGTAGGTACCAAATCACCTCCTGAAGAGCTCAAACCCTGTGGGAAGAGCGAAAGGCGCCTCGAGATGTATTGCATACTTCATCAAATGCAATAAACATTTCAACAACATAACCAACGGCTTTCTCCCTCAACACTCCCTGCAAGTTAAACATGAAAGCCGCCCAAAATAAGCACAATGGTATTATTTATAATTACAAGCAGATAAACTTCGTGAAGTAATACAAATGTTGTTATAAAATAATTAGGTACAAAAAATGAATGAAGTTAAGTCCATCTTCCACATGGCCAATTTCAACGCCTCCGCTACAATCATCGCGTCGATCCATAGGTACCTGTTTTCTTCTGCATTCGCGTAGGGCTACTTATGTTGTTCAGGACAGGTTTCTGGGCAGCGGGCCCACTACGAAGTGGCTTATTAATTGTTTTTGATAGAGGATGACACCATATCTTGATGTACAGTATCAAGATATGGGTCGTCAATACGGAAATGGAACGTAAAAAGGTGAGATTTGCAATTTTTCACGTTTTTGGGGATTTTACCACTTTTTCAACACGCTCCAGCGGCCGTTTCCCTGCACCAAATTTCAAATGTTACTAGTGCATGTTGTAGCAGATTTTATGAACTTTCATTTTGTATGGAGTGGTCATGTCGCTAGAACGCATAGCTTAGGAGATATGAGCGAAAAACCGAAAAAAGTGCCAACATTTCGAGGTTTTTTGCGATTTAGACAATGTTCCGGACACAAATCCTGTCAGCAAACTTCAGATTCGTGTTCAGCGACCCAAACATAAAGGAATGTGGTGATTACGACTATTACTAAACTTTCCGCTAACTGCCTTTTATTTTCCTAATTTTCCTAATTTCTTCATTATTCCCTCCAAATCCGGCTTTCAAAGTTTTTTGGGCTAATAGACACGCTGATAATAATCTCCCTCTTGCCCTCGGAAACGGAACACACCAAAACATACAAACGCTAGAATTTATTTAGGTCATATATTACATCTGTTTACATTTTTTTTCTCAGTCTATCGAACGAACAAAATAATGAAACGAACGTAACAACGATAAAAATCGGCATCCCATACAAACTCCTCAAAACCACGGCAAGTTCACAAAAAAATTAAAATAATTCTCATACAATGTTTTTTTACAGGACATAAAGTCCACCGGGACGCTGCGACGCCTCCGAAATTAAATAAGGTAACTTGTCACTCAACAAGAGAGAAAAACATTTAAAAAAAAAACAATAAATGGCACCCAAAACGTTGAACACGTTTCTATCTTAAAATGAAGGGATATACAATTTACACACATTTACATTCACGGATTTAGAAGGCGGTGTAATCTTTTGCGGTAATGAAACGGGGAAGGCCGAACGACCTGAGTGAACGGAATCGAGAAATTACGGTTTTCACAATCAAGATGGCGGTACGTTTTTCGTTACGTTTTTCAAGGAGCGATTTGACCGTAAAAAAAAAAAGCCCGATAAGAATTAGCTGAACAGTTTTCACCGTTTAAAAAAATCTGCGGGTTTTTCGGGGAGGAGCACAGCCTTTACGATAGGGACAACACTGTCGGGAGCTCACTTCCGTCGAAATCTACGCTGCCAGCGCGTAGACTTCCAGCACTTTCGCGTTTAGGAATAAAACAAAAAACAAAAAGGGTTTGAGGGTAACGGGGGGGGGGGGGGGGGGGGAATTCCCTAAATTGACCTACGGTGTTTCGCTACGAGTGAACGTAAGTACAATACGGTGACGCACAAATGAAAAATCAGCACCGTTCCTGCATTTTTGTGAAATAAGCGGGCAAGGGGTGAAAAAAAACCACTTGACCCAATTTCAAGTCAATAGTTAAAATTACTCGTCTAAAAAAAAAATTACAAACAAACGGCAAGTGACTGGTGATTGGCCTGCGACTGAGTAAGCCGGTGACTGAGCAATAAGACCCGTATTTTTCTGAATAAATATGTGGTTTTTTTTTCGTTATGTTTCGCATACTCCCTAAATAGACTAGAGGTTGGTCACGACGGGTGGCAGGACGCGAGTTTCCTCATGTTAAGGCACGAGGTCTGGCGGCCATCTTGTTTGCACGCCTTCTTCGAGCTCGACCCTTTGTTGTTGCACTCCTGCTCGGCCATTTTCTTTTCTCCTGAAAATAAACAGGTGAATAAATAAACGGAAATAATGGAGGGGGGGTGGGAACAATATAAGGCGTATGCAGGGAGATAGTGGGAATCCACTTTGTAGAAGGCAATTTTAGACGAAGTAGTCAATCCGGTAGGGAACCGGCGCACAGTGGGACGAAACGGCCCTTTGTAGAGACATCCTCCTCCATTAATACTTATAATAAAATGTTTGTCTCGGTAATTTTAGAAGAATTTTTTTCGCGCTGATGGTGAGGTCAATTATAGGGGCGGAGGAAATGTCGGCCCAAATCGGGAGGTCCACGATTCCTCTCTTCACGATTCCTCTCCGAGCAGATTTAATTGCGTCAAGCCCATGGCGGGTGGGGACTATCCATAACACTCCTGACTTGATTGCCACTGCACTCCGAGCGCTGCAAAGGCTCGTAATGTGATGTTTTCCACTGCACTCCCTAACTTTATCTCTGATAGATAGATAGAGTAGAAGCGACGGGTTACGCAGGAACCACCCCCCGCCGTCGGAAGGGTTAAGGCAATCCATCCCTGGTCGTCGAAGTCTCAATTCATCCCCAGCTTGGCTCCAACATTGCAAGCCTTGGACAGGTCTGGAAAGCTCGAGACTATCTTGGGAAATCTTTAGCCAGCTTGGCTCCAACAGCCCAGTCAGTTAGTTCGTGAACGATAACGATGAAGTTTTACACAGTGAACGTAATGCGATCTCACCGAGGATTCTTTCATATCGAAATCGACCAATTCAAATTTGGGCAGTAGGAATTTTTTTTTTAATCTGAAATTTTGACAAAATACTTTGTTTACCATCTAGTTGTGCCCGCAAGGTTTTCAGCTCGATCCCCCAAAAATGAATTCTACGTGCAAAAATACTTCAAAAACGACACCTAACTCGACCCCATAGCCGAAAACCTTAAAAACCCTCCATTTTTGGGGGTCGATAATGGTCATACATACTTAGGTAAATATGACGCTTGTTGATATTGTAACAACATAAGATCCTAGTCACTTGGCTATTTTTAGCGCAACCTTTTTCCAAAAAATGGAAAGGTGCGCTCACCTCCTCGACATGTTTTTTTTTTTTTTTTTTTTTTTTGTTTGTTTGTGTACAGAGCATCACGCCCGAGCGGCTCAACAGATTTTCATGAGGGTGGTCTCATTGTGATCAGCGAGTTCGTGGGGTGGTTATAGGCTACCTTGATTTTTCCTCCCTCATCCCTTTCATCGGTTTTCGGGAGGTACTTCACGACGAAAGTTGTTTATCTCTGATGTGTAACTAAGGAGGCCTCAATAGGGGGACGAAAGTTTTTGTCCGATTTCGTTGGTACAAGGGTCTATGGAATGAGCTTTTTAGGCTGATTCCAACGACTCCAAAACGATTTTTGCAGCCTGAGCCGTTCGTTACCTCTGATCGGCATAAGGTTTTCTTAAGCATCGGTCGTTAGGGTGCAGTTGTTTACGTAATGAGCATCACGTGGATATTTTTGATGTGCTGTGTGGCATAGTTTGGTCGCTAGATACCTACTGTTTCTTAGTTTCTCTCGTAATAACAAAAAGGTTGCGCTCATCTATTCAATTCAATTGATGGCTTGTTTTTTTTGTTTTTTTGTTTTTTTGTTTGTTTGTGTACAGAGCATCACGCCCGAGCGGCTCAACAGATTTTCATGAGGGTGGTCTCATTGTCATCAGCGAGTTCGGGGGGTGGTTATAGGCTACCTTGATTTTTCCTCCCTCATCCCCTTCATCGGTTTTCGGGAGGTCCTTCACGACGAAAGTTGTTTATCTCTGATGTGTAACTAAGGAGGCCTCAAAAACGGGACGAAAGTTTTTGTCCGATTTTGTTGGTACAAGGGTCTATGGAATGAGCTTTTGCAGCCTGAGCCGTTCAATTGCGTTGATACCCTTTCTTATAAGATACGCATCGGTCGTTAGGGTGCAGTTGTTTACGTAATGAGCATCACGTGGATGATGTGTTGTGTGGCATAGTTTGGTCGCTAGATACCTACTGTTTCTTAGTTTCTCTCGCTCATTAAATATATCGTAATAACAAAAAGGTTGAGCTCATCTATTCAATTCAATTGATGGCTTGTTTGAAGATAGTACCAACACTTTTTTGTCGATGCCAATCTATATTTATGAAATCCTACTGTTTGTGGCTGGCAACGAATAAAAACTCTTAAAAGGAATTACAGTTCATTTCGTTCATTTCTTTAGTTAACTGGTGGGCCGAGTTTTCCTTTTCCCAATTTGGCCATTTTGGTCATTAACTGAGTTGATCCGAGTTTTGGTTTATTATTGTGATAAGAGAGGGAAAGAAGAACGTTTTCTGAAAAACGTGGTCGTAGATGGTCAAATTTCTTGTTTCCACACTTTTCGACGAATACTAACGGCACTTTTGTTGTTTCAATAGACATGCAATGTGCCGTTACTTATATAAAATTTAATAAGCTTTCTGATTAAAAAAATAAAAGTAAGATCTGACGAACCGTTCCCAAGTTATAGGCAGAAATGTGCAAAGTATCATGTTTTATTCACAATGTGCCACTTTTTTGCCGTGCCCGCCCCACCCTTATCAAAGCTCAAATCAAAATTTCACACGGAATAGCTGTGACGGGGAATTTAATCAGCTTGCACGAGAAAAAAAGAAATTTGGAATCGGACCAATAGTTTCTGAGCTACAACCGAAAACGTTCTGAAAAACGTGCTTCCGCTCTCCGCGCGGTCAGATTGGACGTTTCTTATTTTGTTTTAAATTCGTTTCGTGCGTACAAATGAATGTTCAGAAGCTAAAACAAACAGGGGGGGGTCCTGCCGAAATTCGCTAGATTCTCAAAACCTAAAAATTGCACTTTTTGAGAAAAATTGCCAAATTTTGAAGTGCTGTATCTCGGGATCCAGTGGACCTACAGAGCTGCGGTTGCGCTCAAACGATAGCAAATTTAATCTTCTTAAAAAAGGTGAGCCACTTTTTTTCCACAAAGTTGATAGTTTTTGAGCTATACTCAAAAAACCAAGGAAAACCCGAAAATTTCTCAGTTTTTTGCATTTTTCTCCATGTTCCGTCACGAAATTTTGTGGGCAAACCTCAGATTCGGATTCAGCACCCCAAAAAACATAGAGAACCATAGAAACCATTTCTAACCCAAAATATGTTTCTATTTTTCACCTAATGACTGAACTCTGAAGTGCGCTGCAGTTCGCTGTCAATTATTATTTTGACAAATTTGATTTCGCCTTCAGCACATGGACAAAAGGTTCACCCCGATTTGTACTGATCGTGCTCGTATTCAGCTGATGAAGTGCGTCTAAACGTGAGTTCGGATTGGTCGGGAGGGATTTGCGTTTTACCCGATATTGCTTGGCGTACGGCATCCAGTCCTGTTGCAATAGTTACGTACAAGGTGATGTCGAGTGCAGTTCTCGTCGGATCAATTTCGATGGTCTTTCACTCAGGGAATCTTCAGCCTTACGTTTACACACTCCGAACTTCGTGTCTCTCGACGTACCTATCCGAATTAGGACTTCCTTTTCTCCCCACATTCCCTCCACCTGGCGCTTATGTAACTCAGCCAAAATGTACCTCGAAACAGGACTTGGCGCTTATGAACGGAGCTATTAAAGGGGATTAAACCGACTTGGCGCGTATGAACAACACCCGTCAATCCTAATGAGCACACCTCAATGTCCACATCGACATCGGTAGTTCGAAGTATGAACCATGACTTACTGTTGAGTTGGCTCTCGGAAATGTACTGGGTGGAGTCTTCTTGGTCTCCGTAGTGGTAGTCGTAGAGGTAGGGGAGGACAGTCATCGTGTGGAGGTCGTCCCCTCGGAGCGGAGGGATCGGTACTCGTTCGGACGTCTTCACGGGCTTCCTCAAAACCCACCTGAAACGTTAACGTGCGATGAGTTGCTAGATGAACATTCCCAAAGACAAACAGGAGTTCCTTTTCAAGGATGTGCGTGAGGTTGGCACACTGTGAAGACGCTACAGGTGGGGATATTTATGGATTGGACAAAGGAGGTCGAGACTGGTGTCGTTTTCGGAGTAATTTCGAACGTAGTATCGATTAACGGGGGTCTCAGACCTGCCTTAACACATTATGGTGCTCTGCTCTTCCGAAGAGCTATAAAGAAGCCACAGGTTGGGTTTTCGAATAATTTTGACTAAGAGGTTGTGCGAAGTGTGTTTTTTTACGAAATCTTGTACATGGACTTGATTTTGGTTATTCTCGACCTGTCGGACCGTACCATGAGGCTGTGAGGGGCTGTGAGTTGGCAGGAAGGGGGTTTGAAGCTCCCACAATGTATCGTTTTTCAAGTAACTTTGGGCCAAGAATCCATTAATAGGGGTTTTTTCCGAACTTAATGAAACCTTTATAGGTTGTTCGAGGTCGCTGTGGGATGAATATGTCAAATTATCCCAGGGGAGGGCCAGAAAACCTTCACAATTTTCGGTTGTTCGCTCTCAACTTCCAAATTCAGCGGTTTTCGACCCAAAGGTTCATTTTCAAAGTTGTTGAGAATTAAATTTACTACAATTTTGGGTATAAAAGCATTTTCCCCAAACCTTATGTCAATTGAGACACATCCAATCAAAGTAAGAGGCCAGAAAACGTCAACATGTTCGGACTGTTTTCCGTTTTTCGCTCATAACTTCACAACTAAGCTGTTTTCGACAAAAAGGTCCAGTTTGAAAGTGGTAGATCATTAAATTCACAACAACTTTGTTTATATAAGGATTTCCCCTAAACCTTAAATTAAGGTAGATACAGCCGATCAAAGTTACAGGCCAGAAAACCTCACCATTCGGACTGTTTTCGGTTTTTCGCTCATAACTTCCAAACTAAGCTGTTTTCGACAAAAAGGTCCAGTTTGAAAGTGGTAGAGCATTAAATTTACAACAACTTTGTTTATATAAGGATTTTCCCTAAACCTTAAATTAAGGTAGATACAGCCGCTCAAAGTTACAGGCCAGAAAACGTCAACATGTTCGGACTGTTTTCCGTTTTTCGCTCATAACTTCACAACTAAGCTGTTTTCGACAAAAAGGTCAAGTTTGAAAGTGGTAGAGCATTAAATTTACAACAACTTTGTTTATATAAGGATTTCTCCTAAACCTTAAATTAAGGTAGATACAGCCGATCAAAGTTACGGGCCAGAAAACCTCACCATTTTCGGACTGATTTCGGGTTTTCACTCATAACTTCCAAGCTAAGCTGTTTTCGACAAAAAGGTCCAGTTTGAAAGTGGTAGAGCATTAAATTTACTACAAATTTGTTTATATAAGGATTTCCCCTAAACCTGAAATTAAGGTAGATACAGCCAATCAAAGTTACAGGCCAGAAAGCCTCACAATTTTCGGACTGTTTTCGGGTTTTCACTCATAACTCCCAAACTAAGCTGTTTTCGACAAAAAGGTCCAGTTTGAAAGTGGTAGAGCATTAAATTTACAACAACTTTGTTTATATAAACTTTCCCCCTAAACCTCATAATAATCGAGATACAGCCGATCAACGTTGTAGCAATTTTCTCATAATGGCAAAAATAGACAATAACGAAGGTTTTGGCCGTTGAACTATCAATACTTGGTAATTATGACCATTAGTTCAATGGTATTCAGGGTAATCATTCGTTATCGCACATTTTTGCCACTGTGAGAAAATCCCTCCATCTTTGATCAGCTGTATCTCGATTAATATCAGGTTTGAGGAAAATGTTTATAAAAAACAAAATTGTAGTAGAATCAATGCTCCACAACTTTGAAAATGAAGCTTATGGCCGAAAACTGCTTAGTTGAGAGGTTATGAGCGAAAAACAGATATCACACAGAAACTTTCGAGGTTTTCGGCCCCGTGAAGTTATCACAGGGTCTTCGAATTGGAAAACTCGACCGAGTCATCTCATAGCAGCCTCGAACTGAACTGTAAAAGTTTAAGCTACAATGTGCATTTCTAGCTCAGCCCCTACAACCACCTGAACGCCACCGTCAGCAGATCAGCAGATTACATAAATCTTTGGAAAAAGACGCAGTTTGACTACTTACGGATGCCTGATGATCGACTCCAGCGAGAACCTGAGATCAGGGTTTTTGTGAAGCATTCCTTTCAGCAGGTCGATCAATTGGTCTTCCAAATCCTCCGGTATGACCACATCCCCCTGGCCGATGCATTCGAACAATTTGAAAATCGTGCCGCCTTCGAAAGGGTATTTCCCCGTAGTTAAATTGTACCTGAAACCCGACAGAAAATGTAGTTAAGATCGCGAGTTTTCTTACCGACTCGGCCTCCCAGACATCTCCTGCTGGAGGGGGTTGGGATCCGGCGAAAAGGCGCGTAAATGGGCGCACTTGCGCCCAACCTTGGAATAAGACACCAATGTAATCACGGCGGAGGTCGACGACTCGGATCAGCCACAAAATTTGACTATCCGTTTCAAGAGGACTAGATTCCAAAACCAAAATGTCCGTCCGCCGTCCGGGCCGTTTTGGGCAGTAGGAATTATTTATAAAATCTGAAATTTTGACAAAATACTCGGTTTACCATCTAGTTGTGCCCGCAAGGTTTTCAGTCCGATCGCCCAAAACCCGTGGGGCGCTATGGGGCTAAAATGGGGCTACGGGAGGGGTTTTTGAAGGCTTTTAGCTACGGGATCGAGTTAGGTGTCGTTTTCGAAGTATTTTTGGACGTAGAATCCATTTTTGGGGGTCCTAAAACGATCCGATTTCACTGTGGCGATCTATAGGGCTTTCATGGGGCTAAAAATGGGTTCTTTGAAGGATCCCAGGAGGTGAAATATTTTGCGAGCAAAAAATAAAGAATTTTTGAAGAAAAAAATTTTGTTGGAAAAAAAATCCAAACAAAATTTTTTGAAAATAAAAATCCCAAAAAAATTTTTTTTCCAAAATTTTTCCATTAACACAGAAATAATTTTTGCACAAGTAACCTATATCAAAGAATAATAAACCCTTGTGTAAAATTTGCAGCGTTTTTTTAGGCTTTTTGGCTATGGGATCGAGTTAGGTGTCGTTTTCGAAGTATTTCACTTTGGGGATCTATTATAGATCCTATAAAAGGGCTTTCATGGGGCTACAAATGGGATTTTTAAAGAATGCCAAAAGGTCAAATATTTTCCGAGTAAAAGATTTATTTTTTTTCAAATTTTTTTATTGACGCAGAATAAATTTTTGTACAAGTAACCTATGTACATCAAAGAATAATAAACCCTTGTGTAAAATTTGCAGCGTTTCTATGTCGGATTTGGATCTCGAGCCAATTTTACGTCCGGTAAGCCCGTTGAGCGCAATTTTCAACGCCCGCAAATCCGCGCAACTACTCGTTGTTTACAGTCTGATCGAGTTGGAGTTACCTTTGTATCCTACCTAACCATCCGAATTTTAATAATAAATCCCGAACGAAGGAATTCTGACAGTGAGTTTAATTTGAACGATTTTTAGAGAGAGCGCGTGAGTCTTCTCGACCTTTTAGGGCCTGGCCCCTGTGCGGTCTGTCAGGTCGGTGCAGTTGTGATTGGAAGGGCGTCTGGCTGGAGCCCTCGACCCGAGTGAGTTCGGGGTTTCTGGCCATCTCCGTCCTCCCCCACTGCTCAGTCCTTCACCCTTATCAGCGTGCGTTTTGATGCGTTCTTCGACCATGCGTGCATGGTCTATGTAATATTCAAATCAGCGAGCGAAGCGAGCTCCCCTGTCTGAGAAAGTGGTTGGCCAAGTGAAGCTCAATGTAATATCTCAAGTATTAGCTGGATGGAGTTAGTGTTATCACGCCAAAACGAGGGTGAATTCAGACTGCTATTGCTTGGCCAACCCTCGTCCAGCTTTCATATCTTAGCACAGATCCTTCTAGCTGGTATCCCTAAAAAACGACAAATCTGCCACCGATATCTACTCATCTATAACCTCCTACTGTTTTCATAATTCGCAGACATCTTGTTGATACGTACAATGTAACCCCGCTGCTCCAAATGTCAACTTTGAAACCGGAAAACTTCTCCATGCCGTTTGCTATTTCGGGTGGTTGAAAAGCCGGGGATCCTTGACTAGTAAAACATGTGTCGTCTGGTGCGAACCGATCCAAAGCCTGGAAAACAACGTGACAATTAATAAAAACTTGAAATGCTTCACCATTCACTCTGTGGTGAAGTGAACTGCTCACCTCAGCGACGCCAAGGTCGGATATTTTCAGCGTGTCGTCAAGCGTGATCAGCAGGTTGCCCGGTTTGATATCTTTGTGGATGATGCCGGAGCTGTGCAAATACTGTAAACCTTCCATCAGCTGGATGAAGTACCTGAGGACATTAATGGGCGATTAGAGTGGTTTCAGAGTGGCAACTCTGGTCTGCTGGGGTTCTTACCAATGAGCCTGCCAGGTGGGGAATTTCTTATTCGAGGTGCTCTCCAACATGTCTTGAAGAACGCCGACGCAGTACTCCATCACCAGGTACATCTTCTCCTTTTCGGGGTTGTACATCACGTCGACCAGCTCAATGACGTTTTTGTGTCGCAGGGTCCTCAAGAGCTGGATCTCTCTGAAAATTAAAAAAAAAAAAATGCGAGGGTAACAAAGTGAACGTGATGGCTGACCAAGTCCAGTTCCTTTGTACTTGAAAAGGGGGTCGTGCGGGAAGAAGGTGGGGTAGTTTTGATTTTTTGGTATGTTGTTAGGACCCATGAGAGTAGTCTTTGACCAAGTTATCAATTAAAAAAAAACCTTGTGCCGGCTTGGGGGTTAGCGAAAAACCACGCCTTTTTCGGTCATTTTTCACATTTTGCTGAAAACGTCAGTGGAGGAAGCATTTTACGACAAAAGGCACTATATTCATTCTTAAACTAGACAATATTTGCTACGATTTGAGACCAACCGCAGCGCTCTACAGTAAATAGTTTCCGAGATAAAGGTTGTTGAAAAATGGCAATTTTTTCCAAAATGTGCAAATTTTACGAAAACGTGTTTTTGTTTGTTAAATATCGCCTGAAATATGCATCCTACCAAAAAGTCATAAGAGACGAAGTTTTAGTACATTTAATTAGCTTTAATTTGGGACCAACCGGAGGTCTGTACCTTCATTAGCTTCTGAGATAATGACGAATAACCGAAAACTGTCGTAAGTGGGGTTTGGGAGAAGTGAAGCTATTAGGCCAGTCATATAATACATCCGAACCTACCTTAGTTGTGGTAAACACACTCTAACTAAATTGGGCGCTGGCGTCTACTGACCAGGGGTCCCTGAGTCAATCGCGGCCTAAAGGAGTTGATATGTACTTACTCCAACTTTCATGTTGGGTTCAAAACCTGTCAGTGGCTTGTTATATGACGTTGATCAGACCCAAGGAGAGCTTCACTACGTTCGCTAAACGTGACCTTCCCACTTGATAAATGAGGGGAAACGGAAGAAACGAACAAGTATCAGCGCAATTTGAGCAGTGAGAAATGAAAAGGGGTTTTTGACACACCCAAAATTCTTCCGGGGTGTCCTTGAAGGCGGCAAAACTGGGTCAGAATTTAAGCCTGAAAACCTTGAGACGTGTAACGCTCACCTCTGCACGTTCTGCTCTCCGTTGGGTATCCTCCGCAGCTTCCTTTTCTTCAAGATCTTGACGGCCCTCCTGCAAAGCGTCTCCGAGTCCAACATCTCTTTGACTTTGCCGTAACTCCCCTCGCCGAGGAGATCCCCCATGACGTACTTCCCGATGATTTTACACCCCTTCTTTTCCGTCTGGTAGATGATCTCGTCCGAGTCCACCCGGTGGAAGAACATGATGTCCGGCTCGTCGTCCTGTCCAGACATGTCTCGACGGACGGCCAGATTCACCCGAATCGCTCCGAAATCCAACCTCCCAACATCACCCCGCCTGACGACGGCGTCTCATTTCCAAGTCACTAAGCACCCTTAACAATCTTGACGACCGCCTCCGAAAACCTCATTTTTTTTCACGACAAAAAATCCCCAACTCAAAAACCCCCAAAATGTTGTTTACGGGCGGACACCACGCGCGACTTCATATTCCACACTTTCTAAATTATATACAACTTCGCGTCACTGTTTGAATTCCCCAAAATACCACCCACACGGATCCAAACTATTAAAAAAACTTAATTTAAATCACATTAATAAAAATTACTCCAATCACCATCTCATGTACACGGTTATCGTTATCAACATGAAGTGCCACGAAATCAGTGATGCCAACATCCACACGAAAACCCTCCACACTCAGCTGAAAATCCCCCGCAAAGAAAATTCAACCCCCTAAAACCCCCGAAGCAGAAAATATTTCCCCTGTCCATAATATACTTGGGCTCACGTCAAAGGTTGAACTCGAAAAATAAAAGATCTCAGAAATTAACCATTTTTGAATATTGTGTACCCCTCTGGGTGTGAGAAAAAAATTCCCACAAATTTTTAGGCCGATTCGCCTCTGCACAGGCAGTCAAAGTTTGCGAAATAAGCAGGTTTGGGGTCACATTGCCGGCTGCGAAAAATCAACAGAAAAATAACTCCGCAAAAATTTTGAAAAAAAGAAAAACTTTCGCTTGAAAACTTAAACACGAGTTTAATCCAGCAGTTTTATTTTTTTTATTTTTTGCCTGGTTCAAGCTTGAGTAGTTATAACTAGAATAAATACGCCTGTGGAACATCCAGTTAAAAGAGCATCACGGGAGTGTCAGGACAAAACTTTATCTGTGTCACCGATCGCCATAAAGTTCATTTACTTACCCATTTATTTATCCATGTAATTTAGGTCTCCATTTATAATTATTATATATCTATCCATATTCGGTTGTGTACCCTTTAAATAGACAAATTTTGTCAATGATAATTAGTGATTTCATGTATGTGTTTAGGCCTACGAGTGTATGTATTACGTTTGTATAATTGGGCTCTGCCCGTTTCTCAATAAATAAATAAATAAAATAAAAGATATCTCTGATTTATGAGGGAAAACACTTTTTTTTTCTTTTTCTTTTTTTTTTAAATCAATTTTATCTGTTTTTCCAAGGTTGCATTGCCTCTCATCCGGTACTTATATGGACGGATGTGGGACCCCGAAAAATAAATAATGCGTCCAAAACTACTCGGAAAACGACACCTCGATCGACTTCCTCGCCTCCTACAAAAGCCCCGTTTGTAGCCCCACGAAAGCCCCATAGATCCTCACGGTGAAATCTGATGGTTCTGAAACTTCCAAAAATGGACTCTACGTCTAAAAACACCTCGAAAACGACACCCCACTCGATGTCGTAGCCAAAAACCTGCCATATAACCCCACCCGTAGCCCCTTCTTAGCCCTTTAGAGCCCCCTCGGGGTTGGGCGATTGGGCTCAAACCCTGGTGGGCACAACTAGATGGTAAACCGAGTATTTTTTCAAAATTTCAGATTTTTCAAAAAAACTTTTCTACTGCCCATAACGGCTCGGATGGCGTATGGCTGACGGACATTTCGTTTAAGGAATCTCGACCTCTTGAAACGAGAAACGAAGAAGGCAAATTTTTAGGCCAATCAGAATAATTATTTTTACATTACATTTACGTCGCGTTTACATAGGTGTATTATTCCAAACATAAACGAAAATCTTAATACCTGCCTACTTATTCCCATATAAGTAGGTACAAGTAGGTCTATGGTCCTACTCGTACGACTCACATACTCATGATTTATTAAATAAATTTTAATAAAGCACCTACCTTCGTATTAAACACGTACGAAATTTTCCTAGCTTTTGGACCGAAATGTTATAGCTTGTAGGTATGTGGCGGACAGAACAGGTTTAGAAAACGCTGCAAATTTTACACAAGGGTTTATTATTCTTTGATATACGTTACTTGTGCAAAAATTTAATTCTGTCAATGAAGAAATTAAAAAAAAAAAAATTTTTTTTGGATTTTTATCTCAAAAAATTATTTTTTTTTGGATTTTTTTGTTCAAAAAAGTGTTGTTTTTTTTAATTCTGTATTTTTTACTCGAAAAATATTTAACATCCTGGGATCCTTCAAAAATCCCTTTTTAGCCCCATGAAAGCCTTGTAGATCGCCACAGTGAAATCGGATCGTTCCGGGACCCCAAAAAAATGGATTCTACGTCCAAAAATACTTCGAAAACGACACCTAACTCGATCCCATAGATAAAAGCCTTCAAAAAACCCCTCCCGTAGCCCCATTATAGCCCCAGAGCGCCCCACGGGTTTGGGCGATCGGGCTGAAAACCTTGCAGGCACAACTAGATGGTAAACCAAGTATTTTGCCAAAATTTCAGATTTTTTAAAAAATTCCTACTGCCCAAAACGGCCTGGACGGCGGACGGCGGACGGCGTACGGCGTACGGCGGACGGACATTTCTGATTTTGAATGTAGACCTCTTGAAACGGATAATGTCAAAATTTGAGGCCGATCCGAATCGTCGACCCCCGTCGCGTAAACATAGTAAAGGTGTATTATTCCCAGAACAATTAACCAAAAGGTAATTATGGGCTGATCTTTCAGTTGTGTCCGCCATGGCTCATTACCGATGGCGTTAGATAAAAGTTGAAGTGACGCTAAGACGCGGTTTTCCGAAAAATAAGGTTAGTTTGCTCCTAATAGTGATTTTTCCAAATTTTTTGGTTTTTCTCAAAAATTAACCTTTTTATGGCGCGAATAGCGGTATTTTATCGCCGTTTTAACGATTCGCCTCACGGAAAAATGATGGGTGTGAAGATTTTGTCGCTTTGGTTACTCTAACTCGCATTCACATATTTCGTGGGGTAAGTCTTTTTTTTTACCGTAAAATCCGCTAAAATGGAAGTTGACGGGGAAACGTCCGACTCGAAATCGAGTTCGGAGTTGAATTTCGAGGATAAAGACGTCGAACAGTCGAAGGGGAAAGTGTTGACGGTTGTGAGCGAGTTGAAAAGTGATTCGGCCTCTTCGGTGTACAAAGCGATGCATTACGTTCGGGTCAAAGTCCTCGAAAGGCCGAAAGGTCCCGTGTACTTTTACGAGTGCGGCGGTACTGTAGCGTTGTACAGAATCATTTCCAAGGGTGACTCCAACCTGTTGAACGTGGCGCTCAGCATTTTGGGCAACCTGTGCACCGTCCTGATCAGCAACGAAGGGTTCTGCGATGAAGTGAGTTACTTTGTTTTATTTTGGTTTGTTATTCTTGGAATAATACACCTATGTAATCGCGAGGGAGGTCGACGACTCGAATCGGCCTCACAATTTGACATTATCCGATTCAAGAGGTCTAGATTCCAAAAACGAAATGTCAGTCCGCCTTCCGAGACGAATTGGGCAGTAGGATTTTTTTTTAATCAGAAATTTGAGAAAATTCTCGGTTTACCATCTAGTTGTGCCCGCAAGGTTTTCATTCCGATCGCCCAAACCCGTGGGGCGCTATGGCGCTATAATGGGCTACGGGAGGGGTTTTTGATGGTTTTCTGCTATGGGATCGAGTTAGGTGTCGTTTTCGAAGTATTTTTGGGCGTAGAATCTATTTTTTTGGGTCCCGGAACGATCCGATTTCACTTTGGGGATCTATAGGGCTTTCATGGGGCTAAAAATGGGATTTTTTAAGGATCCCAGGTCAAATATTTTCCGGATAAAAAAAAAAAAAAAAAAAAAAAACAAATTTGAAACAAATGTTTGAAAAAGATTTCAAAAACATTTTTGAAGAAAAAAAAATTATTTTCTAAATTGAAAAAAAACAAAAAAAAAAAAATTACAACAGAGTTGAGGGTCGTTTTCGAATTATTTTGGGCGTAGAGTCAATTTTTTTTGGATCCCAGGATGTTTGGGGCTTTCATGGGGCTACAAATGGGATTTTTAAGGATTCCAGAAGGTCAAATAAGGTATCGTTTTCCGGGTAATTTTAGACGCAAAATCCAGTTTTGTTTTTTTTCTCAAAACATTTTCTTTAATGACACAAAATATACATATTTGCACTCTTTATCAAAGAATAATAAACCCTTATGTATAATTTGCAGCGTTTTTTGGTTCATTATCAGCTTTCTAATGACGGGCGTAAAAGTTTTACGGTAAAACATTCCTCAATTTGGTCGTCGTTCAAGTTTGTTTTGACCGCACCTACCTAATTATGCGGTAAAAACTTTCCCATTAAATTTAAATCTCAAATTTTGAGATTCGCAAGGAAAATACTTCAACACTCAAAACTTCACCACGGAAACACGCTGCAGATTTTACAGGGAGGGTTTTTTGATCGTTTTCTGGGTCTTTGATGTAGGTTACTTGTGCAAAAATTAAATTCTCAAACCCCAAAAAATGGATTCTACGTCCAAAAATACTTCGAAAACGACACCTAACTCGATCCCATAGCTAAAAGCCTTAAAAAAAACCCTTCCATAGCCCCATAGCGCCCCACGGGTTTGGGCGATCGGACCGAAAACCTTGCGGGCACAACTAGATGGTTAACCGAGTATTTTGTCAAAATTTCAGATTAAATCTGAATTTTTTAACAAATTTTGTTAAAAAATTCCTACTGACCAAAACGGCCCGGACGGCGGACGGACATTACGTTTTTGGAATGTAGACATCTTGAAATGTATAATTTCACTTTTTGAGGCTGATGAGAATTTTCTACCTCCGTCGCGATTATATAGCCGTATTATTCAAAGCATAATAAACCAAAAGTACTGAGTCTCACTCCTTCTCCTGTGTGATATCCGACGCTTGAAGATGTCCATGTGCCCTAATGTCACGATTGATTTCAGATGATCAAGTACGAAGTGGCGAACAAAGTGACGACGCTGTTGAGGAAGTCGGCGGACAAAAAAGTCCAACGGAGGCTGTGCCGGTTGATCGGGAATATGGCGCAAAGCCACGTCCTCGGCCGCGACCTGCACAAGTCCAACGTCGCCGTCGTCGTCAACAACGCCCTGAGCACGACGGAGTGTTCCGAAGTCAAACTGATGGGATTGCGGGCGCTGAGGTGGTTGTGGGAGTCCGACAAGAGTAACATCATACGGGTCGAAGCCGTCAAAACGATAGCGGGGTTTCTCGGCTCGGAAGAGCCTCAGGTTGGTAACGCTGAGTTGTATATGAAATGGATCTGCGCGGAATCAAATGTTGATTTTGAAAATTCGTTTTTGTTGTTGTGATTTCAGTTTTTCAAGTTATTAATCAGAACTTTGGTGGTTTGCACACAACCATGCAACGCCCGAGTTGCTCAGCAGGTAAGGAAACATGCACCGCCACCCCCCCCCCCCCCTCAAGAGGCGATACGTATTTGTTTTCTTTTTCACAGATTTGCGGTGCTAACGGAGAAGGCTATAATCTCATCGTGTCCAAAATCAACGAGTCCTCCGTGAACGTCCTCATTCTCAATTTGAGCCACTCGCCGGAGGCTCGAGTCGAGCTGTGTAAAGCCGGCGCCGTTCAAAAAATCGTCGAGTTCCTCAATTCCGGCAAAATCGATTCGTGTAAGTTGTGTTTCATCCGCCGAACGTGACGAAGTTTTAGTTTGTTTTATGCCCGCTTAACAATAGCTGACTGAGATAGTGATGATGCTTCTGGCTGGATGTGAACTCACGTGGAGGATCACAGCCGTAATTTGGATTGCTGCAAAGGAATACTATAAAGTGTTTTGGGACAGATGCTGTAACGCACAGTGGGGATCCATTCTTATTAGTGAAAGAAGTTAATTGAATTGATTTGATAACTGAACTTGATACGGTAGAATTTAGAACATGAAGTTATTGAATTTTATACGGATGTTTGAACTTGTAAGGATGATCTGTATGTATTTGGAATGAGATCTGAATATAAATTGAGTTAGTACGGAAGCTGGAAAGATTAAGGGCCGGTTTCACCCAACAATCAAAGCTGCTCTTAGCGTAATCTCAGATTTAAACTGCTCCTGTAAGATGTTTGAAGGAAAATAACAAAGCACTGTAGTTATAAGCCCAATTTAAGATGAGAGGTGCGACTAATAATTTTATGAATAGAGATTGTAGTGCAATCTCAAACAATCATAATGATTGTACTGAGCGCTTCGGTCTTGTTCCAAGCGTAATATAGTCAGTTCCCCACTACGGGTCTCACCCCTCACTATAGAGAGGGTTGAGTCTCGTCAGTGGGGGATCTGTCTGTTGGAATGCCCCCATGCCGTCCACCCTTTCTGAGCGTCGTACCTATTTTTCTGCACCATTCCACTTGCTTGTCATATTATTTATTTGCTCTTTACGTATAACGTGCGGGCCCCACCAGAGTTTGCAATTGTGAAATTGTTTTTTTTTTTGTTTTTGCCTGTTTCAGACCTGATAACGGCGTTGTGCGTCATGTGTCGGGAGCCGATGGTTCGGGCGAGTCTCCGCAAAACGCCAGAAGGCTTCAAAACGCTTCTGTCCCTCCTCGTCAATCCGAAAACTAAACATTTCTACCCGGAACTCCTCAACGCCGTTTCCCAATTCAACTACGACACGCCCAGCCTTTTGGTACGTTCGCTACGGTTGTGTATGGTGGATATTAATGTTTTGAAATGGCGAATATGGAGAATATCAAACCATAACAAGAATAATTTTTACCTGACATCGATATAACGGTTACGTACCTGAAAACTGTGGATATTGCGATAGGTATATCGATATCATGTCGCCCATCTCTAACGTTCCCGCTTGGAAGATCAAACATTTACTGTTTAATCCTAGGCATGTGGGGGAATTTAATGAAAAAATTATTGTATCTAACAGAAACCTCCCGCGTTTATATTTTGACGGCGCAAATTTCGTACTTTTGCGCAATGACGTGAAAACTCACGTTTTTAGTTTAAAATCAACATTTTTACACTATTGACACCCGAGTATTCGTGTAAGATCTGTCAAAATTCAACACAAGCACAATATATTGTCGACCCAAGTAATCAGACAAAAAGGTTCATACCAATTCATTGCCACGTTTTATTTGTTGTGACAAATTTTGACATTATCCGTTTGGTACGGTGGGGTAGTTGAGGAGGTTATTCTGGTGAATTAAAAAAGGTTTCGTCCGAGCTTTCGAGCGTTGTTGTTGCAACATCATTACCCTAACTTGAGCTCTAACTTCAAAATAGCTAACTTTAACTTTAACATGAGGTTGGTGAAACCGGCCCTTAAAAAATAAAAGACTGGGTTTCCCTTCATCTTGGGTATCTACGTTATATTATAACGTAGATACCCAAGATGAAGGGAAACCCGTATTATGTAGGTAAACGACTTTTAATTTTTTGGTTAAATTCCCCTAAATGCCCAGGATTATGCACTGTGCGTCGTGTAGTTTGAAGTTAACGTGTCTCTCGGGTTTGTACAGATGATGGTGAAAGGCGGGCTTATCGGCGTGTTGGTGGAGAAATTGGGGGAGTACACGGACGCTCACGGAGAACCCCATTCCGAGTCTGTTCCTCAGATGGCGGTCCCGATGTCGCCAGCCAGCCCGACGTCTTCCCGGAGCTCGATGTCGCCGCCGCCGTACCTTTTGAACTCGGAGCCGGGCATGTACTCGCCGAGGTGTACGTCCCCGGAGTCCGACGGTCCGCCGACACCTTCCTCGCGATCTAGCGTAAGTCCAGCGGGTTGGTTTGTGGTGAGAACACTGTCCGACCTCAGTGTGAGGATGTGAAGAGGCTTCAGGTGGGGTTTTTTGAAGGGTTTTGATTAGCAGGATCGAGTTTGGTGTCATTTGCGTTGTAATGCTGAGTGAGAATGACTTTCATGAGGATATAAAACCTGTACGACAAAGCCGTGAGGCTCTGTGGGCTATAAAGGGGCTACAGGTGGGGTTGTTGAAGGGTTTTGACCAGTAGGGTTGAGTTTAGTGTCGTTTGCGTTGTGATGTTGAATGAGAATGACATTTATGGTATATAAAACTTATCTAACTACATGGAGAGGCTCTGTTGGGCTACAAATGGGGTTTTTGAAGAGTATTGGCGAAGTGGGTAGAATTTGGTGTCGTTTACGAAGTGGGGTTACGAAATCGACATTTATGGGGATATAAAACCTGAAAGACAAAGCCGTGAGGCTCTGTGAGCTAGAAGGGGTTACAGGTGGGGTTTTTGAAGGGTTTTGACCAGCAGGGTCGAATCTAGTGTCGTTTGCGTTGTAATGTTGAATGAGAATGACATTTATGGGGATAAAAAACCTGTACGATCACATGAAGGGGGCTCTGTGTAGTATAAATGGGCTACAGGTGGGGTTTTTGAAGGGTTTTGACCAGCAGGGTTGAGTTTAGTGTCATTTGGGTTGTGATGTTGAATGAGAATGACTTTCATGAGGATATAAAACCTGTACGAAGACACCGTGACGCTCTGTGGGCTATAAAGGGGCCACAGGTGGGTTTTTTGAAGGGTTTTGGCCAGCAGGGTCGAGTTTGGTGACGTTTTCGTTGTGATGTTGAATGAGAATGACTTTTAAGGGGATATAAAACCTAAATGACAAAGCCGTGAGGCTTTTTGGGGTATAAAGAGGCTACAGGTGGGTTTTTTGAAGGGTTTTGACCAGCAGGGTTGAGTTTAGTGTTGTTTGCGTTGTAATGTTGAATGAGAATGACTTTCATGAGGATACAAAACCTGTACGAAGACACCGTGACGCTCTGTGGGCTATAAAGGGGCTACAGGTGGGGTTGTTGAAGGGTTTTGACCAGCAGGGTTGAGTTTAGTGTTGTTTGCGTTGTAATGTTGAATGAGAATGACTTTCATGAGGATACAAAACCTGTACGAAGACACAGTGACGCTCTGTGGGCTATAAAGGGGCCACAGGTGGGGTTTTTGAAGGGTTTTGGCCAGCAGGGTCGAGTTGGGCGTCGTCTTCGTTGATGCTGTTTTAAAAATGACATTTATGGTATATCGAACCTATCTAACTACATGGAGAGGCTCTGTTGGGCTATTAAGGGGCTACAAATGGGTTTTTTGAAGGGTATTGGCGAAGTGGGTTGAGTTTAGTGTCGTTTACGAAGTGGTGTTGAACGAGATCGACATTTATGGGAATATAAAACCTGAAAGACAAAGCCGTGAGGCTCTGTGGGCTATAGTCGGGTTTTTGAAGGGTTTTGGATCAGGGTCGAGTTTGGAGACTCATTCGCTGTGATATTGAATGAGAATGGCATTTAAGGGGATATAAAACCTCGACTACTACATGGAGAGGCTCTATTGGTCTATGAAGGGGCTACAAATGGGGTTTTTGAAGGGTATTGGGGAAGAGGGTCGAGTTTTGTGTCGTTTACGAAGCACCTGTTGAACGTGAAGGACATTGATGGGGTTGTTAATCCTGTATGACCATCTGAAGGGGCTCAGTGGGGCTATAAAGGGGCTGCAGCGCGGTTTTTGAAGGGTTTTGTCCAGCAGGGTCGAGTTTGCTGTCGTTTTCGTCGTGTTGTTGACCGAGAATGACATGTATAGAGATATAAAACCTGCGCGACGACACCGTTACGTTACAGGTAGGGTTGCCGGAGGGTTTTGGCCAGCAGGGTCGAGTTTGGTAGCGTTTTCGAAGTATTTTCTAAACGAGTACATTCAAGGTGATCCCAGACCTGTCCCACTATACTGATGGGCTCTCTCTAATAATATTATGTTGTTGTTGTTTAGTGGCACGCAAGTGAGAGCAGCTCTGAAATGGACAGTTGCATTCTGGAAGTGCTCTCCCAGTTGACGTACCAGGGTACTCCGCTGCCGGCGCTCGCTTCCAAAATCACGGTGACAACGTTCCTCCGGTACTTGGTAGGGCTCAGGTATCCCCAGTCCCGCATCAGTTTCATCAAAGCGACCAAAACTCTGTCGTCCATCGTCAAGTGAGTGACTTTGTGTTCTACGGGACGGAAGGACCGGAGCGGTTTTTTTGACCGGGGTTGTCTTTCAGGTGTAAACACTACTTCAACATGATCCTCGAAGAGGAGACGGTCATCGAGATTGACAAGTATCTCTGTCGGACGGTCCATTCGGACTGTTGGGAGTGCAAAAGGCTCGAAGAAACGGGCCGGTCGGTTCTCAGTGAATTGGGAACAGCGGCGCAATCTGGACTCGGCGAAGGGGAACTCACTTACAGGCTGGCCACGTCGTCCGACACCGTCAAAAACAACGTGTCTCTCGTCCTGCCTCACGTCGTCGAGTAAGTTCAGTTCTTCTTCTTCGACACAACTGTCAACGCTGATTTTTTAACACAGAATGAGTTTTTTCCGAGGTTCTCCCTGTTTGAAAATGTCTCCGTGCGTCACATCAGGCCCAAGCACACCTGCTTCTCCGCCCTCCTTCACGTTTCCAAGCCTCGTCAATCACACCCCTGCCCAACTGTTTCCCAGCAGCTTCTGTCGTGAGCCTGACCTTGTTCTTCTACCACCCTTGCCTACTACGCTCTCCGCCCTCCTTCATATGCCCTCACCTCCTCAACCTCACCCCTGAATGATTTATACTTGAGTGTGGAGTCGAAGTGAAAATTTTCCTTTGAAATTGCCAGGCAGCCGAACCTCCTCAACAGTCTCATCTTCGGCCATCACGCTCTCGGAATACTCCTGGCTGCTCTTCACACCCGGCCAGACGATGCAGTCGCCTCTCTACACAAACTTTTCACTACGCTTGGTGTAGTCAACCCTCAAGAATCAATGCAGGTAATTTTTCACTAAAAATGTCGATACAAAAATTTAGTGATGAAAGATAATATCTTCCAGAACACCATATTATGGTGGTCTGGACAAAACGAGATGAATAATCTTCTACTTAGGGTGGCCAGATATTTTTTTTTTTTTTTTCGAAGAAGCAGTACTTACCTACATTAAACAATTAGTCGTCGGACACTAGACAATTTATTGTGCAGTTGCAGTCACAATAAGTTAAGATTCAGTCAATTTTTCCATGTCTTGAATAATTTCTTTAAAAATATCACAAACATAAAAAATATCACAGAGAAAAAGCGATTGTTTACTCAAGGCTTTCTACAAATTCTTTCAACAAATTCTTCCTACTTACTTGTAGGAAGTGAGCGTTGGTATGTGGTTACTTAAAAACAGCCGATTATTGTACGATAATATCCTACAATAATATTATTGTACATTACAGTAATATTATTACAACTAAAGCAGTCAATGAATTAAAAAAAAAAACGAAACAACATCGATTAATGGGTAATCGGAAAAAAAAATCCCTGGAAAAAATCCTGCAGGGCGGAAAAAATCCCCAAAAAGAAAAATTGAAAAAATTGAAAAAATCTTGAACAAAACACAATAGAAAGTTAGGGAACCTCTTCGTTTGGTTTATTATTCTTGGAATAATACACCTATGTAATCGCGCTGATCAGCCTCAAAATGTGATATTATTCGTTTCAAGAGGTCTAGATTCCAAAAACGAAATGTCCGTCCGCCGTACGCAGTACCCCGTCCGGGCCGTTTTCGGCAGTAGGAATTTAAAAAAAAAATCTGAAATGTTGACAAAATACTCGGTTTACCATCTAGTTGTGCCCGGAAGCAGCCCGATCGCTCAAACCCGTGGGGCGCTATGGGGCTAAAATGGGGCTGCGGGAGGGGTTTTTTGATGGGGCTATGGGATCGAGTGAGGTGTCGTTTTCGAAGGATTTTTTGACGTAGAATCCATTTTGGGGGGTCCTGGATTGATCCGATTTCACTGTGGCGATCTATAGGGCTTTCATGGAGGTACAAACGGGATTTTTGAAGGATGCCAAGAGGTCAAAATTAATTAATAATTTCCGAATGAAAAAAAAATTGTTAAAAAAACAAACATTTTTTTAATAAAATATTTCTTTTTTTCAAAATTTTATTGATTGACAGAATTAATTTTCTCACAAGTACACACTGAATAGGTACACGGTTCCGATATAAGATGAGATGAAGCCACTCATCTTTTGGAAAATACAACATTAGACGTTGACCGAGTCATTGTTAACACCAGTCACCTACTGCTTAGTGTTGACCCCCAACGACAACAAAATTTGTTATAGTGTATTTAATATATTAAGTATACTTAAGTATCATCTTCTATTCATTTCCATTCAGTCAACGCTATTTCTTCTACGGTGATTTTTTTTCCGGGATCGAAAAATACTGGGGATTTTTTTCCGGCGCCTTTTTTTTTTTTTTTTTTTTTTTTTTTGGGACTTTTTTTCCTACAACTGATTAATGATGAGGCAAATAGAAGAAAAATTGAGCAAACCCATACGAAAAAAATTGGAAAAACTTACGAAAAGAACAAAGGTACTAAAATCTAACAATAATTATTATTATTAGGTACTAGAATTTTGAGTGTTTTCCTCCTTGTGTGAACACCCCTACGTTTTGTGTTGGGATTTCCTACGCTTCAATCACCTCCGAAATCCCTACATCTGGCATCACCGTTGTACTCCGATGACAGAAACTGAAGAGATGGGATTGCTCAGAGACCCACTTCTTCTTCCCCTAATTGATAAGAGGTGTTGGTGTTCTATCTAATTTAGGGTCCGGGCGTCTGGGGACCATCATTCTTTGGAAGATATTGCCAAGTGCGTAAGAAAGTAGGCAAGTAGCAACCCTAAAACTCTATTAGTTTCAAAAAACAGCACATTTCAGGTGTACACAAGGGTCTCTGTGTACAGCAGCATCACATACCTTAAAGCAGTACTGTACTGCAAAGAGCAGATATGTGGCCTCCCTAACTATACTGAAGCTCCAGTCTGAAGAGGACCGAAGAGCACGAGAACCATTCTGGTTAGGTGGAAGAATGGTCGGCAACGACCAAATCTTGCCAGATGCTGTAAATAAAGTGAACTCAATCAAGCAATGACATGATCTGAAGTGCGTCTCCTGATCCTATTTGTTGGTCGCGTTTGGTTGAATTTGATCAATTGGTTGAGGGTTTTAACTGTTTTTTTCTTTTTCTTTTCTTTTTTTTTTTTTAACGTGGGAGGGCAGCGTTGTCATCAGTGTTATGTGGAAACCTACGATATAAACGGATTTGGATTCGGTTCCCAGGTGTGTAACTGCGGGTTGTCCAGCCTCCGAAAAGAGTCCAACATGAGTTTCCTCCTCGACGACGGGAGCATCGTCCACGCGAACAGGGACGTCCTCAGCCACGGGTGCCCCATGTTCGAGGCCATGTTCCGCGGCGGGTTCATCGAGTCTCAACAGGCGACGGTGCAAATCACCGACATAACCTCCCCCTGTTTGACGCACCTCACCCGCGTCATCGACGAGTACTGCATGTGCGCTTTGCCCAAAGAGCACACCACACTGTTGGAAATGGTCACCGCCTCGGACAGGTTTTTGTTGCCGGATCTGTCGACCAAAGTAGGTGCAAAAACCAGAGCCAGTTCGGCTAATTTGTTAGATTGTTGGAATGTTTTTTAAAACTCGACTTATACAATTTTCAGATCCTCTCGTACGTGATGAACTCGGCACTTTCTTACACCAACTGTGCGGACATCTTTGACTGGGGAGTTCTCACCGGGCAAACACTCCCGCTCACTTCTCAAGTTCCATCTCAGGTATCGGTTTCATGTTTCCGGTTGTATCGACCCCAAATTCGCCCCTTGGCATTGTGATTTACTCGTGGTGGCGAGGACTGGAGAGTGCGATCGACTCCCTTTTATGGAAACAACAGAAAACGGCGCACAATGGGGCAAACGCGGCAAAAACCCTAATAAGTGAACTCGCGTTTTGCGAACTATTTCCGATGATTAGCGACTCTTTAATAGTTGCAGAAAAAAGCCTTGATAAGCTTTTCCGAAAAAACTGGGGTTGCAACCTTGTTTCGAAATGTCGGTAAATGACCGATTGAAAGCACTGACTTGAATTTAATACGTGAGCCTGAACTTACATTTGAAAACATTTGAGCTTTTTTTGGCATGATTCCCATATATTTCGGTGCAATTTAAACGCCACAACGTTTTGTTTATGTACATTTTTCTCAGGGAAATGACATTTCAATTATGCCAGTTTTATAATTGAATGATACAATTTCTGAAGCTTTTAAAAATTCCTCCGCTTTCCTCCGGTCCGGCTCAGCTATTTTCCGACTTTATGCATCAAAGTGAAACTCCTGTGAAAATTTCAGCTGCGTTCGTTTGCGTACTCGGTGCCAGTGACAGCTTGCCGTCAGAGCATTAACTAATGATAGATGTATCCACACAACGATTTTGATCCAGATTTACCAAGCAACGTCAAAGCATTTCGTGTCGGTCGGAAAATTTGGCGAAATGTCCTCCCCTTCATTAGTGCATGATGAAATATCTACGAAAATGACAAAAAATAGGTTTGTGGCAGCTTTTTGGTGGAAAGCATTTTAGTTCCAAGATGTAGAATTATTAGTGATCAGCGTTGAATTTCCAATAAGAATACGGGGTTTGAGAGTTTTTGCCGGAAAATCGTTGTTTTGCCCCACTGTGCGGCGGTCGACTCTCGAGCACAAAATTGTTGCCAGTATGTTTCGAGGGTCCCGTTTTGCAAGCCTTGAAGAGGTCTGGAAAGAGTGGAGGCCATCCTGGCAAGCCTTGGGACCAGCTCTGGAAAACGCTGGACCGTCTTGGAAATCCTTAGGCAGCTTGGATGGCTCCATAAAGCTTGGGACCATTTTGGCAAGCCGTGGAAACCCTTGGCAAGCTTGGAACTAGCTTAGCAATCCTTGGCTTGGCTCTATAAAGCTTGTGACCATCTTGTTAAGCCTTAGCTAGCTTGGCATCAACTTTGAAGCCATGGACAGGTCTGGAAAGCTTGTGACCATCTTGGAACCCCTTAGTCAGCCTGGCACCAACATTGCAAGCCTTAGACAGGCCTTCAATGCTCGGAAAGTAAGATAAGGGGGGGGGGGGGGGGGTTGTGGAAAGCGGCCTGGTGCAGTTCCATTTTAGGGAGTGCATCGGGCCTTGTGGGTTGTTGAAGGGCTTTGTCCAGTAGGGTCGAGTTTGGTGTCGTTTTCGTTGTCATTTGTGATGTAGAATTGATTTAGGGGGTCTGGGACCTGTTTGACCACACATTGGGAATGTCTGGGGCTTTTAAGGCGCTACTGGTGGATTTTGGCCAGCACGTCAAGCTCAGTGTTGATTATGTCTCAGAATGGATTTATCAGTAGTCCCAATAATAATATTTACAGTTTAAAAAAATGCATTCCAGTACACAACCTGCACTCACTCAATTTCTGCCCATTCAGGTCATCCGGTACATCCTCGTAGCCGACATGCCCGCCAACTGCCGCGTTCAGGCCATCCGGAGCATCCTCGCCGGCTCGTCGCCCGACGCCTTCAACTCCCTGACGACCGACATCGTCAAAACCTCGCTCGCCAAATACACCAAGTCCTTCAAGTTCTCGGGTCAGAAGTTGTTCTACTGCCTGTCGTGAACAGATCGACTCTGACTGGCCGCCATTGGCGTGGAACGTTCAGTGCGTCCAACGGGTCCTACTACGATCTCAGTGCAGCCAACTGTAGCGCTCCAGCTCGGCACCACCAGCAGTTGCTCTTTTACGCGTTACGTAGGAAATTAGATGTTGGAGATTGAATTGCGCTAAAACTATCAGTTTTTGACAGTAGCGCCTAAATCGTGACTTATGGAGCTAATTTTATTCGATCTTTGGATTTGTATCGAAATTCAAAAAGCTATTCAAATTAGGTTTTGCGTGACGATAACCATCGATAAGAACGCTTACTTCAGGGGTTTGCTGGGTTTTTGAGGTGAGAGACGGCTGAATAGGAACAAGGAAAACGCCTCATCCATTTAATCTGTCTGAGACACGTTATCCGATTAAAGATTCCAACACCGAAATGCCCGTCCGGCGTCCGGGCCGTTTTGGGCAGTAGGAGTTTTTTTTTTTTTTTAAATCTGAAATTTTGAAAAAATACTCGGTTTACCATCTAGTTGTGCCCGCAAGGTTTTCAGCCCGATAGCACAAACCCGTGGGGCGCTATGGGGCTAAAATGGGGGCTACGGGAGAGGTTTTTGAAGGGTTTCGGCTATGGTGTCGAGTTAGGTGTCGTTTTCGAAGTTTTTTTGGGCGTAGAATCCATTTTTGGGGGTCCCAGAAGGATCCGGTTTCACCGTGCGGTTCCGTGGGGCTTTTGAATGATGTCAGAAGGTCGAATGAGGTGTCTTGCTTTACCTATTAAAAGCAAATGAATCACGCATTTGGCAAGGGCATGAAGATGTTTGAGAATGTGTAGGAGACACGAAGCTCCGAGGAACCGGCTGAAAAGAGAAAATCGACGAAAAACACATTAGGGGAAAGTGGGGGACATTGATACAAGGGGCACCTTGATACAGTGACAGTATCTAGGCAATGGACCAAGTGATAAGTTCATTGCTATGGCGAGGGATAGCACTACAGGAGTCAAGTCTTCCAGCGAAGTTTCATCCTCCACCAGTTGAATACAAGACGTAGGGAGAATGCCATGTGATTTTGTTGTCACGAAGTAATTTTTTTGCGTTTTGTTTGAGAATACCCAGCAAGTGAGAAGTACTGATTATCAACTGGAGTTAAATGCACAGGGAAGAACATGGCTATAGCGAAGTAAACGCCGATTTTTTATTTCTCATTGCTCGTTACTTTTCGTCAAAAAAGCAAGGTGTTTTCAAAATGGCGTAGTGGGACAGATTGATACACTCAGTGGTGGGGTAGATTGATACGCATAAAAGTGCCTCACTTCCAAGAATAATAAACCAAAACCAGCAGGAGCGACATCGATGAACCTGCAATGTCTTCTGCAGTCCAACCTGTAACTGAAGGGTTGATGTCCTTAAGTAAGGCGGCTGCATTTTATAAGAAGTTGATGAAGCATGTGTAAGTTTATCCCTTGACAACTTGAGAGGTGCAAAATGTTATTTTCAAGTAGTTGTAAGAAAAATTGCTTAAGAAAGAGGTTGTCAAGATTGTTATACGGTTTTTGTTGTGATTTTCATAATTTTATCACTGTACCCCTCCGTGTATCGAACTGCCCCAGGGCCCGTATCAATGTGCCCCGCATATGGGGCACATTGATACAAATGACTTTTTCCACAAAAAACCTCAACATGGGGTACTTCGCTTTTAGCAAAATTGTTCCCCATTTTCCCCCGGTTTCTATGAAACATACTTAATGGGTTAACAACAAGAACGTCCTCAAAATCCGTCGGACTAAAAACTACTGGCTTCCCAAAAAAAAGTGTATCAATGTGCCCCACTTTCCCCTAAGTGACCTAGTCATTTCAAAGGAGTATGGAAAAAGATACAACCCGGGCGTCCAGGCGCGAAGCGCCGTTTTTTTCTTCTTTTTTTTTAAATTTTTTTATAGACAGAATTAATTTTTGCAATTTTTTCCATACCTTTAGACCTTTGTTTAACATTAAATGCAAATTTTGCTGCGTTTTTCCTATTTTCTTTTGAGATGGCGAAAACCTCTGATTTTGCAGCGGCAAAGTCAGGCGTCCGCCCGGACAACGTGATGCCCTGCATACGACGCCTCTCTCTCCTCATAAAAGCCATTCAAAAACTCTTCTTGTAGCCCCTCAGAAGCCCTTAATGGACGTAGAGTTGTTGGACCCTTAATAGTTTCTACGTTCAAAATCAATTCGACTTCAACACCTCACTCGTCATTCTGACTCAAAACCCTTCAGCAGCCTCACCTTTAGCCCCTCAGAAGCCCCACGGAGAGGTCTGTCGCCCCTAAAGGAAACACCCACCCAGCCAAAGAGCAGCCATTGACGTCACAATCATGGTCAATGGCGTCATTACGTTGGAGCCGCCATTATCACAACATCCTGTCAACCTCCTCATCAATGAACGCCCAACGACTGGCAAACCGTCGTGTAGTGCAAACTGTCCTCACTACACGACGGTTTGCCATTCGTCAGGCGTTCATAGATGATCGAGGGGGGTGTGATAAAGGTGGCTTCGCCAAACAGCTGATCCTCTGACAGAGTTGTATTAAATACAAAAAAAGAAAATTTTTCTCTACTCAACGCCATATTAACCTTTTTCCCCTCACTTGTCATCCCCGCTAGTTGTCAGTCATCATGTCTTTTCCAACAGTGTGATAACCCCATTAAAGACACCTCACTCGACTTTCTGAATAAAACACCTTCAACAACCGCAGAAGCCCCACAGAGCCCCAAATAGTGTATGGAGAGGTCTAACACCCTTTTAAAAATCAATTAGTAGAAGATGCTTCACTCAACTTTCAGACAAACCCCTTCAAAACCCCCACCTAATCCCCTTCGCCCCACGTCTACAATTTTCCAATTCACGTACAGTGTTGCCACCTGAACGTTCCTGTCTACTTGTTCCTCCTTATTTACTGTCGCATTTTCTTCCTCCCCAAAATGTAAATACCGTCAATTGTTCCGTTTTCCCCACACTGCCATCGCCGGCATTTTATCGTATCTGTGATAACATTTATTTTACTTTTGTCGCTATGTTGGATTGGAAGTGTGTTGGCGACATTGTCTGTTCGCCCCAAAGTTTTTTTTTAATGAGCGAAATTGGATTTTTGTGTGTCCAAAATAGATTAGTTTAGTGTTAGAAAAATATAACGTTCTTGTCAAGGCTACCTGCCGTACTTCTTATCACATAGCATAATATGCTATATTATAGCACATAGCGTATATACTGATAATTCAAAAGTGTACAAAATAGGGTGTTGCTGAACATGATCCACTGGTCGGAAGGAAAATAGAAACCCTGCTGCAGAAGAAGTCCCCACTTCATGCTAATCGATTCTCGATTAAATAAGAGCATTAAATGCTTGTAATAAATTTTGTTACACTTAAGGTCTACCTCTGATTTTCGATCTAATATATTATATTGTGAGCAACACCACTTAACAAAGATGTTACCACGTGTAACGGGAGGGGGGGGGGGAGAAGAAGGGATTACGGGGTGGATTTGACTTGGTAGGATGTACATCAGCCCTTGCCAGTCGGTTGGCGTGCAGCAATCGTTTCCGGTGGCCCATTCCGACTTCAAAGAGCCTTTGTGACGACCCATGGACCCGTCCACTGGGGTTGCAGTTTCGGGCACCTGCCCCGTACTCGCTTTGTTTCGTGGACCCAGACCCAGTCTCCCTCATCACGACAATGTCGTGATGAGGGAGACTGGGTCTGGGTTCACGAAACAAAGCGAGTACGGGGCATGATGTCATCACAGTGTTGCAAAACTGTGTTGGTCATCCTTCGGCAGATTGTGGAGCACGGACAGACAGGCAACCAGGTGCTCCCCCAACTCCCTGTCTGCCGTCCACTTGTTAGCCCCTGCGATGACGAGGAATTGGGCCTGGTATTCCTCCCATAGGATAGACCTGTCAATTGTTAAAACGTGTTTGGTTTCAGCGCACTTTCCAGAAAAGGCGGTTGCCGCGAGTAACACACAAGATGTGTCGGAGGTGTGCCCTGGTGGGAAGGGCCAGGCATCGGCTGCTGCGGGGCAGTTGAACCGCTCAACGTCGTCGAGGCTCGAGCAACGACGCTATCTGACAAAGGAGCGAATTCGGCCGAGCGCTTCGTCGTGGTCCTGCGCCACTGCAGACTTCAACCACTGCCAGCGCGCGACAAGTCAAAGAAGAAACCGAAACCGCGGGTCCGACGCGTAAAGTTGGTCCGTCGCACAGTGGGGCCAATGACCCATATTCGCGGTCAAAACCTCTTAGAGCAATAGTATGGTGGTGAATGAGTATAAATCTATTCAGAAATAATGAAAAGAGGTAAATTTGCAAGAATCGATTGAATAAATATTTTATTGAAAAATTACTAGATACCGACCAGTAAAAATAAAGAAAGTAAAAAACCGCCGCAAAAAATTAATGGAAACTACGGGATTAAAATCGAATTTATAGGAAAGATGTATTTAACAGTATGTAATTCTAGTATGTTCAATTGAATTCTTTCTTTTTTCAATTTTTACAATTTTCTTTCTTTCAAAATGGGGCAACTTCGGGCAATTTTTTCTTTCACACACAGTTTAACAGATAGCTCCCCATGCAGACTATGCAAAAATCACGATTCTAATGCGTTCTAGTCAAAAGTAACGCACTATAGTTGGAGAAATAAATTTTAAAAAATCACGAAAAATGTATATTATTCTAAAATTGTAAAGGAATACTGACTTTAATGGATTGATAACATACCGCACACAAACACATCCTCACACATGCCGTGTACATGCTGTTCATACCTTGTTGAGGAAAATTTGAAGCAGATTCAAAATCGGCTGACATTTTGCCGAAGAGGAACGTCAGATCTTCAGTGGCTGAAACTTGCGATCCGGAGTCAACCGTCGATTACAAGTGACTATAGGTCTAATTACCTCTTCACTTCGGCTCTTTCCGTCTGAGTCGTGTTTGTTTGGGTGCTTGAGAACAGTTTTATCTCCATTTCAATTAGTTCCTTTGAACTTTGGCCTGGGGGGTTTTGACCGCGAATATGGGTCATTCGCCCCCACTGTGCGTCGTGGGGGCTGGGACAGAGACATCTAAATGGGCAAACTCACATTGGGAGCATCATCACTTAACGACGGTAACAACGTGTATTTTGGCCACCACTTTTCAAACAAGACTGACATACATGCTCTCAACGTAGCAACTCTTTTTTTTTTTTTTTTTTTAATCGATTGATTGCACCGATTTTTATCTTAAAATAATTTTTTCTGATGAAATCGTTGTCTATTGGGATGTTCATTTTCTGTGAACTTTCTGTGACCTCAGGGAAGGGTGTGGTCGAAGTATGCAATGTTTAGGGATGGAAAATCGCTAGCCAACAATCAATTTTAATCGAGAGCTCAAAATCGATTGCACCGATTAATTTTCTGTTTTTGCACTAGAAATTTCAGGGAAAAAAATCTATTTTGGGATAAAAATCGGTACAATTAATCGATTGCAGAACATCAGAAATAAAAGGTTTGTTCCAGGTCTAAAGGCGTCTGTTAACAAAAGTTGATAGCTGTCGGCAGCAGTCCCAATGCCTTTTAAATCGCTGTTGAGTTCTGTCGAACAGCCCACCTGCTGACCTGGAACGCGATCTGTCAACAAAACTTGTTGAACCAAGTCACGTGAATCACCGTGAAGTAATGCTACAACAATTTAATTACTTCATGGTGATTCACGTGACAGTAAATTTCGTATGGAAAAATTCAAGTGATAATTGTTGGTTTATTGTATTCAGAATAATCAACCTTTTTCGAGAGAGGAGTATCATAAGGGCGGGAATGAGTCATTTAAAGTGTTTGAGGGAAGAAGGGAAGGAAGGAAGAAGGAAAGGAATTTTCACTTCATAGGGGGTGGTGGGCTACCAGCCAAAGACTGCCGAGAGTAACACAATCTGGGCGCGTATCCTTTGCCACTACCAAGTTTACCTGGTGCCCACCAGGGAGAGTCCAGCTTTGGTGTATGGAGAGTCCTGAGTGGTGAGTGAGAGTCCAGAATGGCTTTGGTCCGAATATTTGGGGGAATGAAGCCTGCTCCCTCCAGACGTCGCACAGTGGGACAGGACCTCCAATTTCGGGGAAAAAATAAAATTCCTTGAATTTTCAAAACATTTGTGATCATTTCTATAGTACTTTTTCGCGCTGAATTGAATACTGCAGAAACTTTGACGATTAGAGCAACTGGCAAAAAGTTACAGCCAATAATTATAATTCAATAATTATTGAATGAAATAACTATGGCATCACACAATTTTGGCAACAAGATTTAATGTAAATTAAAAAAGTAAATTTAGCTTTATAATAAACTTGAGAAAAAACCAATAAATGCACAAATATTTGATTCAAGTTCAAAATAATTTTTGTTTTGTTTTGTTAATAAATAAATGTTTTATTTTAATTCAAAATAATTTTTTTTAAATGAATAGGTAGGTAATTATATAGGTAAGACTATAAATAATAGCTCCTACATTCAGTCAATAGTAATAATTACTCATTGACTGAATGTAGGACACCCTTTTGCCTCGTCACTTAACTGATTACGTTGATTCACTCACCTTTATCGCCTCGACCTCTTACACGAATACCTACACCAAAATCCTGTTAACCGGCATCTGTGAAAATTCACTGCGCCTGAATACAGTGGAAAACGGCGACGAAATTTTCGCAGCATCTTTATTAGGGTGTGAGGCTTAAGAAAAAAAAAAAAAAAAAATAGGCCCAGACCTTAGGATGGCCTAGCTCGATTTGCACGCTCCCCCAAAGTCAAATTCTGCAGAAAACCGTGAATTCGGAGGTGTTGTTCATCGGAATTCATTTTAAAATTGAATTTTGTATTTTTATAGAATACTACTGGTACATATTGAGAACATGTAAAATTTTCAAAACTACACGATTAAACTGAGCGAGAGGGGACTTTTTTTATGTTATACCTATAAAATGCTTAAAATCTCATGTTTTACACCTCATTTAAGTAGTGAAAACTAATTTTAACCGCAAAATGACCACCTGTTACACGCTGATTCTACGGTTAAAAACCTTGGAGAAATCCACAAAAATTCTCTGGTATACACACTTTGCAAATTTGACTTTTTTCCACACCGGCCCCCACTGTGCGGCGTCTGGCCCCCCAACCACCCAGATAGGTTCTCATTTTGTAAAAAAAAAAAGCACAACAGGTGGGCTGCCCGATTAATTGGTGCAATCGATTGTTGGCTACCGATTTTGCATCCCTACCCCACTTCGTAAGTTAAATTTGTAGAAATTTTCCACACATCACAGAATTCTTGAACCCGTTAAGCGACATTATTTTGCTTCTTACCAACAAAGATATCGATTTGAGTCCGACGGCATTCTACAGTTTTTGGCGTCTTCTTTCTTTTGCTAGACCCCCACTATCCCATACGAACATTATCAGAATCTCATTTGAATTTTTGACCAGTGGACGAGTTCGGTATCAGCCAGCTCTTGTCGGGATACTACTTGTTATAAAATTTATAACATGCTTATTTAATAAGCAAAACATTTGTGAAACTCAGGACGTCACAAATGGAAAATCCCAAATGATATAACTTTTATTGCTGATGTATAATACATTGAATTTGTTATTAACGAGTTTACGACTGCATTAAATATACGCGGTTTATTATTATTTGTTGTTCGAATTCCTGACCAGCCTGGAGGAGTGTCGGTACAGCGGGCTGCTCCAGACAAATCCGGAAAATTCGTGTCAAGGAAGTCAAGGATACAACAATGGAAAAATGTCTAATCAGACCAGGTGACTTCGGAATTAAAAATGACAATACCCTAATAGGATTTTGTTTAATTATTTTACGTTTACAGAAGTATAACAATTTAAAGGCACATTCGGAAAGCTCAGGTCCAGTCGAACAAAAGAACGCCTTCCTCACGCAACAAATTCATCAAGTAATTAAAATACAAACACCAAACGCACGCCAAGTAAGTTAAATAATATTTCTTATATTATAAGAACTCTTAAAAGAAAAAAAGTGACTACAAATCTAATTTCAAACATTAAACTACGTTAAACATAACTTTTTTTAAAGGTTTTGGGATATTTTTGGCATCAAGTGACACTTTCAAGCTAAAATTCCTGACATTACACGGATTAATTCAAGTACCTAATAAGATACAAAATGACCTACAAGTGAATTTCAGAAGAGAAGAATAATTCTTCTCTTATTATGACAATTATTGTCAAACAACTACAAGAAAAACATGTGGTATAGGTAAAACAAGGGCGAGTTCACATTACACAAATCAAGTTTGGGGGAAGGGAGGAGTTATTAAACTAAATTCATACTGAAATTAAATTCTAATTATGAATTTATTTCAAGAAATCAGAAGGGGAAGGCCGAAAAAAGTCATTCCAGTAACAAATCAAGTTTATGAATACTTCAAAACGGTGAACGAACTTTCCATCAATAATTAGAATAAATACTGTGTCACTGTTGAGTCAAGTCATCAGAGGTCGCCAAGTTCTTCAGAGCGGCCTGAAGAAGTTTTTCCATGAATGGCGGGGAGCGCATAAGTCTTTCACACTCGATGGCCAAATCTTGGAAGTTGAAACGTTTGGACAGAGTGAAGATTCTCTCGACGTTGTCTGCACACAGTTGGGATTTGATTTTTGCTGTGGCGGCATCAGCGAGTGAAGTTTCTCCATAGCTGGCAGCGATTAGTCGAAAGTGGACGAAACCTTCCGCGTCCAGATCGTCGGGTTGTGTCTGATAATAGTATTGCAGGAGGTATTTGTACGCCTGTGGGTTGTAGTGTGAGACGTCGAGGACTTCGGGTGGCGGTTGGTCAGCGTTGAATGTCTTCTGGAAGTGTGAAGATGTGCCAAAAAGAACAGAAGAGTGAGCTGGAAGTTCTTCGTCGGCCAATTTGATGGTCATGTCTGCCAGGTATGATTTGCCATACAGTTGAGCCATGTTGGGTGTTGGCGGTGGCAGGTTTAGGACAGGCAGAGTTGTGGCAGGAATGTTGGAGGAATCTTCTGTGCGAAGTGTGGGGGGAACCATTTCCTTGAGAACAGTGTTGAGGGCTGACTCATAGAATTCTACACGGACATCATAGTCTGTAGAATAAAATGAGATATTCATTCCTGATTCATTTTCTATTGACCCGCTAGGAGCCTGCACCAGGTAAACATCAGTGAAGACGATCACAGCAATGTCAATGAACACGTCGAGACCTGATTTGTGGACAAGACGGTAAGTGGTGCAGTCAGGTGCAATGAACCAAACTGATCCATCATTCAACAGTACCGCTGTAAACATGATCCCACAACATACTTTTTCTACATCTGCAGGCAAATCCACATCCCTCAATATCTGAGTGTCATTTGCAGTACTCTTGCATAAGCGTCTGAACTTAGAGCCATCTTTATATTTGACAAACAACTGCTCTCCTCTTCCATACACAGCTACCATCTCCTCTTGGCTATTCGTTTGAATCCACCAGTATTCGTAATGTGAATCTGGGTTTCGACGGTACAATTTGTTGTCCTCTGATAACAGACAATTGTAAACCTCGAAGAAGGCAACATCTTTGATTCGTTCATCGTTCTTCCTGAGGATAGTTCTTAGAGAATAGTTCTCAGAGTAGTTCAAATTCATTATCCAACGAATTGGCGAATAGTTTTGCCAGTATAAAAATGTCCCACAAGAAGCACAGAAGGCAACAGTAGCATTCATTGATTTGCTAGCAATCAGGTTCCAAGTGTTGATACACTGAGAAAAAAAATCCCTTAAATTGGTTGTAGAAGTGTTATTAGTGGTTGTAGAAGTGTGATTAGTGGGAGAAAAATCTACTTCCAAATGCAAGAAAGTACGACCAATCGCATATACTGCGACTAATTGCAATATTCCTACAACCATTTTGATGATTTTCCCCTACCAAACGCTAAATTACCTACCAATCACAAAATAAATTCCTGCGACCAATCACATGCAGCCAAATCTACGACTAATCACATCTATTTCTACTACCAGTTTTAGGATTCACCTACAAATCACTTAATTTCTACACCCAATCACTTGCACAACTCATGAATTCTCCGACCAGTATTATTGTTCTACTACCAATCACATCTTAGGATGCTGGGGTGGCAGAAGAAAAAACCAACCACTCGCAAAACTGTACTACCATTCACTTGAAGGCTCATGTTGGTATGAGATTCATTCTCTGACCATTTCCAAAACCTACAACTGGTCACATCGAAAAGCGATTAGTCAGTGAATGTTTCTACTACCATCCCCAACCTCCACTACCATTCACTTCAAGGCTCATGTTGGTATGAGATTCACTCTCTGACCATTTCCAAAACCTACAACTGGTCACATCGAAAAGCAATTAGTCAGTGAATTTTTCTACAACCTTTCCCAACCTCTACTACCATTCACTTGAAGACTCATGTTGGTATGAGATTAATTCTGTTACCATTACCAAAACCTACAACTGGTAACATGAAATAGAGATTAGTCAGTGAATGTTCTACAACCTTTCCCAACCTCTACCACCATTCTCATGTTGGTAGTACAGTAATTCTTTGACCATTTCCAAAACCTACAACTGGTCACATCGAAAAGCGATTAGTCAGTGAATCTTTCTACAACCTTTCCCAACCTCTACCACCATTCTCATGTTGGTAGTACATTAATTCTTTGACCATTTCCAAAACCTACAACTGGTCACATCGAAAAGCGATTAGTCAGTGAATCTTTCTACAACCTTTCCCAACCTCTACCACCATTCACATGTTGGTAGTACATTAATTCTTTGACAATTTCCAAAACCTACAACTGGTCACATCGAAAAGCGATTAGTCAGTGAATGTTTCTACTACCATCCCCAACCTCTACTACCATTCACTTCAAGGCTCATGTTGGTATGAGATTTACTCTCTGACCATTTCCAAAACCTACAACTGGTCACATCGAAAAGCAATTAGTCAGTGAATCTTTCTACTACCTTTCCCAACCTCTACTACCATTCACTTGAAGGCTCATGTTGGTATGAGATTAATTCTGTGACCATTTCCAAAACCTACAACTGATCACATCAAATAGAGATTAGTCAGTGAATGTTCTACAACCTTTCCCAACCTCTACCACCATTCTCACGTTGGTAGTACATTAATTCTTTGACCATTTCCAAAACCTACAACTGGTCACATCGAAAAGCGATTAGTCAGTGAATCTTTCTACAACCGTTCCCAACCTCTACCACCATTCTCATGTTGGTAGAACATTAATTCTTTGACAATTTCCAAAACCTACAACTGGTCACATCGAAAAGCGATTAGTCATTGAATCTTTCTACAACCTTTCCCAACCTCTACTACCATTCACTTGAAGACTCATGTTGGTATGAGATTAATTCTGTCACCATTTCCAAAACCTACAACTGGTCACATCGAAAAGCGAATAGTCAGTGAATCTTTCTACAACCTTTCCCAACCTCTACCACCATTCACCTGTTGGTAGTACATTAATTCTTTGACCATTTCCAAAACCTACAACTGGTCACATCGAAAAGCGATTAGTCAGTGAATGCTTCTACTACCTTCCCCAACCTCTACTACCATTCACGTGAAGGTTCATGTTGCAACATGAACCTTCACGTATGGTATGAGATTTACTCCAACACCAATTTCACAACCTACAACTGGTCACATCGAAAAGCGACTAGTCAGTGAGTTTTTCTACTACCATTCACACAAAGCACCATGTTGGGCACCATGGGCTTTCATGGGGCTACAATTGTCCCATTTAAATGGGATTTTTTGAGGATCCTAGTAGGTCAAATGTGGTGTCGTTTTCCGAGTAATTTTGGACCCATTATCCAGTTTTCGGCGTCCCACATCCATCCACAATGTTTCCAAAAAATAGAAAAAAAACTTTTCAAGTAGGGACCTACCTACATAATGTAAGGTGGATGCGGCGAGATAGTGGGAATCCATCTTAAAAAAGACGATTTAAGACGAAATAGTCTATTTCCACAATAAAAATATATAAACTTGTAGACGCGTTTCGGTTGATTAGACCATCATCAGTACAATACAGAATCCTGTATTGTACTGATGATGGTCTAATCAACCGAAACGCGTCTACAAGTTTATATATTTTTATTGTGGAACTAGACTATTTCGTCTTAAATCGTCTTTTTTAGGGACCTACCTACCTACCTGTTTTAATTCATATGAATAATTTAATTATTTTTATTGATTTAGGTACCATTTATTTTTGGACAATTTATATCGAAGAATAACAATTTTTCTTGATCGTATGTGCTGTAACTGTTAACGGTAAAGGGTTATTTTTCTGGCGTTCAAAAATAAGTTCAAGGCGCCTAGAAATAAAAAAATACGATTTTTAGAGAAAAAATTCTCCCTCTTCGTCACCAGCCCTGCCCACTCTCTCTATTATAGAGAGAGTGGGCAGGGCTGGTGACGAAGAGGGAGAAGAGAACTATAATAGTTCGTCAGCCCCGTGGTACTAATACGTCATTAGCTAATAAGCATCTTCAATCTATGTAATTCAATTCCATTCAATAAATGGCTTGTATCGTGTAGAATAAATTCATTCACAACTTGTAGAATAAATTTTATTCTACAAACTAATCGCAATACCTTCCACTTCAAAATTTACCAACATTTTATGTGTCCTGAAATTAATGTAATGGCGGTTGTTTTCAGCAGTGGTTAGGGCTTGTTAGGTGGATTTAGTAGGTACCTAGCAATAAGTTGTATGAATATGAATGTATTTACTGTGATACATTCTACCAGTACTCCCTCGAAATTAGAAGGGAAAGTGAAATTGAAAAAATGCGTATAGAAGTTTGAATTTGAAATGTCACCACCATGGGTGGGTCACCACAAATGCTTTTTTTTTTTCTTCTTCTTTTGCCTCCGATTGAGTTATAATTTGTCTGCATTGCCTGAAATACCCTGAAGAAATGTATTTGAAATAAGTTTTTCGTCGCATCATTATAAGCCTGTAATACCCTAAAGAAAATTACATTTAATGTAATTGAAATCAATTTTTCGTCGCATTATTATTACAGTCTGCAAGAATATACGTGTCCATGTATATGAGTGCTAGTAATATCATTAATAGGCATAAATTAGGAAAAAAGGATTAAGGGGAGATTGATGAGATGGGAATGACATTAAATGTTAAGGCAAATTTTGCCTTATCCGCCTGGCAAAGCAGAAACAAAAGGACTTTGCAGGGGGAATCGTTGCAACGATTGTCTCATGAGAGACACAAGATCTTATTCATATGATGCAAGGCCGTTCAACCGATTTATATCCATTCATTCCAAATCTTGACTAATCAAACGATCGGCTGACGGTTTGATTTTCCTTAGGGGAAGCACGGATTTCGCAGGCAAAAGCCCAAAAACTTTCAACGGTCACGAGAATTTCTCTTTCTCAATCGTCGGCCATATTGGGACAATTTCTCATACCGCTCACAAAATAGCTCCTGCCAATTGCAATTTTACCAACCCATCACATACGTTCCTACAACCAATTGTAATGAAACAGTGGGAGAAACTTTGCCATTAGTGGAAGAACTAGCATTTGGTGGAAGCGTTAATGACAACTAGCGCTCCCCCCACTCCAGTTAGTATATAAGGGAGTGCGGCAAAAATCGGCAGCTCACTCAACTTGTTGCAACGGACGCGTGAACGCGAGTGAATGTCCGCCATTGTGTTTTTGCCAGAACTGCTGGCCCCAACAGGAGCGTTTTTATCTCAGAGGGTACTCAGACAGCTTATCCTCTGGCGTGGGAGTGCGATCAGACAGCTCATCCTCCGGCGTCTTTGTTCTTACATCCTGCAGTGAAAACTTCATAGGCTAACCATGTAAGTACCAAAACACAATTAAGATGGTAGAGTTTATTTGGTTTGAATGTTGACCTTAGGTAGGTATGCTTGCGATCCGATTTCACCTTGGGAATCTATGGGGCGTTCATGGGGCTACAAATGGGATTTTAGAAGGATGAAGGGATATTAAATATCCCTCCAAATTTTGGAGGTCAACATTTGATTTAGTTTTTTAAATAGTTTCCTAGTAAAAAATTTTTTTTTTAGTTACCTAGTAAATTTTTTTTTTTTAGTTTCCTAGTAAAAAAAATTTTGAAATTTTTTTTTTTTACTTACAATTAATTTTCGCTCAAGTGACCTATATCAATGAATAATATACCCTTGTGTAAAATTTGTAGGGGTTCTGGAATCTAGATCTCTTGAAACAAATAATGTCAAATTTTGAGGCCGATCGGAATTTTCGATCTCCGTCGCGATTACATATTGTATTATTCCAAGATAATAAACCAAAAACGCTGCAAATTTTACCTACCTTATTATTCTTTGATATGAGTTACTTGTGCAAAAATTAATTCTGGGTCAATAACAATTAAAAAAAAAAAAGTTTTGTCCAAATGACTAAAAATTTATAGGTATAATTTTTTTTTTAATTCTTGGAATATTTTTTTTTTTTTAATTCTTGGATTTTTTTTTTAATTCTTGGAATAATAAACCCTATGTATTCGCGACGGGGGTCGAATACTCTGATCAGCCTCAAATTTCGACATTATTCTTTTCAAGAGGTCTAGATTCCAAAAACGAAATCGCCGTCCGCCTCCGAGCCGTTTTTGGCAGTAGGATTTTTTAAATATGAAATTTTGACAAAAATACTCGGTGTACCTTCTGGTTGTGCCCGCAACGATTTCAGCCTGATCGCTCCAACCTGTGGGGCGCTATTGTGATGAAATGGGCCTACGGGAGGGTTTTTTGTTGTTCAGGCACCTATTTGGCTGAGTTCGAGCTAGGTGTCGTTTTGTATGATATTAAATATCATTTTTTTAAATTTTTCTTTCTTCTTTCTACAATCTTTTGTTTGTCGAATTCTACATCCAAAATATTTCTAAAACGACCCCATAGCCGAAACCCTTCAACAACCCTTCCTGTCGTCCCATTTTAGCCCCACAGCACCCCACGGGTTTGGGCGATTGGGCTGAACACCTTGAACACCTGCAAGAAAGTACGACCAAACGCATATACTGCGACTAATTGCAATATTCCTACAACCATTTTGATGATTTTCCCCTACCAAACGCTAAATTACCTACCAATCACAAAATAAATTCCTGCGACCAATCACATGCAGCCAAATCTACGACTAATCACATCTATTTCTACTACCAGTTTTAGGATTCACCTACAAATCACTTAATTTCTACACCCAATCACTTGCACAACTCATGAATTCTCCGACCAGTATTATTGTTCTACTACCAATCACATCTTAGGATGCTGGGGTGGCAGAAGAAAAAACCAACCACTCGCAAAACTGTACTACCATTCACTTGAAGGCTCATGTTGGTATGAGATTCATTCTCTGACCATTTCCAAAACCTACAACTGGTCACATCGAAAAGAGATTAGTCAGTGAATGTTTCTACTACCTTCCCCAACCTCTACTACCATTCACGTGAAGGCTCATGTTGGTATGAGATTTCCTCTCTGACCATTTCCAAAACCTACCACTGGTCACATCGAAAAGCGATTAGTCAGTGAATGTTTCTACAACCTTTCCCATCCTCTACTACCATTCACTAGAAGGCTCATGTTGGTATGAGATTTACTCTCTGACCATTTCCAAAACCTACAACTGGTCACACTATCTCTACTATCATTCACTTCCTGCTGTAAAATTTACAGCATTTAATGGAGTTGACTGGAGATGGATTTAATGAGTGTCTACTTCGATACCGATTTGGATATTTTTATCCAAAGAAGGGAACACAAAAAGGGAAATTATTTCATAATTTTTTCATGATTTTATTGCAAACACACAATTGAAATTTCCTCTCTTTCCCACAGTCATTTCGCCCTCGAGACCGGGATAGTGCTCCAGAAGGGGTTCAGGAGGGCTTGTCCCAGCAGAATACTTCAGCCCAGAAGTGAGTAACCTGTTGAACTAAAATTGCATGGATTTCCTGTTGAGCGGTGCCATGGTATATATAATAATATTATGATGAAATACCAGTGTCAATCTCACTCTAACTCGTGTTTTGCTCTTTGTGTTCCAGGAAATACCTTCGCTGATCCACAGTTCTCGAAAATTTCATCAGAAACATCTGTGAAAGTCTGTATTTCATTTCAGTAATAATTACTATTGTAAGTATGACATAGGTACTTATACATTGTATTGCTTAATTGTTATCCCTTCAACTTTATCTATATTTCCATAGTATTTTTCCGGTATTTATATTTCCATAGTATTTTTTCATTTTCTATGTTATCATCATGACATGATAGGTGTCCAATACTCAGATGTGATTTAGTTCACTAATGTATCCTTGATATTGACTTATGGCATACCAATTTTTTTTTTTTTTTTTTTTTAAATTTGGCATGTAATTAGCGAAATACTTGTATATGTGCAGCAAATGCAATTATGTATCCTTTTCAATCGATGTAAATTAACTACCCCTCATGAGAAACATCTGCAGATTAGTTACCTATTAGGTACTTGCATATAATAGGTACTTTGTTTGTAATTTGATTTCAGTAATAAGGTGCGTTTTTTAGGTATTATGTATGTATTGGTTAATTGACATCAAAATTGAATTACGATGAATCATGTATGCGCATTGATGGAATTACTTTATTTTTATTCTCATGTAATAAACACGTGTCTATATGAAACTGAAATTCATCTGCGAAGTTACCCGTTCCCTCAAGGTTCAAAAGGGAATGGTCGCTGGTAAATTTCAGTGAGTGAAATATGAAAATTGGTTGTAGCTTCAGTAGCGAATGGTGTGTGAAAATTTCATAATGTGGTTGGTGGAATTTTCACACACCATTCGCTACTGAAGCTACAACCAATTTTCATATTTCACTCACTGAAATTTCTCCGACCATTCTCATTAGCGATTGGCTGTACAAATTCAAGGCGGTGGTAGAAAAAAAAACCGACCATATTCATTAGGAATCAGTGATAGAAAAATTCATCGACCAACTGCAATACGGATTGGTTGTAGAAAAAACACCAACCAACCGCTCAAGCGTTTAGTTGTACAAACCTGAGTTTCACACACCAGTTGCATACTCGTGTTTAGCAAACGGTGGGAGAATAAAGAGATTGATCGTGGAAACTGGTTTCACCGACCAATCACCTGCAGTTCTCCAACCACTAACATACTGGTCTGCTGTACCACAGCTCCCACCAGTCATCGACTATTTTCTCTTCTAATTCAATGGTTGTAGAAAACAATCACAATTTCTCCGACCATTCACTTGTAGTTCACCGACCAGTAACATATATGTACATGTCACATACATATATGTGATTGGTAGACTGTGCCAATGCACTACCACCAATCGCCTCTTGTTCCAACCTGCAAAAAACTTGTAAAAACTGCTCTCCCACCAATCGCCTTCTGTTCTCCCACCAGACACATATGTGAATGGTAGACTGTGCCAATGCACTCCCACCAATCGCCGACCATTTTTTTTCTCAGTGTAGTTTTAGTGGTGTGTGGTTGGCTGCAGGCTGGGCAGAGTAATGTGCGTTCTTTTTGGGATATCGCTATGTATTCACAGTCATCATCATCTTCTCTTCCTGGCTGGTACATGCCACACCTGTCACAATAAGTAAGTCCATACATGTATGTGCAACCATCACCACAACTCAAACACATCTCAACTGATTTATACCTTCTCAATTGAATGGAATTAGCAGAGTACCTCGAATGTCTCCATACCTTCAGTCTGCCAGCGTGAGTGAGAGCTGCGCAGTGCTCTTTCCCGACCACAATTTTCTTGATGTTCCCCTCGAGGCCCCCTAACTTGGTATAGTTGTTCAGTTCACCACCTCCCGCCGCATAGTTCATCCCCCCACCGAAAACCTCGCCTGTCTCAGTCTTCACGAGGATGCTCAGTCCAGCTTTGGTATACTTGAGTGAATCTAGTGCTGAATGACTGTACACCAACACCATTTCCTCTCCTGCTTTGGTCCCTCCTCCAGTTTCTGTCTTCTCTTCCATTTCCGAGATCCTGAAAAACACCAAATTGTAAACTTGAGCGAAGAGGAGGGAAGTCACGATGAGCTTGTACTTGCAACAAATGAAGATCGAGCATATTCAGAATATATTCATCTAGCAAAGAATTGGAATTGGTGCAACGTGTGCCACCAGAGCCGGTTTACCATCTAGTTGTGCCCGCAAGGTTTTCAGCCCGATCGCCCAAACCCGTGGGGCGCTATGGGGCTAAAATGGGGCTACGGGAGGGTTTTATTGAATGCTTTTGGGTATTGGATCGAGTCAGTGTAGTTTTCGAAGTATTTTTGGACGTCGAATCCATTTTTTGGGGTCCTAGAACAAACCGATTTCACTGTTGCAATCTATAGGGCTTTCATGGGGCTAATAATGGGATTTTTGAAAAATTCCAGGAGATCAAATTTTTCCGAGTAAAAAGAAAAAATTGTTTTAAAAAAGAAAATTTAAAACAAAATTTAAAAAAAATCTTTGAGAAGAAAATTTGCAAAAAAAAATTTTTTTTTTCAAAATTTTTTTGTTGACAGAATATAATATATAATATACCTATCCTAATATAATATATTTAATATAATATATTAAATATATTATATTATATTCTGTCAACAAAAAAATTGTAGGGCTAAATTTTAGCCTTGACACGTACATTGTAACGTGTTTGGGGGGGGGGGGGGGGGGTACACGGCCATGGAGGGAGCGTGACCTCACTACCTAGTTTGAGGGGATTGTTCCGCCCAGTGTTGCCACTCCACTACTCATCACAGAATAAATTCAATTGAGCCATGAATCCTTCTGACAAGGCTTTAAACTTCAAGTATCGTGTATTATAATTAAAAGTTAATTATGTTTTCCGTCGTATCAAGTTATATTTGCTATAAATTTATCATTTAAGCTGACGACACTAGCGCTCCGGGTGAGAGATTCACTGGAACTGTGACTTCACTAGCTAAAGAGTGACTGGTGGGAAACTCCGGCCGATTCAGACAGTGCGTTACGTTTTTTTCGTTATAATATAACAAAATCATAATATAATCAATTATAATATAACCAAAATATAATTTAAAAAAATCATTGTAGGAGATATTATCTCCTACAACGATTTTTTTTTTTTTTTTCGTTGGTATTGGAGGCTGTGCAAGTTACTTTTTAGCCATATTATTGAATGATAGGGAAGAATTCCAAATCTAAAATCAATGCAAACCCCCATTATACAATTATTGTATTAATCAATAAAAGATTAAAGTGGATTTTTATCATTAACAATAATTGTTTAATACAATAAATAATTTATGTCCATTGCATAAGTTTATTATATTATAATAAACTTATTCATATCATGCACATTCTGACGCGGCTGGCGAATATAGTTTTCAACTTCGATTTACAGCAATAAAAAGTGGATTTACGAATTTTCCGAAAGTTAATAATCAATTAGGGTGAGAGTTAGAGCTCTGAAAGTGGTTTCATTCAAATCGGCATCCCGAAAAACTCAAACCATTCCAAATACAGGTCCGTTTGACGCAGTTGCACGGAAGTAGGTAGCACAGTGGACGCTACGACTGTCGCATTAAACGCAAAACAAATTTTGTAATGCTCCTACTCATTGTGCTTGGGATGATCTTACGAACATTTCTTCAAAATTTCAAGTGATTTGGACGATTTGTCTATAAGTTATGAGCAATGTCCACCAAGATTGGCCGATTTCCCACTGTGCGTCTGAGGGTGGCAAAACCCCCCATTTTTCAACTTGATTGTTGATTCAATTTGAATTTACAACAAATGTTTGGAGGAGGAGTACCTACTGTAGGTACTTACACTAGTAAGTACATTCCATGGTTTTATTGATGAAACCAACGATTTTACAGCGTTGCCCAAGTTTGAAAAGACGGAAAAACGCCCATTTTCCGAAAATCTATGGCAAAGAAAACGTAGAAAAATTTTTATAATTTTTTCAGTCGGTTTCAGTTTTGTGTTTTTGAATAAAATATCGAAAAAAAAAAAAAAAAAAAAAAAAAACTACATTTCAAAAGAGAAGGAAACACCGTGCGCCCAAGTGCGGTTGGTCTAGAAACACGGTTAGTGTAAGTAGTTTGGTCTAGAAACACTCTGTAGGACATGCTGGAAAAGAAATGGAGAGATCGGTTGCGGGAACTTGCGGCTTTGCTCAAATATCTCAAAAACGAACCGGCTGGCTTCGTGTAGTTTTTCTTTGGACCAATACGCCCAGTATTGAAGGGGGAGGCACTGGTGTAAAAGCTTTTTTAAAATACCTATTTTTTTTTTTTTATTCAATTTTATAATTTAGGAAACTATTCTTTAAATATCAAAAAGGGTAGATAACTTTTAGCCGGGAAAACTAATGGCGGCCAACAAACGTCGATTTTTTCGGACTTTTTCCAGTTTTTCTCACATAACTCGAAAACTAAGCACGATAGAGAAAACGTTTAAAAAAAAGTTGAAGAGCATAAAATGCTGCGTCGAATGGTCTCCTTAAATAGTAGAATCGGTTCAGCTGTTAAGCGACAATCAAGCGTAAAAAATAGGCAACTTTTTCCAACTTCTGTTCAATCCTGTCACTAAGTAAAGATCATTTCATATCCTATCAATCCTGATTTCAGGATAGGTACCTATTTGAGGAACCTATCACACCTGCTTCAGGTATCTATCATACTTATCAGGTATATCCTGGATAGATCTACTTCTCATACTTATTTAATAAGTACCTGACAGGCACCTATCAATGATAAATATAATAGGCTATCATACCTTAATACCTAACAGGCACCTATTCAGCACACCAAAAATCAGGGGTACATACCTATACGATGTTTTAGTAAATTATTCCGCTTATTAGGGGTTTTTCCCGGTTTTAGGGGTTTTCAGACCACTGCGTCAGCCCGACGATCTGTGTTACATGGGATTAGTAGATTGAGACAACAAAATTTACAAGTTATTGGCACTTACACTAGTATTAATAGTAACTATTAATACTAGTGCAAGTGCCAATAACTTGTAAATTTGCTAATAACTGTGTGAAGGGATAGCCGTCCCAGACAGTAGGAACCCTCACCTGTCCAGAGATCCCTCCTGAAATGGGAGAAGGGGGGGAAGAGAAAAGCAGGCGGGGCCTCCCCAACTCTAATTTCCAAAGAACTAATTTATTCCACAACAAACTTCAACTACAATTTCCTACTAAGTCCCCAGAATTTATTCAACTCGTCTACAGCTTCAACTACAACTTCCTACTAACCCCAGTCAGCCAAACCCAGACCGGGATGTTTGGATCGGGCTTACCAGACAGCCGTCGGATCGAAAGCGGGGCGCGAACTCACCAGGTCACTCCACACGAACACACGACACCGACGACTGAAAACTCTTTTTTTGTTTTTCCTCCGTCAGGCGAGCGGGCTCGGCTTCGCTGTCCCCGTTTTGTGGGTGACAACGTCAGCAATTTCCGAGCCTCGGCTCGGTGACCGTCTGCGTTTTTACCCAAACATTCGGCAAGAGTTCCATCCAAACATTCCGGCCTCGGATTTCTTTTTCCACCCTGGCCCCCCCTTCTCCTAGCTGGATGTTCATGACGGTTCCCCGTCACAAACTGTTACTAAGCAATTACGCAACACGATCCCTGTCAGGATTGTCAGCTCTTACAACGTCTTTGCACTCGCCTGACTGTGCGTCCTACCATCTGCAACTTGAAATTTGAAATGCACGGCTTTGCAAGCTTTCGTGAGTCTGAACGTTTGGAGCATCGCGTTGCCGACTGATTTGCGGCTACTGCTACTCACGAGGACTCCGAGTCGTCGTCTTCTCTCTGGATGGGGCATCTCCACCCCTCCTCTGCATTCGCTTGAGGACCATCTAATTCTTCTTTCCACAGTCTCCTCAACTTGGGACATCAGCAATCCAAGGGCGCATCTTGCCCCTGCCCAAAGTTACGTGAAAGATCCTTTCATAAAGTACCAACTCAACCATTAATAATTTTGCCTGCAATTTTCTCCACGTCGTGGATGTACTAATTTCAACTCTTATAAGCTTCTAGCAAGGTGTGGCTCCCGCCAGTTGAGGCGTTTGACCTCAGTGTAAAGTAGCTGTGATATAAAGTGTCCTAGTCTAACTCCTGTGATAATTTATATAAGTTCTAACATACTGTATTTACAGGTAGAATTCAGAATAACACTGTACGGGGCGCCCCATTGGATTGTGAATAGCAAACTGCAAAAAAGCTATATTGAATGAAGTGTCTGCTGCTGCGACAATCTCATGAACTTCTATATTGTAGCGAATTGATCAGGTGAATATACGACGAATTATATCAGCTTCATAACTATGTGTGAGTGCCCTCGTTCAGGAGCCCAAGAGTCATTTCAAGTTCCCATCCCTGGGATTATTAGTCGATTGCTCGGGGACATTTAATTGTCCTTCTCTTTTCTTCTGTGGAGCTCCGCTCCCTTTGGGCCCTCTGCCCAGGAGCGGATGTTGCAAAATTATAATGGAGCTTGGAAAACGCTCTGGACATCAAAATGTGGCTTTTTGGGAGAATGGTCCATTACAATGTAATGGGCCATTCTCCCAAAAAGTTATGTCAAGTTAAGTGTTATGCCATAACACAATCTTCTACTGTCAAATACAATGGTCGTTATCTTATCGCGACATCAGGGAGTTCCTAGTGGTGAGATACGTCGTGGTATCTCGATTCCATCCGTATCCTACTCCAGCAGTGCGCATGCGCGATCGCCGATGGTATCGTATCTGCGATCCGTCGGTGGTATGTTTACGGAAAATACGATACCACCGGGCGATACGGAAGATGGTATCTAGGGAATCCTTATCGCAAAGTAACCTGCCTAATTGATAAACAGCTTCCAAGAAGACATACAAACGTCGACGACAACAACGAAATCCGAGAGCAGCACAGCTGGCAGCTCAGTGCTCACTTTCCTCTGTTGTCCTGAGTTTGTTAGGTGCCGTTAGGTGTTGTTTAGGTGCCGATTTCACGAATCACCGCGGTTTCATTTCACACCAGTTCGTTCGTTGTTGAAAGAATTTGGAGGAGCAACGAAACATTACACTATTGGACGCAGCAATCCAGATGAGTTAAATGTTACAATCATTGTAGGTAACTCAATAATTATTATTGATTTGAGGAGCTGAGCTTCAAATCTCTCGCTCGTTCCACTCAATCGCAATTTCCAGAAATCACGAAAAACTCCGTACATACTTGCAACTGATCAGATCAAAATGGTTATGAAGTTTAATAAATCTAATAAGTTTCCTAAGGAGGCACTTTCGACGACAAACCCCTAAAACAACTCCACTTCGAATGCTGAATACCGCGGCGGTATTACCGCCTGATGTTAATGAACTTGTTTTAATAGTAACGTGACCCGTTACTCCACGATCCTACTCGGAGATACCACCTAAAAATGCAAAATGGTATCTCAATCAATTTTGGTTAGCATCGCGTTTGGTTTCCCTAGATACGGCATCCGTATTCCAAGTGGTGGTATCTCGATCGTATCCACTAGTGCTGGCTTAATATCGATAGTTTGCACTATCGATAGTTTCGATACTATCGAGGAAAACTATCGATAACTATCGATAGTTTTCGATCTCTTCCCGCCCCAAAAAGTAGCCAATTTCTTCAAGTGCTGAAACGACTTTCTGGGTGATTATTGACTTCAACTTTCATACATTGCATAGGTACCAACCTAATTATGAATATATATTTCCCTAATCCAAACTGTATTGGGCAATATAATAATAAAAAGGTATCATCTTTCAAAAAATAATATTATTTTCTTTTTTATTTGATAGGTAGGTATAATTTTTTGTGTACTAAACTTAGGTACACAAAAAATAATTTTACCCCTCTTCCCATGAGCATTTTTGCAACAACCTCCAAAAAAAAAATTTTCTTCACAAATAGATATTTACAAAAATATTCACTTCACATTTATAAAAATGTTCACTTCACAAATGAAAATCCCTCTTACAGAGGGTGCAAGTTGCCTCATACTTTCCCGATTTTTTAACAAAAAAACTCCAAACGTCAGATTTCCGAGGCATTTTTAAACTTCAAAAAACACAAGCATAGATAAAGGAGAAGAAAAAGTGAATACAAGTGAACCAATCGAAACCGAAACTGAATCAGAACTCACACCAAAAATCATTACGCGCCGCGGGAGTCATTGCGGTGGTTCACTCTGTAGCTGTTCGGTCGAAGAGCACTTGAGCAGTGTTGCCAATCTAGGAAGATGAATACTAAGTAGGTTGAAAGATCTTTCAACATCCTTGATCCAATATTAAATTCAACATCCAATATTAAATTTTGATCTAAGTAAGAGCACAATTTCAGGGGGTAAGAACACATTTCCTAGGTAATTACTTGACCCCGGAGCGATCAATTTTTAAACGTAAAACTATCGATAGGTGTGCTCCAACTATCGATGGTCTATCGATAGTCCTGACTATCGATAGTATCGATAGACTATCGATATTAAGCCAGCACTAGTATCCACTAGGAACTCCCTATCGAGTGAAGACTAGTGATGTGTTGTGACAGCTTTTTCCTGTCACAGGAACAAAGTGTTCCTGCTCCTTCTCCGTACCTGATACTTTTACCTGATACTTGTCACATAATGTTCCAAGGAGCAACCTCGGGATTCACGTTACTTTGTTACCGTTCCGAGGACTAGCAGCAATCGTCCCACTTCCCTTCCACCCGTCTTCTGCGTGCAGTTGTGCCTGGAGGGGAGCGGGGCCTCTTCTAGGAAATTTTTTGTCTTCTCCCTTGGACTTTGAGTTCGTTTTCTCTCTAATTGCTCCTAGGATGGTTCGAAATGAAAATAAATACCTTTTTGACTTTTTTCTGCAGTTGTTTCTTGGAACTCTCCGCCCAGGAATCTCCCTCTTTCTTTCCCCCTTCCCTCATATTTTCTATATCCAACAAATATTCACTTCCACAATTCCTCTGCCTTTGGTCGGATTTCTTTCCCTTTTTCTCACCATGTCACGCCAGAAAACTTCGTTTATTTGGAATTTTTTTAAAATGGACGCCGATAATAACTTCGGAATTTGTAATATTTGTAAATGTAAGATTAGTTATAAGTCCTCCACATCCAATTTAAAAAAACATTTAAGCAGGAAACACCCGACCATATCCACCAGGCAACCTACTAATATATCCACCAACACACAGAATGCAGATGATCCACAACCCAGGAATGAAATCCTTGAGTCGGCTCCTCCATCGGCTCCATTATCAGCCCCCAGTGCACAAATTTCTTGCGATCCCGACGTCTGCCCCCAGAGCACTCCTCCTGCTAAGAAGACTACTGGGCTAAAAAGAACTTCAGGGAAATCCTATAGTCAGGTGAGCTTGACCACCTTTGCGAGAAGAAAAATCCCAGCCGCAGAAAAAGTGAAATTAGACAAGGTTGCAATGAAACTTTTTTATAAAGATTTTCAACCATTCAGCGTGGTGGAAGACGAAGGTTTTCGTCAATTTGTTCACGCCCTGAACCCCGACTACGTGATCCCTACCCGCAAGACTTTTTCTGATTCCCTTATCCCAGCTGCCTATGAAGAAGCAAAAATGTCGCTGATGGAGCTCTTTGGCAGCGAAGAAGTCGTTGCAGTCACACTCACGACTGATGGTTGGACTTCAGTCAACTCCGAAAGTTTCATGGCTGTGACCGCCCATTTCATCGACACCAAATTTCAAATCAGAAGTTACGTCCTAAGTTGCTCATATTTCCCCCTAGCTCACACCAGCCGGAATTTGGCAGATGAGTTAGTAAGGGTGGCAGAAGAATGGGGGATCCAGAATAAGATTCTCTTGTGTGTGACAGATAATGCTTCCAATATTTGCAAGGCTGTGAAGGATGACTTGCAATGGAAACACTTTGGGTGCTTGGCTCACACTATCAATTTAATAGTGAAAACTGCTCTACAAAAAAAAGAAAGGGTACAACTTGTGGATTTGTTGAAGACTTTAAGATCCATCGTCACCTATTTCAAACACAGTTCCTCATCGTCAGCCAAATTGAAGGAAGTTCTCATACAGAACAAGCTGGAACCTAAAAAACTCTTGCAAGATGTGCCGACTAGATGGAACTCGACTCTTGACATGTTGGAGCGCTTCATCGAGCTGAAAACTGGCATTCGCACTACAATTGCGTTAATGGATAATAAAGGTTCGTAACCCAATGTCAGTTGTGTAGCTACCTAGCTTTGAACTTCATTATTGGCTATAATTTACTGTGGAAAACTTTTTTCTGCCTTTCTTTGTAGGTATAGCCAGTCTGACTCCCGACGAGTGGCAGATTGTCAAGGAAGTTGCTCTCATCCTTCGACCTATGAAGCAGTTGACAGAAATTATGAGTGGCGAAAAGTTCACCACAGCTTCGTCAACAATTATTTACGTGGAGGATCTCCAACAAAAATACCAAAGGATGATGACAACTGATGGTCCCAAAGTTCATCCTGTGAGCAATTTATTGATTCAGGACCTGATAGAAGGCATCTCTTCCCGATTGGGAAATGTGGATTTGAGCAAAACCCTCCGCATATCCACATTTTTGGACCCTCGATATAAGAATGTCCCATTCACTTATGAAACCGCTGAGCAGGTAAATAAATTTAATACGTCCTATATTTATTTTGCATATATCCAGTATATATACTGGAGATAGGTACCAACTATTGTGAAATTTGTAGCGCCAAGCTGAAAAAAAAAAAAAAATTAATTCATCCATTCATTCGCAGGTAAAAAAGCATGTGACAAATCTGGTGGGAAACATCATCAAAAAGGAAACTGAGAAGCAATTGAAATCAGACCCCCCTCCCGCACCATCTACAGCTGATTCTGCTGCTTGTTCCAGCTCGTTTCTCTCATCATTCAGGGAGAAAGCTGCGAAATACAAACCAGTAGGGACGTCTCAATCACGAGCAATAGTAGAGGTCCAACGATACCTCGAAGAAGGCCTCCTCCCTGATCGAGATGATCCTCTTCTGTGGTGGCAAAAAAACTCGTACAATTTCCCGTACCTTCGGCGCGTTTTTCGGCTGAAATTTTGCCCCCTTGTCACGTCCGTTCCTTGTGAGAGGGTTTTCTCCCAGACGGGATCAATATTATCGGATCGCCGGTCTAGGCTTTCTGCGACTAAAGTTGAACAATTGATTTTTTTAAAATATAATTATGGAAAATAAATGAAATCTTTGTATGAATTTTTAACAAATATAGATTATAAAATATAGGTATGTACCCACCTGCCTTCTTTTTTGCTTACCAACTTAAGTACCTAATTACCTATTCTATTTTCAAATTAACAGTCCCTACCTGCTTTTAAATTCGTAATACCTAGCTACCTTACCTTCTCTTTTGCATAGATATAAAATAATATTATATATAGTATATTTATATTGTATAATATACAATATAAATATAATATTATTATACTTAGGTTAGGTACCTGCTTTTAAATTCGTAATACCTAGCTACCTTACCTTCTCTTTTGCATAGATATAAAATAATATTTTATATAGTATATTTATATTGTATAATATACAATATAAATATAATATTATTATACTTAGGTTAGGTAGGTAGGTATACCTACCCAACTTCTATGCTTCGAGTTCCCATAGCTCAGACTTTCCCAGCGTAGGTACATACCTACTTGATGATTTCTGACCCCTCTTAACTAAACAAGCACAATAAAACTGCTGCATACCAAAATAGGTATCCGTGCTACCTACAATATAAACCAAAACGCTGAGTCTTCAGTGAAGAACAAGATACGGTTTGGGGAAGTGAGGAGAGGGAAGCAAGAGAGGATGGAGACGGTATGGCAGGCGGGGGGAGTTCTCGTGGGTAGGTGAGGCTGGCAGGCGTGGAACAACAAGGAGCATCGAGTAACTAGGTACAACTAGGAACATCGAGTCCCCGATGTTACAAGAGGTGACAGTGACGTAAAACGTGACACAGTGGAACATGGGCCGTGTAATCACAGGAGCATGGTAGGAACAACTTGAGGACCTAGTTGTGACTGGAGTATCAGGTACTTTGGGGTTGTCACATTTAAGAGTATCAGTTACTTTCCGGTACCTAGTACAAAGTAACAGATTGATACGGAACAACACATCACTAGTGAAGACCTATGCATTAAAATTTAATGTATTGTTCGGATCGTCATTCGAGGCTTTTCAGGAATTTGCTCAAATGGCCTCAAATGACAAAGCGAAAAATGCCGGTGACCTCTTCATTCTCCCACGAAAACAATCAAAACCCACAAAAGGCGACTTTTCCCACATTTTCGGACCGATGTTTAAACGAACTATGAGACGGAGAACGAAAGAAAGTCGGCAAAAAACGTGTCGTCGTCTGTGAAGAGACTCTTCCGATCCCAACGGGTCTACCTGGCGTATCTGAGCGCTAGAAGAGAAGAAGGCTTAGTCCGAAACCACGGCAGTTTTGGACTTCTTTCTCTCTGCCAAGCTGAATTATGAGGTATAATAATTTTGTTACCGAAATTTTACGATAACTGGAAGTGCCGCGAAATAAAGATGATGCGAACTGTCACTCTATCCATCCTCGTGAAGCAGCTTATCGTTTGGCATTCGTAAAGAGGCAATATCAGTATTGTACTACTCTCAACTTGAGAGTAGTCTCAAGTACCTACTTCATTTATACCATACATTTCCATAAACATGGAGTTATGACAAAATACCTTGCAATCTTTTGGCCCGAGGAGAAGTGTTTGTTTCCTGGTTTTTATCTGAACTGACAAATTCTTCGCGAGATATCGCGGCAATATGGGCAAGATATCGTGGCGTCGACAAATAGTCTGTTTCCCCACTTCAGGCTCAATTGCTTCATCGCATGGTTTCTAAAAAGTTACTTCCCGTTGTAGATAGGGAAGTACCCCCTACATATAAAATTTTATAATTAGTTAACTATTTAATAGTTTAATTTAACTATTTTTGTTTAAGTATAACACCTAATAATAATACATTGGTCGCCGGTTATTTCGTCGCCTGATATACCGTCATATCGGGTGTATCGTCACAAAACGCCAGGAACGGAACCAAACGCGTTCCAACATTGATTTTTATCCAGTTGTGCCGTCACTCCCGTCGGATATAACGTCATGGAGATGATGGTGTTTAATTTAGATGAGACGGGTTTATATTTTCGGGCGACACCTGATTACATTAGTGGTATAGATGGTTCTGCTTCTGCCGGGGGGGGGGGGGGGGGGGGGGATTAAGGCGAGGATTAAGGTGTGTCTCACGTGTAACATGTCGGGAACGGATAAAGTCAAGCCACTGGTGATCGGAAAGAGCAAAAATCCTAGATTCGTGCATGAAAGGAGTGCATCTTCCCGTTGAATATATTATAACGTTATAACGCCAACAGTTGGCCAATTATTAAGTTTCTTAATCGAAAAATCGCGACAGTTGGCCAATTATTAAGTTACTTAATCGAAAAATCCTTGACAACTGTACAGCCCACCCAAAGGACGTCTTTCTTCTTTCTTTCTTGAGTTTCCTTTCCTCTTCCCGTTCTCTTCTTTCTCTTTCCCTTCCCTTATGATGACCCCCATCCCTGTCGAGCAGCTGGAGCAGCTGTTGGCCGCCGGCCTTGAGGAGGCCAAGATGGAGAGGGAGGCAAAAGGAAAGATGGAGGAGCAGCTGAGGGATCATGAAAGGGAGCTGAGGAATGCCAAGGACCGACAGGCCTGGCTGGAGGCTGAGCTAGGGAAGACAGCTCCAGGCTCCCAAAGAGAGCGAGAACTGCGAGACCGACTGGGGCAGGCCCAAGCGCGGGGGTCAAGAGTCAGGGGGGAGGAGCTCTGAGGCAGGAGGCACCGAAGGGGGAAATCTGGCGCAACATCTGGCAGCCCTGCTGCTCAAGGGGAATGAGCCGACCCCCAAGCGGAACCTGGGGCTGCAAAGTATGGTGCAGCCCTGGGGTGTTGAGGGCTGCTCTCGAGCCTGGTTGAGGGCCTTTGGGGAGGTGGCCCGGGCAGGGAACTGGACCTTTGAAGACAAGGTCCTTGTTCTCCGGAATAAGGTGACCGGGCCTGTTTCTCAGTTTCCACCCTCCTCCTTCCTTTGCCAGGCCAGATGATTAACCTTTGGGTGTCAGTTCAAAAAACCAATACGGGGCTTTACCCTCACGTACCCTAATTATATTATACTTCGTGTAGGTTCTCCCAAAATTACGGGTAAATTAGAAGTACCTACGTGTAAATTTTGTGTTCCTATTTTTTTAGGTATATCAAAATTTGTGTTGTGTTTTTGGGGGAAGTCCGCCAGCATAACGGGGTTTCCGCCCCCGTTGTTTTGGGAGGAGTAGGAAGGGTGTACCTTGAGCATCCCTCTCCAGAGCATAACACGATTTGTCGTGATCTACGAATCTGGTAGGAGTACTGCGGGCGGCGGGGGGTGGTCACATTCTCACAAGAGTGCAGCGTCAGCTACACTTCGTATTATGGTTTAAAGTCTTTCATAGTCAATCGAGTCATAAGCAAGCATTATGATAGGAAATTCATCAAGTCTTAGGAGGAGTGGGTAGGTACCTAATGAAAACGCTGAAACCAAAAGAACAACAATTTATTTCTACTCCTCATTCATATCACACCCAATTTCATAGCTTCTTCAATTTGGTACTTGATAACAGACACAGCTTCGGGAGTAAGATGGTCTTGGATTTTCATCGAGGACTCAAAATTGTCTTCCAACCCTTTTGCCTTCAATTCATTGGATTCTTTCATGGCCTGTTCTAAGTCGGGAGCATGAGCAGCGTCCGCGAGCACAATCGGGATGAAACCGATGCCTTGGCACAGACTTACAACTGCCTTTCTATCCATAGCTCTGTTGATATCCTCCACTGTCGGTATAGCACCTTCATAACCCAATTTCAATAGATAGGACTTCAACGTGTTCACGTACGTTTGAATGAGAAGTTCCGTACTGTTCTTGCGATCTTCCAACCGCACTGACGTGACCAAAAACTGAGAGATGTCTCTGGCGGGGGAGTTAAAATTACACATTTGAAGGTCAATTAGCCTGCGAATAAATTGAGCGATTGAAATGAACACACAAAAACTTGTTATTTGAAAATTCAACTCGTAAATAACAGATGAGACCACTTGAGTAGGTGACACTAAGATAATGACGATAATTTTCCCAACTGTATTAGCGCCGGAATGTTTCATTGCCATAGTTTAATAATACGGCTGATGGTGAGAGACTATAGTCTACTACCTACTACTATGAGGTACTATCTATGTGATCACGTAACTATACCTGAAACCAGAGGGATTCTCCAAGTCCTCTCCACTAAATAGCATGTTATTAGTCCAGGAATCACAATGACAAAGCACGATAAATTCGTCTGGCGTAGGATTATACGACTCAATAAAACGATTTCCAAGATTTGTTTCCGCTCGTAGACGCTCGGCAGCTTCTTTCCTAGAATAATTACAATAGTGACGTAAGCTGGCAGGAAAAAGGAAAATAAACGTTTGTGCTATCCAGAATTTCACAATGTTGGCTTCACAACGAGGTTGGTTTATAGGTTAGGTATACCAAATTCGCGGGTATGTTGGGTTATGTTACCAACAGGGTGTCACGGTGTATTGCTAAAAGGCCTGACATATGGTGAAAGAGGTAGGTAGTTGACCTGACGTGAGGACACTGGGGAAGTGTGGAAGTTTCAGAACTCAGTAGGTACGTGTGGCGCGAAGATGACGAAAAAAAAAGCGTCTGTCAGATGAAACGTGTTTGAAAAAAGATATTTGGTGTGGACCACGTGCTAGACAAAACACTTGACACTGAGGGGCCAAAAAAGCATGGGTGAGTATGACAGAAAGCCTTCTTCGGTGCTATAGGTGGAAAGGCTGTGTTTGATAAAGCAGTTTATTCCAGTTCGGAAACGCCAGAAAGAATGCCCGAGGCCTAGAAATGGGTCGAAATGTAACTTGACAAAGATTTACACGGTCCTGGGAGCTATGACGTGGTTTCTAGCAGTCGTCTAAATGAACGAAAGTGTGAAATGAACGTACCAATCATCACCCCAAGAGTCCAATGTCCCGGCAACCTTCAGGACAATCGCCGAGATGTGCTTTTCCGTGACTTCGATATTCTCGCGATTCGTCCAAATGTTCTTATTGAATATGTCGGCCGGGATGTCTCCTCTGTCAATTAGTATTTTAGAGAGAGCGTGGAATTTGGCAAAATGCTTTACGGCCAACAGAGCCGCATTCAAACTTAATTGTTTCATTCTGTCAGCCGTTCTGAACCCGGAATCCTTTCCACAAAATTAATGATTAATTTGAAATTGAACAAAAGATGAAAATAATTTAGCGGCTAATTGTGTATTGCACTCACTCCTAAATCTTCAAAAACCAATCGGTCGTACAGTCTCAAGTCGTAGCATTTGGGCCAAAATACGCTTTCTGGGTCGTTAATGTCTTCCAGCAGCTCTTGCATCTTTGGCAGGATGTCTCGGTACATCTGAAAATTCCCCGTTGTTTTGTGAGAGCCTTTTCAAAAATATCCCGGCACATTAGAAATGTTGAAACGACCCTCAGAAATAAATGTCAACTTTAACTATGCCGAAACAGGTAGGTACTAACCATTATCTCTTTAAAGAAAACTCCTCTCTCGACGCACATTTTTTTCATGTGTTCCGTCTCATGCTGACACTTGACGAAAAAAGAGATCTTCTTGACTCGACCTGAGCCCATCAGTACTTTAGCTCTAATCCTTGCGATCTTGCTCAGGTAATTTTCACCTTTGCCAGGCCCCGAACCGCTCTCCAGTTCCAAAATTTTGATTGGTGACTCGTCGTAAGCCTTGCGCTTCAATATCGCTTCCAACCAGTCGTTCCCTCCGTCCATGGTGTGTGCTGAGCATGTAAAAAATTATTGATTTCCTATAAATATCGATGCAATTTAAAAGAAAAAAAAAAATGTTAGCATCGTAAACCTTCAACACCTGTAGCTCTATTTTAGGCCCACGTATTTGATCAATAGGGCTGAAAACCGTGCGAATTTCAGATTTTTCGACAATTTTCTTCCTACTGCTCAAAACGGCCTAGACGGCTGACGGCCAAATCATTTTTGGAATCTACGCATCTTTAAACATGAAAGGACGAATATTGAGGCCGATCAAAATTGATGACCACCGTCGCAAAATCTAAAAAATAATACAAAAGCGGACGCCTGCCAGGATTTTTGACGTTAAGGTTGAGTCCTCATAAGTTAATTAGAACTAAGAACAATTTAATTTGTTAGGTACCAACCTCGACGCGATGTTGTTCAGGGTGTCGAACGTGAGACTAAACTGACTCAGTGGGTTGCCATTCAGAGTCGAGCATGCGATGAAGGTCTTGCGAATTACCTATCTCTGGAGTGCCTCTGTGAGAGGTGGTTCGCAGAAGAATAATTTACGCAGCGTTGAACTGTAACATGAAAGCGAATTACTCACTCGGCATTAAGTTTATCAAGTGAAGGTCGCTCTCCACAATTTGATAGCTTACTCAACTTCTAATTTTTTTTTTTAATTGTAATTAATTGTACGCCCAAAAATACGAAAAAGTGAGGCATTTCTTGTGGAGGGAGGTTCTACCCCCTCCACAAGAAATGACTCACTTTTTCGTATTTTTGGGCGTACAATTAATTTTTGGGAGTCCCAAAAGCATCTGATTTCACCGTGGTGGTCCATGGGGCTTTTGAAGGATGCCAGGAAGTCGAATAAGGGCTCGTTTTTCGAGTAATCTTCATAATTCATTTTTTCGTCCTTCATCTGTCTAAACACATATGAAAAAAATTTAAAGAACATGTTTTTTCAATAATTAAATTTGAACAGATATGAAAGGTAAATTTACCATGGGCCAGAGATTGTATACCATATTATACCATTCTATGCTTCAATATTGAGTAAACTACAATTTAGAAGGAAAACCCAGCGTTATTGGGCGTTTTTTGCCATTTGGGGAAATTTAGCCCATTTTTGAACGAACATAACTCGGTACTGTTGTGCCGTATTTGTTATAAATACTGCAACTGGAGTCGTAGCTCAGGAATCAAACAAGATTAGTGCGAATCCTTTTATTATATGATGATACAGAGAGTATAAGACCAGAAGGTCCGTGTGACTCTACTTGGATGGGAAAGGGTATTGCAATTTCAAAAGTTACTCACTGATACCATCTTGGCTTGGGGACCAAGTGACTACTCCTGGACGAGTGTGGTGAGATCGGAGCTTCTGGGCGACTGAACAGTAGCCTCCCGGTAGGAGGGCTCTTTTATACTGCTTGGTTGACGTCATCCTGGAGTCTGGTAGGTCGGCTGCAGACGGTGAATCATGAGTTGTGTCCTTGTGCCCATTACACGTTGAAATCAAGGGTTTTTGTTGGAAGAGCACAAGTGCCTTCGTCTTTGGAGTCTGGATGATTCAATCTCGTAGGTTGAACTCGATGTTGCATTGTTAAGAGGTTGCAGCCGAAACCGGTGCAACATATCTCCCTGGTATTTGAAGAGCTTTGGCCTCAAAGCTGGGTGCCTTTGTGATGTTGCTGTAGACGTCGGGCGTAGGAAGCTTCGTACGATTCTGGTTGCGTGTCTCGTTTATGAGTACCTGGTCACCATAGCCAAGCTGTGGTACAATTCTATGTCCAATTTTCTACTAGTTTCCCTTCTTGTTCCAACCAAGTTTACATTTGGCCTTTTTTTTTAAGGATTCTGTTACAAAGATTCTTTTCCTGAAGGATTCGTGTACAATACTTGTACTACTGTTATTATAGTACCCTTAGGTCTAACGTTTGTTAGCATGACTGAATTACCTTCTTCAACATAATGGGTAGTATAACCTTCGTTATGTGTTCTTCCTAAAGTTACCTTATTCTAGACATGATGTGCATGCACTTACTTAAGCTAGGTTTGGTTCCATACATTTGCGCGAGGTAGTACCCTCGGATACATTCTGACTTAGTGTGTCAGCCTTATCTCGTTACATTAGATTTACTATCGACTAACAATACATTGTTATGATACCCTATAATTCATTACAATATGGGTTACATGCTTGTATTTTATCCTTGATAGTGGTATATCCATACATTCATATATCCACGGTTCTTTGTCTATGACATGTGTTGCACCTTCTTCATTTTAATGGTGATTTATCTGATACTCTTCATCCTATCTTATTCGTTTATCTTAATCTATGATCTGGCCAGATCGTCATACATAACTAAAATATAACATATTACACATAATGAAATAACTAAGAATATAACATAATATTATTACACATAATGAAATTTGCACATAATTTCGTATGCCTTAACCTAGACAATATACCTCAAATCTTTTCACATGTCTAAATTGATTAATTTCAATACAAATGTTCACGATCAATCTGCAATATGACTATTACAAAGTCAATGTTACAAATTTTCGTCCTACCCTATGACCTAGTATTCACTCGTTTGCTTAATGTAATGTTAGGGTAATACATCTTGCTGTTAACCTAATAGCATATTTCTTTGTACATTATTGGGCAGGAATTGTACATTCCTGGCCCCCTCCCTTGCGGGGAAAGGATTGGGGTAATGGATTGTCCTTACCGACGCAGCAGCAATAGAACGTTTGCAACCACTAAAATGATCGCGAATGCGAAAAGTAAGTAGCGTTCGTGCCGGTTGTTCCACCACGGCGCAGGCCGCGCGTGAGTCGTCGCCGTGTGCACGGGCGGTAGTGGCTGTTGGCGGAGCACTGCCGCGAACTCCGTTAGAGGATCCCGTAGCGTGTGGGGGGGTCGGCGTGCCCGTGGTACTTGGTAGCCTGCTGCCGGTGGGATCGCCGGGAGGCGAAGGTTATTGGACACGCTCGTGTGCAAATCGTGGAGGGTCCTTTTTGCTGTCCACTCGTCTGTGTGGACCTCGGTTTCGTTGGGGCAGTACATTTGGTATACTCCAGGCGTGAGACGTCTCTCCGTTGTATCATTGTGCCTGTGAAATTGTACGGTTATTGGGTTTGGTGCGAGTAAATACCATGTTACGTTATCCGCTCCGGGCTGCAGCAGTGACCCTGTCAGCTGAAAAGTCGTTTCAGGTACGTCCTGCTGTGGCTGGCATAATTGTTTCGAATTGTATAGAGCTACTGCCGATGGGCGTTCATACAATCCCGGGCAGTGTGTAAATGTTGCATTTACGGCAATGCATTTGTCGTGAAATTGTTGAGTGTCATAAGGCCGGCATGTTCCCTGCCGTACCAAGATCAAGGCTCGTTGCATCTGTGGAACACGAAACGTGTGTGTGCCCAGCATCGCCGGGACGGGTGTCAACAATACCACGTCCATGCTGTGGCCGTATACTGGATAGGAGATGGTCAATGTAATCGTGGCATCGTCCATCCGTGTCAGGAGTGGTTGCCCTGTTTTCAAAAGTTCCCTGAGATTGGCCGTAATGAATTCGTGTTGGTTCATGTGCAACCTCACGAATCTTGCTGTTTGTAGCAACCGTTGCATGTCGATAAGGGTGTATGCCATGTGTGTGTGTCCGTCTGTAGGCTGTTCCCATAAAGGGAAAAAGTCCCGCCCTGCGTACACGTCTTGTAGTGTTGACTTTTTCAAGCAACAGCCGAAGTGTTTCGGCGTTTGTCTGTAAATGAGCGAAGGTTAAGTTAAGTGTTTTTTGAATGCGCGAGCAGAAAGGCTGCCGGCAGACGTGTTGATATAATTCCATCACGTGTGTCAGTGCCCCAATATGGTGCTCCAGTTCCGTGAGATTTATAGCCGTTTGGACGCTCCAGGTTCGTTGGATGTATGCCGTCCGGGTCAGGGTAGTCTGTACGACCTGAGGTCGCTCTACTCGTGTGATGACGCATAACTCTCCCGGTTGCAGCACCAACTGGAGTGCTATGAAGCACTTGAGTGCTCCTTGGAACTCCTGAAAAAGAAAATAAACCGACGGGATCTTTCCCGTCAGGGAGTTAATGTTTATCATGCGGCAAAGGAGTCGTTTCGTTCGGGTCTGTGTGTGTGTAGTGATTTAAAGTGTCCGTTCGGATTGACCTGCTATCAGTCCGACGATGCCCCGTGATCAGTCCGCGCAGACCGTCACTCCTCGCACCCGCTCGCGGGCGACGTGGACCCGTCGCCCCGGAGTCCGTCTTGGCCTCCGTTCCGGGAAACCACAAACTGTTGATGTGGGGACTGTTACAGATGAGCATCCCTCAAGGGGGACGCAACATCCCTCCCCCGCCACTCCATGCGACTTTTGTCGCACAGTGATGTGTGGCGAATGTTTGGCGGCCCTGGGGCTGTTAGCCCCTGCGCCCTCTCTGCTGGAGCTGGACGCCAGTACGTTTTTTGTTTTCCGTTGATTGAAGATACCTAATAAGGAGCGTGCATGTTTCAATGTTTTGGGTGCTTTCAAGTGCTGTATTGCGGCTATTTGGTCTTCATCGACTTCCGCGCCTAGTGGCGTAATTTTGACTCCTAGTATTTTCAAAGTTTGAAATCCGAAGACGCATTTTGTGGTTTTCAGCTTATAGCCGTACTCTCGGAAAGTTTGCAGGACAGCTTGTAGATTTGCTATCATTTGAGGTATCGTTTTTCCAAACAAAATTATGTCATCGCAGTATGCGATCATTCGTGTATACATATGTGGGGCCATGGCTTTTGCCAGGCCTCTCGCAAACGCTCCTGGACTCTGCTTTAGTCCCATGGGAATGACTGTAAATTCCCATAGTCCTTTTTGAGTTCTGAATGCAGTGCATCGCTGTGACAGGCCAGGTTTTAGTCTCTGCTGGAAAAATGCAGAAAACAAGTCAAGTTTACAGAAATATCTGTATTCTGTCAAATGACTTAAAATTTCCTGCGTCCCTGGTGCAGGCCATCTTTCTGGTAATATTTTCTCATTTAATTTTGAATAATTCACGACTAAACGTAGTGATTCTGTCCCCGTTGCGGGATCGTCTTTGGAAATCACGTACGCTGGACTAGCGTATTCGCTTTTACTTGGACGCAGTGCGCCCGTTTTTAAGAGTATCTCTACACACTGGTTCAACTTCTCCTCTTCCAGCGGTGATCGTCTGTAGGGCGGTACATTTACCGGCGTGTAATCAATGAACCTTATTTCGTGGGGTTCTGCTTTTGAGGGAGTCAAATCCTCTGCCTTCGTTAAAAATATATCTTGGTATTTTTCTAGCACTTTTCCTATTTGACAATATGCTGCTGTGGGAAGATTATCACAAATGTTAAATGCTTGGCCTACCCTATCGGTGAAAACTGGTTTGTCACCTGTTTGGGTCTTTGGTTCCCCCTGTGTAGGTCCCGTCTTCCTGGCTTTCGGGTTTTTTGGTTCCCACGAAAATGTGCCTATTACCGTTCCGCAGCTTAATTTTACGGGGTGGGCTTTTGTCGTTTTAACCTGTATTTTCTTCAGCCTTTTTTCTGGAATTTTCTGATCCAGTACAAGAAGTCCTAGCTTCTGTTCCAAGTGCCCGTTTATGTCGAAAAATTCGTAGACATTCCGTCCTTTACGGAGTCTTGAAATGCTCCTTTGCAAGGGGAGTGTGCCTATTTGTCCAGGAGGAATAACTATTTCCTTTCCTGATTTTAACGTGAGCGTTTTATCGCAAACCCCTAACGGCAGTTCGCCGTGGATCCAATCTGTACTTTGTTTTTGGGGTTTTCGCTCTCGTTCGTTCTGTTGCTTATGTTGGAAGTGCGTCAACGACAAGACCTTGCTGTCGCAGCGGACCTCCCGTTTTTGAACCTTCTGCCCTTTTTTGGGTTTTTGAACGAGAATGCATGCGTCCATGCTGTTTCTCTGTTTGTTCAACGGGTATGTCCGTGTTATGCCGTTTTTACATAAGCGAACTGTGTCCGCCTGATAGTCAAGCTGTGCCTTATATTTCTGTAGAAATTCTCCTCCTAGTATGACCTGCGATTGTAAGTTTGGAATGACGAGAAACGTGTGTTCGTATGGATCATTTTGCAATTGTATGCTGGTTCGTAAAATCCCCACCGCCTGACATTGGTCCCCGGAGGCAGTCATAACGGTGTGGTTTTTAATCTTTCTGATCGCCGACATGAGTGCATGAGGCACGGCCGATGCCCTGATTGCACTGATGTTCGCTCCTGTGTCTAAAAGAAGGGTTATCTTCTATAGGTTCGGCTCGTCTGTTTATTTTTAGAGTATTCCTCATTCGTCGGTCTTCAACGTCGTCGTGGTTTAAACTCCTGTGGTTTAAGTGGGTTACTAGGTCGTGTAACCCTTCGAGTGGCTGGTCGCCATTCTCGAAAGGATCGGTTTTGCCGTTCGTAGTTATCTCGATCTCGCCGAGGATCCCATCTCATTGGGTGTTGTTGTTGTGTAGTGGCCCTAGGTTTCCATTTTTCACGATACTTTCGACGTGGTTCGAATGTTGAGTTGCCAGTCCCTGGTGTCGTACGATTCAATTCTAACGCTTCAATGCGGCGGACAAGGTCTGCCTCTTCTGTTCTGTTTTTCGCCCAGAACAGATTTGTTTCTAATGTGGTCCCCTTTTGCTCCAAGTTCGCTAAATCATTTATTTCAAACACCGCGAGTGACGTCATTAAATGAGGGAGAATCCCTCGTTGTGCCACTGCAAGGATCTCAGCGTCCGTCGGGCTTGGCTCCAACTGTGCAGCCATTTCACGCAATTTTGCGAGAAAATCGGCTACCGTCTGGGCTGGGCCTTGCTTCATTTTTCCGAACGCTTGCCGGTTTGCTGTTTGTTCTGTTCGGCTGGAAAAACGGGATACTAGATTCTGCTTTGTTGTGGTCCATTCCGCTAGGTCCGTATTTTCCGTCGTCTCGAGGTATAAATAATGATCCCTTGCTCGTCCTTCAAGGTATGCTGGGAGGTACAATTTCTTCTCAGCGTCTCCCCATTGATTCGCTCTTGCCACCCTCTCATATTCTTTGAAGTATTGTTGAGGGGAAGTACTGCCTGAGTACGTTGAGGGCTTAATTTTCAGTTGAACTGGTGCCATTTTTTGAGGTTTTAATCCCTGTATCAGCGTTGCGTAAATTGCGTGTCGTGGATGCTGTGGGTACCTGGCCCAAATTCGTTCTGCGTGTTCCAAGGGTTGAAATCCGGGATGCCGCGTCCAGAGCCTAATTGATTCCCGTGCCCAATCACGTGTCGGATTCTCGGGTCGTTTGAAATTTATTATCGACGCGGCTTCTAGTAATTCGTGGGCAGTGGTCCTCCAAATCCACGCGAACGCGTTAGTTTCACGCTTTTCTATCGCTTGTTGTAGGAGACTATCAATTACCCGTTCGAATGTTTTTTCTACTGTATTAGGGGTCCCTTGGGGTTCAGTCGCGGGGTTTATTTGTTCGGGGGATTTTCCCAAGATAGGGTTGTTTTCCATATATTTATGTAGACGGCCAGGTTCGCCGTTGTCGCGGTTATCTTATTCTTGTGTTAGTTCTTAAGTTGAGGATCTGAAGCCAGTCGACCTACTGAGACACAAGATCAATCTTGTGCCTTCAGTCGAGAGGAAACTTCTCCTCTGTTAGTACTTTGGGTTCGTTTTCTCCAGCAGCCAGCACCGTAGCATATAGTTTTCTCGGGTCTGGCCGAATAGAGAAACTTCTGCCCGTGTTAAATGTTTTGCATGCCAGGGAGAAGCTAATCTGCTTAAGCAACCTCGTGGGCCATATACGAATCTCCCCTTTTGGGTCGTACGTTACGAGGTCGAGAAAGCGACGCTTCTAGGAAACCTTTTCGGCGTGTTAATTTAACTTGGCCAGGCGCACCCGCCACGCATCATTAATCTGCACGAATCGGTTGTATTACGGGGGTTGTTAGTTTTACAAGCGTGGGTCTTTATGTGTTATTTTGTTAGGATCTTTTGAGGCGCCTCCACCATTTATGTTGTGCCGTTTTTTGTTATAAATACTGCAACTGGAGTCGTAGCTCAGGAATCAAACAAGATTAGTGCGAATCCTTTTATTATATGATGATACAGAGAGTATAAGACCAGAAGGTCCGTGTGACTCTACTTGGATGGGAAAGGGTATTGCAATTTCAAAAGTTACTCACTGATACCATCTTGGCTTGGGGACCAAGTGACTACTCCTGGACGAGTGTGGTGAGATCGGAGCTTCTGGGCGACTGAACAGTAGCCTCCCGGTAGGAGGGCTCTTTTATACTGCTTGGTTGACGTCATCCTGGAGTCTGGTAGGTCGGCTGCAGACGGTGAATCATGAGTTGTGTCCTTGTGCCCATTACACGTTGAAATCAAGGGTTTTTGTTGGAAGAGCACAAGTGCCTTCGTCTTTGGAGTCTGGATGATTCAATCTCGTAGGTTGAACTCGATGTTGCATTGTTAAGAGGTTGCAGCCGAAACCGGTGCAACAGTACCTATTGGGTCAAAAATTACATTCAAGTAGTGCAAAATGTTCAGAATTTTGTGCTCCACAACTTTAATAGAAGGCTCCTTTTCGATATACCTAAGCGATAGAAAAAAAGTTACAGTCAAAAAACTGAAAAACGTTCGAAAAAATCGCGGTTTTTTGGCCCCCCTGAACTTAGCACGAGCTTAATCAGTCCGAAGTTTTTAGTATAGACCCTCTATATAGTCCCGAACAACCCCCAAAAGTTTCGGAAGTATTCCGAACGAAAGGCCTTTTTTGAGATAATGACTGGACTATAGTTTTTGAATTTTCAACCCAAAGAAGACGTCGAACCGATCCAAAAATGATTCCATTGGATTCAGCATTGAAAAATACTTATAACTACACAGGAATTTTTTTCGGATATCGATTTAGACAGTTAAATATAAGTCTGTTAAGTTAAACGCCAAGTAAGTTAAATATAAGTCTGACTACAAAACTAATCTAAAAACTTTAATTGGGACAACTACGTTATAACATAACTCATTTTCAAGATTTTGGGATATTTTTGGCTTCAAGTGACGCTTTCAAGCTCAAATTCCTGACATACACCGATTTATTCAAGTAATAAGATACAAAATGACCTACAAGTAAATATCAGAAGAGAAGAATTAAGAGAACAACTACAAGAAAAAACATGTACCTATAAAACGAGGGCGTGTTCATATTGCACAAATCAAGTTTATGAATACATCAAAACGGTTGACGAACTTTCCATCAATAATTAGCAAAAATACTGTATCACTGTCCAGTCAAGTCTTCAGAGGTTGCCAAGTTCTTCAGAGCGGCCTGAAGAAGTTTTTCCATGAATGGCGGGGAGCGCATTAGTCTTTCACAGTCGATGGCCAAATCTTGGAATTTGAAACGTTTGGACAGAGTGAAGATTCTCTCGACGTTGTCTGCACACAGTAGGGATTTGACCTTTTCTGTGGCGGCATCAGCGAGTGAAGTTTCTCCATAGCTGGCGGCGATGTGTCGTAAGTGGACGAAACCTTCCGCGTCCAGATCGTCGGGTAGTGTCTGATAGTAGTATTGCAGGAGGTGTTTGTACGCCTGGGGGTTGTAGTGTGAGACGTCGAGGACTTTGGGTGGCGGGTTGAATGTCTTCTGGAAGTGTGAAGATGCGCCAAAAAGAACGGAAGAGTGAGCTGGAAGTTCTTCGTCGGCCAATTTGATGGTCATGTCTGCCAGGTATGATTTGCCATACAGTTGAGCCATGTTGGGTGTTGGTGGGGGCAGATTTGGGACAGGCAGAGTTGTGGCAGGGATATTACTAGCTTTAGGTGGTGGCGGGTTTGGGATAAGCCAAGCATAGATAGTTATGGGAGGGATGTCGGAGGAATCTTCTGTGCGAGGTGTGGGGGGAACCATTTCCATGCGAACAGTGTTGAGGGCCGACTCATAGAATTTTACACGGACATCATAGTCATTAGAATAAAATGAGGTATTCATTCCTGATTCACTTTTTATTGACCCGCGAGGAGCCTGCACCAGGTAAACATCAGTGAAAGCGATCACAGCAATGTCAGTGAACACGTCGAGACCTGATTTATAGACAAGACGGTAAGTGGTGCAGTTAGATGCAATGAACCAAACTGATCCATTACTCAGCAATACAGCTGTAAACGTGATCCCACAACATACTTTTTCTACATCTGCAGGCAAGTTCACATCCCTCAATATCCGAGTGTTTTTTGCAGTGTTCTCTGAGCGTCTGAACTTGGAGCCATCTTTATATTTGACAAACAACTGGTCTCCTCTTCCATAAACAGCTACTATCTCGCCTGAGGTCCCATTCGTTTGAAATTGCAACTGGTATTCGTAATTTGAATCTGGGTCTCGAATGTACAGGTAGTTGTTCTCTGATAACAGACAAATGTTCCCCTCGAAGAAGGCAACATCTTTGATTCGTTCATCGTTCGATCTGAGGATATTTCTTGCTGGATTGTTCTCAGAGTAGTTCAAATTCATTATCCAACGAATTTTCGACGGTGGATAGTAGTATAAAAATTTCTCACAAGAAGCACAGAAGGCAACAGTAACATTCATTGATTTGCTAGCAATCAGGTTCCAAGTTTTGATAGTTTTAGGCATGAATGGCGCACAGCAACTAGAGCATAATAATGTACATTCTTTTTGGGAAACCACTATGACATTGTATCCACAATCTAAGACTTCAAGACTTTTTGTTGGCTGGTACATGCCACACCTGTCACAATAAGCTAGTCTGTACATGTCTGTGCAGCCATCACCACAACTCAAACACATCTCACCTGATTTATACCTTCTCAATTTAATGAAATCAGCAGGTGAGTACCTCGTGTGTCTCCATACCATCAGTCTGCCAGCGTGAGTGAGAGCTGCGCAGTGCTCTTTCCCGACCACTATTTTCTTGATGTTCCCCTCGACACCCCCCACCATGGTATAGTTGACCAGTTCGGTACTTCCCTTCGCAAAGTTCAGTCCACCTCGGTACACCTCGTCTGTCTCAGGCTTCACGAGGATGCTCAGTCCAGCTTTGTGATATTTGAGACGTAGTGATTCATGGCTGTACACCAACACCATTTCCTCTCCTGCTTTGGTCCCCCCTCCAGTTTCTGTCTTCTCTGCCATTTCCAAGATCCTGAAAAACACCAAATTGTAAACTTGAGCGAAGAGGAGGGAAGCCACAATGAGCTTGTTCTTCCAACAAATGAAGTTCGAGCAAATTCAGAATGTATTCATCTACCAGAGAATTAGATTTGGTGCGACATGTGCCACCAGAGCCGGTTTACCATCTTGTTGTGCCCGCAAGGTTTTCAGCCCGATCGCCCAAACCCGTGGGGCGCTATGGGGCTAAAATGGGGCTACGGGAGGTTTTTTTGAAGGCTTTTAGCTATGGGATCGAGTTAGGTGTCGTTTTCGAAGTATTTTTGGACGTAGAATCCATTTTTTGGGGTCCCGGAACGATCCGATTTCACTGGGGCGATCTTTAGGGCTTTCATGGGGCTAAAAATGGGATTTTTTGAAGGATCCCAGGTGTTTAAATATTTTTCGAGTAAAAAATAAAGAATCTTTGAAAAAAACATTTTTGAAAAAAAAATCCAAAAAAAAAAAAATTTTTTTTTTTGAGATAAAAATCCCGAAAAATTTTTTTTTAATTTTTTCATTGACAGAATTAAATTTCTGCACAAGTAACCTATATCAAAGAATAATAAACCCTTGTGTAAAATTTGAAGCGTTATTATAATAAAAGTGATGGCGGCCAAAAAAAAAGGCGATTTTTTTCGGACTTTTTCCAGTTTTTCTCACATAACTCGAAAACTAATCATGATAGAGAAAACGTTTAAAATACAAAGTTGAAGAGCATAAAATTTAATGCTGTGCCGAATGACCTCCTTAAATATTAGAATCGGTTCAGCTGTTCAGCCACAATCAACTTTTTCCAACTTCTTTTCAATCCTGTCACTGAGTAAAGATCATTAAACTGAAATTTTCAGTTATCAATCCTGATTTCAGGATACCTATTTGAGGAACGTATCACACCTGTTTCAGGTATCTATCATACTTATCAGGTACCTATCAATGATAAAATTTATCATTATTTATCATATTTAATAATATTATAATAGGCTATCATACTTTAATACCTATCAGACACCTATTCAGCACACCAAAAAACAGGGGTTTTAGTCAATTATTCCGCTTATCAGGGGTTTTTGCCGGTTTTAGGGGTTTTCAGACCACTGCGTCAGCCCGACGATTGTGCTACATGGGATTGGTAGATTGAGACAACAAAATTTACAAGTTATTGGCACTTGCACTAGTATTAATAGTTAGGTACTAAGCAATTACGCAACACGATCCCTATTAGGATTATCAGCTTAGACATTTGGATAATACGTACATACTGACTATTAATTGAAACTAATAATAATAATTAAGCTCAAGAGCCTCGAGAAACACCATCCCAAAAGCACACATGTGGTAGATAACCTTCAATTTTAAAATCCTCTTTCGAAGGCTACCAACGACAAAATTTAATAGTACACATTTTGAACCAAATCAAAATTATAAAACCGTCGAGTGAACTTAAATACACGGAGAAGAGTCAACCAAAAATACCTCAATAGACGACAAAAGTACCTTTCAGTTTCTCGGCGCAACGTGGATTCAATTCTGGGCTCGCTGTTAGCTCAAAATATTTTTAAACATTCCGACCACAGACCGTGAAAAAGAGAGAATCTCTCAGATCTGTCCAGGGGGAGTCAACAAGGTTCATATCGCGATGGCCAAGTTTGGAGGGTCTTTAGTAGCGGTCCTAGCGGAGAGCACCGAAATTAGAGAGCGAACTGTCCACCCAGTGGGTGTACAGTCTTTTGTAGTTTTTACTCTGTGGTGGCACCCACCCCCACCCCTGTCACGTCCAGCCAAAGACATATATATCTATGGACGGGCCTCTCCCGAGCGGCAGAGCGGTCCGAAAAATTCGGAGGGTTCCCCCTCCCTTGGAGGGACGGATCCAGCCAACCTTACGTTGATCGGCATTGCGACTCGCCTTTTTTTTCGCGTTTAAAAGTTAATTTTGAATGATTGTTAAAGTTTTTCGTCTCTATTGACGACAGTAGGAGACCTATGTGGAAACTAATTACATTTTGTGGGCTAAAGGTAGGAAGATTGTGGTAGGGATACAGGAAACCATAAATCCAACTCAAGGAATCTTCAATATATTGATTATAATATATAAATCAGTCGAAGTAGGTAGTATTGGACAATAATTAATTTATTCCAGGTTTACAAAGTTATATACAATAGGTACCTACAGTAGGACTATTTACATGGCTGCATAGGTATGTGGTTGATAGACAAAGGTTTAAACATTATTGAATAAGATGGTTTTTGTCAGTTTTTCTGAAGTTCTGGGTTCTTGGGGAAACTGAAATTAAAATATAACTTATAATAATAATAATTATAATATAATTATTATATTATAATTATAACTTATATTATCTATATCACTAATTCTCATAAGTTATAATTATTGAATTGTTAACCTATTTGAATTGTTTCTTAGAACACACATTAAACTTGGAAAAACGTGTTGATGACGATTATTATTGTACATATATATATAATAATCATATTATATTGCATAAATATAAATCATGATATAATATACAATAATGATACAATATATTATATTGTATATATATATATTTAAACGTTTTCCCGTTGCTAATAATCATGATTATTATAATCATCATAGAACCATGTACATACTAAGAATAACATAGTGGTTGTTTGCCGATGGTGCAGAGGTCTAATCCAATGAGTTTGGTTAGGGAGAGAGAACGACTCCTCTGCTGAATACTAAATTGTTTATTCAGGTAAACAATTATAGCGTGGGGACCGGTTTCGAGCAACTAAGCTCATCTACAGCCCTGACAAGAAAACCATTTGTCATTAGCATCAGAGAAAAAACCATAAAAATTATATTAACAATGTAAACTCTAAATTATATTATACTGAAGGTATATGAACAAGCACAAATGGTGAAAATTATAACTGATGAAAACGGTCCAGAATGGTGGTAACTTGACAATAGTAATTTTGGAATACGGTTACCACCATTCTGGACCGTTTTCATCAGTTACCACCATTCTGGACTGTTTTCATCAGTTATAATTTTCACCATTTGTGCTTGTTCATATACCTTCAGTATAATAAGTAATATATACTGAAATGAAACTGAAATTAAAATATAACTTATAATAATAATTATCATAATATAATTATTATATTATAATAATTATAACTTATATCATCTATATCACTAATTCTCATCTATACCACTAATTCTCAGTCTGTCTGTATGTCAATCGCCTACTCTGACTAAACGGTAAGTCGTAAAAATACGCCGATTTTTCCTATCGTCTCGGGCGACCGTTTAAGAGTCAATAGGGGGGTCGAGATTTTTCTAAAATGCGCTCAAATCCGCGCAATTGACATCAACTTTCTTATTTCAAATGGGAACCCCTATTTTTTTCACCGGATTCGGATTCCTCGACCAATTTTACGTCCGATAAGCGAGTTGGGCGAATTTTATGACGCGCGCGAATTCGCTGAATTAATTTTTTCGATTTATTCCGTCGTTAATAGACGGATTTTTTTCGCGTTTCGTCCGTAGCCTACCTAGAGATCCGAATTTTAATACTTGATATCGACCAAATTCATTTCGAAATCGAGTGAATTTTGAGCGCGAGTTGAGTTTTGAAAAAACTGGGCCATCGCCACCGACCCATCGCGTCGGGTGAATTCTGGCTCGGCTTCACTCCCATCCTCTCAACACCCTCTATCCCCCCGCCCTCACTCTTCACTCTGAGCGGGTGGGACATCAGCCTTTAAGGGGCGCGAGCAAGGTCTACGTGATATCTCCCGGACGGACGTAAATTAAATGAATCGATTTAAATTGAATCGATTATCGAGAAAAGTAGAATCGATTATCGAAAAATTTAATTTAATTTGAAAAATAAAAATAAAAAATTAAAATAAAAATAAAATTAAAAAAATGATCTTAATTCTGAGATCTTAAAAATGATCTTAACGTTGAGCGCCCTCAAGGATTTTTTCCGTTTTCCCCTCCTTCAACTAAAGAAAAGGAGTGGGGATTTCAGCCACTATTGATTCGATTTTGATGAAATATTCAGGGAATCATTTTATCCGCCAGGGGATTCTACGTCCAAAAATACTTGGAAAACGACACTAACTCTACCCCCTCGCCATTTTAGCCCCATATTTTTTCTTTGTTTTCATTATACCGGCCAGGGGATTCAATTGTCCTACCTACCTACATATTTATATGTAATAAATTACAAATTTTAGCCCCATATTTTTCCTGTGAGTTTTCAACTATGATTTGATTTCACTAGCACTATGACAGGGTGGGAGGTGGGGCATACTTCACTCGGCCGATCATTTTAACGGCCAGGGGACTCGCAATGCTCGGCCACCGACATAGGTAGTTCTATTATTATCAAGGGAAGGCTTTGCAAATTTGATTTCACTAGCACTATGACAGGGGGCCTTACTTTCCGCAAAAATACTTGGAAAACGACACTTAACTCTACCCCCTCGCCATTTTAGCCCCACATTTTTCCTGTGAGTTTTCAACTATGATTTGATTTCACTAGCACTATGACAGGGTGGGAGGGGGGGGGGGGGGCATACTTCACTCGGCCGATCATTTTATCAGCCAGGGGGGTTGATGTTGAAGGAGCAGTTGACCTTGATGCAGGGTTATGAGGGTTACTGAGCTGGGTGCGTAGGCGAGCAACTAACTATTGATGGCACCCCAGGGTTTTTTTTCCTGTGAGTTGTCAAATTTGACACGTTGCCAGGGGGGGGTTTCTCGCTCGGCCGATCAATTTACCAGCCAGGGGAGGCTTTTTTCAAACTTTTCAAATCACAGGGGGGGTCTTGCTTCGCTCGGGCGATTATTTTATTAGCCAGAGGGGTCTTGCTTTGCTTGGCCACCGACATAGGTAGTTCTCCTATTATTGATGGTGGAGTTTTCAAATTTGAAAGGGGGTCCTTACTCCCCCCCCCCCCCCCCCCCAAACAAGGATCTATATGTACGAGCGATCACGCAAGACCCTTATAAATAATCTATATCACTAATATATATAATATTCTTGAAAATCTCGAGAAATTCAAAAATGCTCTACGTTCTGAGATAGGTTGAGCGCCCTCAAGGATTTTTTCCGTTTTCCCCTCCTTCAACCCCCTCCCTTCCAACGACACTTAACTCTACCCCCTCGCCATTTTAGCCCCATATTTTTCCTGTGAATTTTCAACTTTGATTTGATTTCACTAGCACTATGGCAGGTTGGGAGGGGGGGGGGGCTTACTTCGCTCTGCCGATCAGAGGGGGCTCGCTTTGCTCAGCCACCCACATAGGTAGTTCTATTCTATTATTATGATGGTGGAGTTTTCAAAATTGAGTTCACTAGCACTTTGACAGGAGGGGCGTCTTATTTCGCTCAGCTGATAATCTTCTCGGCCTTTTTAGCCCCATATCGCCCCATGGGTTTTTTCCCTATGAGTTTTCAAATTTGATTTGATTTCACTAGCACTATGGCAGGGAGGGGGGGGGGGGGGCGGTTCCTCGCTCGGGCGGTAGAGGGTAGACTTTTGAAAATTGATTTCACTAGCACTTTGACTTACTTCGCTCAGCTAATAGACTAGGCCAGGGGACTCGCTTTGCTCGGCCACCAACATATGTAGTTCTATTATTATCAAGGGAAGGCTTTTCAAATTTGATTTCACTAGCACTTGATAGGGGGGCCTTAATTTCCCCAAAAATACTTCCCCTTTCCCCAAAAATACTTGGAAAACGACACTTAACTCTACCCCCTCGCCATTTTAGCCCCATATTTTTCCTGTGAGTTTTCAACTTTGATTTGATTTCACTAGCACTATGACAGGTTGGCAGGGGGGGGGGGGCATACTTCACTCGGCCGATCATTTTAACGGCCAGGGGACTCGCTTTGCTCGGCCACCCACATAGGTAGTTCTATTATTATTGATGGTGGAAATTTGATTTCACTTGCACGTTGACAGGGGGTCTAATTTCGTATAGCCACATGAAAGCTCCATAGGTCGTCCCCAAAAATACTTGGAAAACGACACTTAACTCTACCTCTCGGCATTTTAGTCCCATAGCGCCCCACCGGGTTTTTTACTGTGAGTTTTGATTTGATTTCACTAGCACTTTGACATGGGAGGGGGGGGGGGGCTTACTTCGCTCTGCCGATCAGAGGGGGCTCGCTTTGCTCAGCCACCCACATAGGTAGTTCTATTCTATTATTATGATGGTGGAGTTTTCAAAATTGAGTTCACTAGCACTTTGACAGGAGGGGCGTCTTATTTCGCTCAGCTGATCATCTTCTCGGCCTTTTTAGCCCCATATCGCCCCATGGGTTTTTTCCCTATGAGTTTTCAAATTTGATTTGATTTCACTAGCACTATGGCAGGGAGGGGGGGGGGGGGGGGGGCGGTTCCTCGCTCGGGCGGTAGAGGGTAGACTTTTGAAAATTGATTTCACTAGCACTTTGACTTACTTCGCTCAGCTAATAGACTAGGCCAGGGGACTCGCTTTGCTCGGCCACCAACATATGTAGTTCTATTATTATCAAGGGAAGGCTTTTCAAATTTGATTTCACTAGCACTTGATAGGGGGGCCTTAATTTCCCCAAAAATACTTCCCCTTTCCCCAAAAATACTTGGAAAACGACACTTAACTCTACCCCCTCGCCATTTTAGCCCCATATTTTTCCTGTGAGTTTTCAACTTTGATTTGATTTCACTAGCACTATGACAGGTTGGCAGGGGGGGGGGGGGGGGGGCATACTTCACTCGGCCGATCATTTTAACGGCCAGGGGACTCGCTTTGCTCGGCCACCCACATAGGTAGTTCTATTATTATTGATGGTGGAAATTTGATTTCACTTGCACGTTGACAGGGGGTCTAATTTCGTATAGCCACATGAAAGCTCCATAGGTCGTCCCCAAAAATACTTGGAAAACGACACTTAACTCTACCTCTCGGCATTTTAGTCCCATAGCGCCCCACCGGGTTTTTTACTGTGAGTTTTGATTTGATTTCACTAGCACTTTGACATGGGAGGGGGGGGGGGGCTTACTTCGCTCTGCCGATCAGAGGGGGCTCGCTTTGCTCAGCCACCCACATAGGTAGTTCTATTCTATTATTATGATGGTGGAGTTTTCAAAATTGAGTTCACTAGCACTTTGACAGGAGGGGCGTCTTATTTCGCTCAGCTGATCATCTTCTCGGCCTTTTTAGCCCCATATCGCCCCATGGGTTTTTTCCCTATGAGTTTTCAAATTTGATTTGATTTCACTAGCACTATGGCAGGGAGGGGGGGGGGGGGGGGGCGGTTCCTCGCTCGGGCGGTAGAGGGTAGACTTTTGAAAATTGATTTCACTAGCACTTTGACTTACTTCGCTCAGCTACTAGACTAGCACTTTGACAAGGGGGCCTTACTTCGCTCGGCTAATCATTTTCATACCATGATTCACCCAAATCACAGGCGGCAATATACAACCACAGTGGGCAATACATCCACAAGCGGCAATACACCCACTAGGGAGGGTCTGGGGGGCGGCAATTCACCCACAGGCGGCAATATACACTCACAGGCGGCAATACACCCACAGGTGGCAATACTCCCACAAGCGGCAATTCACCCACAATTCTGCTTAAGCGATCGGCCTCGCGAAGCGAGGCCCACGGGGGGTCTGGGGGGCGGAGCCCCCCAGCTGGGTGCGTAGGCGAGCAAAGCGAGCCGGAGCATCTAGTAAGTTATAATTATTGAATTGTTAACCTACTTGAATTGTTTCTTAGAACACACATTAAACTTGGAAAAACGTGTTGATGACGATTATTATTGTACCTATATAATAATGATATTATATTGCATAAATATAAATCATGATATAATATACAATAATGATACAATATATTATATTGTATATATATTTAACCGTTTTCCCGTTGCTAATAATCATGATTATTATAATCATAGAACCATGTACATACTAGGTACCATAATAATTATTATTATGGCACCTACCTAGTATGTACATGGTTCTAATATCAACAGATACCTACACCAAAGAATTTGAGCCAGACAAATGCATAGAATGCTTGAATTGAAAGCTTAAAATAAATAAAAACGAAGCCTGCTAGCTAGTAACTACTACAAATATCATGAAATAACTTCTTACATGTGGAATGTCAGTACGCAACCTTTAGTGTGCCTATTCTTGCAACCATATGCTACACAATAACTCACCATTTCGACAAATTATTAGTGAAATAAATACGTTATTTGGTTAAAAACTAACTGATCACGGCGATGGCCAATGCAAAAGTGAGGGCCCGGGTCGGCATCGGTCCCTCCAAGGGTGGGGGAAGGCCGGGAATTTTTCGGCTCACATTCGATGCCGGTGAGAGATAGGGGGAAGCCCGGGGTTGCGTCCAGCCCACGGGCCGGGGTGCTCTTCTCCCCACTTCTACACTTCTAGAAAAATACGTTACATGAATATAATTCGACCGTTCTCAGTCACTGTGTTTGACCGCCATGTGGTCAATTGTTTACGTTTGTTTCGCTATTACTAGCGTTTCACCACTTTTTCAAAAGCCGTTTTCATTGCTATATTTCATAAGTCTGTTTCATTGCTAGTCAGTGTTTTCTGAGCTCTTTTTTCAAAGCAATTGTTATAGATCTACAGTTTTCTCCTCTGCTAGTGTTAACCTCACCGTTCTTTTGGTGTACCATTTATTCTCAAAATAATCATGTCAAATTGTTGTCAAAAGTTGTTGTATTACGAAATTATTAGGTAGGTACTTATTATTGTCAATAAAGTTGTCGATAATCAAAAGGTATTTTTCTTATGCCGTGTGATATCATGTGGATCGAATTTGTCAATGGTATCAAAATTCGATCCCTTTCCGCTCCCCACCATGAGCTCCAGCACCCAGCATAGAGTTGAGGCCTCAAGAGGATGACAAACAATTGATTTTCAAACAATTCTGGGTTTTCCGATTTTTTATTACCAAGTGTTGGAAAAATCGGAATTGTTTGAAATTCAATTGTTTGGCATCCACTTGAGGCCTCATCTCTATGCTGGAGGCTGGAGCTCATCGCGGGGAGGGGAAAGGGGTCTTGACGGTGGCAAGGGGGAGAAACACCTAGTGGAACGGGGAGCGAGGAGGGGGGGTTTCACGTTGGATGTTGACGGAGCTCTCCGCTAGAGGGTGCAACTCCCCAAGACCAAACTTTGCCATCGCCTTAACGTAGGAGTTTCTCCTCTGTCTTTACTACCTTACTCTGTGGATCTGTCGATCAGATCTGATCTGATCGACAACAGAATCTGATGGAATTCCTCCGATGTTGCCAAATTGCTTTACTCCGTGCATTGTTGTAATTCACATTCATTGTTGCCAGTGTCGGACAGGAGGCCATGTTGGGAGTTTGTCCCCTTCAGACGCGGTGAGGCTCAAACACCTGCAGAATCTGCTTTTCTGCCGTATTTTGTATCAACTTGAGAAATTTCAGAATACGATTTTTTTTCAACATTTTATTTAAAATTCCCACGACAAAGAAAGAAGTGAACGGCAGCTGGAACTCAGTTTGGTTATCTAAAGATGTTTTAAATGCAGCAAAAGGCAGCAAATTTGGTTCATTGTTCTTGGAATAATACACCTATGTAATCGCGACGGAGCTGAAAACCTTCTAAAAAAACCCTCTCGTAGCCTCATTTTAGCCCCATAGCGCCCCACGGGTTTGGACGATCAGGCTGAAAACCTTGGGGGCACAACTTGGTCGTTGGTAAACCGAGTAGGTATTTTGTCAAAATTTCGTTTTTGGAATCTAGACATCTTGAAACATCAGAATTTTTGTTCTCCCTCGCGACTACATAGACCTAGAAATATTACACCTGCGTATTATTTCTAGAATAATAAACCAAAATCGGCTTATTGATTACCTCAATGGGGCTTGGCCTCCAAATTAAATAACAAATTTTGTTATTTTACGTTTCAGGACGATTCCAGACCTGCCTGACCACACGCAGGGGCTACAGGTGGGGGTTTTGAAGGTCATCTGCGAGTCGAGTGAGTTGTCACCGCGATGTAACGAACAGGTAAATTGTCTGCAAGGTAATAACTGAATTTCGCAATTTTGCTCAATCCTACTTAAGTAGGTCCCTTCATTACCTATGGAATTACATCAACGTTTGATGTATTCAACGTTCCAGGGAAATTTCCCCTCCAGCACACGAGAAGTCCCCCCTTTCCATCCTCATCTCGGCAACCCTGTTCTCACCTGCCTGCAACCAACGATGTTTATTTATTCCGACTATAACTGGTTCGTATTGAATTTTAGTTTCGATCATGATTTTCTAAAACTAAACAAGAAAACAATCACTTCGAAGACAATAACAATATTGTATTTTTATTTTGTTGGCAACTTGAAAACCATCACCTCCACACTGTACGGTTATCCAGTGAAATCGATTCATTTTTCAATTTGTAGGTTGAAACGTTCTCTTTTACTCTGTGGGTTGAAACTACCAGCAGATTTTTCATAAAAAAAGGAGATGTTTTCTAGCGGAAGATGACGGTGATCCAATCCGGTTCTACTGAAAGATTTTGATAGAAATAGACCCTTTATCGGTATCAGAAGGCGGAATTAATAAAAAAGATCGATTAATTTTAAATCGATAGTAAATCGTAGCTGGATGATAACGTTTATCACTAAAGTAAACAACTGTGAATTTTTGAGAGGAGCCGATTTGCCAATGTTTCTTTTAGTGCATAATTTAATAATCATTATAATTTAATGATCGATACGTTATTTGAAGGTTGGTGTGTTCTATGTCGTGTTATAGGTATGGGATGTATTCAAGTAGGCAGTTGAGAAGTTGGTGAATGAATCCGGACAGTATTCTTCCGGCGTTGAGATTTCGCCCGTCGGATGGAACTTGAAGATATTTATTTCACGATGAAGCGGAATATGTAGAAACCGTAAGTACTTTGAGGACTGGCTCGTGATGATGGGGACTAGAAAAACGTCAGTTGGCGTGCAGAGGAAAGTATACGCTGTATTAAATATACATTAAATATAATATATCATATTAAATATTCAAAATTTTTGAACTTTTTTAGACTTGAGGGAACAAAGGCAGTCGTCGAAGGGAATTCTGCGGCTCACAAAACGTCGTTTTCAATGGAAAATACGTCGTCAGATCGGCTGCCATCATCAGAGGGTCGTCAGCCTTCCGTTCGAACGATCCCGCGAGGTGTAAGTTACAGTTTCACAGTGTTGGATGGTGGCATGGAGGAATTCCTCCATGCGCTGGTGGTTTATTATTCTTGGAATCGGCCTCAAAAATTGACATTATCAGATCCAAGAGCTCTAGATTCCAAAACCGAAATGTCCGTCCGCCGTCCGGGCCGTTTCGGGCAGCAGGGTATTTATTTATTTTTTTCAATCTGAAACTGACAAAACACTCGATCAACCATCTAGTTGTGCCCGCAGGGTTTATCATTCAAGATTCGTGCAAAAATTAATTCTGTGTCATTGAGAAAAGCTTCGGAAAAATGAAAGAAAACATATTTTCTGTACAATGTTTGGGCAGATACGAGACCTCGAAAATGGATTATGCGTCCAAAATTAATCGGAAAACGACACCTTCTTTGACCTCCTGGAATTGTTCGAAAAACCATATTTGAAAGCCCTATAGATCGCCACAGTGAAATTGGATCGTTCCGGAACCCCAAAAAATGGATTCTACGTCCAAAAATACTTCGAAAACGACACCTAACTCGATCCCATAGCCAAAAGCCGTAAAAAAACCTCTCCCGTTGCCCCATTTTAGCCCCATAGCGCCCCAAGGGTTTGGGCGATCGGGCTGACACCCTTGCGGGCACAACTAGATGGAAATCGAGTCGCTTTGAGCAGTAGGAATTTTTTTTTAAATCTGAAATTTTGACAAAATACTCTGATTACCATTTAGTTGTGCCCGCAAGGTTTTCAGCCCGATCGCCTAAACCCGTGGGGCTCTGTGGGCTAAAATGGGGCTACGGGAGTGCCTCTTTGAAGGGTATCGGCTATGAGATCGAGTTAGGTGTTTTTTTTTCTGTTTTTTTTTTTCGTAGGATTTTTGGCCTTTCGTGGATGCCAGTAAGCAGAAATCTTTCGGTCTACAGCAGAATAACGAAATGGCCGCTCCGTCCGAGCCGTTTTGGGCTGTAGGAATTTTTTTTAAACTGAAATTTTGGCAAAATACTCAGTTTACGGGCGCGCGAGTTTTTCCAGCCCGATCGCTCAAACCTGTGGGGCGCTATGGGGCTAAAATGGGGGGCTACGGGAGGGGTTGAGAGGCCTCTCTCGTCATGCCATAGGGTGGTTGAGTCTTTGGTCGTTGCCGCCTCGTGTGCTGTTGATTCGTGGGGTGCGTCACTGGGTAACGTTTTTAACAAAACCAACGTCACGGTCTACTAACGTTTTACCCTGTTTTGGTGTCCAGTTTACATGTTGGTGAATGGGCGTCCTCCCCCGAATTCATGGGCCGAAATTACACTTATCGCAGTGGGTCGGATTAGCTTCGCTCGAGGATGATTTACTATTCAATTCGAAAATGTCTGTAGTTACGGGCAGAGCTGTTTGAGATTTTTGAGATTTTAACTGAGGCGTGTGACGACATACATTGGGCCTTGCTGACCTGACAGAGCGCGTCTTGTTACTAAACACGCACGACACGGCTTCACCCTACAATCTGTTGTTTCAGGATCGAAAAGCCATGACAAATCCCAAGAGAGTGCCACTTTGGAAGATTCCTTGGAAAGAGCAGGTGAGATTGATGTTATGTCGCTCGCATTGGCTATAGCTGTACTTGGTAGTTTGTTTACAGAGACAACAGGCCCCCTGGCACGAGAGGCGCCACCGGGCTGGCCATTTTGGCTGCCTCCTGCCAGGAGAGGCTGCCGTTGGGGTAGAATTGCCGAGCATCACCGCTACCTAGCGACGAATGAGTCCAACTAGGTCCACTCAGCATGCCCTTATCATTTTTATCACGTTTTGTTTGTGCACTGGCTGGAAATACGCGTTTCTGCGGTAAATGCGTGATAAATCGAGAGCTTTCCAACGAATGGCGAACGATTTCTGTCCCTTGAAAACTAAAGAAGTTTCATTTCCCCAGCAACGGCTTGGTTGTAAGTGAAAATCATTAGAAATCAACTGTAACGCTTTTCGACTCCATGTGACAAAAGTTAAGACATAAAATGTCAAATTAGTGGGAACTAGTCACTGACAAGCTTCTAGCTTTCTTCACTAGATGGCAGTCACCTAGTTTGAAGCGTTCGTCGCCAGGTTGCGCTGACGCTTGGCAATTTTACCCCAGCGGCAACCTCTCCTCGTCCAGCCGCCCGAGTGGCGGAGGAGATGCTTTCCACGTCGTTTTCCCCATTAATTTTTGGCGCATAATCCATTTTTCGACGGGCGGGTTAGCCGTGTGGTTCTGAGCGTTAGCCGCTTCGTGCTGCATTCTGTTGAGACCGCGGGTTCGAATCCCATTGAAGATCATTAAAGTTTTGGGATAAATTAGCACTCCGTCATGTCAGGCCGAAGAGATTAAAAATCTTGACGTAAAACTCACTTTTTACCTTTACCATTTTTCGAGGTCACACATCTGGCCAAACAATTTTCGGGGGGGGGGGGGGGGGGGGATGAGTTTTTTGTCAATTTTTTTATTTTATTTTTTCAAAAATTGACAGATATTTAGTTTTTGCACAATCTTTCTATCTCAAAACCCTTGTGTGAAATTTGCAGCGTTTTTATAAAATAATTACAAGTAGGAGAAGGAAGGAAAGAACTTTGCAGCTTTAGGGGCCTGAAGGCATTCCCAGACCTGTGGACTTGAATTCCGCCTTGTTGTATGAGAAGATTAAGAAAAGATGAAATTTTGTTTTGTATCTCTTAATCTACAAGTTAACAGCGGGCTCGGTAACATCTCCACTGCATTGAAACGAAACGAAACAAGGGAAACTTCACCCCGAATTTTCGTCCGACTGGCTGCTGCCGTCGCGGACGTCGTCAGCCGTCCTCTCAAGGAGGATCGGAACTTGTTTGACGATTGCGCTCATAACTCCCCATTGCCTCGTCCCCCTGGGTTGGGAGCAGTTCGCCGTTCAATTGAACGCAGAAAATACTTGTATGACGACGACGCTCCTCACGCGGTCACCCATCCAAGTACTTACCACGCCCGACGTTGCTTAACTTCGGTGATTGAGAGAAACGGAAACGGCTCTCCACTGCAATGACTCCTCACTAACTTGTTTTGATTCAGGTTTTGGGAAGTACAGCCTCATGGTGGTGTTCACGGCTGGTGTAAACCTTTTGGGCAGCATCAGCACCACGGCAATCCTATCTTTCGTCATACCGGCCACAGACTGTGATTTGAACCTGAACACGAGCGAGAAAGCGTTCCTCTCCACTCTTATGATGACAGGTAAGATATTCACTAACGCACATCCATTTGAGGGAACGACTTATGTCTACAATTGTCATCTGGTTTTTGCAGGAATGCTCTGCTCAACACACTTGTGGGGCGTATTGGCTGACGAGTACGGTAGAAAATACGTCACGATGAGGTGCAACTTTATGAACAGCATACTCACAGCGGTGACAGCGTTTTGTCCTGGCTTTACTTCCATGTCGTTAGTCACCTTTTTGAACGGAGTTGTGTAAGTGCGCTATTCTTCCTTCCCAGTAAACGTAAATACCCGCGTTGGTATCATCCATCATTGGAGTGCATCCAGTGCTCTCCATCACTCTGATTCTGTGTAGGTGAGCATTTAAATAATCCTGCCCAGTTATTGCTCTGAACGCTGTGACTGACTCATGCCGGAGGAGAAGCAAAGGTGCGCTGTTCCCAGGTTCAAGCAACGGAACCCACTGCTTCCCTTCGGCCGCTAGGGAGTTCACTGTGCACCTTATCCTCCACAAATGTCCTTATTATGATGTTTGCCACTCGGTAGCTGGTAGGGGCGTCAGGCATTGGCATCTGGGAGCCTGCTTTGGTGAGGGCATCTGCCTGCTCATTTCCCCTGATGCCTTCATGAGAAGGGATCCACCATTTGACCCAAGGTATTGTGCAATTTTACGATTGACGCATAGTTTTAAGGATAGGTATGTGACAAACGGAAAAAGTCCGAAATTTTTGAGGGTTTTGGGCACAGTTATAGGTACCTACTATCAAATTATATTTTGGTGGAAACCAGAGTCCCTACCTATTGAGGCTCAAATGGCTCATTTTTCGAGACAATAAAACACAATTTGTATTATGCTGATTTTTTCAGCATATTATTTTTTCATGTTTGATCGGGCGACTATTTGGTTGGAGTTGGGACTAAGTACCTAGGTACTTAGTTTGTTTCCCGTTTCCAGTTCCAAAAATGCGAGGCGAGGTAGGTTAAGGGACATGAGCGCTTGAGCGGAGGTTTGAGGAAGTAGGCTCCCAGCTCCGATTTGCCTCTCATGCTCGGATCAGCCCTTGTTAAACCTTTGAAGAGTGAAGTTGTTTTGGCCGTCGTATCTGTGCCCTCCAGTTAGTAGTTTTCACCGTTTCGGCGTCTCTCCCCCCCCCCCCCCCCCCCCCTTGAACCACTTCGCACACGACCCCCTTCGGGCTCGTGTACCCCTCCTCTGACTGCTACACCGCCGACCAGCCAGGATCAACCGGGCGCCTCTGCCGATACGATCACCTTATCCCCGTCAGGACGACTAACAGGAATCCAGACTTCTCACCGGTAAATACAGTCTCACAACCTTCCCTTGCCAGTGCATCTTAGGAAATCAAGTGTGATACGCTGATTTGTCTGCTAGTTGGTTTGTCAATTTTGGTACATTCTTTTCTCCAGTGAAGTTAGCATTGTATAGAGATGGTACTTCTCTCATTTTCGGCGCCTTCCTACCACTAACCCCCAGTACCCTTCAGATACAGTCAGCTCGTACCCTTCAGGTACACCCAGATACATATATTTCCCCCTTGATTGTGTAAATACGAACATCGATACGCACATATTGTAAATACGTTATATTTTATATTCTGTACAAATTTTATTACTTTTCAATATAATTCTGTAACAAAGAAATGCTCCAACGTGTCGCTGTCACCCCGTCGAAGAGTATTAACGGATTGAATTTCTTTATTCATCTTGCAAAACTACTCTCACTGCTCATAACAACGCAGACATCCCATCCCAATCAAACTAACAGAACAACCCATCCAAAAAGCTCATCGAAGCTAATGGAGAAAATAAAAAACTTTTGACTTTGATCTTGCAAAACACTTCATCTGCAATATTTGTACACACGCTGCCACACGAAGTGCTTACACTTATGACTCTTGCCAGCGAAAATAATTATGAACTGAGTGCAAATGTGTTTGTTGAGAATCTGCCACTGCACGGAATATAGGTAAGGTTAAACCGTCCCCCGTTTTTCCCCTCTCAAGGTCTCAAAGAAAAAGCTGTGATAAGAGCTATCTCCCTCCGTTTTGCCTGCTCAGGGACTCAAATCTCAGCGACACGCAAACAAAAGTAAGATCCGAAGTATTTATGGTCTCTACTTTTACTGTAAAACCGGATTTGTACAAGTTTTAGCCTTGTGACTTCTGCTATCTCCCTCATTATGACCTGAATAATGATTTTACTGGTTAGCTATTTGCAATAATCTAATGGTCAGCTGATTGGTACACACTAGAGGACTATAAACTGCTAAATGAAGTTAGTTACTTAAATGCAAAAATGAAGCATCCGACAGTTTTTTTTTTTTGCTCTTGAAAAGTTACAAATTTGGAGATTATGGAACATTATTATTATTACCAACTCGTGACTTTCGAGGAGTTCGTTATTTCTTTACTCTCCCCTGCGAGGGAGCTGAAACAAACAGTTGCCATGGAGAAGTTTCTTCAGAGGTCGCCAGGTTCTTCATAGTTGTCTCAAGGAGTTTTTCAATGAATGGCGGGGAGCGCATAATTCTTTCGCACTCGATAGTCAAATCTTGGAAGTCGAAACGTTTGGACAGAGCGAAGATTCTCTCGACGTTGTCTTCACACAGTAGGGATTTGACTTTCGCTGTGGCGGCATCAGCGAGTGAAGTTTCTCCATAGCTGGCGGCGAGATGACGTAAGTGGACGAAACCTTCTCCGTCCAGATCGTCGGGTTGTGTCTGATAATAGTATTGCAGGAGGTATTTGTACGCCTGTGGGTTGTAGTGTGAGACGTCGAGGACTTTGGGTGGCGGGTTGTCGGCGTTGAAAGTCTTCTGGAAGTGTGAAGATGTGGCAAAAAGAATGGAAGAGTGAGCTGGAAGTTCTTCGTCGGCTAATTTGATGGTCATGTCTGCCAGGTATGAATTGCCATAAAGTTGGGCCATGTTGGGTGTTGACTGTGGTAGGTTTGGGATCGGCAGAGTTGTGGCTGTGATGTTGGAGGAATCTTCTGTGCGCGGTGTGGGGAGAACCATTTCCTTGAGAACAGTGTTGAGGGCCGACTCGTAGAATTCTACAACCACTTTAAATGATGCAGAAGACAATTGAAGATGACACATTAATGTGATCTTCTTTTCTGACCCGTGAACTCTTGTCCCAGTAGGAGCCTGCACCAGGAAAAGATCAGTGTTGGCGATCACAGCAAGGTCGGTGAACACGCTGAGACCTGATTCGTGGACAAGACGAGTGGTGGAGTCAGATGCAATAAACCAAACTGATCCATCATTAAGCAGTACACCTGTACAATGAAACCCACAACAAACTTTATCTACAGCGGCAGGCAATTTCACTTCCCTCAGAAATACGCAGGTGTCCTCCTTTATTATAATTAATTCGTCTGGACATTTGAACAGAGAGCCATCTTCATATTTCACAAAGAACTGCGTTAGTCCTCCATACACAGCTACTATCTCCCTTGTTGAGAAGGTCTCATTCGTTTGTAATGCCATTCTGTGTTCGAAATCTAAGGATGGAAAGAGTAAACGTGAGTATAGGCTGTTGTTCTCTAATAACCACTGAAGGGAAACTCCGCGGAAAGCAACATCTTTGATTCGTTCATCGTTCTTTCCAAGGATAGTTCTAACTGAACTGTTATCAGCGTAGTTCATATTGATTGTGCAGCGATAATAGGAAGTTTTAATAAATTTCATACACGATGGACAGAAAACAACAGTAGCAGTCATTGATTTGCATACAACCAGGTCCCAAGTTTTGATAGTTTTAGTGGTCTGTGGTTGGGTGCAGGCTGGACAGAGTAATGTGCGTTCTTTTTTAGATATCGCGATGTATTCACAATCATCATCATCAGATGGTTCTTCTTCATCAGATGATTTTTCTCTTCCTGGCTGGTACAAGCCACACGTGTCACAATAAGCTAATCCGTACATGTCTGTGCAGTCATCACTGCAGCTCAGACACCTTTCATTTGATTTAAACTTTCTCAATTTAATGCAATCAGCAGAGTCCACCTCTGAAAAGCTTTTATGTTCCCATATCATCAGTCTGCCATCGTGAGTGAGAGCTGCGCAGTGCGTCAGCCCAACCGCAATTTTCTTGATGCCCCCTTCGATACCCCCTTCGATACCCCCTAACTTGCTATAGTTCAGTTCACTTCCTCCCTTCGCATAGCCCCGCCCCCCACTGCAAAACTCGCCTGTCTCAGTCCTCACGAAGATGCTCAGTAAGGGATCTTCTACAAAATTTCGAGGATTTCCAGGTAGATGCCTGTACGCTAACACATATTCCTCTCCTGCTCCGGTCCCTCCTCCAGTTTCTGCGTTATTTTCCATTTCCGAGATCCTGAAAAACACCAAATTGTCAACATGAGTGAAGAGGAGGGAAATCACAATTAGCTTTTACTTGCTACAAATGTAGTTCAAGAATATTCACAATGTATTCATTACCAAAGAATCAGATTAGGTGCGACAGGTGGGAGTGTGACGAGTATCAGCCAGGGTGTCGTGTGAGGAGCCTTTTTCGAAGTGGATAAATTTTCGATTTATGGGGGTCTTTTAAAATTTAAAAGTAACGTTAAGAAAAATGAGGTGGTTAGGGTGAGAAATGACTCCTCTGCTGAGTACTAAATTGTTTATTGGAATAAACAATTGTAGCGTGGGGACCGGAAACACCACACTGTAACGTTAAGAATCAAAACCGCACATATCCAAAATGAACAATTTTTCATACGGACAAATAACTGTTTGTTCTTAGTGGTTATTGTTTTGAATATTCGAGTCTTTTACCTAATGAATAGTCTCTCTCTTTCATCACAGTTAACAGTAATCTTACTGTTAATTGAATTGAACAAAACAGACTGATAACACTGACTTAGACACTAAGGAACACTAAACTTTGATCTACACTGATGCTTTCAGAAACCAGAACCGCAGAAAAACTCTGCAAATTTTACACTAGCGTTTATTATTCTTTGACCTAGAATATTTGACCTAGTGGTCAAAAATTTCAGATTAAAAACATTCCTACTGCCCAAGACGGCCCGGACGGCGGACGGACATTTCGGATTTTGAATGTAGACCTCTTGAAACGGATAATGTCAAATTTTGAGGCCGATCGGAGTCGTCGACCTCCGTCGCGAAAACATAGGTGTATTATTCCAAGAATTATAAACCAAAACATCAGGGAAGGTTTATTTGTTTCATATTAAATGTTTTAAAACAAATTTTGTTCGTTCGTTCAAAATGTCCGGTAGGTACCTACCTACCTGCCCAGAACGACCTGACTGGACGGAGGACGTTCACTTTTGGAATCTACACATCTTGAAATGTATCAGGACAAATTTTAAGGTCATTCTTAATCATAAATCATTATTATTTTAGCCCCGTAGCGATAAAACTAAGTTTGACTATTCTGATATTGTATAGTATTATCAAATAGCTTTTCCATGCTTAATTGAGAATTTTCCAAACTGAATTGAGAATTTTCCTAGTTTTATTGAGAATTTTACCATTACAATAATAATTCTCGAATTATTTGAGAATTTTTTGTATCAATTTTTGGAGAAAATTCTCCATTTAAAATGGGAAAATAGAAAATTCTCTATTGAAAGTTCTCATTTGAGCTTGGGAAATCTATAAATCTATAATAAACTAAACCAAAAGACCCCAGTAGGAAAAATACCTGGTTATCTGGCTTTGTGGACTCCACTTGAAGCTCGGTTTGCTGATGAACAAAAGGTGTGGTCTACGTGGTCTGAGGCGAAGATCTCGAGAGGATCTCATAATATAGTCGAGGTATTATCTCGAGTGCCACTAGTCAGGTTGATGGGCCGCAGTCGCAATTGCATCTCCCCGCTTGGGTTCCGTTTTGGCAACAAAAAATAGAAAGAAACACTTTCTTTCTATTTTTTGTTTCATTTATTGAAACATCTCCCATTTTAGGACTCAATAGCAGTATTTTTTACTTTTTTATTAAAAAAGAATAGAAAATCCCAGATGATCAACTTTTATTGCTAATGTAAAATTCATTTAATTTGTGATTAACGAGTTTATATCTGCATTAAATATACACTGTTTATTATTATTTGTTTTGTTGGTCGAATTCCTAACCAGCCTGGGGGTGTCACAGCGGGCTGCTCGGTGAGCGGGAAAAAAGTCAAATCCCGAAAATTCATGTCAAGGAAGTCCTTATTGTTAGGGATGTGCGATACTATACAATACCCGATACCAGTACCCGATACTAGTATCGAAAAAAGTATGCAATACTATCGAAGTATCGGAAGCAAGTATTCGATACCTACAAGTATTGGATCATGTGGGTACTTTTATTAAGAGAAAAGAAAATTTCTGTATTGAATACCTGTAGGGATAGTTTTAAAATCGAATCCTGGATTATCATTATTATTATTATTATTATTATTATTATTATTATTATCATTATTGTTACTTCAAAGAGTCAGAAGAAGAAGAATGATATTATATTCATTTAATAAAGAAAATATTGTATATAAAATATAATTCTACCACCATTCGTCGTCTGTGCTCTCAGAAAACACAATTTGTCAACATATTTTGGTTTCAACCGAGAATATTCCTTTTCTCAAAATTCAGTAATAAGTTTGGTCGAAAATTATTTACTTACCTAATCATCCACGAGGTCGATTGTGATAAATTTATCTCAGATTGCTTATTTTCATTTATGAAAATAAGCAGTCTGAGAACACCGCCTGAGTCTAGCGTCGCTATCGTCAGTAAAAACTCCCTGCTTATAATGTTTATAGAAAAAAAAATTAAACCATAGTTATAATATTTTAGTTTAGTCCAATGCATTCATAAAAGTATCGATACTTTTTGAAAAATATCGATCCAATACTTTTTGATACTTTTTTATCAAAAATGTCGATGTGATAATGTATCAATACATGATAATATTCTCACTTCAAAATGTATTGATGCGTATTATGTATCAATACATTTTGAAGAAGGTACCTTACATCTCTAGGTTTGACTGATAATCTCTACTAGAGATTCTCTAGTTACCTACTAGAGTCTAGTACATATCTGTGTTGGCCGACAGAGGTGAGCGTGGCGAGTAGATTCCTCGCTTTTCGTGTAGGTTATAGCACCAAGGAGGTATTCCTATAGTACACACAGTAGGTAACAACATCAGACTCACCACGAGACGTTGTCACATAACTTATGTGTGTGAGTGTTCCTATATAATTTATTGGTAGAGAGCTTCCCTGTGATTCAAGTACCTATAAATTTATGAATAAATGATTCAAGTAAAGTTATTTTAGTTTTAAGTCGGTACATCTGTTTCCATTTGGGTATTTTTTCCGATACTGGAAAATTAATCGATGCCAGTAGTAGTATCGAATGGCAGGATTCGATACCAAAAGTACCCGGTATCGAAAGGAAATACCCGATACTTTACCCATATCGATAAGTATCGCACATCCCTACTTATTGTTCTGGTGATTGGCGATGCAGGTGGTATTCCAGCCTACGCCTCGGAGGGACGATTTTTGGCCTTTCTGGAAAGCTGCACATGGGTTTTTCAGGCGTGTCTGAAGGTAACGAATTTCCGATTTGTTTTCATTTTTGTTTATCAATCAGGGAATAACTCACCTATAGGTCATAGATGAATTCGCGTCGGAGATCGAAAATTTTGATCGAAGATTTTGTCATTATCAAGAACTGTAGATTCCAAAAACGAAATGTCCGTCCACCGTTTTGGGTAGAAGGAACTTTTTTTCAATCTGAAATTTTGTCAAAATACTCGGTTTACCATCTAGTTGTGCCCGCAAGGTTTTCAGCCTGATCGCCCGTGGGGCTAAAAAGAGGCTACGGGTGGGTTTTTCGAGGGGGAAAACTATTGCTGCTGCAACCACCAAAACTGCAGTGCTTTCGACTTGTGGACATTCTTGAAAAATAAAATCAACGTGATCCGCGATCTCGGTGACCATAACCTGCGGATAACAATCCCGGTGCTAACCTTCTCTCGTCAGCTGGCTGCCGTCAATGTGGCGCTATGGGTTAAAGGAGGGGTTTTATTGAAGGGTTTAGGCTATGGGGTCGTTTTGAATGTCGTTTTCGAAGTATTTTTGGGCGTAGAATCCATTTTTGGGTTCTGAAAACGATCCGATTTCACTGGGGCGATCTATAGGGCTTTCATGGGGCTACATATGGGATTTTTGGAAGATCCCAGAACCTCATGTCGAAGTCAAGTGCGGACCGAGGTCCACTGCGTAATCCTTTCGGCCCAGTGCTCCTTGTTCCAGTGAGTTAATTAACAGATTGAGTCTAGTTGCGTGATGCACACCAACTTGACATAAAAACGTCAAATAAGAGTCATAGGTACCTAATTATACCAAAGTAGAAACATACTTTTCTGGTGAAGAGCGATTTCCAGAGATTTTATGAGCGTCCACAATGAGCTTCACTGACGTTTGAATATTAGACTGGAGTGACCTGTATACAGATATACATATCTCGGGAATACATGGAAAACGCTACAAATGTTACACAAGGGTTAATCATTCTTTGATATACGTTAATTGTTCAAAAATCTTTGTCACGGAAAAAAAAAAATTGAAAAAAAGTTTTGTTTTTTTTTCACACGGAAAATTTTTGACCGCCTGGGATCCTTCAAAAATTCAATTCGTAGCCCCATGAGAGCCCCACAGACCCAACAGTGAAATCGGATCGTTCAGGGACCCCCCAAAAAATGGATTCTACGTCCAAAAATACTTCGAAAACGGCACCTAACCTGACCCCACAGCCAAAAACCGTTTAAAAAGCCCTCTCGTAGCCCCATAGCGCCCCACGGGTTTGGGCGATCGGGCTGAAAATCTTACGGGCACAACTAGATGGTAAACCAAGTATTTTGTCAAAATTTCAGATAATAAAAAAAAAAAAAAAAAAAAAAAAGCCTACGGCCCGGACATTTTGTTTTTTGGAATCTGACCTCTTGAAACGAATAATGTCAAATTCCAAGAATAATAAACCAAAATTAGTTTAATTTGTTGAAATTGATATTTTTACACTACCTGGTGAACCATTGGTTGTCCCAGTTATTTGCAGATAGCGGAGAAGTGGCCGTTTTTCGGCGCGCTTCAGCGGTCTTACAGTTGGTCCGATCTTCAATAATTGAAATTGTAAATTATTTACACGTAACTATTTTGTACGAAATTTCGTCTACTTGTATAGTGAAAATAGTGTGTTCCCACGAAAAACGCTTAGCTTTTGGCATGAAAGCTAATAACTGAAAAAGGTCAACAATATCGGTTTTTCGATTTTTGAGGTGGCAAACGTCAGATTCGGATTCAGCGCCCCCATAAAACCGAAGTACTGTTCTAAATTCTACAACGATATTTCATTCCTGAACCTAGCCTGAACTGGACTGCTACAATAAAAATAAACCCACAGAAAATGGAATTATTTGTGAATTAACAGCGGTCAAATTGTCAAAAATCAACATGACGCTCGTATCGATTTATCGTTCCCCGAGTGGTAACCTCGGAGATTTCCTTAATGTACTGACACAGGCTCTTTCTCTTCTATATAAAACTGATAAAGTCATAGTAATGGGCGATTTCAATGTATGCATTTTGGAGGATACTTCCAGATTTCGAGTTTTGTCTGATGTATTTTCCTCGTTCAACTTTTTCCCCCAAAACAATGCACCCACGAGAGGGAGAAGGTGCATTGACAATGTATTCACAAACTTTGTTTTGGCTATGGACGAGAAATGTTCTGTTGACGGGGTTTCTTTTTCAGACCATAATTCGATTTTCCTAAGCCTGACAGCCCCTGAAAACACAGATCCCGACGGGCACGTCGTAATGTCTCGCCCAGTTACAACTCCTAAACTAGATAAATTTGAATTCACTCTATTCAATATCAACTGGGATTTCGTATATGACAGTTTCGTTAATCTTGACTACAGATGGTCACATTTTGTGCATACCATCTCGAGCATGGCTCACCAGGCTTTCCCTACTATTCGTAGAAAACCCTTTAAAAAGAATCCGAAGCCCTGGTTTACTGAATCGTTAAAAAATATGAAAATCTTAGTCCGTCAAAATAAAATTCAAACCGAGTATGATTCTAATCCCAAATTAAAAGCTAACTACCTTTCCCTCCGTAATGAGTATAAGAAAGCGATCAAAGCGGCTCTAGTATCCTACCATGAAAAAGACATTTTTGCGTCCGGAAACCCATCAAAGAAGATGTGGGAATACATCAACGAAAACCGCAATCAAACGAGGAAGGCTCCTAGAAACCTGAAATACACAGCTGACGACTTTAACTCATATTTCGCATCTGTAGCTTCAAAAACCATAGCAAATCTGCCCTCAGTAACCCAAAACCCCCTTGATTTTGAGATCAATCCTGCGCCTGAGCTACGTTTTTCATCACTGGAACCCGAACAAGTATTCAAAATTATATTATCTTTGAAAAATTCGAATGGTTGCGACTTTTATGGCTTATCTTCCAAAATGATTAAACATGTAGCACTGGCCATTGTTTACCCCCTGACTCATCTGATTAACGAGGCCATTTGTTCAAATTTCTTTCCTTCAGTTTTGAAAGTCGCAGAAGTGATTCCTTTGCACAAGAAGGGGGATACAGATGATATGTCCAACTACCGGCCTATTTCTAAACTCCCTTTGTTCTCGAAGGTATTTGAAAAAGCTATTAATAGGCAGATAAAAGATCACTTCGAGGATAACAATCTATTTGTCTCGGATCAGTACGGATTCAGAACAGGACGGACGACTGAGCAAGCAGTTTTGTGTATTTCAAGTCTAATTTGTGAATATTTTGAAAGAGGTCACTATGTTTCAGCAACAATGGTTGATGTTTCAAAGTGTTTTGATTGTGTGCCTCATAAACTGTTGCTGGCAAAATTACGATCGTACAAATTCTCCGCTGAAGCCGCAACCTTGATTAAGTCTTACTTGCACAATAGAGTCCAAGCTGTCCGCCTAAATGGTGCTGTCTCCCAATTGTCACAAATCGGAGACTTATCCGTAGTTCAAGGTAGCGTTCTAGGACCCACTCTCTTCCTGATATTTTCAAATGATCTTCCTCAACATTCAAATAAAAGGAATGTTATGTTTGCGGATGACTCAACGGTTCTTTCATCAGATTCTTCGTTGGCTGCCCTGGTAGAAAATGCAGATAGTACTGTCGGCGCTATTCGACATTGGTTCCATAAAAACCGTCTCGCTGTTAATGATTCAAAAACGGAGGTGATGTATTTTGGATTAAGGGACTTATCGCTGGCAGTGAGTGTTGGTAACCCTCAGTCCGTTAAAATGTTGGGTGTTGTACTGGATCCGAAACTGAGTTGGAGGCCTCATTGTGAACAGCTGGCCGCGTCCTTAAATAGCGTTTCCTTCCTTTTGCGAAGACTTTCCGACAAGCTTCCCAAGACTGCCGTTCTTGCTGCCTACTATTCAGTTTTTCAAAGTAGGGCTGGATATTGCATCCTTTGCTGGGGCCACTCGCCACACAGCGCCCTTGTATTCAGCAGTCAAAGGAGAGCTGTCAGAGCTATCATGGGCCTAAACTATCGGAAGGACTGCAGAGATGCTTTTCAGGAGCTGGGAATACTAACAGTACCAGCCCTGTACATCCTCGCTTGCCTTACCTATGTGCGGAAAAACATCACCTCATTCCCCTCAGCCTCTCACACTCACAATACACGAAGTGCCAGTCAGCTTTCGTTGCCCCACTCTCGTTTGGACGTCAGTAGAACCTCTACATCGTGGTGGGGAATAAAATTTTTTAATGCCCTTCCAAAATCTGTCCGAGAAGAGCCTGTGCCAAAATTTAGAATCTCATGTAAATCCCGACTGTCACAAATGGTGCCGTACTCATTTGAAGACTTTTTTCTCAACATCAATCCAGTGAAACGTCTTTAACGTGTACATGCCCTTAATTCATCAATTTACGTTTAAAATTTAATGTTACCATCTTACTTTGTATTTTCAGGCCTAACTTTAATTAACCGTGACCATTGTCAAAAGCACTCTGTGTAATATGGCAAATAAAACGCTTTCTGATTCTGATTCTGATTCTGAATGAAGCGATAAGTCAGCGGGCCCCACCAGAGAGCGCCAACTATCAAACCCCCTCGGCGTACCTTTCACGGCTGCCAACATTGGGAAATTCTCTTGTCGTACCAGGTGACGTCGGAATGGGCTCCCTGAAAAGGTCGGAATCATTTCTACCAACATATTCGGATTCAGCACCCTTTAAAACCCCCTACACAAATTTTAACATGGATATGTTTTTGGGCTGCAGCCCATGTGGGTCATTCTAAAATTTGCGACACCAAAATTTGTTACGCAACTTAATCGCGAAAACTATAATTGCGCGGTTGGTTACTAGAAAATGTTTCTACTCGACAACCAAAATTTGTGACGACGAGTTTACAGTAAACATATCCATGATTTCATGTTTTTCCGTGAAGCGGAGAATTTCCATTTTTTCAGTTCGAAAGTCCGCATAATTACATGCAGAAGTTTTAGAAATGTTGAAGATTTGAACTGAAAGCGGAGGGCACGTGACGTCACACCTCGTTCCACCATTGCAATGGCTGGGCGTCGAGTAGTTGGGCACGGAGCCGCCAGAGCGCTAAATAATATATCTGAACGGAATTGGAATAAAAACACTCGGCCTGGCTCGATTTTTGAATAACCTTCTCTAATGACCCCGTTTTCGGGGGCGGCTTTTCGCATAGCAAAGTTGGCTGACTTGCATAGCTCTCGGCCTATCAAAAGATGACGAAGCAGCCCACGTCATGTACCCTCTCCAGACCTCGGAATTCAAATATCGTGTTTTTCCTAAGGCCCTATAAATAATAGAGACGGCTTTTCTGCAATGTTGAGCTATTTACTTAAGTAAAGGACGACCTTTGCAGGAAAAACATTTTTTTTTTAATCATCAAAGGAGCTCGTTAAAACTGACAATTAATACCCCAAGAACAACAAAGATTTAATTATTTCAATTAACAAAAGTATAAAGTAAATTATTAACATTCAAAGGCACATTACGAAAGCTCACTAAAATCAACCAAGAAAAATAAAAGAACGCAAATAAAAGAAAATTAAAATACAAATACCAAACGCCAAGTAAGTAAAATATGAGAAATCTTAGAAGAAAACGTAACTACAAATAAAATCTACTAACTTCTTATTTAGGACAACTACGATGTAACATAACTTTTTTCAAGGTTTCGGGATATTTTTGGCCTCAAGTGACACTTTCAAGCTAGAATTCCTGACACCACCGATTTACTCAAGTAAAAAGATACAAAATGGCCTACATCAACATTTCAGAACAATGTTCGTACGAACTACAAGAAAAACAAGTTAAAAACGAGGGCGTGTTCACATGGCACAAGTTTAAGAATACATCAAAACGGTGGACGAACTAATTTATCGTCAATAATAATAATTATTATAAGCAATACTACTGCATCACTGTCCAGACAAGTCTTCAGAGGTCGCTATTCATAGAAGTTTTAAGGAGTTTTTCTATGAATGGCTGGGAGCGCATAATTCTTTCGCACTCGATGGCCAAATCTTGGAAGTTGAAACGATTGGACAGCTTGAAGATTCTCTCGACGTTGTCTTCACAAAGTTGGGATTTGATTTTTGCTGTGGCGTCATCAGCGAGTGAAGTTTCTCCATAGCTGGCGGCGAGTTGTCGTAGGTGAGCAAAACCTTCCGCGTCCAGATCGTCGGGTTGTGTCTGATAATAGTATTGCAGGAGGTATTTGTACGCCTGTGGGTTGTAGTGTGAGACGTCGAGGACTTTGGGTGGCGGGCTGTCAGCGTTGTATGTCCTCTGGAAGTGTGAAGATGCGCCAAAAAGAACGGAAGAGTGAGCTGGAAGTTCTTCGTCGGCCAATTTGATGGTCATGTCTGCCAGGTATGAATTGCCATACAGTTGGACCATGTTGGGTGTTGACTGTGGCAGCTTTTGTATAGGCCGAGTTCTTGCTCGTATGTTGGAGTAATCTTCTGTGCGAGGTGTGGGGGGAACCATTTCCTTGAGAACAGTGTTGAGGGCCGAATCATAGAATTCTACACGGACATCATCGTTTTTAGAATAAAATGAGATATTCAGACCTGATTCATTTTCTATTGACCCGCGAGGAGCCTGCGCCAGGTAAACATCAGTGAAAGCGATCATAGCAATGTCAGTGAACACGTCGACACCTGATTTGTGGACAAGACGGTAAGTGGTGCAGTCAGGCGCAATAAACCAAACTGATCCATCACTCAGCAATACCGCTGCAGAATCGATCCCACAACATACTTTTTCTACATCTGCAGGCAAATTCACATCCCTCAATACCCGAGTGTTATTTGCAGTACCCTTGTATAAGCGTCTGAGCTTAGATCCATCTTTATATTTGACAAACAACTGCTCTCCTCTTCCATACACAGCTACCATCTCGCCTGAGGTCCCATCCGTTTGAAATTGCAACTGGTATTCGTAATTTGAATCTGGGTCTCGAATGTACAGGTAGTTGTTCTCTGATAACAGACAAATGTTACCCTCGAAGAAGGCAACATCTTTGATTCGTTCATCGTTCGATCTGAGGATAGTTCTTGCTGGATTGTTCTCAGAGTAGTTCAAATTCATTATCCAACGAATTATCGAAAATTGTTGGTAGTATAAAAATTTCTCACAAGAAGCACAGAAGGCAACAGCAACATTCATTGATTGGCTAGCAATCAGGTCCCAAGTTTTGATAGTTTTAGGGATGAGTGGCTCACAGCATCTAGAGCATAGTAATGTGCATTCTTTTTGGGAAACTGCTATGTATTCACAATCGTTAAGACTTTTTGTTGACTGGTACATGCCACATCTGGCACAATTAGCTAGTCCGTACATGCTTCTGCAACCATCACCACAACTCAGACACATCTCACCTGATTTATACCTTCTCAATTTAATGAAATCAGCAGGTGAGTACCTCGTGTGTCTCCATACCATCAGTCTGCCAGCGTGAGTGAGAGCTGCGCAGTGCTCTTTCCCGACCACTATTTTCTTGATGTTCCTCTCGAGACCCCCTAACTTGGTATAGTTGTTCAGTTCACTACCTCCTTCCGCATAGTTCAGTCCACCTCCATATACCTTGCCTGTCTCAGTCTTCACGAGGATGCTCAGTCCAGCTTTGGGATATTTGAAACGTAGTGATTCATGGCTGTACACCATCACCATTTCCTCTCCTGCTTTGGTCCCTCCTCCATTTCCATTTCCGTCCGGAGATTTTGGTCCGTATTCTCTTCCATTTCCAAGATCCTGAAAAACACCAAATTGTCAACATGAGTGAAGAGAATGGAAGCCACAATTAGCTTGTAGGTCCTTGCAACAAATGAAGTTCGAGCAAATTCAGAATGTATTCATCTACCATTTTGGTCCCTCCTCCATTTCCATTTCCGTCCGGAGATTTTGGTCCCTCCTCCTTTTCCATTTCCGTCCGGATATTTTGGTCCGTATTCTCTTCCATTTCCAAGATCCTGAAAAACACCAAATTGTCAACATGAGTGAAGAGAATGGAAGCCACAATTAGCTTGTAGGTCCTTGCAACAAATGAAGTTCGAGCAAATTCAGAATGTATTCATCTACCAAAGATTTGGTCCGACGTGTGCCACCAGGGCCGGTTTACCATCTAGTTGTGCCCGCAAGGTTTTCAGTCCGATCGCCCGAACCCGTGGGGCGCTATGGGGCCGAAATAGGGCTACGGGAGGGGTTTGTCGAAGGTTTTCGGCTCTGGAATCGAGTTAGGTGTCGTTTTCGAAGTATTTTTGGACGTATAATCCTTTTTTGGGGGTCCTAGAACGATCCGATTTCACTGTAGGGGTCTATAGGGCTTTCACGGGGCTACAAATGGGATTTTTGAAAATCCGACAAGGTAAAATTTTTGCAAGTAAAAAAAATTGTTCAGAAAAAGAAATTTTAAAATGTTTATTGAGAAGAAAATTTTGAACTTTTTTTGTTTTGTTTTTGTTTTCTTATCCCCGGGATATTCCGATGGCCTCTCCTCCAGATTTCCCTTGACTTAGATCTACCTATTCCCTTTTCTGTGATAGGTTATCCGTCATTCTAGCTCAGGGATTCCCAACCTGGGGGGCACGCCCCCCTTAGGAGGGGGGCGTGAAGGGTCTCCAGGGGAGGCGCGATCAAGGCCCAAAAACTGACAAAAAGTCTTTCACGTAGTTTATAATCATTTAACGTGACGTCACCTATAGTGGTTCCGGTTTCCAATCAAAAAACACCAGAGTGCAGGTCGATTTTTTCTTCTATTTTCGATTTTTTCTTGGCATTTGGCTCTGATGACACTGGAGTTACGCGAAAATGGCTGCGTTCGCTTTGGTGTGAATGTGATCATGCTTATTGACTCAACTTATTTGTGATATAAATTAACTTAATCTTAATCCAGTTTTTAGTTTTGTAATGGTGGCCAACTCTTCGACCAATAGGAGCTGACCTCGGGTTTCCGCCAAAATTCAAATAGGTAGAAATTTTTCCAAAAAATTTTATAAATTCATACGAGCTTGCAGTTTGTGTTTTAACCCCATTTGTAGTATTATTTGGACGTCTTCTATCGATAAAAAAAAAAAAAATCCAGAAATGCTTCCGTTCCTGATTATTTAGGTATGTAGGCTGGAGCGTGAGTGTTTGTCAACATGAATACTTACAACAACAAATAAAAAGTTCCGTTCGAATTTGAATTTACTCATTAAAATTATACCATGATTATACTTATACTTAGCATTATTGAGGAGGGGGAGAGTATAATTACATAGAACAAAGGGGGGGGGGGGGAGGTAAAAAAAGGTTGGGAACCCCTGTTCTAGCTAAACGGCAAGCACGAAGCACTCGAGCGTGAAGTTCTTTTTGGGTAACGTTACCTGCCTACCTCCTTTTACCATAATATGGATATTATCATGTTCGTATGCGTGGTGACCAGCAGAGGTCGCTTACCATTTTGGTTTATTATTCTTGGAAAACTACACCTATGTTTTCGCGACGGAGGTCGACGACTCCGATCGGCCTCAAAATTTGACATTATCCGTGTCGAGCGGTCTAGATTCCTAAACCGAAATGTCCGTCTGCCGTCCGGGCCGTTTTGGGCAGTAGGAATTTTTTTTAAATTCTGAAATTTTGACAGAATACTTGGTTTACTTTTTAGTTGTGCCCGCAAGGTTTTCAGCCCGATCGCCCAAACCCGTGGGGCGCTATGAGGCTATGGAAGGGGTTTTTCGAAGGCTGTTAGCTATGGGATCGAGTTTGGTGTGGTTTCGAAATATTTTTGGACGTGGAATCAATTTTTGGGGGGCCCCGGAACGATCCGATTTCACTGTGGCGATCTATAGGGAGTTCATGGGGCTAAAAATTGGATTTTTGAATGATCCCAAGGGGGGGGGGGGGGGGTAAGTAGTAGTAACTACTTACCCTACTTACTCGAAACAACTGTTGTTTCGAGTAAAAAACAAAAATTTGAAAGAAAAAAAAAACGCCATCTATTGTTTCAAGAGGCGGGTTTTGGAAATTAAGGCAACATCGATTGAAACGCATAGCGAACAATCGATCTTTCTCATAACGCATCGATTACTGATAACGGAGTGAGATTGCGCATGCGCGGAGTGGGATGATGGTGTACGAGTAACGTCAATGGGGGTCGAATTTGGTGTCGTTTTCGACGTATTTTTGGACGTCGAATCCATTTATTGGGGTCCTAGAACGATCCGATGTCGCCGTGAGGATCTATAGGGCTTCGTAAACTGTTTCTACTCAGTGTTTTCGTTGTTGCTACTGTTGGCTCAAATTTACCCTTCACACCTCTTATCCCGTGCTAATTGTATTAATCAATAAAAGATTGAAGTGGATTTTTTTGATCATTTACAATAAATGTTTAATACAATGAATAATTCATGTCCATTGCATATAATAAACTTATGCAGATTCTGATGCGGCTGGAGAATTTAGTTTTGAACGTCGCTTTACAGCAATAAAAAGTGGATTTTCGAATTTTCCGAAAGTTAATAATCAATCAGGGTGAGAGTTAGAGCTCTGAAAGTGGTTTCATTCGATTCGGCATCCCGAAAAACTTTTAAAACTTCCTATTTTTTCGGAATTTTCCAGTTTTTTTCACATACCTAACTCGAAAACTAAGCACGATAGAGAAAACGTTTAAAATACAAAGTTGAAGAGCATAAAATGCTGCGTTAATGGCACTTGCACTAGTATTAATGGTTTCTAAGCAATTACACAACACGGTCCCTACCGGGATTGTCAGCTTAGACATTTGGATAATACGCATATAGGTACCTTAAAGCTGACTATTAATTGAAACTAATAATAATTAAGCTCAAGAGCCCTGAGAGGCACCGGCCCAAAGCGCACATGTGGTAGATAACCTTCAATTTTAAAATCCTCTGTCGAAGGCTACCAACGACAACATTTTGAACCAAATCAAATTTATAAATCCGTCGAGTGAACTTAAATACGCAAATTCGGATAAGAGTAAACCAAAGATACCTCAATAGACGACATAATTACCTTTCTGTTTCTCCTCCTCCATTTCCATTTCCGTCCGGAGATTTTGGTCCCTCCTCCTTTTCCATTTCCGTCCGGAGATTTTGGTCCGTATTCTCTTCCATTTCCAAGATCCTGAAAAACACCAAATTGTCAACATGAGTGAAGAGAATGGAAGCCACAATTAGCTTGTAGGTTCTTGCAACAAATGAAGTTCGAGCAAATTCAGAATGTATTCATCTACCAAAGAATTAGATTTGGTCCGACGTGTGCCACCAGGGCCGGTTTACCATCTAGTTGTGCCCGCAAGGTTTTCAGTCCGATCGCCCGAACCCGTGGGGCGCTATGGGGCCGAAATAGGGCTACGGGAGGGGTTTTCGAAGGTTTTCGGCTCTGGAATCGAGTTAGGTGTCGTTTTCGAAGTATTTTTGGACGCATAATCCTTTTTTGGGGGTCCTAGAACGATCCGATTTCACTGTAGGGGTCTATAGGGCTTTCACGGGGCTACAAATGGGATTTTTGAAAATCCGACAAGGTCAAATTTTTGCAAGTAAAAAAAATTGTTCAGAAAAAAATTTGAAAATGTTTATTGAGAAGAAAATTTGAATTGACAATTTTGAACTTTTTTTTTTGTTGACAGAATTAATATTCGGACTTGACATGTACATCGTAACTCAAAAATCACAAAATAATAAACCCTAGTGTAAAATTGCAGCGTTATGGTTTATGTAATCTCGATGGAGGTCGACGACTCAGATCGGCCTCAAGGACATTATCCGTTTCAAGAGGTCTACATTCCAAAACCGAAATGTCCATCCGCCGGTCGAAAATTCTGATTCATTGCATTCGGTTTCCCATACGTTTCAAGACACGTAGAATGTCCGTCCGCTGTACGCCTCCCACCGTCCGGGCCGTTTTGAGCAGTATGAATTTAAAAAAAAAAACTGAAATTATGATAAAAAATACTTGGTTTACCATCTAGTTGTGCCCGCAAGGATTTCAGCCCGATCGCCCAAACCCGTGGGGTGCTAAGGGGCTAAGGGAGGGGTTTTTGAAGGGTTTTCCGCAATGGGGTACTAGACGTTACTCGTACACCATCATCCCACTCCGCGCATGCGGAATCTCACTTTTTTATCGGTAGTGTTTCGATGTTACATCACCTTCGATTATCGTCACGGCCATGTTATGCCAGACAGTGAGGCGGTTTCCTATTTTGAACTACTCCCATGTGTATACACTGTGAATCACAGCAGATGTGCCTAGATTCTAGCCTCTCTGATGTGTATCCTCGAGGCCCTTCTTCACGTTCTCTGTGCCGTTATTCGTTCTCCTTCGATCGTGAGTAGGTATGATGAAAGGTTTTTCAATGCAACGGAATAACCCCAGGAGGGGGATATTCCGATGGCCTCTCCTCCAGATTTCCCTTGACTTAGATCCCTTTTCTGTGATAGGTTATCCGTCATTCTAGCTCAGGGATTCCCAACCTGGGGGGCACGCCCCCCTTAGGAGGGGGGCGTGAAGGGTCCCCAGGGGAGGCGCGATCAAGGCCCAAAAACTGACAAAAAGTCTTTCACGTAGTTTATAATCATTTAACGTGGCGTCACCTATAGTGGTTCCGGTTTCCAATCAAAAAACACCAGAGTGCAGGTCGATTTTTTCTTCTATTTTCGATTTTTTCTTGGCATTTGGCTCTGATGACACTGGAGTTACGCGAAAATGGCTGCGTTCGCTTTGGTGTGAATGTGATCATGCTTATTGACTCAACTTATTTGTGATATAAATTAACTTAATCTTAATCCAGTTTTTAGTTTTGTAATGGTGGCCAACTCTTCGACCAATAGGAGCTGACCTCGGGTTTCCGCCAAAATTCAAATAGGTAGAAATTTTTCCAAAAAATTTTATAAATTCATACGAGCTTGCAGTTTGTGTTTTAACCCCATTTGTAGTATTATTTGGACGTCTTCTATCGATAAAAAAAAAAAAATCCAGAAATGCTTCCGTTCCTAATGATTTAGGTATGTAGGCTGGAGCGTGTGTTTGTCAACATGAATACTTACAACAACAAATAAAAAGTTCCGTTTGAATTTGAATTTACTCATTAAAATTATACCATGATTATACTTATACTTAGCATTTTTGAGGAGGGAGAGAGTATAATTACATAGAACAAAGGGGGGGGGGGAGATAAAAAAAGGTTGGGAACCCCTGTTCTAGCTAAACGGCAAGCACGAAGCACTCGAGCGTGAAGTTCTTTTTGGGTAACGTTACCTGCCTACCTCCTTTTACCATAATATGGATATTATCATGTTCGTATGCGTGGTGACCAGCAGAGGTCGCTTACCATTTTGGTTTATTATTCTTGGAAAACTACACCTATGTTTTCGCGACGGAGGTCGACGACTCCGATCGGCCTCAAAATTTGACATTATCCGTGTCGAGCGGTCTAGATTCCTAAACCGAAATGTCCGTCTGCCGTCCGGGCCGTTTTGGGCAGTAGGAATTTTATTTAAATTCTGAAATTTTGACAGAATACTTGGTTTACTTTTTAGTTGTGCCCGCAAGGTTTTCAGCCCGATCGCCCAAACCCGTGGGGCGCTATGAGGCTATGGAAGGGGTTTTTCGAAGGCTGTTAGCTGTGGGATCGAGTTTGGTGTGGTTTCGAAATATTTTTGGACGTGGAATCAATTTTTGGGGGGCCCCGGAACGATCCGATTTCACTGTGGCGATCTATAGGGAGTTCATGGGGCTAAAAATGGGATTTTTGAATGATCCCAAGGGGGGGGGGGGGGGGGTAAGTAGTAGTAACTACTTACCCTACTTACTCGAAACAACTGTTGTTTCGAGTAAAAAACAAAAATTTGAAAGAAAAAAAACGCCATCTATTGTTTCAAGAGGCGGGTTTTGGAAATTAAGGCAACATCGATTGACACGCATAGCGAACAATCGATCTTTCTCATAACGCATCGATTACTGATAACGGAGTGAGATTGCGCATGCGCGGAGTGGGATGATGGTGTACGAGTAACGTCAATGGGGGTCGAATTTGGTGTCGTTTTCGACGTATTTTTGGACGTCGAATCCATTTATTGGGGTCCTAGAACGATCCGATGTCGCCGTGAGGATCTATAGGGCTTCGTAAACTGTTTCTACTCAGTGTTTTCGTTGTTGCTACTGTTGGCTCAAATTTACCCTTCACACCTCTTATCCCGTGCTAATTGTATTAATCAATAAAAGATTGAAGTGGATTTTTTTGATCATTTACAATAAATGTTTAATACAATGAATAATTCATGTCCATTGCATATAATAAACTTATGCAGATTCTGATGCGGCTGGAGAATTTAGTTTTGAACGTCGCTTTACAGCAATAAAAAGTGGATTTTCGAATTTTCCGAAAGTTAATAATCAATCAGGGTGAGAGTTAGAGCTCTGAAAGTGGTTTCATTCGATTCGGCATCCCGAAAAACTTTTAAAACTTCCTATTTTTTCGGAATTTTCCAGTTTTTTTCACATACCTAACTCGAAAACTAAGCACGATAGAGAAAACGTTTAAAATACAAAGTTGAAGAGCATAAAATGCTGCGTTAATGGCACTTGCACTAGTATTAATGGTTTCTAAGCAATTACACAACACGGTCCCTACCGGGATTGTCAGCTTAGACATTTGGATAATACGCATATAGGTACCTTAAAGCTGACTATTAATTGAAACTAATAATAATTAAGCTCAAGAGCCCTGAGAGGCACCGGCCCAAAGCGCACATGTGGTAGATAACCTTCAATTTTAAAATCCTCTGTCGAAGGCTACCAACGACAACATTTTGAACCAAATCAAATTTATAAATCCGTCGAGTGAACTTAAATACGCAAATTCGGATAAGAGTAAACCAAAGATACCTCAATAGACGACATAATTACCTTTCTGTTTCTCCGGGCAACGTGGATTCCATTCAAGGCTCGCTGTTAGCTCCAAGTGTTGAAAGAAGAAACGTCCGACCACAGACAAAGAGAGACCGACGACGGAATTCCTACCATTGTTGCCAAATTGCTTTACTCTGTGCATTGTTGTAATTCACATTCAGAGTTGCCAGTGTCGGACAGGAGGCCATGTTGGGAGTTTGTCCCCTTCAGACGCGTTGAGGCTCAAACACCTGCAGAATCTGCTTTTCTGCTCTAACAAATAGAGCAATACAAATTTTGTATCTGATACAACTTGAGAAATTTCAGAATGCGAATTTTTTCAACATTTTATTTAAAATGCCTTCGACAAAGAAAGAAGTGAACGGCAGCTGGAACTCAGTTTGGTTATCTAAAATTTTTTTTAATTAGGTACAGCCAAAGTACCTATTTAAAAAAACTATAATATTAATAAAAAACTAAAATAATAATATTATTTTTGGAATAATACACCTATGTAATCGCGACGGAGCTCGAAAATTTTGATCGGCCTCAAAAATTTTCATTAATGACTATTATGACATAATGAAACATGTTTCATTTTGTATTATACATTGTATAATACAAAATGAAACATGTTTCAAGGGCTTAGATTCCGAAAATGAAAATTTCGTGTTCAGTTTATATTAATGCTTTTGGCTATGGGATCGAGTTACGTGTTGTTTTCGAAATATTGGAATCCACGTAGAATCCATTTTTGCGGTTTCTCAGTAAGGTCCGATTTCACTGTGGCGATCTATAGGGCTTTCATGGAGCTACAAATGGGATTTTTGAAGGATTCGAGGGAGGACACCAAATTAAGTTTTGCGAAATTAATCTATATCAAAGAATAATGAAACGTTGTGTAGGTATACAAAACCCCCGTGTGAAAAAAATCCTGCAAGTTTGCAGGGTTTATTTCACCTTTGAACCTGCAGTAAAATCAGTGTGTACTTAGCTACTCAGCTCAATGCTTACAATGTAAGGTGCCTAGGCACGTAACCAATAGGAGGTACCTAGGTATGTATTGATGCCTCCTCATTCACGTGAATGTCTACTTCACGCCATCCTGGAAAAGAAAACTAAATAAAATTTATTTAATAAAATGCTGAAAATTTTACACAAAGAGTTATTATTCTTTCGATATAGAAAAATTGCGCATAAATCAAATCTTGTCATTAAGAAAAATTTTCTACTTTACGCTCTACCTAATATTAAATATTAGGTAAGCACCTATTGAAAAAAAAAAAAAAAAAACAGGTACCTACCTACAATGTTTGGACAGATGTGGACCTCGAAAAATAAATAATGCGTCCAAAATTACCGATACACGGAAACCGACACGTAATTCGATTCACTGGGATCCCTCAAAAATCCCATTTGTAGCCCCTTGACAGCCCCATTGGTCAACACGGTGAAATCGGATCGTTCTGGGGGCGTCAAAAATGAATTCTACGTCCATGAATACTTCGAAAACGATACCTAACTCGACCCCATAGCTGAAAACCTTCTGAAACCACTCCCGTAGCCCCATTTTAGCCCCATAGCGCCCCACGGGTTTGGACGATCGGGCTAAAAACCTTGCGGGCATGTAACGAACAGGTAAATTATCTGCAAGGTAATAACTGAATTTCGCAATTTTGCTCAATCCTACTTAAGTAGGTCCCTTCATTACCTATGGAATTACATCAACGTTTGATGTATTCAACGTTCCGGGGAAATTTCCCCTCCAGCACACGAGAAGTCCCCCCTTTCCATCGTCATCTCGGCAACCCTGTCCACACCTGCTGGTACTTTTCCGTTATCCCCCCCCCCCCTTGTTTTTGGTTGGTGCCATCGGGAGGGGCTCGAAATCGTGTTCGGAGGGGTGTGGGTGATGGTGGGGGGTGTTATAACGGAGAAGGGCTCGAATTTGGGTGCCTTAAAGCCATCGGGAGGGGTGTTTATGAACACGAAATCGAGTGGGGGGGGGGGGGGGGGGGGTACAACGGAAAAGTACCCTCCTGCCTGCAACCAACAATGTTAAATAAACTTTATTTATTCCGACTGCAACTGATTCGTATTGAATTTTAGTTTCGAGCATGATTTTCTTCTACTTGTTTCAACTAGATATAGAAAAAACAAAACAATCACGTCGTAGACAAGAACAACATTGTATTTTTATTTTGTTGGCTACTTGAAAACCATCGCCCCCACAATGTACCGTTATCGAGCGAAATCGATTCTATTTTCACTTTTGGTTTATCGTTCTTGGAAAAATACACCTATGTTTTCGCGACGGGGGTCGACGACTCCGATCGGGCTCAAAATTTGACATTATCCGTTTCAAGAGGTCTACATTCTAAATCCGAAATGTCCGTCCGCCGTACGCCGTCCGCCGTCCAGGCCGTTTTGGGCAGTAGGATTTTTTTTTAAATCTGAAAATTTGACAAAATACTTGGTTTACCATCTAGTTGTGCTCGCAAGGTTTTCAGTCCGATCGCCCAAACCCGTGGGGCGCTATGGGGCTATAATGGGGCTACGGGAGGTTTTTTTTTGAAGGCTTTTAGCTATGGAATCGAGTTAGGTGTCGTTTTCAAAGTATTTTTGGACGTAGAATCCATTTTTTGGGGTCCCGGAACGATCCGATTTCACTGGGGCGATCTTTAGGGCATTCGTGGGGCTTAAAATGGGATTTTTGAAGGATTCCAGGATGTTAAATATTTTTCGAGTAAAAAATACAGAGTTTTTGAAAAAACACATTTTTGAACAAAAAAATCCAAAAAAAAAAAATTTTTTGAGATAAAAATCCAAAAAAAAAAAATTTTTTTTAAATTTCTTCATTGACAGAATTAAATTTCTGCACAAGTAACGTTTATCAAAGAATAATAAACCCTTGTGTAAAATTTGCAGCGTTTTTAGGTTGAAACTACCAGCAGAATTTTCATCAAAAAAAGGAAATGTTTTCTAGCGGAAGATGACGGTGATCCAATCCGGTTCTACTGAAAGATTTTGATAGAAATAGACCCTTTTTCAGGACCAGAAGGCCAGATTGTATTAATAAAATGATCGATTAATTTTAAATCGATAGTAAATCGACACCACTTGTAGCTGGATGATAACGTTTATCACAAAAGTAAACAGTCGAATTTTTGAGTGGAGCTGATTTGACAATGTTTAGTTTAGAGCATAATTTAGGTAATAATCATTGCATAATTTAATGATCGATACGTTATTTGACGGTTGTTGATTATCATTTGTTGTGTTCTATGTCGTGTTGTAGGTGTGGGATGTATTCAAGTAGGCAGTTGAGAAGTTGGTGAATGAATCCGGACAGTATTCTTCCGGCGTTGAGATTTCGCCCGTTTGATGGAACTTGAAGATATTTATTTCACGATGAAGCGGAATATGTAGAAACCGTAAGTACTTTGAGGGCTGGCTGGTGATGATGGGGACTAGAAAAACGTCAGGTGGCGTGCAGAGGAAAGTATACGCTGTATTTTGAACTTTTTTAGACTTGAGGGAACAAAGAGAGTCGTCGAAGGGTATTCTGCGGCTCACAAATCGTCGTTTTCAATGGAAAATACGTCGTCAGATCGGCTGCCATCATCAGAGGGTCGTCAGCCTTCCGTTAGAAAGATCCAGCGAGGTGTAAGTTACAGTTACAGAGTGTTGGCTGGTGGTTTATTATTCTCACATCTCAGCGACACGCAAACAAAAGTAAGATTCGAACTGTTTATGGTCTTAAAAACTCTTCCGGATTTGTACAAGTTTTAGCCTTGTGACTTAACCTATCTCCCTCATTTTGACCTGTATGATTTTACTGGTTAGCTATTTGCAATAATCTAATGGTCAGCTGATTGGTACACTAGAGAACTATAAACTGCTAAACGAAGTTAGGTACCTACATGCTAAAATGAAGCATCCGACTGTTTTTTTTTTTTTTTTTTTCTCCTGAAAAGTTGCAAAATTTAATGTGGAGATAGGTACGCGTTATCTCACTTTGACCGTCGATATTTACTGTGAACAATATTAACTCGTGACTTTCGAGCGTTTCGTTATTTTTTTACTCTCCCCTGCGAGGGAGCTGAAACAAACAGTTGCCATGGAGAAGTTTCTTCAGAGGTCGCCAGGTTCTTCATAGCAGTCTCAAGGAGTTTTTCCATGAATGGCGGGGAGCGCATAATTCTTTCGCACTCGATGGTCAAATCTTGGGAGTCGAAACGTTTGGACAGAGTGAAGATTCTCTCGACGTTGTCTGCACACAGTAGGGATTTGACCTTTTCTGTGGCGGCATCAGCGAGTGAAGTTTCTCCATAGCTGGCGGCGAGATGACGTAAGTGGACGAAACCTTCCGCGTCCAGATCGTCGGGTTGTGTCTGATAATAGTATTGCAGGAGGTATTTGTACGCCTGTGGGTTGTAGTGTGAGACGTCGAGGACTTTGGGTGGCGGATTGTCTGCGTTGAATGTCCTCTGGAAGTGTGAAGATGTGCTCAAAAGAATCAAAGAGTGAGCTGGAAGTTCTTCGTCGGCCAATTTGATGGTCATGTCTGCCAAGTATGAATTGCCATACAGTTGGACCATGTTAGGTGTTGACTGTGGTAGGTTTGGGATTGGAAGAGTTGTGGCTGTGACGTTGGAAGAATCTTCTGTGCGCTGTGTGGGGGGAACCATTTCCTTGAGAACAGTATTGAGGGCCGACTCTTAGAATTCTACAACCACTTTAAATGATGCAGAAGGCAATGTGATTTTCATTTCAAACCCGTCACCTACTGACCCACTAGGAGCCTGCACCAGGTAAACATCAGAGTTGGCGATAACAGCAATGTCAGTGAACACGTCGAGACCTGATTCGTGGACAAGACGAGTGGTGGAGTCAGGTGTAATGAACCAAACAGTTCCATCATTCAGCAGTACAGCTGTATAACAATACCCACAACAAACTTTATCTACAGCAGCAGGCAATTTCACTTCCCTCAGTACTACGCAGGCGTCCTCCGTTAAAGCCTCTATAAGTTTTTTTTCTGAGCATTCGAACAGAGAGCCATCTTCATATTTCACACATAACTGCTCTACTCCTCCATACACAGCTACCATGTCCCTTGAGGAGGAGTTCTCACTCGAGGAGTAACTCCTAAATAAATTTTCAAATGAAAAAACCCTGTTCTTATTCGTTCGTAATTCTATTTTGTATTCGTAATCTAAACCTGGAAGTTGACAGCATACGTTGTTGTTCTCTAATAACAAACAAATGGCAATTCCGCAGAAAGCAACATCTTTGATTCGTTCATCGTTCTTTTTGAGGATAGTTTTAACTGAACTGTTACCAGCGTAGTTCATATTCATTGTCTGGTGATTACAGGAATTCTTAATAAATTTTATACACGATGAACAGATCGCAACAATAGCATTCATTGATTGGCTCTCAACCAGGTCCCCAAGTTTTGATAGTTTTAGTGGTGTGTGGTTGGGTGCAGGCAGGGCAGAGTAATGTGCGTTCTTTTTGGGATATCGCGATGTATTCACATTCATCATCAGAAGATTCTTCTCTTCCTGGCTGGTACATGCCACACGTATCACAATAAGCGAGCCCTCTCAAGACTGCGCAGGCATCACTGCAGCTCAGACACCTTTTATTTGATTTAAACATTCTCAATTTAATGCAATCAGCAGAGTCCACCGGTGAGTAGCTTGTATGTCTCCATTCCATCAGTCTGCCATCGTGAGTGAGAGCTGCGCAGTCAAACATCCCAACCGCAATTTTCTTGATGTCCCCTTCGATACCTCCTACCTTGCTATAGTTCAGTTCACTTCCTCCCTTCACGTAGTTCATCCCCCCACCGCAAAACTCGCCTGCCTCAGTCTTCACGAGGATGCTCAGTAAGGGATCTTCTACAAAATTTCGAGGATTTCCAAGTAGATGGCTGTACGCTAACACCATTTCTTCTCCTGCTCCGGCCCCTCTTCCAGTTTCTGTCTTATTTTCCATTTCCGAGATCCTGAAAAACAACAAATTGTCAACATGAGTGAAGAAAAGGGAAGCCACAATTAGCTTTTACTTGCAACAAATGTAGTTCAAGAATATTCACAATGTATTCATTACCAAAGAATCAGATTAGGTGCGACAGGTGGGAGTGTGACGATTATCAGCCAGGGTGTCGTGTGAGGAGCCTTTTTCGAAGTGATTTTGGATTAATTTTCGATTTATGGGGGTCTTTTAAAATTTAAAAGTGACGTTAAGAATCAAAACCGCACATATCCAAAATGAACAATTTTTCATACGGACAAATAACTGTTTGTTCTTAGTGGTTATTGTTTTGAATATTCGACTCTTCAATGAATAGTCTCTCTCTTTCATCACAGTTAACAGTAATCTTACTGACTTAACAACTGACAAAACAGACTGATAACACTGACTTAGGCACTAAGGAACATTAAACTTTGATCTACACTTATGCTATCAGAAACCAGAACCGCAGAAAAACGCTGAAAATTTTACACTAGGTTTTATTATTCTTTGAACAGTAAACTGTGAACAGAGAGCCAAAGGGAAGCGCCTTTCGTCCGCTGAATGATGCATTTCCGGCGAAAGGGTAAAAGCGACAGAAGCTCGTCACCTCTAACTGACGGATCAGCCTTTCTCTGGACACCGGCCTCTTTCAGGGACTGGCTGCAGCGTCATGACGTGGTTGACCAGTTGGAAGAGCGCCTCCAGCTTGATGGCCTAATCCAAGCAGTCGGTAGCCTGTCTTGAGGTGATGAAAGCTAGGCTGGCGGTTGCCACAGGATCCTCAATGGCCAATCCTCCTAACCTCGCAGGCAGTTCGATCTAAAAGGTTTGGCGGTACTGATGTTCCCAAGATTGTCGGTACAAGTTCAGTCCGTATGACGTCTTTAAGTGGGCCAAACCCCCCGTGGGGTTGGCCCGCAGTCGCTGATCACTCGATGCATGTAGGTCCATTCACGTAGGAGTGATTTTGTAAAGGCTGTGTGAACGGCTTGGGGGCTCTGTTTTGCTGCTGCAGCCATCTTGAGCGTGCACTGTATCCAGCCTGCCACTTTTCCCCGAATGTAAACCTTTTTATCTTCTGCCGGGCCAATGAAGCCACCCAGAACGCGTTGAGAGTAAGCTTTCTTCTGGTTGGGGAACAGTTCGTCTGCCTCCTCTTCAATACCAGGCTTTATGATGGTGTGGGTAGCTCTTATGAGGTTAGGGGAAGTATCCCCATTTCGGACCCTCTTCTCGCAGACGATCGAGCCAACTTCGCATAGCTGCGAGTTTCCTCTTCACATGCAGAGTCGTCGGCATACCAATTCTGCTTCCATGGTCAGTTTTTCAGGTCTCTTATCAAAAGAAGCGTTCCCACAGCATACATCATCATCCCGAGGGGATCGCCCTGGGTTGTACTTTCCATACTGACCAGTTGTGAGTCACTTTGGCGGAACAGAGTCAGAGGAAACCCCCCTGTACGAATTGAACGAGAATCGAGAGCATCTAGGCCAGAGGATGCGAGCATTCCAAAGGGCTAGTGGTCGACTGATCGAGTTGAACGCGTTGGTTGCATCTACCAGCAAAAGGCCTACGTCAGGGTCTCCCTCGAACATCTCAGTCACAGCATGGACGGAACGGGCCTCCAGTTCTGGGACGTGGCCCTCCTTTGGTTTTCCGCCATTTGCTCTGCGATGTTTTTCTTTTGTCGTTAGTTGTTATTTTGTTTATCATTCTTGCTATTCAAGGATAGAGAGTCAAAATTGTCCACTCACACAGGTTTATTGGTAAAGGAAATGGGACCGGTTTCGGGTTTTAGCCCATCATCAGCCTCTTCTAAATCGCTCGTTCTCACCAGGAGTAGTTGAACCAAAAGTTAGTACTAACTAGTGACTTAACTAAGGAGTGAGTTAGTAACGTAACAAGTGAGTTATTACTAACTTTTGGTTCAACTACTCCTGGTGTGTACGAGCGATTTAGAAGTTCTTGTTATTTGTTTTGTCATTACCCTGGATCTACTCTGGGTGAATAAAAAACGCTGCAAATGTTACACAAGGGTTTATTATTCTTTGATATAGGTTACTTGGGTAGAAATTTAATTCTGTGTCAATGAAAAAAAATTTAAAAAAAAGACGTTTTTTTGTGACGCGATACCAATAAACCTATGTGTTGCTATGTAGTTGATATGTGACGCTATTTGTTTCGAAATACGCAAATTGTGTTGAAGATCTCACTACAGATTTTGTGCTGCTTTATGTGAAACCTGGATAGACAATGGTCAAGCCGAAAAACATATCCATGCTTCAATGTTTTTCTGTGGAGCGGAAAAAATTTCTCCGATGTTATTATTTATGTCTTTACTTTGGCACATTAAAATACAAAACCGTAACGAAAAAAGCGTTACCTAAATTTCTGATGATTTTTTTTTTTCAAACATTTTTTCTCAAAATTTTTTGTTTTTTACATGAAAAATATTTGACCTCCTGGGATCCTTCAAAAATCCCATTCGTAGCCCCATGAAAGCCCTATAAATCGCAACAGTGAAATCGGATCGTTCCGGGACCCCCAAAAATGGATTCTACGTCCAAAAATACTTCGAAAACGACACCTGACTCGACCCCATAGCCTTCAAAAAACGCTGCAAATTTTACACAAGGGTTTATTATTCTTTGATATAGGTTAGTTGCGCAAAAATTATTTCTGTGTCAAAAGAAAAAATGTTGAAAAAAAAAATTTTTTTTTGGATTTTTTTTTCAAAATTTCTTTATTCTTTACTCGAAAAATATTTAACCTCCTGGGATCCTTCAAAAATCCCATTTTTATCCCCATGAAAGCCCTATAGATCGCAACAGTGAAATCGGATCGCTGCGGGACCCCAAAAAATGGATTCTACGTCCAAAAATACTTCGAAAACGACACCTGACTCGATCCCATAGCCAAAAGCCTTCAAAAAACCCCTTCTGTAGCCCCATTTTAGCCCCATAGCGCCCCACGGGTTTGGGCGATCGGGTTGAAAACCTTGCGGGCACAACTAGATGGTAAACCGAGTATTTTTTCAAAATTTCAGATTTAAAAAAAAAATTCCTACTGCCCAAAACGGCCCGTACGGCGGACGGGCATTTCGGATTTGGAATCTAGACCTCTTGAAACGGATAATGTCAAATTTTGAGGCCGATCGGAGTCGTCGACCTCCGCCGCGAAAACATAGGTGTATTATTCCAAGAATAATAAACCAAAATGACGTTGAATTTTTCCCCCTTTGAATTTACATGAGCCGCTTCAGGTTATCTGCGAATTTTTCTACCACTATTTCCTCAATTTCTTTCTTTTGATCTGAATGTACGCCTATTTCACCAACTGAATACATTGAATTATTCGGCTAGGAAACTTCCAAAATTATGTACAGGCCTGTAAAATTAAGTACAGGTGTACATAATTCTTATAGGGCAGTTCAAATCATGAAATTTTTATTTGCGGCTCGGAACCTTCTGAACGAATTTTATAGTATTGATTTTCAAAGTTGAACTCTCGCTCTCATATCTGCCACCATGACCAATTGTGGAATCTGCTATACCAATTAATCTGCTATGATTTCTTTTGGACAAAATTTTGTATTAATTGGTGCGGCTACCCGTTGGGGCTTGTACAGTGCCTCTTCTTCTGTCAGTTCTTCCCACCGTCGCTCTTCCCCTGGTCACCCTTCCCCTGGTCGCTCCTCCTCTGCGCCGTCCTCTTGCCTGCACAAGACTCGTTTGATCGGCGATTTCGGAGTAAGGGATGCCGAGAAGTTCTTCCATCGGTGTCCGGCACATGGGGCACCGGTTGTCCTGTCTGAACGCCAAAAGGATGCACCCCGTGTGGAACAGATGAGCGCACGGAGTCACTACCACATCGTGGTCAGCTATTGGCTCGAGGCACAACGCATGCGGGTCCGTCAATGATGACGTCAGCTTTGGTCGTTTCCCGTCATTCGGAGGCTCCTCCTCGGAACGCTTCCTTTTCAATTGAGGATCTTCATTTGAAGGGCCGGCGGCGATCTCCATTTTGCAACGTTATCGAGGAAATGTTGAAATCAAATTATTCGTTTTCTGCTCACCAACTTAAATTCACACGATTCAAAATTGTTTTTGACATAATTGGTGCTCAGGTGTTATCTTAGTTGTCCAATGTACGAAATTCACTCCAAAATATTTCATAATGATTTATGGATTTGGCTCTCAAAGATTTTTGGGCAACGAACCCATTAATAATTTAAATGAAATTTGATTTTCAATACAAAAAAAACGCTGCAAATTTTATACAAGGGTTCTTTAAAATAAATTGTGCAAAAAGTAAGTTTTGGAACGGACATTGTCAAATTTCGAGGCCGATCAGAATTTTCGACCTTTGTCGTGAATCTTTCTTCTTTGGGTGCCTTACCCGTAGCCAGTTGTCGGCGACATCTCGCTTCTAACTTCTGTAGAGCGTGTTGACTAGTTATTACAGAAATAGAAGGGACATACTGTTTAACGCCGGTTCCGTACGGCAAATGTGAGAGGTTTTCCAGGGCAAGACACTCTCGGTGGTTTGCCATTGCCTTCCGACAGGTGGTTATCTGTATAAGGAAGATTTCTAGCGGCTGCTGGGATCGAACCAACAACCTATGACTCGGCTGTCTGACGCTCAAACCCCTGAGCCACTGATAACCGCCGTTTGTGAAATCTGGACCTCTTGAAACTTATAATGCCAATTTTGAGGTCGATCAGAATTTTCGACCTCCATCGCTGTTACATAAGTGTATTATTCCAAGAATAATAAACCAAAAAAGTTATTATAATGTGAATCATTAATGAATGATACAATTATTGTATGAATGATACAATTGAAACGTTCAACACCGTTTCGGTGAGCCAAATCAGGCTTTTCCACCTGTTGGGATCGAGACCCTTTGTCTTGTTCGACACAAGCTCTTCATGTGCTGTGTTTTCTATAATGATATTAAAATTTAATGTTCCCGACAGGCCTCCTTCATAAGTTATGAATCATAACTCTCCCAGTCGGAGCCAAACACCTCTCGATGTCCTGTGGCAGTCTTGTGGGTAACATTGTGAGCGGACGACGTCGTCGGACCGAGCGGCCACCAAATTTGGATCTGTTCCAGTTAACACTCTGGAAAAAGGTACAGCTCATGACTCATTTTCGTTCGGCGACCTGTTCAATGTTTCCAATGGATCTGGCGATAAGATGGTTACATCTACATTTTTGTTACAGGCTGCTCTTTCCTTTCTCCCTCTACTCGTCTCTCTTCCTGCTCCTGTGCCTGTTGAACTTCTGCACTTCGTCTAAGACTTAGTTCCCGTTCAGTTGTTGAGTTTTTATACGTTTCGTTTGTGCCTAGTGTAAGCCAGTTCCTGTGCGTAGCGTTGAACTAACTCACAATATTACTGGAAATTTCCCATCTTACCACGTCTGCTTGAAGAACCTGAAGAATCCTATTTGAACCTAAAAATATTTCGTCGGAAATGAAAACTGAATCTGGGAGTGATAGAGGTAGGCTACAAGTACAAATTAAGAGAATAAAACGCTGCAAATTTTACACAAGGGTTTATTATTCTGTGATATAGGTTACTTGTACAGACATTTAATTCTGTCAATAAAAAAAATTAAAAAATTTTTTTTTTTGTTTTTTATATTTCAAAAAAACTTTTTTGGGGGGGATTTTTTCTTCAAAAATGTGGGTTTTCAAAAATTCTTTAAGTTTTACTCGAAAAATATTAAACTTCTTGGGATCCTTCAAAAATCCCATTTTTAGCCCCATGAAAGCCCTATTGATCGCCACAGTGAAATCGGATCGTTCCGGGACCCCCAAAAATGGATTCTACGTCCAAAAATACTTCGAAAACGACACCTAACTCGATCCCATAGCTAAAAGCCTTCAAAACACCCATCCTGTAGCCCCATTTTAGCCCCATAGCGCCCCACGGGTTTGGGCGATCGGACTGAAAACCTTGCGGGCACAACTAGATGGTAAACCAAGTATTTTGCCAAAATTTCAGATTTTTAAAAAAATTCCTACTGCCCAAAACGGCGCGGACGGAGGACGGACATTTCGGATTTAGAATGTAGACCTCTTGAAACGGATAATGTCAAGTTTTGAGGCCGATCCGAGTCGTCGACCTCCGTCGCGAAAACATAGGTGTATTATTCCAAGAATAATAAACCAAAAGTATACTTGAAATTATTCAAATTGTTACAATATATCAAATACGTCAAATAGGTACTTCATTGATTGTATTCTGTTAAATAACTAGTTCCGACCAGTCCGATACAGTTCAACAACGTCCAAATGACGGGTTGGCGGAAATCGAAAATAAGAGACGATGCAGTCGGTGTTGAAGACGCCGATGCAAGAACTATTAAAAATGTTATAAAACCACTTTACTGAAGAGTCGCCGAAGGGCGAAGAAATACAAGTTTATTACGCTCAAATTTGGCCTGAACTACTGAAAACCGCAAAACGGAAAAAGAACTGGGATTTTACCAGTGAGAAAATACAAAAAAACTTCTACAATAGGTGGGGAAGTTTTTCCCAAAACTTGGAAGGAAGAGAGACACCTTTAAATCCATCCTACTTCAAATTAACAAAGTAAATAAAAGGAAAAGGGGGAAGGGACGTATTGACACGTTAGAATTCTGAAAGAAGGGTCGGTTAATCTATGCTTGTCATTATTCGGACTACTAGTTCCAATGATGGATTATGACGTCCAGTGTCTTCAGCGGTCGCCAAGTTCTTCAGATGAGTCTCAAAGAGTCTTTCCATGAATGGCTGGGAGGAGCGCATAATTCTTTCGCACTCGCTGGCCAAATCTTTTAAGTTGAAACGTTTTGACAGAGCGAAGATTCTCTCGACGTTGTCTTCGCACAGTTGGGATTTGATTTCTGCTGTGGCGGCATTGGCCAGTGAAGTTTCTCCATAGCTGGCGGCGATGTGTCGTAAGTGGACAAAACCTTCTGCGTCCAGATCGTCGGGTTGTGTCTGATAATAGTATTGCAGGAGGTATTTGTACGCCTGTGGGTTGTAGTGTGAGACGTCGAGGACTTTGGGTGGCGGGTTGTCAGCTTTGAATGTCCTCTGGAAGTGTGAAGATGTGGCAAAAAGAACGGAAGAGTGAGCTGGAAGTTCTTCGTCGGCCAATTTGATGGTCATGTCTGCCAGGTATGAATTGCCATAAAGTTGGGACATGTTGGGTGTTGACTGTGGTAGGTTTGGGATAGGCCGAGTTCTGGCTGTGATGTTGGAGGAATCTTCTGTGCGCGGTGTGGGGAGAACCATTTCCTTGAGAACAGTATTGAGGGCGGACTCATAGAATTCTACAACCACTCTAAATGATACAGAAGACAATGTGATTTTCATTTCAAACCCGTCACCTACTGACCCACTAGGAGCCTGCACCAGGTAAACATCAGTGTTGGCAATCACAGCAATGTCAGTGAACACGCTGAGACCTGATTCGTGGACAAGACGAGTGGTGGAGTCAGGTGTAATGAACCAAACAGTTCCATCATTCAGCAGTACTGCAGTACAGAAAATCCCACAACAAACTTTTTCGACAGCTGCGGGCAATTTCATTTCCCTCAGTACTGCGCATGTATCCTTATCAACAGCCACAGCAATTTCCATTTCTGAACATTCGAACAGAGAGCCATCTTTATATCTGACATACAACTGCCCTCTTCCTCCATACACAGCTACCATTTCGCCTGAGGAGGAGTTCACTTTCCATCCGATATGTGAATGTGGGAATCGAAAAAAAAGGACGTTGTTCTCTAATAACAAACAATTGACATGCCCCATGAAGGTAACATCTTTGATTCGTTCATCGTTCATTCTGAGGAAATTTTTAACACCGTCATTCATATTCATTATCTCAAAATCGAAATCGTATAAGAAAACCCTCACATGAAGGACAGAAAGCAACAGTAACATTCATTGGTTTGCTTACAACCTGGTCCCAAGTTTTGATAGTTATAGGGGTGTGGGGCTCAGAGCATTTCGGGCAGAATGATATGCGCTCTATTCGTGGTAACATCATGGATTCGCATTCATCACCTTTCCTTCCTCGCTGGTACATGCCACATCTATCACAATAAGCTAGTCCATGCATGTCTATGCAACTATCACTACAACTCGGACACATCACATCTAATTTATACCTTCCCATTTCAATGTTATCCGGCAGTGAAAACCTCGTATGTTGCCATTCCATCAGTCTACCATCGTGAGTGAGAGCTGCGCAGTGCTCTTTCCCGACCACAATTTTCTTGACGTTTGCACTTAGACCCCCCACCTTGGTGTAATTGTTCAGTTCGTTAACTCCCTCCGCATAGTTTAGTCCTCCTCCGAATACTTCGCCTGCCTCAGTCTTCACGAGGATGCTCAGTAAGGCTTTGGGATTTTTTAAATGAAGTCGTGGTGGATGACTGCACACCAACACCATTTCCTCTCCTGCTCCGGTCCCTCCTCTAGTTTCTGGCTCCTTTTCCATTTCCGTGATCCTTAAAAACACCAAATTGTCAGCATGAGTGAAGACAAATGAAACCACAATTAGCTTTTACTTGCAACAAACGAAGTTCAAGAATATGTAGAATATAAGCTGCGTTCGCAGAGTAATTCTGAAAATTTCGAACCGTTCGACGCATGCGCAGTAGGGCCTTTTACAAGGGCCGAGGACGGGGCTACATCGGCTTCCAGGAATGACCGGAAACACTCAAGTGCTGATGCTCTGCGAACGCAGAACTCGTTCGGAATCGATTCCGGCAGTTCTGTTTTTTTTTGTTTTTTTCAGAACTTCCAGATTGATTCCAACTGCCTCCTTGATTGTGGAAAGTGACGCATGCGCGATTCATTTCCTTCTGCGATCAGGAGGTAACATCGTAGGGTCTACATTTTCGTTGGCGGAGGGCCGAAGTTCTGTCCGTTTTAATTCCTGGAAGCGTTCGACTTTTGATTGGATTCCGAACGCCCAGAACTTACTCTGCGAACGCATCTATCCTACTACCAAAGAATTCGATTTGCCTTGCGAAAGTTTGAAGTCACCTCTGCTTTTCAATATTCCTGACCGTGTCCTTATACTTTCGGGAATTACCCCAACCTTTTGTTTTCACGACGGAAGTCGACGACTCCGATCGGCCTCAAAATTTGACATTATCCGTTTCAAGAGGTCTACATTCCAAATCCGAAATGTCCGTCCGCCAGGCCGTTTTGGGCAGTAGGAATGTTTTTTAAAATCTGAAATTTTGACAAGATACTTGGTTTACCATCTAGTTGTGTCCGCAAGGTTTTCAGGCCGATCGCCCAAACCTGTGGGGCGCTATGGGGCTAAAATGGGGCTACGGGATAGGTTTTTGAAGGCTTTTGGCTATGGGATCGAGTATTTTTGGACGTAGAATCCATTTTTTGGGGTCCCGGAACGATCCGATTTCACTGTGGCGATCTACAGGGCTTTCATGGGGCTACAAATCGGATTTTTGAAGGATCCCAGGAGGTCAAATATTTTTCAAGTAAAAAAACAAAAAAATTGAATCATTAAAAAAACAATTATTTTGTTTCATTGACACAGAATTAAATTTCTGCACAAGTAACCTATATCAAAGAATAATAAACCCTTGTATAAAATTTGCAGCTTTTTTTTCCGAAATATTTTACTTGGAAAAATCTTTCATAATCCCGCCTAATCCATTTCCAAAAAAAAAAAAAGAAGGAAAATCTCGACTGCAGTAAGGCGTCACCTAATTTGTGCTTTTCTGCTGTAACCATTCAAAACATTATTGAGATAGGTAGTGCCTTTTACATCATGTGGTTTCCAGCAGCCCCGTAGAGAGGGGGGGGGGGGCACTGGACCCGTTGCCCCCGGGCCCGGCCTTCGTAGGGGGGGCCCGGATTTTCTTGAGCGATTTTTTTTTTTTTTTTTTTTTTGTTGTAAAAAAAGGGGGAGGAGAGGCAAATGGGAAAAGGGATAGATCAATAAAATAGGAAATCAATAGGAAAATTTTTCATACAACTTTTTTTTTTTTTTTTAGGGGCCCGGATTTTCTCTCCACGGCCCTGGTTTCCAGGTTTTCTGTTGTTCAGAGACCTCACCTGCGAAGACGAACGTCACCAATCGAAAGAGCACGAAAAAGTACTACTTATAGGATATTACCTAGGATCCGCCAAAACCCAAAAATCGAACATTTGAAGTTAGTGCCTTTCTGCTGTAAACACCAAAATATTATAGCTGAGATGGGAAACGTAATCAGCTTTCACGAGAAGAAAAGAAATTTGAAATCCGGAAACATGGTTTTCCGCTTACTGATCTGATGGTTTCGGTTAAAATTCGTTTTCTCGGTTCCTGTTCGATCTACTGAGCCGTACTTGAAGACCACAGGGAAAGAAGGGGGAAGGTCACTTTTTTTTCGAAAATGAGTTAAGGTTGGCAACAAACTCTCCCAAGGATGTAGTTTCATAATACGAGATCAAACTTGGAAAAAAGGAGGAGGGTCTGCAAGAAATAGCCTATGTTAGATCTGAAATTACTGGGAAAGAAGGGGGAAGGTCCGAATGAAGGGAAAGAAAGGGGAAGGTTTGAAAGAAAACAGGGAAAGAAAGAGGAAGGTACTCCGTTGGCACGTCTGGTGATAGCAAACGTGTGATTACCCGATTGGACAATATTGTTTGCCACCACGGCTTTACACTGGTGAGTCAATAACCAATGTTCTTACCCACCTTTAGACTTCAATGATATTATAAAAACTCGGACCTATGTAGGTAAGGAAAAATAAATTGTTCATTGGGGCTATTAATTTTCGTGTTTCTATTCCAGGCCGGCGACCGATTTCTTATGAAAAGTTCAAGGATTTACTCCACTTGAAACAGTTTTGTCAGTCGATGGCAGCGAGGAGATACGTTTCAAAATTAAAAAACCCTGGAAATTCTCCGCTTCACGGAAAAACATTGAATCATGGATATGTTTACTGTAAACTCGTCGTCAAAAATTTTGGTTGTCGAGTAGAAACAGTTTCTAGTGACCAACCGCCAAACTTCCTTACAGACCAATCATGTGATTATAGTTTTCTCGATTATGTTGCGTAAAAAATTTTGGTGTCGTTTGGTGTCGCAAATTTTAGAATGACCCCCAGCCCAAAAACATATCCATGTTAATACAGACGCAAGGAGGGCAAGAAAAGCGGCACACGCGGGGAGTAGTGAAAATAATAAAATTGTCCTTTTTTCTGTCACTCTCCCCCTTTTTTTCCCTGTTCTCTCTCTGACCCTCCCCCTTCTTTCACTTTTTTTGAGTAATTGTGGATTTCTTTTTTTCAATAAAATTATTTACAAATTGTGGATGTTCATTAATTTATTTCTCTTTCCGTTATATCGTTAGATGAAAGTTTAACTAATGAGGAAAAATAAAACGACCCAGCCTTTCATGAAGGTGGATATGAGTAGAACGCGTCAAACTTTCAATTTCATTTTTCTCAGAATGGAAAAATTCACACATTCCCCCTTCTTTCCCTGTGGTCTTCACAAGTCTTGTGCTCAAATTGTAGCAAAGTGAATGTAGTTCGATTATATAATACTAGTGCCTACATCGCTACGATGTATGGTTTAAGCGCTGAAAAAGCCTGTTTTTGTACCCACTTTCAAGCTTGAATATCGTTGCCTAGACTTAGGATGTTTTGAGGTCGATCTTAATTGTTGACTCCCGTCGCGATAAAATTAAGTTACAATAATATTGTATTCTGATATAATAAACCAAAAGACTCCAGTAGTCAACGTACCTGGTTTTCTGGCTGTGTGGACTCCACTTAGAGCTCGTTTTGCTGATGATTCAAAAAATGTGTTCTACGTGGTCTGCGGCGAAGGTCTCGATAGGATCTCATGATATACTAGTCGAGATATTATCTTGAGTGTCTTATCAGGTTGGTGTGATTCAGACCCTCGTCAGACTCGTAATTCACAACCTGAGACCAGCCTTCGAGGTAACACTTGAAAACGCTGCAAATTTTGCATTACATTTTGCGTCCAAAATTACTCGGAAAATGACACCTTATTTGACCTCTTTGGATACTTTAAAAATCTCATTTGTTGCCCCATGAAAGCCCAATAGACAGTGGAGGACGGATCCTTTAGGCCACTATGGGCATTGGATTGCAGCTCTCTCTCCAAGTAGGGATTTTTATAGTGACCCGCAGAAATTGGGCGACCACTGCATCCTTGACTTCCTTGGAACACAACGTTAGAGATAGGTATGTACATAACAGAGATAGCTTATAACAGCTACCTAGTGCTGCAAAAACAATCGATTTTTCACATTTTCATTTTTTTAAGTTATTTTGGGCAACGATCGAGTAAACGATTAAAAATCGAAGAGAAAAAAGCGTTTCATATTATAGGATTTCTTCATGATATCTTGAAAGTGAATATTATGTATGCGTTTAGAACGTCCTAGGAAAAGTCTGCGTCTCAGTAGGCGGCGCACAGTGGGCCAAATAGCCAATTTAAGTGGAAAAAATTAACCTCAAAATCCCGAATTGTCAGTATAGTCATTGGTAGTTCGTGGTCCCCAAAACACAAATATTTACCTCCTAAAGACTTATTTGATTGTGGAGTGCTCATCATCTCGCCTTCGACTTATTTGACTACACCGCAGCCAGTTGTGGGCAGTTAATAGTTCGAGGCTGATTAGTCTGCAGAAATGGACGTTAGAGAGAGAAGTACCTAAGTACTTTTAAACTATTAGAAATCCTACTAACTCCAGAGTCATTGAGAGTATAGATGCAGTACAACATCTCGCTTGAAGATCCATGAAATGACGCACACAGAAGATAAGCCTTACAAGTGCAGTATTTGTGACTGTAGAATCTACATCTACATTGTGACAGTAGAATCTGATGATGTACAATGTCCAAATTGAAGAAACATGAAATGACGCACACGGGAAAGAAGCCTCACAAGTGCAGACTTAGTGACTACAGATGAAGTCAATTGAGTTCCTTGAAGAGACATAAAAAGACCCATTCACGATAGAAGCTTTTCAAGTGCTTATTGTGACAAATGACAACCAGGGTTGGGGAAACAATTTCAATATAATCGGACCTCAACTTTAGCTGGGAGTTGGGACCACGAAAGTACCAGAGTTGAGGGGGGTTTGGGTTCACAGAAATGGAGATTGTACAGTAGGTATAAGGCGGAATGAATGAACTTCAAAAACCATGATTCATATTTAATATGAATCATGGGTTTTGAAGTTCATTCATTATCCATCAAAGTATCCATATCATGTAGTAATTTTATTTATTTCATTTGATTATTAATTTAATTTTTTTTTGCCTTTTGTCATTTCTCATTGATGTTTTTGTAATCGGTGGTTCAGTTTGGTCTATTATGCTGTTTTAAAAGGGGGGGATGTCCATGAAATCCTACCTGCACGAAAGTCCGAAACGTCAAAGATACGTTGCCGCGGAGGTCTCCTCGATTGCCGCAGAGGGAAGCTGCGCCATCCTGTGGGCGCTCAAGGAACTAATCATCATACCACAAGGAAGTGCGTGGGAGAAATGACGAGCTCGAGGACATGTTCACTTTTGATTGAAAACTCCCAAATCACAGAGAGGACTTGTTCAATTTTGAAGAAAACACCCGTGTTTGAGGAGTTACCACAATGGTAAAAATGAAATTTTGATGGAAACAGCTCTTGGGGGATGGTGAAGCTCATGTATCTTGACTGAAATTCGACAAAAACTCACTTTCTGCCAGAGGTGGACACGATCAGTTTTGAAAGATACCTCCTTATAAGTTCAATGACTTGGTGATGAAATATGGGAACTGGTTCAACATGCTATCTACCGTGCCATATGGCCGTAGATAATATTATCTACGGCGCTCTTCTCCCGGTCCAATATAGTATCAGGTAGATATACATGTATGGTGTCTACCTGATACCGTCATGTATAACGAAGGATAGAAGATTAGACCAGTGGACTGACAGTAGATCGCATACTATACCGCTCTACAGTCGGTGGATAGCATTGAGCTGGTACAGAAAAATGTAGTTTTCCTTGAAATAGTCTTGGAAATAGAATTTTTATGTCCTTCATCTGCAAGGAGCTCACAGCTACTCTTCCATATCTATGGCGTGGTATCGTTACAATTAAATTATGGTTTAAATTTTAAACCACTTTGAAACAGGCCTCAGGTTGTGATAGACATCACCCACTCACGAGATAGCCTTCTCTGAAAATTTAATCTGGTGACCCATAATATGAGGTCATAATATAACACAGGTACATACGTACCTATACATGTAAATGCTATCTACATGTACGAACTTTCAACACAATATTATTGTGTTCCCAATAATTGGGATCAATTACCTATTGATTATTATTTACATCAATATTTCAATTTTTATATCAAACCCCAAAAAAGATGGAATGAAGCGAGTCAGTGACCCCCCCCCCCCCCCCCCCCCCGAATGCTGCCAACACTTAAGAATTGCCTGCTCAGACCAGGTGACTTCGGAATAACAAAATTTGTTACTGATGTAATTATTTAATAATAATTAGAACATTCAGAAATCTCAGTTTCGTTACATACCAAGTCAAAAAACAAAAACGTCTTCTGGAAGTGAGATGATGTGGCAAAAGAATGGAAGAGTGAGCTGCAACTTCCATGGAAGTTCTTCATCAGCGAGTTTGATGGGTCAAGTGTGATTTGCCATATAGTTGAGCCATGTTGGATTTAGGCGGTGTCAGGTTTTAGACAGACGGAGTTGTGGCAGGGTTGTTGGAGGAATCTTCAGTGCAAGTCGTGGGGGGAACCATTTTCTTGAAAGCAGTGTTAAGCGCCGACTCATAGAATTCAACACAGACATCAGATGTTTTAGAATAAAAAGAGATATTCATAACTGTTCCGTCACCTGTTGTCCCAGTAGGAGCCTGGACCAGGTAAACATCAGAGTTGGCGATCACAGCTATGTCAGTGAACACGTCGACACCTGATTCGTGAACAAGACGGTGAGTTCTGCGGCCGGGTGCAGTGAACCAAACTGATCCATCATTCAGCAGTATAGCTGTAGAATAGAACCCACAACAGATTTTTTCAACAGCTGCGGGCAATTTCATATCCCTCTGTACGCAGGTGTACGCAGGTGAAATACCCGTAACAAGTTTCACGTCTGAACATTCGAACAGAGAGCCATCGTCATATTTGACAAACAACTGCCAATATCTTTCTTTGCTTCTTCCTCCTCCTCCATACACGGCTACCACCTCACCAGAGGAGGAGTTCTCTTCGGTTTTAAATTCCAGTTTCAAATTACAATTCGAATCTGGGTATCCAACGTACAGGTTGTTGTTCTCAAATAATAAACAAATGCGATACCCGAAAAAGGCAACATCTTTGATTCGTTCATCATTCGTTCCGAAGATAGTTACAGCTGAATTGTTCTCAGCGTAGTTCATTTTCATTATCGCTTGATTAAATGATTCGTTAAAAAAATGCTTACACGATTCACAGAAGGCGACAGTAACATTCATTGATTTCCTTTCAACCAGGTCCCAAGTTTTGATAGACTTAGGGGTGTGTGGTTGGTAGCAGTCAGGGCAGAGAAATTTGCTTTCTTTTCGGGATATCACTATCCATTCGCATTCATCATAATCATTCCTCCACGGCTGGTACATGCCACACCTATCACAATAAGCTAGTCCCCACATGCACTTGCAATCACCTCTACAACTTGAACACTTCTCAACGTAACAATAATCCTGGCCTCTCATCATAATGGACTCACCATCTTCCCACCATGAATACTTCGTATGTGTCCATCCCATCAGTCTGCCAGCGTGAGTGAGGGCTACACAGAACCCCGGCCCAACCACAATTTTCTTGACACCTCCTTCGATACCCCCCATCTTGGTATAGTTGTTCAGTTGGTTACCTCCCTCCGCATATCCCAGCCCACCTCCGTACACCTCGCCGTTCTCTGTCTTCATGAAGATGCTGAGGAAAGCTTTGGTATATTTGAGAGTATCTTCTTCTATATGGCTGTACACCAACACCATTTCCTCTCCTGCTCCGGTCCCTCCTCCAGTTTCTGTCTTCTTTTCCATTTCTGAGATCCTTAAAAACACCAAATTTTCAACATAAGTTCAGAAAAGGGAAACCAAAATCAGCATTAAATTTTACTTGCAACGAATAAAGTTGCAAAATATTCAGAATGTAGGTATACATCTACGAAACAATTAGGTAGATTAGGTGACACCTAATAGGTGCCGTGTGCCACCAGAGCCGGTGAAATCTCGCAAGTATTCTAACTAACTAGACCTTTCCACTCCCCCTCAGGGCTAGTAGGTGGGAGTTTGAAGAGTATCAGCCCGTAAATCCTTCAAGAAACCCTCATCTAGCCCCACAGGTTTGAGCGATTGCTCTGAACACCTCACGAACATGACCAGATGGAGTTAGAAAGTCGTTCGTTGTCAAAATTTCAAATATTAAATAAAATCCTAACGACCAGAACGGGTGGATGGAGGACAGTCACTACACATCTTGAAACGTATTAGGGCAAATTTGGCGGTAATTCTGAATTGGGTGCTAGTTTGGCGTGCGTTCCAACCCCACGAATTCGTGAGACTGCAAATAGTACTGAGGAACCCCTTTCATTTTCTTTAATATTTTAACTTTTACGTCTAACCACGAATTCTCTATGCGTTGGGTGTGAGCTCCAGTTGGTGGATCCACGTGGGCTTCCTGGTGGTTTACTGTCTTGTGCACAAACCCGCGACTGCCCAGGCACTTATATGCACGCCATTCGACGGCACTGGCCAACTAAAGAACAGAGATAGGGGAAACTGGAAAAGGAGGTAACATTTCAGATGAAAAAACTGCATTGTCGACTTTTACTTTTGCACCAAACCCATATATCGCCTGCATGGCATAAGTTTAGTTAGGTTAGAGCGCGGCAGGACTTAGGTCGTTAGATGGCAGCTGGTTTATAGAACACACACCGAACTATAGTAGGCGCAATGGAAGTTGGGGACTGGGTGTCAAGGACGGTAAATGAGACGGAAGATACCCCCTCCCGAAGATACCCCCCCGCCTATCTAAGCTGGTACACCTGTCACGGGAGGGACGGGGCAAACGACCCTCGGTTCGGGGCGAATGGAAGGGGAGAGCCCAGTCCCCAACTTCCATTGCTATTATAGTAGGCGCAATGGTGCTATAATAGCACCCTTAATGGTTGAGCCCCCGTCTAGGGGTCGCAATCCCGCGGCATTTTTCAAATCTTTCAAATGCGGGATCCTCAACGCGGGATTCCCCTTGTTAAAAAAAAAACGCGTTTTCTGTGGTCTGAATCACAGCCTGTGAATTAGGTACATTCTCATTGCCCGTGATTCACACAAGTACTCCTTATGCCTGTTGAGCTGTAGTTCACAATATTTTTGCTATTCTTGTGGCATCTCACCTATTCTGTGGGAAAAGAAGGGGCGCTATCTCCAGTTTGCATGTGGGTCATTCTCATCTGGGATGTACATTTGGCCCTCCCAGCATTGACAATTTACCAAATTTCCAAACTCGTATTTCAAGCCTGTCACAATTTTTTCTGGCTCCATTCAACTCCCAAGAGCACAGCTCAATTTGAAATTTGCGAGTTCATTCGTTGGTATTCCTATAAATAAGTAGTGTTTGAAAAATAACGACGTTATTCACGTCATGACCTCGTGTGTGTTACCATAATTGAAATTGAAAAATTAGTTAAGCCTCCCAGACCGTCGATGCAGAAGTACTTATAAGTCATTTTACTTGAGCTCACTCGTACAGAGCCTATAAAATTCATGATTTTTAACTATGAATCTCATGTGTGTTACCAACTAAAAATTGTGTTGCCCATTCAGTTCATGATTATATTGAACTAAACCATCTGACCTGTAAAAAACGCTGCAAATTTTACACAAGGTTATATTATTCTTTGATATAGGTTACTTGTGCAAAAATTGATTCTGTCTGTAAAAAAAATTAACAAAAAAATTTTTAATTTTTTAATTATTTTTTTCGAATTTTTTTTCCACTCGGAAAATATTTGACTTTCTGGGATCCTTCAAAAATCCCACTTGCAGCCCCATGAAAGCTCAATAGATCCCCACAGTGAAATCTGATCGTTCAGGGACCCCCACAAATGTATTATAAGTTCAAAAATACTTCGAAAACGACAGTTGACTCATCCTCATAGCCAAAACCCTTCAAAAATCCTCCCGTACATGCGACTGGTGATGGCAGAACAAGGGGGTGCAGTCACGGATTCGTGATAATATTTTATGAAAATATTATTGCACCCAACACAGATAAAAAGTACCTACTATCAAGATTTGCTATAGTTCATTATTTATTTATTTGTTTAAAAATTCCAATTAACTATTACCAGTTTCCTTTCATTTCAAAATACACGGGTACACGCTTCAAACCTGGTAAAGGTGAGGTTGGCCGTCCCATGTCGCGAATGTCACACTTATCACTCACGCCTAAACGGGAAAACTCCCTCAAGATGAAATCAATAGAGTTATCCAACAAACGCTTTATGAAATGAACAATGAAACGATCGAATGAAACGAACGAATAAAAAACTTATAAATGAGACAAACACTAAGTGTTCTTAGAACGGGAAAACTCCCTCAAGATGAAATCAATAGAGTTATCCAACAAACGCTTTATGAAATGAACAATGAAACGATCGAATGAAACGAACGAATAAAAAACTTATAAATGAGACAAACACTTCCCAGAAAACATGGAAGCACACAAAACCCCTGATGCCATCCCCTCAACTGCTGAAGCTTCTGGTAAAAAATACCTTTGTGGGAAAACTGAAAAAATCAGAAACCTTGGTCGATCGAAATTTTATGATTTCATACCGTACAAAGTAATATAGCAACACCAAAAAGTTTTCAAAATATTTCAAAAGTAAGCCCCTATTTTTTCCATGATTTGGGACAGATTAGATCCTGAATAAGTCCCTCATTACAAACGAAAATTCCCTGCCCATGAACGAAGACTGCCAACACTGATTGTGGAGGTGATTTAACATCTGGTGAATGGTGAGAAGGAAGGGTGTGCGCAGTGCCCAGAACTGCCCCACATTTCGACATTTCTGGCTTCACACTTAGTTCGTTGTTCCATAAGGTCCATGCAAAAAAATCGTCTCAAGAGGGGCAGTGCTCCCGTTATCATTGCACTATCAACACAGGCTTTTCAGACGTTCCGCGAACTAAGTAAGGTCTACAAGAACTTACGTAGATATTTGAGCCAAGGAGTTTTGATTCATTTTTAGGTAGGTAACTAATTAGGTAGGTAATACGTAGCCCCCCCTCTCGCCCTTCTGCATCGAGGGGGTGCAGTTGCGTACGGCGTACATCCTTTTTTAGCCCCACTGGTCTGGGCGATTGGGCTGAAAACCTTGCGGGCTCAACTAGATGGTAGGTAAACCAAGTAGGTATTTTATCATAATTTCAGTTTTTTAATCCTACTGCCCAAAACGGCCCGGTCGGCGGAGGGACATTTCGGTTTCAGAATGTGGACCTCTTGAAACGGATAATTTCAAATTTTGAGGCCGATCGGAGTCGTTGACCTCCATCGCGATTACTTTGGTCTAATTTTCCAAGAATAATTAAACAAAATCAGGAATCAGGGATGAGGATGGTTGGGTGATTTGTAAAAGGGTGAGGGCACGAAATGTACATTTCAAATGAGAATGACCTATACGTATACATTTTGTTTGACGATTCCACCCACCAGTGTAGCGTCAGACAGAGCATTCTCTACAGCTGGGTATTTCTGACATCAGCTCCGATCAAATTTGGGTGATAAAACCATTACCTCACTTACCTTCATGAGGTCTTTCTTTCAGCAAGACTTGCTTAGTTCTCCCTTCTGATGGCAGACCCACCCAGCTGTAGAGAGTGGCTGCATCTCCCTCCCTCCAATGCAGTTATTTCTTCATGTGTTCAAATATTTTAAATACATTTTTGTAAATGAACTGCCATTTTCAAGTACCTAAATTATATTATTATTTACAACATTTTGCGGTATCCTGGTGGATTGGCTTGAATCCCGCGGGAGTGCGACCTAGCCCCGTCGTGATGAAACTAAGTTAGACTATTCTAATAAAGTGGTTGTTTGCCGATGGTGCAGAGGTCTGATCCAATGAGTTGGTTAGGGAGAGAGAAAGACTACTCTGCTGAATATTCAGCAGAGGAGTCGTTCTTTCTCCCTAACCAACTCATTACTATTCTAATAGAATAGAATAGAATAGACTAATTCTATTATAATAAACCGAAAGCCCCTAGTAGGCAACATACCTGTTTTTTGGCTGTGTTGAGTCCACTTGGAGCTCGTTCCACGAAAGAATCAAAAAATGTGTTTTACGTTATCTGAGGCGAAGAATTCGAGAGCTACGTGGTGTACATCAGGGTTGCCAGTGTCGGATAGACAGTGTGGGGAGTTCCCACTTTGTCCCCTTCAGAGGCGGTAAGGCTCAAACAACTGCGGACACAACGAGGGAAATTCCAAAGTCTTTTGTTAACATTAAAATATAAATACCTAAATAAATAAATATTGCTACGCCAGGGTGAGGAGTGAAAGACAGCTGGATCTCAGTTAGGTTATGGGCTTCTTATTATTAATGGGTGTATTACCTACCTAGGTACCTAGGTTAATAAACCCACTGGCAGCAATTTTTGGTTATGCATAAATATTTTGGTTATGCATAAAGGCACGGAGAACATGTTCTCAGAATGTTTTCATGACCGTGGATGGTGTCAAAATTTTTGACATTTTCTTGACATTTTCAAGACGTGCAGATTCCACCGTTCAGGACGTTTTGGCAGTTGGAGTCTAAAGTTAGATAAAATAATTCATTCTATAACATATTATGTATAATTGTGTCTTTTGTGTCTTATGTATAATTGTGTCTTTATGTATAATGTAGTTGTAGGTACATTGTCAATCATACCAGTGGGGGCTCTGTGGGGCTACGAGAGGGATTCTTGGAGGTTTTTGGCTGTGAGGTCGAGTTAGGTGTCGTTTCCGGAGTATCGTCCAACGTAATATCCATTTTTGGGGGTCCTTGAATTATCCGATCTCACAGTGGGGATCTGGGAGGCTTTCATGGAGCTACAAATGGGACTTGTGAAGGACGCCAGGAGGTCGAATGAGGTATCATTTTCCCAGTAGGACTCCCTAATTGCGGACGTAGAATCTTTAATCTATTTTTGGCATATAATTAATTGATGTTGTTTTTATGCCAAAAAGAGAATATTACACCCTTGTGTGAAATTTGCAGCGTTTTGGTTTTTTTATTCTTGGAATAATACACCTAATAGTAGGTAATACCTCGGTGGATTAATACACCTAATAGTAGGTAATATAAGTAATCGCGACAGAGGTCGAAGAATTTAATTCTGATCGGCCTCAAAATTTGACATTATTCTTTTCAAAATGTCTTGAATCCAAAAAAGTATAGGTAGGTACCTAATGTCCGTCCGCCGTCCGAGCCGTTTCGGGTAATGTTAAAACAATTATGTAATTATTTAATGTAATTAATAATCAATAATACATAATAATTATTATTGATGTTATTAAATTCTATGCCAACATTTTTATGTTTCATGACGATTTCAGACCTGTCTGACCACACGAAGGGGCTTCAGAGGGGCTACAGGTGGGGTTTTTGAAGGGCCTCTGCGAGTCGAGTAAGGTGTCGCCGCGATGTATTGAACAGGTAAATTATCTGTAAGGTAAGCGAATCGGGCGATTATTTCCAAGTAGGTAGGTACCTTCCTTAAGGTTTGATGTATTCAACGGTACCTACGGGAAAATGTCCCCTCCTGCACTCGAGAAAATTTCCCCTCTTTCCAATCCTCATCTCGGCAACCCTGTTCACAAGTGCCAGTAGCCAAAAATGTTTTATTCCTATTACAACTAGTTTATATCAAAATTTTGTATTGAGCATGATTTTCTTCTAGATGTTTCAACTAAATCGCAAACAATCACGTCGTAGACAAGATCAACGTTGTATTTTTATTTTGTTGGCTATTTGGAAATCACTCCAGTGAATGTGCGGCTATCGAATGGAATCGATTCTTTGTTCAACGATTATCAGGTTGAAACTACTAGCCGATTTTTCATTAAAAAGGGAATAATTGAATTATTGTTACCTGGGGGAAGATGTCGGTGGACAAAATTTAAAATTCAAGTTTCAATGAAAGATTTCGATAGAAATAGCACCTTTTTCAGGACCAGAAAGCGTGATTGTATTAACGAAACAATCGATAGTAAATCGTCACCACTTGTAGCTGGATGATATCGGTATAACCACAGAGTAAGGTAGTAAAGGGTATTTAACCGATTCAGTTATCACATAAAGTAAACAAATTTACGAATTTTCGGGAGTAGCCGATTTGTGAATGCATTTATTTATAACGTAATTTAATTTTGAAATGATCATTAGACGTTGATTATCAATTGGTGGCGTTCATGGAGGATGTTGAGAAGTTGGTAAATTAACCCCGACAGTTTACTTCTGCTGTTGGGATGGCGCCTGTAGGTATGCTGGAACTTGACGATAAAGCGGAATACCTATGTAGAAGCCGTAAGTACTTTGGGGACTGGACTGTAAATATTTGCCATGTAGAGCAGATTAGGGTTGGTGGGGGTAAAGCAAGTATTAAATAATAATAAGTATCTAGTAAATAAATAATACCTAAGCAAGTATTAATAATTTTGACATTATCCGTTTTGAGAAGTCTAGATTCCAATAACGAAATGTCCGTCCGCCGTTCATGGCGTTTTGGGCAGTTGAATTTTTTTTAAGTCTGAAATTTTGACAAAATACTTGGTTTACCATCTAGTTGTGCCCTCAAGGTTTTCAGCCCGATCGCTCAAACCCGTTTGAAACTGTGTCATTTTCTGCTACCTCCATTCGATTTCAGATTGACCAGCTGTTTATTTCCTTTTGGTTTATTATTGTTGGAGTACACCTATGTTTTCGCGACGGAGGTCGATGACTCCGCTCGGCCTCAGAATTTGACATTATCCGTTTCAAGAGGTGCAGAATCCAAAACCTAATCCGTCCGCCGTCCGAGTCGTTTTGGGCGGTAGGCTTTTTTTTTTTAATTTGAAATTTTGAAAAAGTACTCGGTTTACCATCTAGTTGAGGCAGTAAGGTTTTCAGTCCGATCGCCCAAACCCGTGGGGCGCTATTGGGCAAAAATGGGGTTACGGGAGGCGTTTTTGAAGGCTTTTGGCTATGGGATCGAGTTAGATGTCGTTTTCGAAGAGTTTTTGGACGTATAATCTATTTTTTGGGGTCCTGGAACGATCTGATTTCACTGGTGCGATCTATAGGGCTTTCATGGGGCTGAAAATGGCATTTTTGAAGGATCCCAAGAGGTCAAATATTTTTCAAGTTAAAAACAACAAAATGTTCATTTTTTTTTTTTCTGAAATTGTTTCATTGACAGAATTAAATGTCTGCATAAGTAACCTATATAAAAGAATAATAAGCCTGTCGTGCCTGACTTGTACCTACGTGAGTGAAAGAAAAAGCCAATTCAGTGGAAATCTGTAGCTGGTCCAGATCATTGTCCGAAATTTGAATGCGTAGTCTGAAGTTTGCGTGTTTAAATTTGAATGTTGAATGAATATAATTTTTGAAAATCCTCTCGCGGGTTTCTTGGTTGGCTACCAGGTGTTTTTCGTCTCACCGAGTGGACCAACTTCTCCAGATACTTTATTTTATCAAATCACCAACTTTTAGTAACCTCCCCACACCCTAGTGTAAAATTTGCAGCGTTTTCATTTATTCTTTCTCAAAAAACTGTTTTTCCATTCACCGGAGTTTTGTGTCGTAACCAACCTGAATCTACCTCGACAAGCTCTGGCATAAATGACAGAAGCAACCTCTTATTAATGGAGTCACCAAACGTATCGACTTCAACTCGGCGAGTAGCTACGTGGTGTTGACATTATTCCCCCTTGTTGATATTATCGATATTATTGCCTAGATGTACCTACCTAGTTCTGTCATTTTTCATTCAGGGAGTTTTCGTCCGAGATTCTACTACTACATATTTTTTATTTTACACCCGTTCAGTTAGTCCCTTGCTATAATAAACTCGAGGATCATGTTGTAGGTATATCGTCAACCATGAACTTCTATGAATGAAGACCCCTCGAAAGGGAAGCCCCAGGCACCAGATGGGAACAAAAGGTCTGAGCTTTCATAACGGTCATGCGAACCTCCACCCCATTTGGACAAGTGGTAGCTGCAGGTAGAAAGAGCACACCCTGGCTCCTCTGAATCACACGAAGGGACAGTCAGCAAGTAACATCAGAACGTGAAACATGTTGGATTCAGCTTGAAAAAGGACGTCCAGTACTTCCAATCACCGTGAGTACTTGAAATTACAATTAATAGCCCAATCTTGAAATGGCCCGACATTACCGTCCCTTCTTGTCGGCCTGTTGTAATAAACCTACCTACACTAGGGTGACCGGATTTTTTGTTGTTTAAAAATAAGAACGAAAAAAAAAAAAAAAAAAATCTTGGTTGTTATCGATAGAATTTTATATTTTGCATCGCTTGAAACCAGTGGTTTATCGATATTTCAACTTGATAATATCGTAGTCGTTGTCTGAGTGAAAATATATCAAAAACTACCCGCCCGCAGGGTGTTGGGTGCCGGTTCAATACGCGCCTCACAGAGTCCAAGCGCCCCACGCCCCAACTGTGTGCCTCATTCATTCCTGTGCAGAAGTAAACACCAGTACGCAAACGTAAGATGGGTTCTGTTATTCATTCAGACGAATGCTTACAAAAATTTGAGCAGGATCGGTTTCCGCCACTCCACCGTCAAAACCAGCAAAACTACGTCAACCCCTCATCAAGAGCCCACACGCAGTGCATTGAACGATCCTGGCTCGACGCAAAAATCGACATTTTAAAGAAAAAAAAAAAATATATTGCCGCTTGTGATTTGTGTAGATCATGGTACATGATTGTCTTATGACTTACCTGTGGGACACCCCCAGACCCCCGGATTATCTAAGTTTTGGTCAAGGATCATATCAAGGAAACATGGTACATTCTGTTGGTTTGTGTTGGCCATGTTCACGTACTATCGTTGTGAGGATTCTCGGGAATTTTTTAAAAAGCGGCCTTTTTTAAAAATCCCCGAGAATCCTCACAACGATAAAACATGGTACATGTTTTTCGGATTGGTATATTTAAATTCGCGATAAAAAAAGTTTATTTAATAAAAGGGGGTTATACATTTAAAAGGCCAGTGTCGAATCATGATGAATGAATGAATCATGAATTTAATTTAATTCGCGGGGTTGCGCGCGTCGCGCGGGATTTTAATATAGCCTATGTTGGGGACAATCGCACCCGAAACCGTTAGAAAAAACCCCATTCAAATCCGTTCAGCCGTTTAGGCGCCTATAAGTCACGACGGACACACAGACAGAAAGCTCAACATCTCAAGGGGGGCTCGACCCCCCTAAGCAGACATAAAAGGTCCACCAAACCAATAGAAAAAATTGCCGTATTTTTATCGCTTACCGTTTAGGAGTAGGAGAGGAAAAACCATGAGAACAGAATTTCGAAATTTCGCAGGGTTGCGCGCGTTGGGCTGGGTTTTAATAATATTCTATATTATAGCCTATGTTGTAGGCAATCGCACCCGAGATCGTTAGAAAAAAAACCATTCAAATCCGTTCAGCCGTTTAGGCGCCTATAAGGCACGACGGTTTGCGGGGGATTACTTCAAAACTCTTACATTTCAATCCAGAGAACGCCCGTAAAAACATGTACCATGTTAAAAAGATATTCCTGACCTATTCTTGGCATTCCTGGAGGACGTGAAGGAGGTGTATCAGTCCTAATCCCGTTTCAGAACTCGACGATGCAGCTTCTGCTGATTATTTTGACAACTAAGTAAGCATCATGCACATTTTATTTTATTTTATTTTATTTTATTTTTTTTTTGGGCGCGTATTGGGGGGACCGGGACTTGGTACCCAGCGTGTCAAAATGAGACGGTTGCGTTGGGCACCCAGGTTTTTCAAAACCGAACAGTTGAGCTCGGCAACCAATTGCGTTGGGCACCCAGGTCTTTCAAAAGAAGTTTGGCACTCGGCACCCAACTCGCGTCAGGGGCTGTAATAGAGAAGCGCCAATCCTGTCTAATCCGAAGGGGAAGCGTTGTAAGGAAAGCGCCGAAAACCGTGTCATAGGAAAGCGCCAGCCGTTTACCGGCGGGAAAGGCAAAGATCAAAATATTTATATTATATACAAACACCCCGGGTTGAGAACTATCTCGTTATTTTGACGACAAAGCAAAACCTACAGCACATGACTTCCCGTGATACAATCCTTGCTGATGGCACTTTCTATGTCTCTCCCAAACAATTTTACCAGCTGTACACATATACTGAAGGAACTTATGCGTCTGTTGTTTACTGCTTCTTACCTTCCAATTACAATAATTGTAATAATTATTTACAGTAATTATTACTGAGTTGTATCTATGAATCGTCTCAAATATCCGGAAAATGAAGGGTGCGCGAATCTGGCGCTTTACTATGGTTTTTTTTTCTCGCTCACCTTTGGCGCTTTCCTGTGAAAAATTCAGGGGATGGGCGCTTTTCTTGGTCACCGGCGTCAGGCACCCGGGAAAGGTCTCCAATGGTTTTGTGTAGGTACCTGATTAATAGAGACTGGAATTTTATCCAACAAATTCGGGAATTTTATGCAGACGAAATGGGAAAAAATATGCAAAATATGCACCTCAAGCCAAAATACGTTTAAAAAAAAATTTAAATAGGATCTAAATTACTAAACCCGGCTTATTGAACCGGCACCGGGTTTTGAATAGGATTTCTGGTTCGCCATCTGGTGAAAATGTGTACTACAATGTGACCCTCAAAGCCACGTATCGTACACGAAAACTTCTAATTGTGGTAGGATTCATTAAATGAATTTTAGTTGAATTTTAATCCATGCTAATGGGGAAGCCAACTTCGGTTGTTAACAGTTTCCGTTAACAGCCGAATGAATATTATTATTAAATAATATTTGGTACCTACTTGAAATGATTCAGTCGCGTTTTTGCATCGATGTATTGTTGTTCTACGTTAGGAAAAGTGAATGATGCGCTGTCATGACAGCGTCTCTTGGGGGAAGAAGACGCGGAATTCAGTGGAGGCCAGGCACTCAATGATCTGGACTTCGCCAACGACATATGCCTCGAAGTCTGTCCCTGGGGACTATCCATAACACTCCTGACTGTTTGGACTTTCACTACTTGCTCGTCAGTTGATAGCCACTGCAATCCTGGCGCTGCCAAGAATCCTAATATGAACTTCGCCACTGCACTCCCTAACTCCTCTTTTGGGGGTCCCGGAACGATCCGATTTCACTGTTGCGATCTATAGGGCTTTCATGGGGGCTACAAATGGGATTTTTTAACGATCCCAGGAGTTAAAATATTTTCCGAGTGAAAGAGAGAAGAAAAAAATTCAGACTTGTTAAAAAATTCCTACCGCCCAAAACGGCCCGGACGGCGGACGGAAATTTCGGATTTGGAATCTAGACCTCTTGAAACGGATAATGTCAAATTTTGAGGCCGATCGGAGTCGTATTCCAAGAATAATAAACCAAAGGTGTCTCAAATCAACAGAAATTGAAATACTCACATTAGTAGGTTTACCTACTACAATCGCCTGGATCGCTGTTATCGGTGTCCTCATTTCCGTGATTATCAGTGAAGTTTGGAGGATATAGTCCGAAAGAAGTCTATAGTTTCAAAAGAACTTGGATACCGAACGTGCCTGAACATATCTTGTCTGTGTTTCTTCTTCCACGAACAAGGGATGCCCAATCCTTCTTCATTGTTTCGATGTTTAAGAAAATCTCGGCTCTGCCGTTATCCCCCCGTCCTCCCTCTCATTTTCGAATCTGCCGCGTTCGCCCGTTGACAAATTTCTCGTCAGAACGGAATTGCGTCACACAAATGGGTGGGAGTTTTGGTGCCATCGGGCGGGGTGTGTTGAATAGTCAAACCTGTGAAGTGGCCTCCTCTCTGAAGTAATGCGACTCTTTTGCTTTTAGATGTGTTTATCGGACAGCTAGGAGAGCATCATATCCGATTTTCAAAACAATCGGAGTTGCTCACGTAATGGTGCACAAAATTACAATTTTTCCAACAGTATACCTAGTCACTAGGGTGGGTCGAAAAATTTTTTTTGTTTGCACCGCTTTGAGATACAGTTCTCAAAGTGTTAGAAAGTCACTCCACAAATTTCGGCGCATAAAACGCAAATGAAGTGCCGCCCCAAGCTGTAACAGTAAAATTGGTCACTTTATAGTGTTTTTTCTGCTTTATATCGCAATTTCTCGGTTCTCGGATTTATTTATAGGTATATTAAAAACCTTTATTTATTTATCTATTAAAACCCTTTATTAAAAAATTTTATTTTACTGTTATAGCTTGGGGCGGCACTTCATTTGCGTTTTATGCACCGAAATTTGTGGAGTGACTTTCTAACACTTTGAGAACTGTATCTCAAAGCGGTGCAAACAAACTATTTTTTTTTTTCGACCCACCCTACTAGTCACATTTTATTTTTGTTAGCCATAAAAGGGATTTTAACGTGGTTTGAGTTTTATTTTGAGTAATAAAATATCGCTTTTAAGTTGTTTAGACGTCAAAGAAATCAAAAATTGATTCAACGATGGTAGCTTTGAGATTTGCAAGAAAGAAGATTTGATCAGTTGCATTCTTCTGTCAGATCCCATTTCAAGAAAGGGGGAATAAGGTAAAAGTTGATATTAAACACCGAAGATGTTTTGACTCTCTATTGTGACAATCAACCCTTAAACCTAACCCTTCCCTAAAGTCCTCCTCAGGTACCTTCCGAAGTCCGATGAACGAAGGGTCGATCTTCTTCCGGTGAGATTTTGAGAAGAGGCGGGCTGAGCAGACCAGACGGGGCTAATCGTCTTCGGATCAGAAGTCTCCACGGGTCGGAGTACGGTGTAACAACGGCCAATTGTTACCGACGAACGATGGTTGACTAAAGATGACCAAAACGGCGTTCAGTCGTCTTTTAATTCCTCGGTCGGAGGTGGGGTGAACGTTGAGGCCGGTTTCCTCGCGCCGAACATCGGGCGGTCCGAAATGAGGCTGCTGCTGAGGTCGGCAGTCCTCACGTTTGAGCCGACATCTCCCCCTTCCGGCGGAAAAGGCTGGACCATTATGGATTTCTGGAAACATAAAACTTGACATTACGTTGATATTGTAACATCATGTGTTTGTTTTGTGTTACCACTGGTACAAATCACATCGTTGTGACTCGTTGTCGTCGTTCATCCCGTGAAACACGTCACTCGGTCCGTTCCGTTAGCTCGCCTCTCATCCGTTTTTTCTCGGCGCTTCTGCCTCTGTTGACATCCGTCGCGTGTGAAGTTCTTCAACTGCTACCGAAGGTCATGAGGAGTGTTATCCTTATATCTACAAAAACGTCAAAATTTTCTTAATTAATTCATGAGTACTATCATTTCTTATCATGTTTACTTATACAACGGTTATTTATCCGTCCGCCGTAGCTTGGACTGGAATTGTCTGCAATTCACGTTTCGCACTTGGACTTGTTCTGTTCACACTTTCACGTTCACTTGCACGTCTATAAAAAAGAAGATTATTTATAAAATACATTATACATTGGTTATTCAGAAGATGATTTATAAAATACATTATACATTGGTTATACACAATCCTACAATAAATTTTTACAGTTTTTTTAATTATAAGAACACAACAATTACCGATGCCTTCAATTTTTTAGTTTCAACCGTTATCAATATGTCAATATTTCTTAATTGTGTAGTACATGATTTCCTATTGCCTTAAAATTATATCCTATTAATCACTATACTTTAATACCAACTCTTACCTTAATCTTTCCGTGTGGGTCTGTGTTTTATTATTTTTTATTTTCATTTTATTTTTATTATTTTCATTAAGACAAAGAATTATGATTTGGATTTATTGGTGGTGGTACTAATTGAACACTAGTTTGAATAGTTGGTGTCACCTGTCCTCTACGAGAACAGTAAAAGTATATTATCACCAAAATGATCAACAATATAACAAATAATAATCCTGTTCCTACCGTTAAATGTTTCCATTTAATTTCACGCTTCCACCATAATTGTACATCAGTATCATTTTCTAATTTAGGCGCTAACTCAACTAATTGTCCTAATTTCCTAAAAGGGTCTTGTTCCGTCAAAAATTTTTCCAATACATCCGCTTGTCCTGTTTCATTTCTGTCTTCTATCCTAATTGTAGTTGTTATATTTATCTGTCTATACGAAACCAGAATTGATTCTATTGTCTTAGTCTGATTGTCTTGTGACTTGATATTTTGTCCGTCTATATTCAATAAACAAGTTTCGTTGCATGTTATCAAAATCGGTTCATTTTTTGTAAATTCCCACATCTGTGTTCCGTTATATATCATTACCGTGTTATTATTACAAGCTTTTAAAAGTAAATGTTGGTTAACTTGTTCTGTCGGCTGACATATTACTTGATTCACAATTCTCTGTTGATTAGACGAAAATATCTCGTTTACAGGTAAAGTTTCCGTCATGCTACTAAAATATTTACAATAATACCCTTGATCAGTTATTTTTAAACAAGTCGTCTTGAATTCCTCCTTTGTCATTGCAGTGATAAAATAATCATTCTGCCCTATCGTTACATCAAATAATATTACTTTATATGTTATTTTACATTCATCTACGCGACGCGGTACCATCACATGCCTGATGATTTCATATCTATGCTTTTCTGCTATCGGTATCATTAACCGAAAATAAATATCTTGTCCTTGAATACAATAATGTGCCTGAATTATCTGTGTGATTATTTCCCAACCATGAGCTGATGATAAAAATGGTATATGATATTCTGGTCCTAATTGAGATTCTATTAATTTTATACTTTCTCTAAAATCATCCAATTGAATAGCCGCTTCGCAGAGTATTCCTTCTCTAGCAAATGTTATAATTGTCATTACTTCGTCAATTAATAACGTCTGGCTAATAAATTCCATTTGTAAATTTTGTAGAAATTCCCTAACCGTGTCACGGATTATAATTACGTCCAATTCGTCCTCTAATTGTTTTCGTAAATTAGTTATCACTCTATGCGTCGTCCAACTCGTCACATTCTGTAAAGTAATCATGTCGTGTAATGCCGAATTTAACCAAATATCATGCTTAGTTTGAAACGTCTTTATCGTGTTCATCTGTGCTTGTAAATTACGTATTTGCTTTTCATTTCTCAACTGAGTTGTGTGTGACGTTACGCCATTCAATTTTTCATTAAATTCTCCTATATAATTCAAAGGTGCCCATATAGCACCTGAACTTCGTACTTTCCGAGTGTGTATTGGTTCAACAAATATATCTCTCAAGTGTAATGCCCTTATTCTAAAACGATATAACATTGACTTATAAGGTATTTCTTGCGTCCATTCTTTCATGAAATTGATACATAATTCTTTAGCTACTAATTGATGGGATGCATTTGTTTTTGTGATTAAACCATCACAAGCGATTTCCGGATACTCTCCCACTTTTATCAACAATCCATTGGTTCGTAATACAGGTCCAACTGGGACCGTACTTTTTAATTCATACTGGCTATGCAATTTATGAGTATACCCTATTGTATACGCCAAGAATTCCGTTTCATTTTTTATCTCCTGTTCTTGATAAAGTGCCTGGACGTTCGAGATCCACGTCCAACCAAGTGTCAATAGCAATATCCCTACAGCCATGATCCCCGTCTCCTGGAACAGAAGAGGAGGGAAAATGTTTTTTTAGATTTCATCTTAACGCGCCGTCCAACTGTAGTACCTCATCGCGCCCTCTAGTCGCTGCTGAACGTATTACCAGCTTAGTTCCGTAATTTCGCCCAGGTGGCGTTTCTGTTACCGTCTGTGTATGTCCTAATTGCGTCGTTTGTCAACAGAATGATCTGCCTACCGCTCTGTGATCTTTTTCAACCGGCGTAGTTAATTTATTTCGCCCTGTTGACATTTCTGTTACTTGTGGTGTTCGAAAGTAATGATAATGATAATTAATTTTTAGGTTTAACGGCCAGCGTTTTAAAAACTTGGTTCATGACTCCATGTTTTTAAATCCCTAAAAATTCATAATCATTTCCGGGTCCGTGTCTGTATGTCCGTTTTTGTATTAAGTTATTTATTAATTAATCCTGTTTCACCCTTACCTAATTGTCTACTATTGGGTTCCTTTCACAAGCTGTCCCTGGCGCAATTTGATCGACATTAATTTTCTGTTGAACTTCCCGATTATTAATTTTTCTTAGAACTGTATATGCTCCGTTCCTATGCGCCTCTATTATCTTGACTGGTCCTAAATAAAGATTTTTAAATTTACTAGCTCCTTCTTGACCATCTACTAACCTCTGTCGTTTAAAATATACATAATCTCCTACCTTATATTGCCTTCCTGTTCTCTTTTTATCAAAATAATATTTATTCTGTTCGTGAGCTGCTTTATGAAAATCCTGAATATTCCTCCAATTTTCTTGCATTTGACATATCCTGTTGTTTTCATTTTTCTGCGGTGCATAAAATCCTATAACGTCTGGGATTCGTGGCTCCCTACCTAACATAGCATAAAAGGGCGTCATTTTTATCCGCTTACAATACTGATTGTTAAGGTTAAATTCAATTCGCTTGAGATAAGGTTCCCAATGTGGGTCTTTTTGTTGAATTTGACGAATTGCCTGAGTGACCATACCTACTCTTCTCTCAGTGGCCCCCTTAGAGGCAGGATGGTACGGACTTGAAAAGATTTGTTTTATACCCGCATCTTTTAAATATTGACTAACTGCTTGGTTTTTAAAACACGTGCCATTATCTGACTGAAAACATGTTATAAAACCCCATGCGTATTGGTATCTTTTTAATGCTGCAATTACTTCCTCTCCAGTTTGATTCTTACACAACTGTAATTGTAAATGCCTGGTATGTAAATCAACTAAAAGTAAAATTGATTGTCTTTGGGATGTATTCTGAGAGCATGGAATCGGTCCCAAAAAATCTGCCTGAAGAATTTCATTAGGGGCTGTAGATTTTGGTCTCATTTCCTGAAGATCACCTCCTAATTTTTGCGTATTAACTTTAGTAGTATGACATGCGTCACAACTTTGAATGTGATTCGTTACGTCTTTCACTAAATTATGCCAGAAGAATTTATCTTGCATCATTCTTAACGTGTTTTTTCTACCTGGGTGACTCATATTATCATGATATGAAATTATTAATTCTCTCCTCAACACTCTTGGAATATACAATAAGTTCCTATTCTTTAATATTTTCCATAAACGACCTAATTCATCTAAATGGAATCTTCGTGCTTGACTTTTTAATATTTTAGAAGACGCCTTTTTTCCTTTCAAAATTTGCGTCATTTCAGTAGCAAAATCATCCGTTTCCAATGCCTTATTCAATTTTTCCGAATTAAAAGAAATTTCCGGATAATCCATTTCACTTTCCTCACTAACTTCTGTCGGTCTCGTGTCAATTTCGGAATTTTGAGCAGGTTCTCGGTTTGATTCTTCTTTCAATTTTTTAGCCTGTTGTCGTGTCACAGCGCAAATATTATCTGATTGTAAAAAAACTGGTTCTAACAATTCTTCATCTAAAATTTCACATTCTCCGAATCTACTTAAATGGTCACAAATGGACAATGTTTCCCCTTTAGCGTATTTAATTTTAACTGGGTATTCGCTCAATTTTAAACTTAACTTGAATAACCTGCTATTGCCTTCCTTAATGTTATTTACAAATCGCAATGCTGCATGGTCTGATATGATGGTTGTTTCAAATGGAGACATGTATATATATTGCCGTGCGTTTTGCACACTCATACAAACTCCGGTTAATTCAAGTTCCGTTGCGGAGTATCGTGATTGAATTTGATTGTACCGCTTTGAAAAAAACTCTATCGGGTACCATTTTCCGTTTTGATGTTGTACCGTGATAGATGCCGCTGCATGCGCTGAAGAATCCACTATAATTACAATTGGTTTGCTTTCAATATATGTCCTCAAAATTGGCGCTTTTGAGCACAAATATTTCATTTTTTGTAAAGCTTTTTCCTGCGGCTCCTCCCATATTATTTTCCCTGGCTGTTGTTTTGAAACTCTGAGTAAATCTGTAATTGGTTGCATCACCGATGCAAAATTTCGTATATGTTCCCGGAAAAACCCAAAAAGGCCTACTAAAGACTGGACTTCTTTTTTTGTGGTTGGTGGCGGTACGGCCATCAGTGTTTTTATTTTTTCTGGGTCAGTTTGAATTTTTCCATTACCAACTACTTTCCCTAACAATTTGATTTGAGGATACGCAATATGAAGCTTATCAGCACTTAATTTTAATCCTTTTTGTTCTATTAGTGTTAACATAATTTCCATGTCCTTTATATGGTCTTCCATATCGTTTGATCCTAAACATACATCATCTGCATATTGAGTAACTTTTTGCTGATCAATGAGGGATTTTAATGTACTTTCTGCGATTTCAATAAATTTCCCTGTTGATATTTTTAATCCCATTGGTAGGTAATTAAACACGTAAGTCTCATTATGATGATCCGCAAATCCTAATTTATGCTGATCCTGCAATTTCACTGGAATTTGATGCCAAGCACTTGCATAATCAAAAACACTAAGAATTTTCTTTTGGGCTGCAGTTTGAATTACTTCCTGGGCCGTTCTTCCAGTATACGCTCCTGCTGCTTGATAATCTATTATCTTATTTAACGCTCGAAAATCAGTTATTAATCGATAACTCCCCTCTTTTTTCTTAATTAAATAAGACGGGCTTCGGAAAGGCGTTGGACATTTTCTAATCACCCCTTTTTTTACTAATTTTTCTATTTCATTTTCCATAGCTTTAATTTCGTGGGGGTTCCGTTTAAAACTTTTACATTTTATTGGTTCATTATTCATCAATGGTATCTCTACCGGCTCACATTTTGCTCTCCCTAGATCGTTTTCATGTGACACAAAGGCATTAACATGCCGTTTTAAAATAGCCACTATATCGTTATGGTTTTTTGGTGTTAAATCCGGGTTAATATCCAATTTTACACCTTTATAGTCTTCTATCTGTTCCTTTTGTCCTTCGTAATAAGTTCTGAAACCCTCTATTTTTACAACTTGATCAATTCTGTGTTCTGTATTCAAGTCCCACATCTTATTTTTAACTTGCCGCCATTCCGGCTGTAATTTTTGATTTGGCGCAATACTACTAATATTTGTGATATTTTTAACATCTATCCTTTTTTCCTTTTTTATCCGAAATTTACTATCTTGGGGCCTCTTCTGCAACACTTCTCCTAATTTTCTATTCGGAGCTTTATATATTGTCACCAGAATTTGAAAACTATTATTTCGTTGTTCGTTCGGCTTAATCCAAACTAAACCTGTTGATTTTTCTATGAAGTAAATGTGTATCCGGTTCGGACGGTTTTTAAATTTATAATATCTTGCTTCTTGTTGTGGTAAATTATAATATACTATATTTATTCCCACTTGCTTCGCGATTTCAGCTATCTTTCGTTCAGAAAGCATTTCATTGTTTCCAACATGCAATTGTTTAAAAATTTTTTGGTATGCAATTTTGTGATACTCTAAGGCTTCCCTGAAAACTTTAACTCGGGTTGACCCAGTTTGTAATTCCCCAGCTGGAAATGTCATTGTCCCTTGGTTACTCATTTTCCAACCCGTGTCACCTGATATAGCCTTTTGTGAACTGCCGACTTGACTACTCAACGCTTTCGAATCACTCTCTTCGTTCCCACGTTTTGTTAATTCATCATTTGTACCGGACCCAATCTTTTTCACATCCTTGCGTCGTTCATTAATTGCTTTTTTAGATGTGTCATTAATTCCACGACCTACTGCAGAAATCGCAGTACCTTTAACTCGAGTCGTTTTTGCCTCTTGGCATTGCGTAATCACACCGCAAGCCTCTGTTGCGAATTTTCCATTTGACTTTACATTTTTATCATTAAATGGAACAATCCAATTTTCTATTCTTAAAAGTTGGTTCCTAAAATCTATCAATGCCTTATTTTTATACAAAAAATCTACACCTAAAATCATTATTGCATCTTGTATTATTTTTAATCCTACCTTAGGTCTCCACACATAAAACTCGTGAACAAATTGTCTGTTATTATTATTATCTCCCTTTATTGTTAACCTTAAAGATATTTGGCCTATAATTTCTAATTTTTTATTATCTACTGAATATAACTGAACATTCGTTGATCTAATTACCTCATTAGCGATATATCGTTCATGAATAAGAGACACACTTGCTCCTGAATCAAGTAACCCATTTAAAATATGTTCCCCTACTTGTACATTAATAATTGGTTGTTTCTGCTTATGCATTTCTTGGGACATCGTGGTGCTTATAATTTCCGTCTTTTTGGGGCGATCATAACCTTGTACGACCGTCCCATTTATCCGTTTTTTGACGTATAATCTGATTTTACATTTTGTGGGGCTTCTAATTGTGGAGTGTTATTTGTTCGTACATAATTATTATTATGACCTCTTCCGCGGTACGGTCTGCGTATTTGAGGATTGAGTTGTTGCAAAATCAAATTTCCTAAAACACTCGCCAAATTGTTTGGATGGTAGTTTTGACCACCCCTGTATCCCGCTCGCGATCGCCCGCGGTACGTTCCCCTGTAATTTTCCTGAATCTGCTGTCCGTCACTGTGATTTGGGTTGTAATTGTTCTGATATTTGTCTTGGATATGCTGTCCTTGACTATTTTGATGGTAATTGTTATAATTCTGTTGATATCGACCACGGAAATAATTATTCCGTCCTCGCCCGCGAAATGATCCTCGTCCGCGATTTGAAGTTCTGCTTTGCAAATCCGCCTCCAAAACCGCGATCCGTGCGTGCAAAGGGTCCTCTACCGGTGTATTCGGAATTTGTGGTACTGAAGATGGCTGAGGGTTAGTTGTGTTGTGATTAGTTCGTTTTTCCCTTGATGACAGTTGTAATAACGCTTCTACCTGGTATAATTTAGTTACCGCCTTTTCAAACTCGACTATACCCGCCAAACAAATACGATATTCGTGGGGTAAGCCTGCCGCTAATATCCTAAGTTTTTCTGTACCTGTCATAGATGGGGCAGCTTTCCATACTAAATTTCTAAGTCGGTCTACGTACTGTTTTGTTGTTTCCGTGTTTGTCTTTTGTAAAGAATAAAGTTCTGTCCTTGCCATTTCTATCAAACTAGGATCCTGAAATTCTTGTCTTAGTTGTATTTTAAAATCTTCCCATAAAGGTTTCAACGTCCCCGATTTTTCCATTTCATCGTACCATATCTGTGCATCCGCCAGAAAAAAGCTCGGGATACTACGCATAATTTCTGGGGTAGCCCATTTATTGTATGCAGCCAATTTCTCCCAACTATTAATAAATTGATTAATGTCCTCGTGGGGTTGAGCCGAAAAATAACGTGGAGTTATTCTAACCGTATTCGTCATGTTAGTCGTTGTCATTATAATGCCCAGATTTGGTTTTATGTCTTTTATCAGTCCGTTATTTTGTTCGTGTATTGTTTCTCCTATGTTTGCGTAAATTGTATCGTTGCCTAATTCATCTGGAGTTACCACAGGATCTAATTCTGAGTCCGTGAAATCGTCAGTATCTTGATCTAAAGCAAGGCCGTACCCAGGAAAAATTTTCGGGGGGGGGGGGGGGGGGGGGGGTTGTGGCACCAGGCGGGGTCCGGAGGCCCTACCCAATAAAACTAAAAAAAAAAAAAGAAAAAAAAAAGCCGTAAATTTTACACAAGGGTTTATTATTTTTTGATATAGGTTACTTGTACAGACATTAAATTCTAAATTTTTTTATTATATTTAAAAAAAAAAATTTTTTTGGGGGGGAATTTTTTCTTCAAAAATGTGTTTTTTCAAAAAATCTTTATTTTTTACTCGAAAAATTTTGAACCTTCTGGGATCCTTCAAGAATCCCATTTTTAGCCCCATGAAGGCCCTAAAGATCGCCCCAGTGATATTGGATCGTTCCGGGACCTCAAAAAATGGATTCTACGTCCAAAAATACTTCGAAAACGACACCTAACTCGATCCCATAGCTGAAAGCCTTCAAAAAACCCCTCCCGTAGCCCCATTATAACTCCATAGCGCCCCACTGGTTTGGGCGATCGGACTGAAAACCTTGCGGGCACAACGAGATGTTAAACCAAGTATTTTGTCAAAATTTCAGATTAAAAAAAAAAAAAAAAAAAAAAAATCCTTCTGCCCAAAACGGCCCAGACGGCGTACGGCGGACGGACATTTCGGTTTTTGAATGTAGACCTCTTGAAACGGATAATGTCAAATTTTGAGGCCGATCGGAGTCGTCGACCTCCGTCGCGAAAACATAGGTGTACCTATTATTCCAAGAAAAACCAAAATTGACAAATAGGTAACCCATTTTTAGGCCATTTTAAGCTTTTATTGACAAAAGTTAGAACGACACTAAGTATATAAAGGGGGTTGTGGCACCAGGCGGGGTCCGGAGGCCCTACCCAATAAAACTTTTAAAAAAATGGTCAAATAACCCATTTTAAGCTTTTATTGACAAAAGTTAGAACGACACAAAGTATATAAATAATAACATAAAAATAATTTCCCATGTTAATTTGGTGACTAGGAAAATAAATAGATAGACAATACAAATAGACTCAACATTGTTTAGCATATAAAAATATGATATGTTTTATATATTATATAAAAACACAACCTACAGAATATAGTCAGGGACTTGCAAAGTCGAATGGCCGTCATTGTTTCGTGCTGCTACCTATCGTAATAGTGCCAAACTACAATGTAGTAGCATGTCATGCTTTGTTGCTGTAAACAGCAACTTCCGTAATGGAACGTTTGGGTCTACGCCGCAAAGTGCTTTTTTTCGCCAATCTAGCTGGACAAAACTCTAATTACAAGACAAAAAATTCGTTCCAACGCTGAAAATACCTATGTGTTTTGGCAGTAAATATGATTACTAGGTTCCAGAGTAGATTGAAGCCATTCTCAGACCCCAAAGATGCTTGAATAAGCTATTAAATAACGATTTTTCGGTAAAAATTCCTCAAAAATTGTTATTATTTTACTGCAATCTCTTATCATACAACTTGTCAGTCTAAATGTTATTGAAAGAATTTTTGGATGGTGTTGGTCATGTAGTGACCAACCAACACCATCTAAACCACGACCATCGCGACACGATGAACAATTTGAAGTTAATAGCTAACCTACTTCTCATAGCCGTAACGCCTATTAATTCATTGAAACATTCACACATTTTTATCCCCGTACTTCAGCACTTTCCACCATGTCAAAACACGCAAAAATGCGAAAACGTTCAACTTCAAAACGCTGTATCTCGTAAACCTGCAGGTTCCTGCAACTCAATTTGGTCCAGTACCATCCAGAAATAACTCAAGTTTAACGTGGTAAAAAGATCCGGTTGAACCGAGGTGGACCTCAGAAGTTGCAGTCCAATAACTATAGCTCTAACGACGTTTTTCGCTGAAAAAAATGCAAATACTTCAAAAATATAGTGAATTCCAAAAATTTCATAGAACCAAAATTTTTCAATGAGATGGTACTCGCATAATGTACAACTTCACTTGAAAAATTGTCGGAAGACCCTAGGCAAAGCGGCCGGTGAATCACTTGCAGTTAAATGAACATGTTAATAAGATCGGCGGAGCCAGACGATGAGTGGGGTTTCATCTCCTCTTAACAATGCATGATAATATCATCATATTATGATACGATTCTGTGCCTTCTGAGCTTTTTCTCCTTCGTTTCTTAACTTGCCAACTGTCTATGAAGAGACTCCAATAGTTATTTTGAAGAAGAAAAGAACTTTTTTTTTGGACTTTTGTGTCCAGCTAGATTGGCGAAAAAAAGCACTGTGCGCCGTTAGCGGCGGACCGCGTCCATCCACGTACCCGAATGGGTTAGTAAAATTGTAATACATTTTATAAATTATTTACGTATTCTTTTAACTAAAAATTGTTTTGTACTCTTCCTTATTTACCTATGAAGATCAATTATAACTTGAGTAAATTTAATTCCTATGTGTTTGAAAATGCTTATTTTTGGGAAAATTTCGGGGGGGGGTTCCAACCCCTCTGACCCCCCCCCCTGGGTACGGCCCTGATCTAAAGATTCCCTATCTAATTCACTAACCAAGGTTCCCTGTAAAAAACCTTGATCTTTTAAAATTGTTTTTGCTTGCAAATAATGTTCGTCCTTTTCTGAATTTCTTAAAATAATCTGCAATAACTGTAAAATATCTGAATCGGATGTTTTCCAAATTTCGGTAATTCGTAATCGATTTTCGTCCCTAGTAAGCACTGGTTCTCCTAAATATCGAACTATCTGTGCATATTCAGCAGCACTTAATGCGTTTAACTTCTTTAATGGTTCAGTAGGTCCTAAATGATATCTATCAATTAATCTTTTAATAATCAAAACTAACGGTGGGTCGTTTTCCGTCATTTAATATTGTTCGTACCTATTATAATTATTCTGTAATCTATAAAATACATGTATATAACGTCAGGATGAATTTAATATGGACATCTCATACGAGCATTTCCCTTTCCTTACAGTTGTTTCACCCACATATCTCCTGCTTAGGTGGATCTGTGTGTGCATTCACCTGTAAGTTTCAGAGGTCCTTCAATAGGTACTTTATATATTTTGGCGACAGCTTTTTCTGCTGCTTGTATAAGTCATTTCCAATTCGTACGTGACTTATACAAAATGCATTGCGTTGCAATACATGCCTTTTTCATCTACTGGGTCCTGCCTAAGTGTTCTGGCTTCTAATTTTCGAGATGAATTTAACTTTCTGCTCTTTTGTTGAAATTTCTGACCTTTTCCGTACAAAATGCTTAAGTCCAGGTCTTTCTACTCCGTGTGAACTCCCTGATTCGTACCTGTAGAACAAGTACTTTTATTTGAATCACAAGATAGGCCTTGACACCTACTTGTACAACAGGCTTAGAGCTCTATTGTCTAGGTCCCTACTTAATTGCTAGAGAAAGTTCACACGTAGCGTTTTCCATCAAAATTGGCAGTACAAAATGTTTATTAGGAGTAACTTTGTACTATCAACGGGTTTCACTAGCCTAAAGCCAAACACCATACGAAATAAGAAAACCTTAACTAACATGCACATAAAAATCGAGCAAGCACACAAAAATAAATTACTAATAAAAACCCTTCAGTCAATCAATTAAAATCCTTCATTCAATAACCCTTCAAAAATAATTCCTTTTTTCTTTTTTGAACTTGAGCGTATTTATTTCTTGATTTTACTTATTTATTTGTTAATTTTATTTTTTATTGTTGATTGATTCTATTTTTGGTTTTTTGGGGGGGGGGGGGGGGGGGGGCGGACCTATAACTTAAGGCGCTTCTCCACCATTATGTCAGATCCCATTTCAAGAAAGGGGGAATAAGGTAAAAGTTGATATTAAACACCGAAGATGTTTTGACTCTCTATTGTGACAATCAACCCTTAAACCTAACCCTTCCCTAAAGTCCTCCTCAGGTACCTTCCGAAGTCCGATGAACGAAGGGTCGATCTTCTTCCGGTGAGATGTTGAGAAGAGGCGGGCTGAGCAGACCAGACGGGGCTAATCGTCTTCGGATCAGAAGTCTCCACGGGTCGGAGTACGGTGTAACAACGGCCAATTGTTACCGACGAACGATGGTTGACTAAAGATGACCAAAACGGCGTTCAGTCGTCTTTTAATTCCTCGGTCGGAGGTGGGGTGAACGTTGAGGCCGGTTTCCTCGCGCCGAACATCGGGCGGTCCGAAATGAGGCTGCTGCTGAGGTCGGCAGTCCTCACGTTGGAGCCGACACTTCACTCCTCCTCGCTCCGCCCTCTTCCATTCCCAAAGACCTCACTCCCCCCCCCCCCCCCCCCTAGTCTAAGGGACACTGCCTTGATGAGTTCCACCTGCAGAACCCTTGTCTAGCCAAGGACTTGCAAATAGGGCTTTTTTCCACTGACGAGGGTAATGGCCGTTCTTCTCTGAAAGGCCTGGAATTCAGGATGAGGGCGGCTGAGCAAATAAGGGGGTGAACAATCCCCTTTGTGTCTTCTGCTGTCCGATCATATGTCTGGTGATTGGCTTTGCCCGCTGCTTCTGCCGTTCATGACCAGACTTGGGAGAGATAGAAGTCGACATCAGCATTTGTAATGCTGTTGTCTAAAAACGACGGTCTCCCACGCTCACTGACTCCTTTCACTTTGAAATCAGCCACGAATGCCGGGCTCCTTTCGGTCCCTTCCTGCAGTACCACCTCAAGAGCAACTCGCTATCAAGTTTTTTTTAAACTGTACAATAGGAAATTGAAAGGACTTTCCAACCAACCGCGCTTTCTGTTCCTCTGGTCAGATTTGATTTCTGATGATTAAATAAAGGATTTTAACGTGTTTTATTTTGAGCGAAAAAATTAAACTCAGAACCTGATAGTGAGCGATAGCAAATAATAAAAATCACTCCAATTCAATCCCTGCATGCGGACATTTTCCCCTAAAACAAAATGATTATATCGAACGACGATACAACACACTTTTCTCATTTTTACTCATGATTTGTTACAATGTTCTTGATGTTAATTGCAGAACTGATCCCAGCTTGGACGGACGATCAGGAGGAGTTGAAGTGGTCGAAAACTTTCAAAAAGGGGCATCAGGACTTTTACCCGCACATCACCTACTATTTGGTGAAAACAGGACCGCACGAAGAAAGAAGAAACGACGATAAGAAGAACACGCATAGGGCCATTCCGAAAGTGTTGAAAACAGCAGGACCACAACATCAAAAGTAAGACTTTCCGAGATTCCCATCGATTAAGATCTTGAGCACTTTCCAGATTTTAGTACTCGTATTGCCCTCAACTTTACCTCTGGTCCCCCAATAACTTACCAACTTCGTTGACTTACATGCATCCTGCCGGTTCAAACTTCTAACTGAACTGAATTTTTCCACAGGTACTCAAAGGGGAGTTGGCTGCTTAACGAACCAGCTTGGCCACAGATGAAGTGCCAGAAGACGTGACAATCATTTGAACATGTCTTTCACATGTTATACCTGCGGTTACGGGAGTGGTTTGAAAAGTGGACTTCGCGTTCATATGAAGGTTCATATGACGAAGGAGCTACAAGGCGATAAAAAATGCGAGTTAAAGGGTCAAAAGTACAGTAAAAAATGTCAAACCAAAATACGTAGGAAGGCGCGCAGAGGAGAGAAGCCTTACGTGTGTAGTATTTGTCAGTATAGGTGCAGCCTACTATCTTACTTGAAGAACCATGAAAGGACGCACACTGGTGAGAAGCCTTACAAGTGCGGATATTGTGACTACAGATCTACTTCATCAGGTACTTTGAAGAGACATGAAAGAACCCACACAGGAGAGAAACGTTTCAAGTGCAGTTATTGTGAGCTCAGATGCAGTCTATCATCTAACTTGAAAACCCATGAAATGACGCACACAGGAGAGAAGCCTTACAAGTGCAGTTATTGTGAACACAGATGCAGTCAATTGTCTCAATTGAAGAGCCATGAAATGACGCACACAGGAGAGAAACATTACACTTGCAGTTTTTGTGACTACAGATGCAGTGCATTAGGTACTTTGAAAGTACATCTAACGACGCACACCGGAGAGAAGCCTTACAAGTGCAGTTCTTGTGAGTATAGATGCAGTACAACATCTCATTTGAAGAGACATGAAATGATACACACTGGAGAGAAGCCTTACAAGTGTAGTCGTTGTAAGTACAGATGCAATACATCAGAATCCTTGAAGAAACATGAAAGGATCCACACGGGAGAGAAGCCTTACAAGTGCATTCATTGTGAGTACAGATGCAGAACATTATCTGACATGAAGAGACATGAAGTGACGCACACAGGAGAGAAACCTTTCAAGTGCAGTCATTGTGACTACAGATGCGGTCGTTCAACTACCTTGAAACTACATCTACGTACGCACACAGGAGAGAAGCCTTACAAGTGCAGTTATTGTGAGCACAGATGCAATCTACTATCTCACATGAAGACCCATGAAATGTCGCACACAGGAGAGAAGCCTTACAAGTGCAGTCGTTGTGAGTACAGAAGCAGTGCAGCAGCTTCCTTGAAGATACATGAAATGACCCACACAGGAGAGAAACCTTACAACTGTACTTATTGTGAGTACAGATGCAGTACACTGGGTAACTTGAAGAAACATGAAATGAAGCACACAGGAGAGATGCCTTACAAGTGTAGACTTTGTGAGTACAGCTGCAGACAATCCTGTAACTTGAAGAGACATGAAATAACGCACACTGGAGAGAAGCCTTACAAGTGCAGTTATTGTGACTACAGAGGCAATACATTAGATTCCTTGAAGAGTCATGAAAAGGTGCACACAGGAGAGAAACGTTTCAAGTGCAGTTATTGTGACTACAGATGCAGCATATCATCTAACTTGAAAACGCACGTAATGACGCACACAGGAGAGAAACGTTTCAAGTGCAGTCATTGTGAGTACAGATGCACTACAACATCTCGCTTGAAGAGACATGAACTGACACACACCGGAGAGAAACGTTACAAGTGCAGTCGTTGCAGGTACAGATGCAAAACATCAGAATTCTTGAAGAAACATGAAATGAAGCACACATGAGAGAACCCTTACCAGTGCTGTCGTTGGTTCGTTGGTAGTGCAGATGCAGTGGACCAGCGGCAATCAGCGTCGAGGAAACATTTCCAATACATCAAGCGACTTCTCAAAGTATCTCTATTGTATAATATTAAATAATAATAATAATAAAATAATATTATTGTATACATTTCCATTACTTCAAGTATTGAAGTAACATTCCACACCATCTCTATTGTATGATATTACATATATTTATTGTTTTTGGTTTATTATTCTTGGAATAATACACCTAATAATAGTGAGGCACGTCGAAAATTCTGATTGGCCTCAAAATTTGACATTATCCGTTTCAAGATGTTTAGATGTCAAGAACGAAATATCCGTCTGCCTTCCGGGCCGTTTTGGGCAGTAGGAATCATTTTAAACATTTGAAATTTTGACAAAATACTCTGTTAACCATCTAGTTGTGCCCGCAATGTTTTCTGCACGATCGCTCTATCCCAAGGGGCGTTATGAGGCGAAGATCTTTCCAGTCGCATCTTGAGACAATTTAGCTGCTAAATTTAACGTGGGCGCCGGGTTGACTAAATCAAATCTTGAAGAAACAAGTCCGTCAATCCCGTCAACCTCACACTTAGGTAAATTTGATTTCCGTTTATTGAAACAACTTATCGGGTACGCTAACCTAATCTCTCCACCGAATTTACCGAACGGAAGGCCTACAGAGGCAAATTCGGGCTTTTTGGGAATGATTGTGACGACGATCTTCTGAGGTCCTTGGCCTTACGCTTCTGGACGGTGGAAACCGCGTCTTCCCTTGTACTCAAATGATTGTCACATCCGTTTGCCGGTCTCTCGTGGCGTAGAAGAAGTGGCGCGCCAGTTCAGTGTCAGAAACATCTCATCATCATGTGGGATGATTTTGCATGTTATATTGAATTTTGCGAAGAAATTTATCAAAATCCGCGAAAAATTTAGAAAATAGCGCAACCGTTCCCCTTCTTCAGCCACAATGAAAGGACCCAATATCGCCTCTTTTTCTCATTTAGATTAGCCAAGTTTTGAAAATGCGTAGGTACTGGATGGCGTGGAGCACACTAAGCAATTTGGTCGTTGGTTGCGTAAATTGAGATGTTTGCAAATTTACTGAATGGAAAACGATCCAATAGCTTTCTGTCTGGACTCAGGAACAAATAATTGTAGTCGACAACATTTTACAAGTTACTGATAAAATAATATATTATAAAATAATGAGAATATAATATTACATTTAACACAAGATAATATGTACAAAATAGGTAGTTTTTAGTCAACTAACAAATATAAAACAACGCCAACTTCCACCAACTAATCTATAAAGTAATGGAAATACAAACACCAAACGACACGTGAATATTACTCCTGAAAAATGGTTTGGTTATAAATCTAAATCCACATTCTTATTGCGACTACTACATCTTGAATTAACTTTTTGAAGATGTGATATTTTGGCACGATTACTTTCAAAAAACGAGTCCTGACAGCATCGACTCAAGCAAAAGATAGACACAAAATCGCCTACGACTAGTCTTCAGGTGCAAAGAAGACTTCTACCAACTACAAGAACCCTAAATGTCGAAAGAAAGAAAAATCGAGATGACGAAAGATCAAAACCAAAACGGTGGACGATGATGTTTCTGTCACCAGAAATAAAACAAATAAATAATCCATAATATGTATCTCGTAGTGTGTGAAGACAGCAGTAGAACTTCGAAAGGTAGATTGGATTTGTATCTTCTACACAAATCCTTTGTCATCTTCGCACATCGTTATTGGGACTACTACATTATAATATTATAATACAACATATTATGTTATAACGTCTACGTGTGTTCCCAAATATTTGTGGGAGTTTCATTCAGTTTCCTTCTTGTCTTCAGAAGTCGCCAAATTCTTAAGATGAGTATCTAAGAGTTTTTTTATGAATTGCTGGGAGGAGCGCATAATTGTTTCGCACTCGAAGGCCAAATCTCGGAAGCCGAAGTGATTGGACAGAGTGAAGATTCTCTCGACGTTGTCTTCACACAGTTGGAATTTGATTTCTGCTGTGGCGGCATTGGCGAGTGAAGTTTCTCCATAGCTGGCGGCGATGTGACGTAAGTGGACAAAACCTTCAGCGTCCAGATCGTCGGGTTGTGTCTGATAATAGTATTGCAGGAGGTATTTGTACGCCTGTGGGTTGTAGTGTGAGACGTCGAGGACTTTGGGTGGCGGGTTGTCGGCGTTGAATGTATTCTGGAAGTGTTTTGATGCGCCAAAAAGAACGGAAGAGTGAGCTGGAAGTTCTTCGTCAGCTAATTTGATGGTCATGTCTGCCAGGTAGGAATGGCCATACAGTGGGGCCATGTTATGTGTAGTCGGTGGCAGGTTTGGGATAGTCCGAGTTCTGGCAGGGATATCACCAGGTGTAGGCGGAGGCGGGTTTGGGATAGGCACTGTGGCAGGGATGTCACTTGGTGTAGGTGGTGGCATGTCTGAGATAGGCGCAGTTGTGGCAGAGTTTTCACTTGGTGTTGGCAGTGGCATGTCAGGGATAGGCGGAGTTGTGGCAGGGATATCACTTGGTGTCGGCAGTGGCATGTCAGGGAAAGGCGGAGTTGTGGCAGAGTTTTCACTTGGTGTAGGCAGTGGCATGTCTGAGATAGGCACTGTGGCAGGGATGTCACTTGGTGTAGGTGGTGGCATGTCTGAGATAGGCGCAGTTGTGGCAGAGTTTTCACTTGGTGTTGGCAGTGGCATGTCAGGGAAAGGCGGAGTTGTGGCAGAGTTTTCACTTGGTGTTCGCAGTGGCACGTCTGATATAGGCGGAGTTGTAGCACGGCTTTCACTTGGTGTTCGCAGTGGCACGTCTGATATAGGCGGAGTTGTGACAGGGCTTTCACTTGGTGTTGGCAGTGGCACGTCTGATATAGGCGGAGTTGTGGCAGGGTTTTCACTTGGTGTTGGCAGTGGCATGTCAGGGAAAGGCGGAGTTGTGGCAGAGTTTTCACTTGGTGTTGGCAGTGGCACGTCTGATATAGGCGGAGTTGTAGCACGGCTTTCACTTGGTGTTCGCAGTGGCACGTCTGATATAGGCGGAGTTGTGACAGGGCTTTCACTTGGTGTTGGCAGTGGCACGTCTGATATAGGCGGAGTTGTGGCAGGGTTTTCACTTGGTGTTGGCAGTGGCATGTCTGAGATAGGCGGAGTTGTAGCACGGCTTTCACTTGGTGTTGGCAGTGGCACGTCTGATATAGGCGGAGTTGTGGCAGGGCTTTCACTTGGTGTTGGCAGTGGCATGTCTGATATAGGCGGAGTTGTGGCAGAAATGTTGGAGGACTCTTCTGTGTGAGAAACCCTCTTTTTGAGAACAGTGTTGAGGGCCGACTCCCAAAATGATACGCTAGATGATGTAGAAGACAGTGTGATATTCATAACTGCTCCATTACCTATTGTCCCAGTAGGAGCCTGCACCAGGTAAACATTAGAGTTGGCGATCACAGCAATGTCAGTGAATACGTCGAGACCTGATTCGTGGACAAGACGGTGAGTGTTGTAGGTTGTTGTAATGAACCAAACTGATCCATCATTCAGCAATACAGCCGTGTGATTAAACCCACAACAAACTTTCTCGACAGCTGCTGGCAATTGAACCTCCCTCAGTGTTACGCAGGTGCCCTCCCTATAATTCCTAGCAAATAACATGTCCACACATTTGAACAGAGAGCCATCTTCATATTTCACTAACAACTGCCCTTCTTTCTCTCCTCCTCCATACACAGCTACCATCTTGCCTGAGGAGGACTTCACATTCGTTCGAACATTCATTTTGTATTCTTTATTTGAATCTAAGTCACGACAGTACAGGTTGTTGTTCTCAGATAACAGATACATTTCTTTCCCGAGGAAGGCAACATCTTTGATTCGGTCATTGTTCTTTCTGATTATAGTTCTACCTGAATTGTTCTCAGAGTAGTTCATATTCATTTTGGAATGATAACATTTATTGTTGTAAAAGAATGGCCCACAAGAAGCACAGAAGGCCACAGAAAAATTTTTTGATTTTGTTACAACCTGGTCCCAACTTTTGATAGTTTGAGGGGTGTGTAACTCATGGCATTTATTGCACAAAAATGCGCGTTCCTTTCGGGATACCACTATGCGTTTGCATTTATCACCTTTCCTTCCTCGGAGGTAGCCACACTTATCACAATAAGCTAGTCCATACTTGTCTGTGCAACCGTCACCACAACTCGGACACATCACACCTAATTTGTACTTTCTCAATCTAACGAAATCAGTAGATTTAGACTCTGAATGCCCTGGCTGTTTCCATATAATTAGTCTGCCATCGTGAGTGAGAGCTGCGCAGTACTCGAGTCCAACCACAATTTTCTTGACGTCCCGATCGAGACCCCCTACCTTGGTGAAGTTGTTCAATTCGTTATCTCCCTCCGCATAGCCCAGCCCTCCTCCGTACACTTCGCCCGTCTCAGTCTTCACGAGGATGCTCAGTACGGATTTGAGATAGTTTAGCTGTTTGAGAGGATGTAGTCGTCGATGGCTGTACACCAAGACCATTTCGCCTGCTCCTCCAGTTTCTGCCTTCTTTTCCATTTTCGGGATCCTTAAAAACACCAAATTGTCAACATGAGTGAAGAGAAGGGAAACCACAATTAGCATTTAATGATGTTCGAGCACAATCAGATAGTATTCATCTACAAACTCCAACTAACCAGACCTTTCCAGTCCCCCACATGGCTGCAGTTGGGAGTTTGAAGAGTATCAGCCAGGGTGTCGTATGAGGAGTAGTTTTCGAAGTGATTTTGGATTCATTGGGTTCTCCGAGCTACTCTCCCACGATGTTTCATTATTAAGAATAATTCTGAATAATTCTTAATTTATAATTGAGGCGTTAAGACTTAGGTACATTTAAAATTTTATTGAAATCGGGCTATCCGCGGGTAGGATTTGTTGCGCGTGCAAATCCTACCTCCCCCCCCCCCCGCTCATCCACAGCACCACCACGCTACTTGCTCACGCAGGACTGGCAACCCGACCCACACTCTAAGTTTCATCCAAAAAGTTTTTTGCTCTCTGTACTCTGTGGTTTCATCACATTGTCAATCTGTCGACGGGATGTGTGCGTTTTTTGGACAATTAAAAATAAGTATGAATAATATAAAATATTAATGAAAATTTTCAGAAATGAAATCGCATAATATGTGATTTCATTGTTAATATTAATATCAAACATTCAAAAAAAAAGTATACTACTTATTATTAGGTGTTATTTACCCCTCCCGTAGCCCCATTTTAGCCCCATACTGCCCCACGGGTTTGGGTGATCAGGCTGAAAATCTTGCGGGCACAACTAGATGGTAAACCGAGTATTTTGTAAAATATTTCAGATTTTTAAAAAAATTGTGCAGAAATTTAATTTAATTCTACTTAATGAAAAAAAAATTTTTGGATTTTTTTCAACACTTTTTTGGTTTATTATTCTTGGAATAATACACCTATGTTTTCGCGACGGGGGTCGACGACTCCGATCGGCCTCAAAATTTGACATTATCCGTTTCAACAGGTCTAGATTCCAAAACCGAAATGTCGGTCCGCCGTCCGGGCCGTTTTGGGCAGTATGATTTTTTTTTTTTAACTCTTAAATTTTCTATAGGGATCTATAGGGCTTTCATGGGGCTACAAACGGGATTTTTGAAGGATACCAAAATAAACATCTTTTTTTTTTTACTCGGAAAATACTAAATTTTAGTATTTTCCGCGACCTCCGTCGCGATTACTTAGATGTATTATTCCAAATCAACCGACGCTCTGCAAAACCCCAAACTCCATTACTTCCTGGACGACGGAAGAACTTTTGGATTCTTCCCAATACGAAACATCAGTGCAGGTTACTTTCAGCGGATATTTGATCGTACGTTGTTAAGATTTCAGATATGAAATAAAATCCTACTGAACAGAACGGCCTGAGTGGAAGGACGACGTTCACTTTTGGAATCTTCACATCTTGCAACGTATTCGGACTAATTTAGAGGTCTTAATTGTTGGCTCCCGTCGCGATAAAATTAAGTGACAATATTCTGATTTAATAAACCAAAAGACTGGAGTTATAAACCAACATACCTGGTTTTCACCCTGTGCGGACTCCACTTAGAGCTCGTTTCGCTGATGAATCAACAGGCGTCTACGTTATGAGGCGATGAGCTTGAGAGGATCTCGTAATATAGTCGAGATATTATCTCGAGTGCCACTTATCAGACAGACCTTCGGTGGATCAATTTTGGCAAATTAAGAAAATGAAATGTCTCCTATTTCACTAGCCAATCGCAGTATTTCTTTTTTTACCTACGAAAACAGCGTGTTTTCAGGAGGGCAACAAACAAACACAAAGTGGTTGTTTGCCGATGGTGCAGAGGTCTAATCCAATAAGTTTGGTTAGGGAGAGAGAACGACTCCTCTGCTGAATACTAAATTGTTTATTAACAATTATAGCGTGGGGACCGGTTTCGAGCAACTAAGCTCATCTACAGCCCTGACAAGAAAACCATTTGTCATTAGCATCCGAGAAAGAACCATAAAATTATATTAACAATGTAAACTCTAAATTATATTATACTGAAGGTATATGAACAAACACAAATGGTGAAAATTATAACTGATGAAAACGGTCCAGAATGGTGGTAACTTGACAATAGTAATTTTGGAATATGGACCCACTGTTAAAATTGGCTCCATGACTGATGGTCAGTGAACCATTTGAAAACCAGTTAGGCTATACTACAGGTACTGAAAAGAGAATTGTTTATTATTCTAGTGGCAAAACAACTACTTGATATGTGAGTAGTGACAAGGAGAAATTAGAAGTAAGAAAGTCAGAGATAATTTTAAAAATGGACCCATTTGACAAGGTTATTAATTGGTACTAGGAAAGATGAATTTGGAATTATTCGTTTTTTTTTAAACAATTGATGACAATTGATGAGTTAAAACTACAGAAAACGATGACATACCTAGGTGGCCTAGTTATGTCCTAGGCCACCTAAGGCCACCTAGGTATGTCATCGTTTTCTGTAGTTTTAACTCATCAATTGTCATCAATTGTTAAAAAAAAAAAAACGAATAATTCCAAATTCATCTTTCCTAGTACCAATTAATAACCTTGTCAAATGGGTCCATTTTTAAAATTATCTCTGACTTTCTTACTTCTAATTTCTCCTTGTCACTACTCACATATCAAGTAGTTGTTTTGCCACTAGAATAATAAACAATTCTCTTTTCAGTACCTGTAGTATAGCCTAACTGGTTTTCAAATGGTTCACTGGCCATCAGTCATGGAGCCAATTTTAACAGTGGGTCCATATTCCAAAATTACTATTGTCAAGTTACCACCATTCTGGACCGTTTTCAACAGTTATAATTTTCACCATTTGTGTTTGTTCATATACCTTCAGTATAATATAATTTAGAGTTTACATTGTTAATATAATTTTATGGTTCTTTCTCGGATGCTAATGACAAATGGTTTTCTTGTCAGGGCTGTAGATGAGCTTAGTTGCTCGAAACCGGTCCCCACGCTATAATTGTTAATAAACAATTTAGTATTCAGCAGAGGAGTCGTTCTCTCTCCCTAACCAAACTCAACAAACAAACATTTCCATCAGGTTCCATGATTCTTTTGAACTTTTTGATTTATCGTAATATCGAGGGATGAGCCTTTTTCAATGAAAATCAAAGCGACCAACCGTCCTGTTTTTGGTAGGATAGTCTTGTTTTTTATACCTCCGTCCTGCCAAGCGTTGTCTCCTGTGGCGATCTACAGGGTTTTCATGGGGCTAAAAATGGGATTTTTGAAGGATCCCAGGAGGTTAAATATTTTTCGAGTAAAAAATTGAGAATTTTGAAGAAAAATTTTTGAAACAAAAAAATCGACAAATTTTTTTTTTTCGAAAAATAAAAATTCAAAAAAGATTTTTTTTTTTAATTTTTTCATTGACAGAATTAAATTTCTGCACAAGTAACGTCTATCAAAGAATAATAAACCCTTATGTAAAATTTGCAGCGTTTTTGTACGTTTCTAATAAATTTTATTTATTTATTTATTGAGAAACGGGCAATTATACAAAAGTAGGTAATACAACACACTCGTAGGCATAGAAACGTACAAAAAACGCTGCAAATTTTACACAAGGGTTTATTATTCTTTGATAGAGGTTACTTGCGCAGAAATTTAATTCTGTCAATGAAAAGATTAAAAAAGAAAAAATCTTTTTTGAATTTTTGTTTTTCGAAAAAAATTTTTTTTTTGGATTTTTTTGTTTTAAAAATTCTCTATTTTTTACTCGAAAAATATTTAACCTCCTGGGATCCTTCAAAAATCCCATTTTTAGCCATTTAAACCTACAGAAATATCTATAAATATCTAATAAACCAACAGAATATCTTCTTTCCCTTCTTCCGACCGAATAATATACTCAGGAAACGTTGATTTCCGACTATTGTTGTACCATATTGGTTTTAACAATTAAAAAAAAAAAAAAAGGTTTCGATTGATTTTCCAAGTCCAGTGTTTATGGTTTTAATTGGTTTAATAAAAATATAATTATTACCCCCACGTAAATTTATGTGGAGAGGAGTTTTTCGACAGCTTGTCTCAACAAGGCTAAACCCCGTAATCGAGTTTTGGAGAGACGTTGTCGGGCGTCCTCCACTTGAGGACGATGATAGATCAAAATAATTATATCTGCAAAATTTCCCCACTTAACTCAGTTCTGCAAGATAAAATGAAATAGGCAATGTACTATTTTAAGGATTGGAGATTGTGAAACAATTTTGAAAGAGTGAATGTTTCGGGATGAAATGAAATCGTCAAAGTACAATATTGTACTTTGACGATTTCATTTCATCCATTTCATTAAAATATTTTAATGATTACAGAAGTAACCTCAATATACCTCTCATAGTTAGGTACCTAATTTTAAAAAATATCTAAAATTTAATTATTTAATATCGAATGTCTGAATGAAAATGAGACAGATTTTAGATTTAAGAAAGTTATCCTTAATGATTCTGCCCAAGTGGGTTTTGCTTCAATATTTAATCTTTCATAGATACCTTTTGGTTTATTATTCTTGGAATAATACACCTATGTTTTCGCGACGGGGGTCGACGACTCCGATCGGGCTCAAAATTTGACATTATCCGTTTCTAGTGGTCTACATTAAATCCGAAATGTCCGTCCGCCGTCCAGGCCGTTTTGGGCAGTAGGAATTTTTTTTAAAATCTGAAATTTTGGCAAAATACTTGGTTTACCATCTAGTTGTGCCCGCAAGGTTTTCAGTCCGATCGCCCAAACCCGTGGGGCGCTCTGGGGCTATAATGGGGCTACAGGAAGGGTGTTTGAAGGCTTTTAGCTATGGGATCGAGTTAGGTGTCGTTTTCGAAGTATTTTTGGACGTAGAATCCATTTTTTGGGGTCCCGCAGCGATCCGATTTCAGAAGAAGAAGAAGAAGAAGAAGAAGAAAGAGATTTATTTTGAATACAAGCATAACACCCAATTCAAAATAAACAAATACGGCAATGGATTGAATCCGTCTGCCGGAGGCTCGGGCACGAGGGCACAATACAAGAATATGGTGAAAGAAATATACATAACTCTCCGTAATGCTAAGGAGAAAATAAAAATAAAATAAAATAAAATATTTGAATATTCATGTTTCGGGTTTGAGTGAGAAGGCTTTGAGAAGGAGGGCCTTGGTGAGAACAGAAGGGCAAAAGGGCGGGAAGCCAGCGACAAATCCAGAAGAAAAACCCACTAAGCAGAGAACTGGTCCAGCCTAAAGCTCCTATATCTCCACGCTGTTTTACAGAACTCAACCAGCTCCGACCAACTAGGGCCGTTCAGGATCCCGATAGCCTCCTCCCTATCCAGGAGAGGACGGCCAAACGCGGCCTGACGAAACTCCGCGAGCGCAGGGCACACGCACAAGAAGTGGAACTGATCCTCTCGCGCCCGCATATCACAAATGAAGCATTCTTCTGGCCTGTCCACCGGATACGGCCTGGCGTTGAGGGAGACAAGTTCAGTCCTCATCCTGAATGTCCATCTCATCGACTGTATTGAGGCCGCCGCATCACGAACCAGGCTCGCACTTTTAACGGATGGGTCCAGCTCTCGATAAAGCGTGAACGTTTCAGAGGCTACAGCTTTATTTCTGAAGTGGGAGGTCTTCTCCTCCCCAAAAGACCTGACAAATTCCACGACGTCCGACTTCATAAGAGCCGCGTCCAAAGATGCCAGGCCACCACTGGACCCAAATTTGGCTGCAAGCATGTTCCAGTTCTCCGCCCAGTCAATGCCCATTCGTATGACCTTCCTGGCCACAATGCGAGGTAATCGAGAGTCTGGCATCCCCGCCACCTTCACGAGATAATTCAGATGGAGACGCAGAGTAAACGCAGATAATGTCTCCATCTCTGTCTCCAGCAACAGCAGATAGTCTGGCGCGTACCGTGGGAGGTGAAATACTCTCTTGATGAAAAGCAGGAGGACCCGTTCGACGTCTACATAATATGTAGAATATTATTCTCTGAAGCCCCACACCTGCGCCGCGTAGGATAGGATTGCCCTCACAACCGCACGGAAGACCTGCAACTTCGCCTGTAGAGGAATCAACTGACTGGCAAACACACTGCTCCATACATAGTTCATGGCCATCTTTGCCACTGCAGCCTTCCGCTTGAGATGCTTTGAGAAGGATAGCTGGGGTGTGAGCGTCACTCCGAGGTAAGTATATTCGTTCCGATCCGATTTCACTGTTGCGATCTATAGGGCATCCATGGGGCTAAAAATGGGATTTTTGAAGGATCCCAAGAGGTTAAATATTTTTCAAGTAAAGAATAAAGAATGTTTGAAAAACAATTTTTTTGAAAAAAAAAAAAAAAAAAGTTTTTTTGAAAAAAAAAAATCTTTTTTTCCAAATTATTTTCTTTTGACACAGAAATAATTTTTGCACAAGTAACCTATATCAAAGAATAATAAACCCTTGTGTAAAATTTGCAGCGTTTTTTAAATAAAATCTAAATTTCGAATGACTGAATCAAAATGAGACAGATTTTAGATTTAAGAAAGTTATCAATGGCGATTCTGCTTACACCTTATCCCCTTATGAGTGAAAAACGTGATATTATACCATCTAAGGTGTGTTGTGATTCAATTATTGGGGTATCCGAACTTCCTACTTGACGAAAAAATACACTAATCTAATTTGAATGACCTCTTAATTTTTCATTAAGCCTTGATTCCAAGGTGTCCGTCTACTGGCTCGCTAGTGTCCGGAATTAGGAAAACCGTGTCCGTCTACTGGGGTCTTGGGGTTTTTTCATTAAATGCTGGGAAAAAATTATTTAAAATTAATTTTTGACGATTCTGACTTCTGATTTTAATTCTCAAGACCCGTCATAAGGCTGTAGAACAAAAAGCAAACTTGCTTTTCAACCTTACACAAACCCTACCTTTAGGGTTTGTGTAAGGTTGAATTTTGATGAACTGTCAAAGTTCATCGATGCTGTTAAGTGTCCGACCACTGGTACAGTCACCCTACCCCATTTTTTTCCGCCTGTGGCAAACACCGGGGATCTTTTTTCCTAGAGGGTCACTTCGGGGATATTTTTTCCGCAAACCATGAATGAAGACCCCTCGAAAGGGAAGCCTCAGGCACCGTTATCGTTGGGAACAAAAGGTCTGAACTTTCATAACGGTTATAAGAACCACGATTTTGGACAAGTGGTAGCTGCAGGTAGAAAGAGCACACCCTGGCTCCTCTGAACCACACGAAGGGACAGTCAGCAAGTAACATCAGAACGTGAAACATGTTGGATTCAGTTTGAAAAAGGACGTCCTGTGCTTCCAATCACCGTGAGTACTTGAAATTACAATTAATAGCCCAATCTTGAAATGGCCCGACGTTACCGTCCCTTCATGTCGGCCTGTTGTAATAAACCTACCTACGCTAGGGTGGCCCGATTTTTTTTTTTTTTTTTATAATAAGAACGGAAATGCATAAACTCTTGGCGGTAATCGATAGAATTTTAGATTTAGCACCTCTTGAAACCAATGGTTTATCGATATTTCAACTTGATAATATCGTAGTCGATGTTTGAGTGAAATTATCGTCTCAAAAACTACCCGGCGGGTAGTACCCGCCCGCAGTGTTTTGAATAGGATTTTTGGTTCTCCATCTGGTGAAAATGTGTACTACAATGTGACCCTCAAAGCCGCGTATCATACACAAAAACGTCTAATGGTGGTAGGATTCATTAAAAGAATTTTAATGAAGTTTTATTCCCTGCTAATGGGGTGCCAACTTCGGTTGTTAACTGTTTCCGTTAGCAACCGAATAAATAATATTTGGTAATTAAAATTATTCAGTCGCGGTTTTGCATCGATGTATTGTCGTTCTTAGGAAAAGTGAATGATGACAGCTCCCGAAATGGAATACACGATCGTACCTCACAATTAGCCAGTCCGCGTGATTTCTAATTCATAAAATAATTTTGCATAAAATATATATATATATATATCTTTACAAAAACGCTGCAAATCTTGCAAAAGGGTTTATTATTCGTTAATATAGGTTAATTGCGCAAAAATTAATTCTGTGTCAATAAGAAAATACATGAAAAACAAAATAAAACATTTTGTTTCTATAGGAACAAAATGTTTTATATGTATTCATATATGAGATGTTTGGTAAGATGTGGGACCTTGAAAAACGAATTTTGCTGCCAAAATTACTTGGAAAACCTCACCTTATTTGTCCTCCTCGGATCCTTCAAAAATCCCATTTAGGAATAGCCCCATTCACTTTAGGGATCTGTAGTGCTTTCATGGGGCTACAAATGAAATTTTTGAAGGATCCCAGGAGGCCAAATATTTTCCGAGCGAAAAAAAAAAAACGCTGCAAATTTTACGCGATGGTTTATTATACCTATTCTTTGGTATAGGTTAGTTGTGCAGAAATTTGATTCTGTGTCAATAAAAAATGTTTTTGGATTTTTTTTTTTTTTTTTTTTTTTTTCAAAAAATCTTTTCTGTTTTTTACTTGAAAAATATTTGACCTCCTGGGATCCTTCAAAAATCCCATTTGTGGCCCCATGAAAGCTCTATAGATCGCCTCAGTAAAATCGGATCGTTCCGGGACCCCGAAAAAATGGATTCTACGTCCATCAATACTTCGAAAACGACACCTAACTCGATCCTATAGCCAAAAGCCTTTAAAAAAAACCTCCCGTAGCCTCATAGCGCCCCACGGGTTTGGGCGATCGGGCTGAAAACCTTGCAGGCACAACTAGATGGTTTCCCCGAGTATTTTGTCAAAGTTTCAGATTTTCGAAAAAAATTCCTACTGCCCAAAACGGCGGACGGACATTTTGGTTTTAGAATCTAGACCTCTTGAAACGGATAAAATAAAATTTTGAGGCCATGTTAAAATCCCCCTTTGCTTCATTATTCTTGGAATCGACGACTCTGATCGGCCTCAAAATTTGATATTATCCGTTTCAAGAGGTATAGATTCCAATAGGTACCGAAATGTCCGTCCGCCGTTTTGGGCAGTAGCAATTTTTTCGAAAATCTGAAATTTTGACTCAAACCGGTTTGAGTAAAAAATATCGCTCTTAAGTTGTTTAGACGTCAAAGAAATCAAAAATTGTTTCAAGATCGTTGGTTGCTTTGACGTTTGCAAGAAAGAAGATTTGATCAGTTGCATTCTTCCTTGGCATTCTTCACTCCTCAATCCATGGCAGGGCTCCGCCATCTTCCATCCCCAGAGACCTCCCCCCCCCCCCCCCCCCCCTCATAGTCTAAGGGACACTGCCTTGATGAGCTGTCTGGTGATTGGCTTTGCCCGCTGCTTCTGCCGTTCGTGGCCAGTCCTGGAAGAGATAGGAGTCGACATCAGCATTAAATGACAAATTTTGTAATGCAGTTGTCGAAAAACGACGGTCTCCCTCGCTCACATAGGTACTCCTTCCACTTTGAAATCAGCCACCAATGCCGGGCTCCTTTCGGTCCCTTCCTGCAGTACCACCTCAAGAGCAACTCGCTCCCAAGTTTTTTTTTTAACTGTACAATAGGAAATTGAAAGGACTTTCCAACGAACCGCGCTTTCTGTTCCTCTGGTCAGATTTGATTTCTGATGTTTAAATAAAGGATTCTAACGTGAGTTTATTTTGAGCGAAAAATTAAAACTCAAATCCTGATAGTGAGCGATAGCAAATAATAAAAATCTCTCCAATTCAATCCCTGCATGCAGACATTTTCCCCTAAAACAAATTGAGATAATATTATAACGAACACCGATACAACACACTTTTCTCATTTTTACTCATGATTTGTTACAATGTGCTCGATGTTAATTATTAACAATTATTGCAGAACTGACCCCAGCTTGGACGGACGATCAGGAGGCGTTGAAGTGGTCGAAAACTTTTCGATTTTTTCAAAAAGGATCATACGGACTTTTGCCCCCACCTCACCTACTATTTGGCGAAAACAGGAACACACGAAGAAAGAAGAAACGACGATAAGAAGAACCCTTATAGGATCATTCCGAAAGTGTTGAAAACAGCAGGACCACAGCATCAAAAGTAAGACTTTCCGAGATTCCGATGGATTCAGATCTTGAGCACTTTCCAGGTTTTAGTACTCGTAGCGCCCTCAACTTTACCTCTGGTCCCCCAATAACTTACCAACTTGGTTGACTTACATACATCCTGGCGGTTCAAACTTTTAACTTAACTGAATGTTTCCACAGGTACTCAAAGGGGCGTTGGCTGCTTGACGAACCTGCTTGGCCACAGATGAAGTGCTAGAAGACGGGAAAATCATTTGAACATGTTGTTCACATGTTACACCTGCGGTTACAGCAGTGCTTTGAAAAGTGGACTTCGCGTTCATATAAAGGTTCACATGACGAAGGAGCTACAAGGCGATAAAAAATGCGAATTAAAGGATCAAAAATACAGTGCAAAATGTCAAACCAAAATACGTAGGAAGGCGAGCAGAGGAGAGAAGCCTTACGTCTGTAGTATTTGTCAGTATAGGTGCAGTCTAATATCTAACATGAAGAGCCATGAAAGGACGCACACTGGTGAGAAGCCTTACAAGTGCAGTTATTGTGACTACAGATCTACTGCACCAGGTAATTTGAAGAGACATGAAAGAACCCACACAGGAGAGAAACCTTACAAGTGCAGTAATTGTGAGTACAGATGCAGTACAATATCTCACATGAAGAGACACGAAATGATGCACACTGGAGAGAAGCCTTACAAGTGTAGTCGTTGTGAGTACAGATGCAGTGCATTAGATTCCTTGACAAACCATGAAAGAACGCACACTGGAGAGAAACATTATAAGTGCAGTTATTGTGACTACAGATGCCGTGCAGCAGGTTCCTTGACGAACCATAAAATGACGCACACTGGAGAGAAGCCTCACAAGTGCAGTTATTGTGATTACAGATGCAGTACGAAATCTCACTTGAAAAGACATGAAATGATACACACTGGAGAGAAGCCATACAAGTGTAGTCATTGTGAGTACAGATGCAATACATCAGAATACATGACGAAACACGAAAGGACCCACACAGGAGAGAAGCCTTACAAGTGCAGTTATTGTGAGTACAGAAGCAGTACACCAGCTTCCTTGAAGAAACATGAAATGAGGCACACAGGAGAAAAGCCTTACAAGTGCAGACTTTGTGAGTACAGATGCTGCCAATCATCTACCTTGAAAACACATCTAATGACGCACACAGGAGAGAAGCCTTACAGGTGCAGTCATTGTGAGTACAGATGCAGTACAATGTATCACTTGAAGAGACATGAAATGACCCACTTTGAAGAGAAGCCTTACAAGTGCAGTCATTGTGAGTACAGATGCAAGACATCAGATTCCTTGAGGATACATGGAAAGAAGCACACGGGAGAGACGTTGTGAGTACAGATGCAGTCAAACCTCAAACTTGAAGAGACATAAAATGACGCACACTGGAGAGATCGTATAAATTGCCATTATTGTGACCTCAGGTGCAGTCAATCATCTAGTTTGTACCAACATAAAAAGAGCCACACATGATAGAGCTCTTTCAAGTAGTAACAGTGAGTGTGTCCCACTAAGCAACTGGCAATCAGGGTTGAGGATACATTTCCTATACTTCAAGTAACCTCTTAAAGTATCTCTCTTTACAATATGTATTACATATTTTTATTGTTTTTGTGTATCATTGTACTTATACATTTCCAATACAATCCATGTTGTATAATTTGCACATTTTTATTGTTTTTGGTTTATTATTCTTAGATTGCACCTATGTGATCGCGACAGAGGTCGAAAATTCTGATTGGCCTCAACTTCTCACCAGTTTTTTGGCCGCCAAAAGTTCTCCCAGCAAACATTTCGCTCCCAATTTTGATTTTTTTTTTTTTTTTTTTCCATGCCCGTAACAATTTGAAAAATATATTAGCCTCTACACCATTTCTTGCACGAGTCAAAACCTCTGGCGATTGGCCTAAGGTGGCTTCGGAAATAAAAATTAATGAATACAAGAACAAGAATATTTAATTATTTCACATTTACAATAGCATAAACATTTATAGAAACATTAGGAAAGCTGAGGTCTAGTCAACTAAGAATAAAGGAACGCCTTCTTCAAGCAACAGATTCATCGAGGACCAATTAAAATACTAATATCAAACGCCGGCAAAGTAGGTACCGAGAGGAGAATGGGGTAATTAGAGGCAGGGATTTTAAGAGACACGAGCATTTTAAAAAGCTCGCGAAGCCTTATTTTACCGAAAAGCGCCTAAAGAGGTCGGCAAAGACTATGAATTCATGGCAGACACAATTATTTTGTGACACGGCTAGGGGTAGTAATAGCAATCGGGCAGAGGTACAAGCGGCCAGAAAAACAAGGACAATTACATTTCGCAAATCAAGTTTACGAATACATCAAAACGGCGTACGAACTATATGTTCACCAATCATCAGAAAAACTAAAGTAACTCACTGCCCAGACATGTCTTCAGAGGTCGCCAAGTTCTTCATATGAGTCTCAAGGAGTTTTTCCATGAATGGCTGGGAGGAGCGCATAATTCTTTCACATTCGATGGCCAAATCTTGGAAGTTGAAACGTTTTGACAGAGTGAAGATTCTCTCGACGTTGTCTTCACACAGTTGGGATTTTATTTCTGCTGTGGCGGCATCAGCGAGTGAAGTTTCTCCATAGCTGGCGGCGAGTTGTCGTAAGTGGACAAAACCTTCTGCGTCCAGATCGTCGGGTTGTGTCTGATAATAGTATTGCAGGAGGTATTTGTACGCCTGGGGATTGTAGTGTGAGACATCGAGGACTTTGGGTGGCGGGTTGTCAGCGTTGAAAGTCTTCTGGAAATGAGATGATGTGGCAAAAAGAATGGAAGAGTGAGCTGGAAGTTCTTCGACAGCTAATTTGATGGTCATGTCTGACAGGTGTGATTTACCGTACAGTTGAGCCATGTAGGGTGTAGGCGGTGGCAGGATTTGAATAGGCAGAGTTGTGGCTGTGATGTTGGAGGAATCTTCTGTGCGCGGTGTGGGGGGAACCATTTCCTTGAGAACAGTGTTGAGGGCTGCCTCATATAATTCTACAACTACTCTTGCAGATGACAATGCGATCTTCATTTCAGACCCGTGAACTCTTGTCCCAGTAGGAGCCTGCACCAGGTAAACATCAGTGTTGGCGATCACGGCAATGTCAGTGAACAAGTTGAGACCTGATTCGTGCACAAGACGGTGAGTGTTGGAGTCAGGTGTAATGAACCAAACTGATCCATCATTCAGCAGTACAGCCGAGTTGATAAACCCACAACTAACATTTTCTATGGCTGCAGGCAATTTTACATTCCTCAGCAAGCAGGTGTTATTTTCAAGATCTATGTCTGAACATTTGAACAGAGAGCCATCTTCATATTTGACGAACAACTGCCTCACCCAACCACCTCCTCCATACACATCTACCATCTCGCCTGGCGAGGAGTTGTCCTTCGTTAATAGTTTCATTTTGTATTCGTCATTCGAATATGGGTTTCGACAGTACAAGTTGTTGTTCTCTGTTAACAGACACGTTTCATCCCATAAGAAGGCAACATCTTTGATTCGTTCATCGTTCTTTCTGAGAATAGTTCTGACTGAATTATTTTCAGCGTAGTTCATATTCATTATCGAATAATGGTAGCCAAATAAGAATCGCTTACACGAAGCACAGAAGGCAACATTAACATTCGTTGATTTACATTCGACCTGGTCCCAAATTTTGATAGTTTCAGTGGTGTGTGGCTCCGAGCAGTTCAAACAGAGTAATGTGCGTTCTTTTCTGAAGATTATTATAGAATTGCAGTTGTCACCTTCCCTTCCTCGCTGGTACATGCCACACCTATCACAATAAGCTAGTCCGTACATGTCTGTGCAACCATCACCACAACTTAAACATCTCTCACCTAATTTATACCTTCTTAATTCAATGTTATCCGGCTTCGAAAACCTCGTATGTTGCCATACCATCAGTCTGCCATCGTGAGTGAGAGCTGCACAGAACTCTTCCCCGACCACAATTTTCTTGACGTCCCCATCGAGACCTACCTTGGTATAGTTGTTCAGTTCTCTACTTCCCTCCGTATAGTTTAGTCCTCCTCCGTACACCTCGCCTGTCTCATTCTTCACGAGGATGCTCACTCTAGCTTTGCTATCTTTGTGAGGATGTCGCGGCAGATGACTGTACACCAAGACCATTTCGCCTGCTCCTCCAGTTCCTGTGTTCTTTTCCATTTCCGGGATCCTTAAAAACACCAAATTGTCAACGTGAGTGAAGAGAAGGGAAGCCTCAATTAGACTTTACTTGCAAGTGTTTTGGCCGCCAAACATTGTGCCGCCAATTTTGATAATTTGTTGTTCAGACCCTTATCAACAATAATTAAAAAATAAAAAATAAAAATACAGAAGCTTCTACACCATTTCTTGTACGAGTCAAAAAGAGAAGGTAGAAATCAGGAGTTTCAAAAGAATCCCGCGTGGGATTGCGGAATCAAAACTGCGGGGTGGTCTGATGGGACTGAGACCTCCATAAATAGATTATACGACCAAAAATACTTCAACAACGACACTATACCTACTCGAACCCCTACCGTTAATCCTTCAAAAACCCCTCTTTTGCCATTTTTAGCCGAAGACCCCAGTAGGCAACATACCTGGTTTTCTGGCAGTGTGGACTCCACTTAGAGCTCGTTTCGCTAATGAATCAAAAAGTGTATAAGTGGTGTGAAGCGATGATCTCGAGAGGATCTCACATCTCGGGTGCTTATCGGGTTGGAGAGACGAAATGGTGACCTACAGGGCACCGTTGAAAGATTAGCACGGGTCAGCGATAAGCTTCACAATCAGTTTCACGTCTGCCAATGTTATGAGCGTCACAATTATTCAAGAGGAACACAGCAGGGAAATGATGCCGCATTTTATAGCGGATTTTGCTGTGACTCACCGTTAGAGTTCCCGCTGACCACTAGTGTCCTCGATTTGGCTCCATGAGAGACTGAAACGAGGCACCTTCCTGGCGAGAGTATCTACCTTCCTTAGAACCCCTGACGAAGCAGCACACATTCACCTCTAGGAACTCGAACTGGGCGAGGTTTTGAGTTCAGCTGGACGTCAGCTGTCTCCCACTTCTGGCGAGTTGGTCCCGTGCAGTCTGGCCAAGCGATCACTAGTGTTGACTGAGAGAGTGGACGAGCAGACAACACCCCGTGCTAGGCGTTTTCCTTGAGACCTGCACCGGCGGTACTCTTCAGTTGATTGGCTGCACATCTACATGGATGGATCTGCCGTTGGAGCCCGAAATTTGAAATAGGTCTAAAAAGCCCTCAAAAAGAGGTCTAGAAATCCTCCAAAAACCTCTCCCGTAGCCCCATTTTACCCCCATAGCGCCCCACGGGTTCGGGCGATCGGGCTGAAAATCTTGCGGGCACAACTAGATGGTAAATCAAGTATTTAGTCAAATTTTCAGATTAAAAAAAAAAAAAAAAAAAAAATCCCATTGCCCAAAACGCCCAGGACGGCGGACGGACATTTCGTTTTAGGATTCTAGACCTTTAGAATGTCAAATGTCAAATTTTCGACCTCCAACGCGATTACAAAGGTGTATTATTCCAAGAATAATAAACCATAAATCTAAAATTTTGTCATAATACAGGCCGGGGTTTTGAAGGGTTTCGGCTCTATGGGTGATTTAGGGGTCGTTTTCGAAGTATTATTGGACGAGGAATCCATTTTTGGGTGTCCCAGACCCATCCGATTTCACCGTGGGGATCTATGTGGCCCAAATAGCCCCAGAACAGAAAATGTTTTATTTTTATTTAGTTTTCAAATTTTTTAATATTATTTGAATAACTTTTTATTGATTTATGACTAATTTTTGCTCATTTTATCTACCTACTTCAAATAATAATTTATAAACCACTAGCTGACCCGGTGCGCTTCGCTGCACTCAATAAAAACTTAATTTTTCATTGTAACAACGCTTGTTGGTTTCTCGTAGTGAATTATCAAATTCCCGTCTATCACCAATTATATGCAGCCCAGCGAAGGCTCGCACAAAATACTCGTACCCGCATACCAACGATCTTCGAATAACTTGCGAACGGGTTATCGTACAGAAATCGTTTTGTACTCGTTGAAATCAGCGTGAAAAGCTCGCTTCAACAGACGTAGTTTCGTTCTAAACCGACGACAAAAGTTGTACCGGGTTTCGGAGTTTCAAAAATATTCCTAGCGATCCCTAGTAACGATCGTTGCTATACGTAAAGCTCGAGCTATTTGACCCGTCTCTCGAGATCGCAACGATCGTTGCGAAGGAAAGCTCCGTTCGCGATGAAGGACGAGACCGATTTTGTAGAAACTTCTTTAAAACCATCTAAAATGCTTCACAAACATTCTCACCCAATTTGGTGCCAAAAACTCCACTAGTTTAAGTAGTGAGTCCTCAAAGATTTGGCAGTCATTTTTATAGATATAGATTTGGAGCTTTTTGGTTTTTATCAAAACTTATCATTTCCGAAAAACGTTTCCCTGTAGGTATCTAGGTTATGTTCAATGATAACCACCTAAGGGTCTCAACAGTTACTAAGGATGGGGAAGGGAATTTATTGCTTGGTTGACATGATTTTAAAAGTTCATTTAGCGAACGGTGCACATTTCCTGGCACTGCTGAAAAATTTCTGAAACTGGAAATTGGGTTTTGATAATCCACCATACTACACGTAAGTACAAGTAGGGACAAAAGGCTGAAAATTAACATCGCAATTAAAATCGATTTCACAATATTAATCGATTTGGGGGTAAAATCAATCGGTAGCAAAAAATCGATTTGAACCCCATTTCGCAGAATTACATTGGACCCCGGCCCCACGATTCCGGTGTTCTTTATCACTGATAAATCATCAGATTTTGTGTTTGGTTTTTCGGTGCTACTTTTCTGTAGGTATTATTTTTGTTTTCGGAGAAATCGGAGATTTTCGCCCTATATTTCAAGTGATCGAATCACACGTCTTAAGTAAATCAAATGTATTAGAGTAAAAGTTTTATTCTACTACACGCCAGTCATTAGAGTGCAGTGAGTTCAGACGTTCTTCGGTGCCCATATTGGGCTGTGTTTCTGATCATCTAATCAACTCGTACTGAATTGGAGTCAATTGAAGTGCCTCCAACGCCAATCGTGCCAATAATGTCTTCCAATGCCAATCGTTCAACACCACAATACAGAATCCGAATGCTCAACAGGAGACAGCCTGACGCAACATCGTGTTCTTTTTAGGTTTGACATTGGATTCAATTATTTATTTGTAGTGGCGATGTTTGCGTGGGGATTTTTCGTCGCTAAGGTCACACGCAGAATCGGCCGCAACGTCCATTATCTTCACTCGGTGCCTATCTTGGAAGTTATGAAATGAACGGGAGTCGCCGTTGAATTTGTCGGGGTTTTCTTATAGTTGGGCTCCAATTAGCGGTGGTGAGGTTCCAGCGTCAGCGGGCCCGCTCCTTTCAGCAAGTTTCGGGCGGAAAATGGGCGACAAGGACTGTGAAATGAGTGAGTGACGTCGGAAGGACTTGTGCGTTTAGTTCTTGTCATCAGTGTGATCTGTGAGGCTCCACTTCACGTCTGCTCAATTTTTTAGGTGGGAAAAACTTCAGAGAAAAGAAGATGGAAGGCGTCACTCTGGAAGAAGCTTTGGAATTAACAGGTTTGTGATTTGAGACCGCGCAAGATGTTGGATTTCTTCTCAACCTCCTTCTGTTCGAAAAAAGACGTCACAAAATTTGAAGGCTTACAAGTAACACTAAACTTGAACCCCACAGCCCGAGAGTTTTAAAAGAACTTTAAATATGAATCGGGAGCGAACCGCTCATGTCAGCAGGTTGTGACGCTGCCCCGTTGGTTGTTGATTTGAGCTTGTTTGCGCCAGATCGGCTACCTACCTGAAAACGCTTCAAATTTTACGAGGGTTTTTTATTCTTTGATATGGTTAGGTCAATTGTGCAAAAATTATATCATTAAGAAAATATTATTGAACAAATTTGGCAAATTTTTTTCCTGCACAATCTTAGAACAGATGTGAGGCCTTGAAAAATGGATTATGCGTCCAAAATTACTCGGAATTTCCGAGTCGGAAAACGACACACCAGATTCTGGAGTCCTTCACAAGTCTCATTAAATGACGTCTCTTAAGTTCTACCATGGCCTATCTCAAAAAATGCAACTTTTCAGTAGAAGCAAAAAACAGTTTTGTAACTACAGTTTTCATGCAGATTGAACATTCTCTCATAATTATTCATCTATCCTTAATTACAAAATTTGCAATTAAGAATAGATGAATAATTATGAATTTACATTTAATGTAAAGCACTCACACTAATTGATAGAATAATTTTTTTAAACAAATTGCCTTACGGGACACCCATGAGATAGGCCATGATCTGAGAAGTTTCAGATAGGCCCACAGAGCAAAATGAGTTAGGCCTTGATCGCGTTTCCCTTAGTTACGAATAAACACTGGCGGTAACTTAAGAACCAGTGTTATCATCCTATCCGGTGTAAAACAACGAATCCAGTGATACCAAATACCTACTCAAAATCGAATTTTTTGAGATAGGCCATGATGGAACTTAAGCGACAAATTTTGTAGCAAGTTAAAACCTCATAAATCCTCACGGTGAAGTCCGATGGTTCCGGGACCCCAAAAAACGAATTCTACGTCCACAAATACTTCGAAAACGACACCTAACTCGGCCCCATAGCCGAAACCCTTCAATAACCCCTCCCGTAGCCCCATTTTAGCCCCATAGCGCCCCACGGGTTTGTGCGATCGGCCTGAAAACCTTGCGGGCACAACTAGATGGTAAGTAAAGGTGATCACTAAAGGCCAGTTTGCTCGCTTTCCTCAATCTCCAAATTGTTTGAGAAGCTGTTTGAAGTGAAATAGGGCCGTCGTTGATCAGCTTTCGCCTGTCTTTGGCCAGGTCTTGGCGGATGAGCAGCATGGATTCATACGTGGCCGCTCCGCCACCACGAATCTCAATCCTGGTTTTCCATTCATATTAGGGGAAAACGCCGCAGGGGTTTATTATTCTTTGGTATAATTTATCCCAGAATAAATGAAATTATTGACGCATTTTGGGCGCAGAATTTGACGGCCTACAACTTTTATTTCGAAGGGTTTAAAGTGTGACGCGTTGTTTTCAAGTGGCAGGCGGAGGAAAGTTACGATACATCACTTTTGCTCCAAGTTGGGAAAGTTTGCTGTTTTTCATCTACCGATTTTGACTTTATTACTTGATCGAATTATAAAGTTGCGGTGCTCATTCGACGCAGAATTTTATGGGCTTTCGTTTGTTATATGGTGGTTCAAACGATTCGTTGCGTCGTTTCAATGTTACAGGCGAAAAACCAAACATACTGCAATAATTTCGAGGTTTTTCGGCTCCCCTGAGTTAAGCACTCACCCAGGGTCCGTGCAAAACTAGTATCTATTCACAGGCACCCAATAAACAGGTTCAAATCATTCAAAGTGCCTACGGCCATTCCAATGTCATGCCCCTAAACATTAACTGGCCTAAAATGGAAAGTTGGTTTGAAGTAATATAAGTTCGTTTCAACTCCTTTTTTTTCCAGGATTCGGTTGGTACAACTATTTGGTGGTAGCGATCGCTGGTGTCAACATTCTTGGTAACTTCGGGCCAATGTTGGTGTTGGGCTTCGTGATGCCGGCGACTGACTGCGATCTGAATCTGACTGTCAGTGAAAAGGGGCTCCTCGCATCGGTTGTGTTCACAGGTAGGCGATTCATCTGGAGTCCTGTCACTAATTCTACTACACTGGCCGTTGGAGGAGGAAGAGAAGGAGAAGGAGAACCATCTTTATTCGAGGGTACTTCTAAAAGACGGAAAAATTTGAAATGGGTCTTGAAAAATTCAGCTCAGTGAGTAGATAACGAGAAAAGTCTTGAAACACCAAAATGTCGGTTCTATGTGGTCCATAAAAGTGTTCCAAAAATAGACACGGAGCCGATTTTAAAGAAAGCTGGGTCCGGGAGGGCACCGCAGAGCTTCGAGGCCGGCGAGGTCGGGATGCGGGGCAAACGAGCTTAAAAAACCCGGGCCCGGCGACCGCCTCTGAAGGATTGCGTAGCCCCAGGCGGCTTTTGGGTTTATCACTCTGTTGGAAACACCCAGCCTGCCGACAAGCTGTCGGAGCGGCCATTTTGTCTGAGCCTCAATATGATGTAACAATCACGACACAGTTCTGACTACACGACGGTTTGTTGGACGTCGGGCCTTCGGGGGCCGCTTGGGGGGTTGTGAGTGTGACGAAATAGCAGCGGCTCATATTGGCCGCTTCAACAGTGATGTGTTTTCCCTACTCGGCGCCATATTCCCCCCCCCCCCTCACTTGTCGTCCCGGCTAGTTGTTGGTCTTCATGTCTTTCCCGACTGTGAGTTCTATCCCCATTGATCGACCGCCTTCTCATCTCAATCAGTCTCTTCGCGGAGCTCAAAATGCACTGCCGGTGGGTGAGGGATGGGTGAAAAGTTCCTGGTTCCAAGAAAAAAATCTCCATTCACCCTCCCTCTCACTCTCACCTTCGCAGAGACAAGAAAGAAATTGCGGAGTTTCCAAAAAACCGTCACTCTCTATTTCTTTAAGAAAAAGAAAAAAACAACTCGTTATCGAAAAGCGAGTAGTTAAGGGTCTGAGGCCAGATGGGAGAGGTCAGAGGTAGGCTGGCTTTGGCCAGCAGGAGGTGGCCTTCTAGTCTACTATGTTAGAGCCGCAATACGAGAATAAGGATAGTCACTAATAATTATTCTACTGTACTGGAGCTGCAACATGAGGACTCCTCGTCGAGGAGGAGGATGAGAACTTTCGTTTTTTGGTCATCTTTATTCAGGTCACCCATTCTACGGTACTTCTTGAAGTAAAAAAAATTTGAAAAAAAAGAAGAAATTCAGCGGGTAAGTAGATAACGAGTGAAGTCTGAAAACACCAGAAAGTTGGCTCAATATGGCTAATTTGAACCAAAAAGTGTTCAAAAGTAGGATCAAGACGAAATGAAATCGATTTGGCTGGGGGAGGCGAATCGCCTGGGGGGGGGGGGGGGGGGGGGGGTGATAAAAGGGAGTAGGAAGAGTAGCTTACTTTGGTGGTAGGCTAACTCGTACCCGGCGAGAGCTTCACGGGAAGGTGGTTTGACGTCTCATATATGAGACGTGGGTATACCCACTAGTTTGAACGGGGGAGGACGATACATACCCAAACATTAAGATCGATGTGATAGCATAGGTGAGATAATATCATGTTATTTTGCTTCCGAGTCTGCGAAGCAGCGGAAGCCTTGTGTTCACTTTCGGGAGAAAAAAAAATTTTTGTTGTCCGAATTTAAAATTTCTACTCGCATTTTGCGTTTCATAGCCTACTGAACAAATTTGGTTCCGTGTCTGTGGGTCTGTGGGTCTGTCGGTCTGTCCGCATTTCCTTGTTACAGCCATAATTTCCACAATTTTGAATGAATTTAGCTCAAATTTTGAGGGATTATGCGGATCAGGCTCCTTGAGGTCCCATACGAATTTCAGCACAATTGAATCAGCGGTACGCTCTGCGCATGCGCTAACGTGAAATTCTTGAAACAGGCATAACTTTCTCAATTTTGATCGGATTTCAATCAAATTTTCAGGAATTGTGTGCGTATAGCTCTAGATGGTACCCTGTCTGTTTCATCACGATTGAATCAGCGGTACGCTCAGCGCATGCGCGAACGTAATTTCCTTGCCACAGCCATAACTCCTACAATTTTGATCGGATTTCAATCAAATTTTCAGGAATTGTGTGGATATAGCCCTAGATGGTTCCCTATCAGTTTCATCACGATTGAATCAGTGGTACTCCCTGCGCATGCGCGAACGTAATTTATATATATATATTCTTGAAACTCTCGAGAAATTCAAAAATGATGTACGTTCTGAGATAGGTTGAGCGCCCTCAAGGATTTTTTCCGTTTTCCCCTCCTTCAACCCCCTCTCCTTCTCTAAAGAAGGGAAGGAGTGGGGATTTCAGCCAATATTGATCCGATTTTGATGAAATTTTCAGGGATTACGCGGGTTGTGCCGTAGATGATTACCCAGGCTTTGGGTAAAAAATTGAATCAGCGGTACGCTCTGCGCATGCGCTAACGTGAAATTCTTGAAACAGGCATAACTTCCACAATTTTGATCGGATTTCAATCAAAACTTCAGGAATTGTGTGCGTATAGCTCTACATGGTCCCCTATCAGTTTCATTAAGATTGAATCAGGGGTACGCTCAGCGCATTTTATGATGGTGTCACTTTGATTGTAACGAGGAAGCTGCTGTGCCATCTCCTTGGCAGTGTATTTTCATTTATTTCAGATAATATTATTTCATTTTTCATTTCCTGGAAAGTACTTCCAGTCATGACTGGAATGAATCATAAAAATTCGAAAAAAATACCAAAAATTGGTTTTGGCGAGCAGATGACGAGAAAATCACCAAAACGTGCTCCATGTGGGGTATCTATGCTCCAGTAGCTCGGAATTTCTACAAGAAAAAAAAAAAAAGAAGCTTCCTATTATGGAAAAGCGAGTAGAAGGGGTCTGAGGCCAGATGGGAGAGGTCAGGGGTTGGCTGGCTTCAGCCAGCAGGGGTGGCCTCCTAATCGACTACATAATATACGTGTAGTCGATTAGGAGGCCAGCCCTGCTGCCTCAAGCTAACCAACCCATAGAGAGATTAACTACTTTATTCTATTGTACTTCTAGCGGTCACAAAAATGTGAAAAAAATTGTTTTGGCTTGTATGTCGGCGGCCTGAAAAGCCTCCAGTTCAAATGGAGCGGGAACGCAAGCGCCATGATCGCTGTTAGTTCATAAAACGCCAGCGAGAGAGCAGCACCGGCCAGGAAGAGGAGGACGCCCCTCCTCGCCAAGCTACGACGTTCCAAAGACGTCCGCGGACTATGCTTTTCCGGTGCTCTGTGAAATTTTTAAATTGGACAATAAAATCCTTCAGTGCCATAAACCGCGTTTGGTCTCATCTCAATTACCATTAGCGAGGAAAATCTAATACCACCAAAAAGCTCTGTGTGGCGTATCTCAGCTCTGAAAGGGTAAAACTAGATTTTACGTTCCAAATTAATCCTCTAACGAACATTTCAAACTTAACACATGAACGAGATCCCCGCCAGGGTGGAACGAGTGGGGGTTGGCTGGCGTTGTTGGCAACACCGTCGGCGAGAGGACTTCCACACGCCATTTTCCTCTACTTTTTCAGGTATGATCCTCACGACGTTCATGTTTGGCTACCTGGCGGACGAGTACGGTCGAAAGTACGTCGCAACCATTTGCAACCTGGTGAGCGGTCTGATGACTTTCATGACGGCCTTCTGTCCCGACTTCACGACCCTCGTCGTCGCTTCTTTGATCAACGGAGCCGTGTGAGTTGGATTGCGAACTGTCGAGTTGTTGAAACCAGTTTTGGAACCAACTTGTGTACTTGACATTCCAGAACCGCCGGAGTCCTGATGCCTACCTACGTCTACATTGGGGAATGCACGCCGCTCAAGTACCGTTCGCAGTCAGTCCTTTTGTGCGGCGCTTTTGGCTACACTGCCACCATGTTCCTCCCAAGTATGCTTCCATTTTGTGCCCCGTTTGCTGCGGTCTTGATTTTGCTTTTACACTTTTTGTTTTCCTTTTTTTCAGTTCTGGCCATATTCACGATCCCGTTGAAATTCCAGTGGGACATTTTGGGGTTTGTGACGTTCAACTCGTGGCGTCTGATGATGGTTTTGACGTCCATTACGCCTGTGATAGGAGCTGGTTTGAATCTCCTGCTGCACGAGAGCCCGAAATACTTGTTGGTCAAAGGGAGACACGAAGAGACGATGGAAGCTTTGCAGTTCATGTATAGGTTGAACAATGGCGGAGGTGATTTACCGGTGAGCAAAAAAAGTGTGTTTTTTATTTGCATGGCGTCACAACCTCGGCGTTTTTATGTGGGCCCGCGTGGGGTGTGGATTCAAATGTTGAACGTGGAAGGAACCCGCTCAACCACACCGTCGGGCTGTACAAACGTACAGATTTTGAGCCCATTCCTTTGCATTAGCCTTTCATAAGTTACAAGGGGTTGGCACATGAGCCAAGTCGTAAAATGTTGCCTATTTTTGACGTTTGATTTTGGCTAAACGGCTGAACCGATTTCAATGTGTAAGGAGGTCATTCGACGCAGAATTTTATGCTCTTCAACTATGTATCCGAACGTTTTTCTCTGCAATGCTTAGTTATCGAGTTATAGGTAAAAAAAAACAGCACAATGTCCGAAAAAACACATTCCGTGTTAAAAAACCATTTGTTGCATGAGCAAGAAATCCCCCTCCCCCTTTCAATCCTCTGGCGTCTGGTCTATTTCTTCTATAATTTTTTGTTTGTTTGTTTTTGTAGGTTAAAGGCCCAATTTGCTTGGACGCCAACGAAATGGAGAGCAACTCTGAGAAGATGTCTCTCAAAAGGATTTGGACGCAAACAATCGTTTTATTCAGAAAGCCTCTCCTGAGTATCACACTAATCTCGTGTTTTTATCAAGCCGGCTTAAACGGAGCGTAAGTAGTTGGTGTAAAGTACGTGGACCCTCCAACTCCGCCAGAATTTCCTCCAACTCAATACAATGAATGGCTCCAATTCCGCCAGTGAAAAGAGCATCTCACATGTTTGAATGCGGCACATGAAGTCCTATCTAGTGAGTTCTCCTTTCCCTTCCTCCGTGGGGTCAGACCAACAAAATATCAAAAATGGTAGCAAAATTTGCTTGGATAACTTTTGGCGGCCAAAAAACCTCGATTTTTAAGGGTACTTTCCAATTTAGGCAATTTTCCCCCCTCTTGGCTGAAAAATAGGATTGGCCTAACTTCCAAGGAACAGAGGAAGACCCAGTACCTGTGTAGTATTCTTTTTTCATCATTATTTGACGTGGTGGTTCTTGCCACTGACATGAGGTACAGTGTGAGCAACCTCCTCGTGGATTTATCCAATAGTAAGCCATGTCAAGGGAGTCGAATGGGCTCACATTCCCAATTTGAATCTAACAGGGAGTCGATCGTTCTTCATTTTGTTCGGGAGTCGAGTGACCTTTCCATTTTCTGCTCAAGCGGGAGTCGGCTGGGCTCACGTCAGCGGCTCAGGAGTCAAGGCGAAAACCCCCGGAGAAGCTCAAACAGCACAGAGTTGCCAGAAGTAGGTTCGCCAAAGGTAGTCGAACTGCCACGAAAGCGTGGACAGAGTATCGGCGATTTTTCCATTCAAAACCAATTGAGAATTATTATAGACCAGAGTATACCACATAACATCGATATCGCTATCAACTGCACTGTGTGTCTTCGAAAGGTGGAAGTCGCCTTCGCTCAGTTCACACCTTTGACTTGTTTACTTCTTATCTAGTCCGTATCTAGTTCACCGTTCACTCCGTTTACATCTACGGTTTATCGAACAATTCCCGACCCAGACGCCTGTGGTCATTACTTTCGCCCGACCTGGTAACGCATCGCTGGCGAGTTGGGAGGTCTTCACTTGCAATTATGTCGACTTTGGCGGGGCTGGACCGCCTGCTAAAACACTTGTGACGATGTTGAAGAGCGTGACGCGTTTCCAGGACGAACCTCATGTACGTGAGATTTGCTCAGATGATTTCGGAAATCAAGAGTTACTCCGGCTCTCATCCCGACTACGGCGTCACAATGTGCCAAGTGCTGCAGGGCGGGTCTGTCTCGTCTTTGTCGTCCGGAGAGGCTTGCACTGCGGAGGTCCCAGTCGAAACTTACTACATCTCCGCTGCCAATGGACTCGGCCAGGTGTGTTTGTTCGTGATAAGCGGCCCGTTGACGAGGTGGATCGGAACCAAAACTCTGCTCGGTAAGCTCGAAGCCATCTCCGCCCCGGAGTTTCCCGCATCAAACTGAATCCGTCTTTTCCTTTTCAGTGATCTACACGTTTTTCGGTGCAGTATTTTGCTTGTTGATGGTTCTCACCACTAGCGAGCTGGCGACAATAGTCTGCATGATCGGGATGAGTATCATGCTCGAAACAGGCTTGCCAATTGCAGCGGCTCTACTAATGGAGCAGTTCCCTACTTCTGTCCGGTGAGTGTCCGAATAACCGTCCATTTTCAATCTCACGGTGGTAGTGCTGTTTTTTTTTTGGTTTATTATTCTTGGAATTATTATTATAATAATATTATTCTAATATACCTATGTTTTCGAGGTCGACGACTCCGATCGGCCTCGAAATTTGACATTATCCGTTTCAAGAGGTCTAATTCCAAAACCGAAATGTCCGTCCGCCGTGCGCCGTCCGGGCCGTTTTGGGCAGTAGGAAATTTTTTAAAAGTCTGAAATTTTGAGAAAATAGGTACTCGGCTTACCATCTAGACGTGCCCGCATGGTTTTCAGCCCGATCACCCAAAACGATCTTACGGTCGTTGGATCTCCCGGCTGCCCTAGTTGAAGTGTCAACAAGTGGCTGCCTGGGCAAATATTGGTCCCGCTGACCTGGCTCCCTGGACGAAGTGTCGCCAGGGGACGCCCGGTCCTCGGGTCCAATCAAAAATACACTGATTAGACATTGATGATCAACGTAAATTATACGGTCAGTAAAATGATAACACCGGCGGCGCGATCGGGGAGTCCGAGTAATTATCAGCTCCCCCCGTTTGCGGGAGAAACTGGACTTCCCTATCACGCCGCCGGCGCTATCATCACGCGATCACAGCAATGACTCAAATGTCATCAGTTTACGTACTTAACCCTCCATCGCGACAATAAACGGGCGATTTGTTTTCTATATTGAGAGTAGTTTCCTTATTTGTAAGTTGACCAAACAATAAATATCTACTTTTTTTTTTCTTTTTCAAAGGTCGACAGCTTCCTGTATGTCATTGGCGTTTGGGAGAATTTTGACTACAGTTGGCACGATGGTGATGTCTGAACTCCAAACAGGTTACTGCGATCTGTCGTATTACGGCCTCGCTGTCTTCATCGTAGGTGAGCGTAGTTTTTAGCTCTTCATCCGTAAGAACCGAAGTTCTAGCTGTATTCCACGCCTAACCCGTTTTGAGGCTGGCAGAGTCCTTCAATTGTAAGTCGGTGGAAAATATTTTTGCACGTTAAGTAACCTTCTCAATGCCTTTTTTTAGGTTTGGCAATAATAGCTCAGGCGTTCATCAGAGGAAAGTCAACAAAGCCGGACAAGTCAATTTCCACGCATTAGATGCCAGTCGCGACGGTGGCGCTACGTGCGGCGTCTGTTGGAGTAATCCATCGATGGTTTGAGAGAAGTCGCACAATTTTACTAGAAATTCAATTACTAGGAATTGTGGTTGTAGAGCGACGAGAGATCAAGAAGAAAGTCCTCATTTTACGTCAGTCCATCGTGAACTGCATGCTGTTACAAAACTGACTCACTCGCTCAGAAAAGTTATTAGGGACTCCCCATTGTCGCCGTGACTTTTATTTATTTTTACTAGGTATTTAATAGCAGGTGAGGAAATGTTCTATATTATGCCGTAATTTTAGTTGGTCTCCCAAACGAAAAAAAAAAAAAAAAAAAAAAAAAACATCTGTGAAATGTACAGTAAAAGTGAAATTTTCCCTTCCTTGACGTTGTAGTGATACAATGTGTCGATCATGGATGGTAATTTTTCCTTAATTCCTGACCTGAGGTGACTTTTCTAATAGTTCCTTGGCAAAATTGGTGAATTACGAATGCGCCGGTCCCTCCGATTTCTTTTCAATTTTTAAGGTAAAACCGAACAGACCGAAAGCCTCAGATGAAGGCATGTCCTGTGGTAATGGTCTACCTTTCAGTGTCAGATGGGCGTCAACGCGTATAAAGATGAGGAAACTCTGAGCCTCACTGATGTCAGCTCTGCGAATCTGATCATTGGGATCCTCAGGGGTTTTTCATGAGGGTGGCCTCATTGTGATCAGCGAGTTCGGGGGGGGGGGGGGGGTGGGTGGTTATAGGCTACCTTGATTTTTCCTCCCTCATCCCCTTCATCGGTTTTCGGGAGGTCCTTCACGACGAAAGTTGTTTATCTCTGATGTGTAACTAAGGAGGCCTCAAAAGGGGGACGAAAGTTTTTGTCCGATTTCGTTGGTACAAGGGTCTATGGAATGAGCTTTTCAGGCTGATTCCAACGACTCCAAAACAATTTTTGCAGCCTGAGCCGTTCGTTACCTCTGATCGGCATAAGGTTTTCTTAAGCATCGGTCGTTAGGGTGCACGTAATGAGCACGTGTGTTTACGTAATGAGTAGAGCTCGGAAAATATGCAGTTTTTTTCTCCAAAATATGATTTCACAATTGGCAAAATATGCAAAATATGCTTTCGTGCAAAAGAAAATATGCGAAAAAATATGCACCCCACCAAAATACTATAATTTGGCGATCAAGTATCTAAATGATTACCTTGATTTGTCTAATGTTGGTACAATAAGGATACAAAAGCAATAAGAACAAACATTTTCACTTGTTTACAGTTAATTACTTTATTCAATAAAATGTAAATCATCAACAAAGTTATTGTATTGAACTACCAACACTTTTTCCAAGTTTTCCACAGAAAAGCTGCGTCTTTTTATCGCTCAATAACCATTTTAAAGTGGAGAAGGACCTCTCTACAGGAAACAATAGGTAAAAATTTAAATGAGGTCTTCATTAAACTGCTTCTTTGGATCCTGCCTTGGCAAAACCAGATACGAAAGACTGAATCTTCCTGCCTGTTCGTACAGCAACTACTTTTCCAATGTGCTTGGCGGTTTTTTTATCGAATAAAAATTTCCTTTCTAAGTTTTAAAACAAACAAACAAACAGAAAAAAATTTTTGATGAAAGTGAAAAACATTCACACCACCACAATTACGTTGTAGATTTCTTTAAAGAAGCGAAAGGCTGGCGGAGTTAGTATAGAAATCTGATAAAAATGGTTCACTTACCTACGGTTTTGTTGCACAGTTGGCAGAAGATGACAGTCCCATCGAGCTTGAACGCTGGATCACTCCCTATCCACATTTTAAGAGCACTTGCATTGGGCATGACGAAAAAAACAGGAGTTAGTAAAGACGTTGTTTAGCGAATGAAGTATGCGAGGGGTTTGAATCATAGGGACATGTGCAGGCAGTATTTATACAATTAGAAGAAAGCAAGGGTTACCTATTGAAAAATAAGTGAAAGGCCTGACCTAGTTGGCTTAGGCCCAGAGCACGGATACTAAACTATAGTTTAGTATCCGTGGCCCAGAGTAACTAGTAATGTACCCATTAGCGGATTAACCATCTCCGTCACTCTGCAGGTACTGTTGCAACTCTTAACAATGGCCTCTGATACCAAACATTAAGGTCAGGTCAATAGGCCTTTTGCCGAATGGATTTTCGCGTCGCGGTGACGCTAACGTTTAGGTTATCGTGTGAGAAGGTTATGCGACTTACGGTTTTTGTTTACTTGGAATTCCTGTTGAATACAGTCTTCCAAATCGTTTACTGCTCATCCAAATACCCTCTTGTCTAGTTTCGTGAATAATTTTTCGAATCAGCCGTTATCACTACCTCAAAAAATGTCTTGGGGAAAAAGTTTTGCTGTTTTGGAATCTTCATTGTCTGATTAGCAGGCCATACACTGGCCGGTTTTTTTTAGAGGCCTTTAGTTTTCTGACAGTCCTGGCGCACGGGTTTCTCGTCCGTCGTCGGACACTAATGGATACCTACTCCCGGCAGTCAGGAAAACCCCTTAGTTTTTCCAGCACGCCAGGGGCGCGGGTTTCCGGACTGTCGTCCGCCACTGAAAAACTCGTTTGTGAGTGTGCAATCTCATGCCAAAGTTGATAGCCAAACCGGCGGCATCCCTGGTCCCACATGCCAGAGACCAAGGCGACGCGCCGCGAGAAGAATACACTTGATCATCACTCATGGGTGGATTGAATCATCGAAAATATTCGTTCTCAAAAATCGATCGATGGAAAATCAATCGATCTTCCTTTTAAATTGCACACAAATTTTGCATGCAAATTTTACACAAGGGTTTATTATTCTTTGATATAGGTTACAAGTCCGAATATTAATTCTGTCAACAAAAAGTTTTTAAATTTTTTTTTTGTCAACTTTTTTTTTTCAAAACAATTTTTTTTAATCGGAAAATATTTGACCTCCTGGGATTTTTCAAAAATCCCATTTGTAGCCCCATGAAAGCCCTATAGATCTCCACAGTGAAATTTGATCGTTCCGGGACCCCAAAAAATGGATTCTACGTTCAAAAATACTTCGAAAACGACACCTAACTGATTCCATAGTCGGAAGCCTTCAAAAAGCCTGATCCGTAGCCCCTTTTTCGCCCCATAGCACATTACTGTTTTGGGCGATCGGGCTGAAAACCTTGCGGGCACAACTAGATGGTAAACCTGGTATACTGTCAAAGTTTCAGATTTAAAAAAAATTCCTACTGCCTAAAAGGGCTCGGACGGACATTTCAGTTTTGGAATCTAGACCTCTTCAAACGGATAATGTCAAATTTTGAGGCCGATCCGGTCATCGACCTCCGTAGCGATTATTCCAAGAATAATAAACCAAAAGGAACTCAATAAAACTATCGGTATAAAATTTTTTACCTATTTATGTTCGTAATAAATAGCAATAATAAACAATATTATAATAAGAGTATAGCTAAGTGCTAGAATATTATAAACCAATTATAGACCACTGACGTGGGTTTCTACGCAAAAACTGCCAGGTGTATGGTATTGAGTCTGATTTTCCTCTGTATCCTACCCCATCACTTGACCTAGGTATTATTCAAACGGGCGAACGAAGCGACAACCCCCCCTTCTGTCTGAGTGCTAGTCTAAAGCACTACCTAATTCCAAACCAGCAGAAACCTTCTCAGCGAGAGCACTGAGTTGTCACTCACCACTCAGTTTGGTAGTCTGGCGCCTGCTACATCACCTTCATCGAGTTTCACTTTTTTCAAGGGTATCTGCACAGCCATGACCCTCACCCACCACAGTCACTAAGCAAAAAAGCCGATTGGAGAGTCTGCGCCAAATCAAAAAACTTCAGTAAACACGTTGACAATTATTATAGGGATGGGTCAAAACAGTCTATCGCATAACCTTGCGCTTGAGGTTATACCAGTCGCGGTTACACCTCCCCGTCCGCCATTCGGCAAAAGGCCTATCACCCTTGAACAAAAACCTCATTGGGAGTTTTTCCTAAGCTCGTTTCTTGAAAACATATGAAGAAAATGTAAAATATGCGAAATATGCAGCAACATGCCAAATATGAGAAAATATGCGCCAGCAACCAAAATATGCAAAAATATGACATTTGAATTTCAATTTAAAAGGCCTTAATGCATTCAAAAACCTTCAAAACGTCTAAATACGAGGTTTGACACTCGAAAACCGAAATATGCAAAATATGATAATTCCAGGCTCTAGTAATGAGCATCACGTGGATATTTTTGATGTGTTGTGTGGCATAGTTTGGTCGCTAGATACCTACTGTTTCTTAGTTTCTCTCGCTCATTAAATATATCGTAATAACCGAAAGGTTGCGCTATTCTATTCAATTCAATTGATGGCTTGTTTTGTAGCCCGGTGTTATTTAGCAATTAAAAAAAAAACATTAACGCCTCACGGGAACCGTATCATCCGACACCGGAAGCTCTCGCTAATTACCGCTTTTTGCACCTGAGCTCAGTCTTTCAAGTAAAACGTTTCTGGTCACTACTAATTTTTCTCCTTGTTTCCTGTGAATATGGAAGACTCAAGTGAAGGTAAATACATGGAAAAGTTGTACATAAAACAAACGTTCATGTCTTTTAGGAAGTTTTATAAAATCTTGGAAACGCTACCAAACACAAACGGTGGGTACAGCTTTAGTACAAGTACGCAACCACGAGGGACATTTTATGTCTTTGCGCCCCCTCCCGCACCCACACCACTTACCTCGTAGTTTATTTTTTTTTGTTTAAAAATTTTTGTAAGTCCGATTTGGGAAGTTTCCGTTTCGTCGATGGTCCATTGGATGATTGTTGATGCTCCAAAACTTATAACAACAAAACAAGCGGCATTGTTTACTACATACATTAATAACATCAATAAATACCAAGAACAAGTACGAAAGAAATGCGTGATAAATCGAGAGCTTTCCAACGAATGGTGAACGATTTTTGTACGATGATAACTGGTGAAGTTAAAGTTCCGTAGAAACGAATCGGTTGTACGTGAAAATCATTAGACATTTTGGTTTATTATTCTTGGAATAATACACCTATGTTTTCGCGACGCGGGTCGACGACTCCGATCGGCCTCAAAATTTGACATTATCCGTTTCAAGAGGTCTACATTCAAAATCCGAAATGTCCATCCGCCGTCCGGGCCGTTTTGGGCAGTAGGAATTTTTTAAAAAATCTGAAATTTTGACAAAATACTTGGTTTACCATCTAGTTGTGCCCGCAAGGTTTTCAGTCCGATCGCCCAAACCCGTGGGGCGCTATGGGGCTATAATGGGGCTACGGGAGGGGTGTTTTGAAGGCTTTTAGCTATGGGATCGAGTTAGGTGTCGTTTTCGAAGTATTTTTGGACGTAGAATCCATTTTTGGGGGTCCCGGAACGATCCGATTTCACTGTGGCGTTCTATAGGGCTTTCATGGGGGCTAAAAATGGGATTTTTGAAGGATCCCAAGAAGTTAAATATTTTTCGAGTAAAAATTAAAGAATTTTTGAAAAAACACATTTTTGAAAAAAAAAATCCCCCCAAAAAATTTTTTTTGAAATATAAAAATCCCAAAAAAAAAATTTTTTTAATTTTTTTTATTGACAGAATTAAATGTCTGTACAAGTAACCTATATCACAGAATAATAAACCCTTGTGTAAAATTTGCAGCGTTTTTCGTAGGTAACCTTTTCTTCGTAACACCGTCACCGTCACACTTGTTGAGTTATGTGCCATACACTCAAACTTACGGGAAGAGAAAGAGAGAAAAAGCAGCAATATAACCTGGGTCGGGTGATGTTTGAATAGCGAGAGCGTTTATATTTTACTTCAAGTCAAAGGGAGCTTCATACCCGTCATGGGATTCGTACCCATGACCTACATCGGCAGACAGATAACAGTCCCCCACGCTGCAACTGCGCTACCGTGTCCGCCTCGATCGCCTCCCTCAGTCCATCCTCCGGACTCAATGAATATACCACAGCCAAAATTTGTATGTAAATAGGCTCCCGTGGAGGCGCACACGATTCTGTTCAGATAAATCAAGAACAGAAGCGGCGAATTTGAGCACCCAGTCCCCCACCCATTTTATTGTGGGCACCCAAGGCCCGCCTCCTCCAGCAGCTGCAGGAGCATTGGACGCCTTACCCTGTCGAAGGCCTTGTACAAGTCCAGGTACATGGCTGCCGTCACCCTTCTTCCCTCGAGCTTGGTCACCAAGAACGCCTCTCAACCGCCTTCTCGGTCAATCTTCCTTTCTGAAACCCAACCTGAGTTTCTGCCGAAAACCCAGTCTCTTCAAGAGAATCGTAGATCCGAGTTTTTGCTGCTCCCTCGAGACAGCACTGAAAGCAGACTAACTGGTGGTCCACCATTCTTTTATCTTCAGCCTTCCAGATTGGGACCACCTTCGCATTCTTGAACTACCCCCAGACCAACCCCAACCCCTCCTTCAAGGATCGATTAAAGAGATGAGCAACCGCCAGGGAGACCCTCGTCAACGTCAGCTTCTTGGTGGAGATTCCGCCAACACTAATCTTGTTAGACAGCTTATCAATGATCTAGTTTAAAACTCATATCCTTGGTCAGGTGAGGACGAACAATATGGAATAAACACAACTCGGATAAACAACCTCCCGGTAGGAATAAAGATATCAATTTATTATATCACAAAATGAAATCAATTGATCAAATGGTTGATGAAATCCCTGACTACGGCCACGTTAACTTGTAGCTCCATCATCATCGGGTTCAGTATGGATTTGGCGTAGGAGCTGAGCAACCCGAGGACTTTCTCGTCGTCGCTCAGCAGAGTCGGGAGGACGTCGTTGATTATTTGGTTAGCGTACGTGCTCAGTCCTGGGCGATCCATCAGGTTTTTCACGTCAACCTAGAAAAGAATTGATCATCACCTCAAAAGAAAACTATGCAAAAAAAAAAAAAAAAAAAAAAAAAAAGCTGCAAATTTTACACAAGGGTTTATTATTCTTTCATATAGGTTACTTGTGCAAAAATTATTTCTGTGTCAATGGAAAATATTTCGGAAAAAAATTTTTTTTTTCAATTTTTTTCAAAAAAGATTTTTTATTTTTTTATTTTTTTATTTTTTATTTTTTCAACAAAATTGTTTTTCAAAAATTCCTTATTTTTTGCTCGAAAAATATTTAACCCCCTGGGATCCTTCAAAAAGTCCATTTGTAGCCCCACGAAAGCCCTGTAGATCGCCACAGTGAAATCGGATCGTTCCGGGATCCCCAAAAATGGATTCTACGTCCAAAAATACTACGAAAACGACACCTAACTCGATCCCATAGCTAAAAGCCTTCAAAAACCCCTCCCGTAGCCTCATAGCGCCCGACGGGTTTGGGCGATCGGATTGAAAACCTCACGGGCACCACTAGATGGTAAACCAAGTAGGTATTTTGTCAAAATTTCAGATTTAAAAAAAAAAATCCTACTGCCCAAAACGGCCCAGACGGCGCACAGTGTTGCGAAACGGCCGATTCACTGGACATCGCTTGTTCCCAGGGTTATGTGCGGAGAAAAATCTGTGTCAAAAGAGAAAATTCTGAAAAAAGATTTTTTTTTTTCAAAAAAAATTTTTTTTTTTTTTCAAAAAAATTGTTTTTTTAAAATGTCTTTCTATTTTACTCGAAAAATATTTAACCTCCTGGGATCCTTCAAAAATCCCATTTTTAGCCCCACGAAAGCCCTATAGATCTCAACAGTGAAATCGGATCGTTCCGGGACCCCAAAAAATGGATTCTACGTTCAAAAATATCTCGAAAACGACACCTAACTCGATCCCATAGCCAAAAGCCTTCCAAAAACCCCTCCCGTAACCCCATTATAGCCCCATAGCGCCCCACGGGTTTGGGCGATCGGACTGAAAACCTTGCGGCCACAACTAGATGGTAAACCAAGTATTTTGTCAAATTTTCAGATTTAAAAAAAAAAATCCTACTGCCCAAAACGGCCCGGACGGCGTACGGACATTTCGGATTTAGAATGGAGACCTCTTGAAACGGATAATGTCAAATTTTGAGGCCGATCGGAGACTCGACCCCCGTCGCTAAAACATAGGTGTATTTTTCCTAGAATAATAAACCAAAAGGCTCCTTAGCGTTAAGGAAGTCCTTACTAGGCGTTACAGGGAGCCCCTAAGCGAATTTCCGTTTCAAAAACGCGACTAAAAGCGAAAAACGCTGCAAATTTTACACAAGGGTTTATTATTCTTTGATATTGGTTAGTTTCGCAAAAATTATTTCTGTCAAAAGAAAAAATGTTGGGGAAAAAAAATTTTTGGATTTTTTTTTTTCAAAAAATTTATTTTTGTATTTTTTTTTTTTCAAAAAATTGTTTTTTCAAAAATTCTTTATTCTTTACTCGAAAAATAATTAACCTCCTGGGATCCTTCAAAAATCCCATTTTTAGCCCCATGAAAGCCCTATAGATCGAAACAGTGCAATCGGATCGCTGCGGGACCCCAAAAAATGGATTCTACGTCCAAAAATACTTCGAAAACGACACCTGACTCGATCCCATAGCCGAAACCCTTCAAAAACCCCCTTCTGTAGCCCCATTTTAGCCCCATAGCGCCCCACGGGTTTGGGCGATCGGGCTGAAAACCTTGCGGGCACAACTAGATGGTAAACCAAGTATTTTGTCAAAATTTCAGATTTAAAAAAAAATTCCTACTGCCCAAAACGGCCTGGACGGCGGACGGCGGACGGCGGACGGAAATTTCGGATTTTGAATGTAGACCTCTTGAAACGGATAATGTCAAATTTTGAGGCCGATCGGAGTCGTCGACCCACGTCGCGAAAACATAGGTGTATTATTCCAAGAATAATAAAGCAAAACTGGTTCACAAAACGCTGCAAATACAGATTACTATTATGATGGTTGTTTGAGCCACCTGTATTTAGAATTTAGCTACAGTAAACCCTATAATATTATGGCTCTGAGATTGTGGAAATGGAAGAAATTAAAGGATCTCCTTTTGTTTTGTCTTTGCCTCTGAATTCCCTTGTAAAAAATATGTAAGGAGAATTAAGCGTGCTGGAATTATTAACACTAGCGACGTGACTGTATAGCGTGGCGGTTCGTGCTATGTACGAGAGGGGGTTCAACTGTTGAATTCAACATCAAAATTTAATACCTACGTACTGCCGTATAACATACTCCTATTAGCTAGTCAATACACACCCGAATGTATAGTCACAGTAGGTCTGCTGACTGGAAACCTTTAGCAAGAAGGCTTATTTTAGAAGAAAAACAACCGATTCACTTTCCCCTCTCCAGTTACATATATTGAAATTAACTTAAAAACTAAACAAACAACAGTAGGTAACAGTCAGACACAGTCAATCTGAGGGAGACTCCCTCCAAAACGTCCACACATTGAGGAAATTTTGCCAAATCACCAAATGTGTGCTCGGTATTTGACAAATCCCGATTGTGTGAACAGGGTGCTTTTTCATTGGCACTCGACGAATGCCAAATAATCATTATTAAATAGCATTTTGTCAAATTTTGACAAATATTCGGTAGGACGTGCTAAATAGGTACCGCATGTGTACTAAACTGTACCTAGTGACCGTCCGATCATTTCCTCAGCACAGAATCCCGCATGGTACAAACCTGGAAACACTTTGATGACTTTTGCTTGGTTCCTTTGAAAGAGCTCACCTTAAGTTGAGGAACGTCCAAGTCGACGGTCAAGTCTTCAAATTGCAGCGTATTGTTGTTAGCGGCATCTTGAGTTAGCGTCGAGGTCACGTTGATTCCCAACGAGCCGAATTTCGCTCTGCAAGAAAGTGAGAACAGTTTTCAGCTGTGTGTCCAGAAAGTATCTAAAAGGATTTGAAATTCCTCAACTGACAATATTCCTGGCTACATTCTACTTCTTCTGGCAAAGTTTCGACCTACGTCAACCGTTCATCAGGCCCTGACTATAGTCAGGGCCTTATAAGACCTTAAGTAATCAAAGCACTTTCAAATGCGCTGTTGGCTCGGGAGGCTTTCAACAGTTCTGCTGTTTGGAGTCGAATCACTCGAATGTTTTCAAGAATCAACTTCCACTTTCAAGATGACCCAAACGACTCTTTTTAGTTCCACCACGCAGGATTTTTTTTTTTTCAACTACCTACGCCATAAACGAGACTCTGCGGTCATAAGTTCTCAAGCAACCCAATAAAGTTTTGATTTTTTAAACCAGATTGTGTCGTCGTCTCTAATTTGTTCTCTTATGTCCTGCATGGCAAGACAAGCGTATAAAAGCAGGAATGCCATTTCGTCTTGATGGCAAAAAGTGCAAATTGGACTGTCATAGACACCGATTCTGCAGAGAAGCTTGGCCAGGAAATCATGCCATTCTTCTTGGCGTCGACCAGGCGCTTGGCTGTGCTGCAAGCGCGTGTCGGGCTGCGGTAAGAGCCATTTTTGGACAGTGCATCCAACCCACTGCAGCAACCAGTTGGTCGTCCCTCGTCAACAACTGCTCAATGGCGGATTGACACAGGAGGACCAGAGCGACATCAGATGATCCATTGCCTGTGAGCGATTGCATGGCAGCTTGTGAATCGACAAAAACCACTTGGCGATCGTCCTGCTCTAGCAGGCGTTTCACTGCTAGCTTCACTGCGCAGGCCTCTCCCACAAAACTGCTGGAGAGTCTCCCTACAGTGACATTTGAAAGCGAGCGCATCTCTGGCTGAGCCGTTCGTAGATACGTGCAGCCAATGTTCTTGCGGATACGATAGGTGCAGGGTTTCGAGGAATACAGCTTCAAGCATTGCAGGGGGTGTTCTTTGTTTGTCAGCAGGCTCCGTCAAGGTTAATGATCCTCGAGCAAGCTTTCGCAATTCAGTGACATGGAATGACTGTCTTTCAGTTTCTCCAAGCACCTCCTGCACTTTCGAGGAAAAGGTGTGCTGGGTTGACAACCTCTCTATTGTAGGCTGGTGCTGCTGCCAGTACTCAGTCTTTCCCCTCTTCAGGCGCTCATGCAGCTTAACTGCGGCTTCCCATCTGAGAGCCAATGGCTCGATTCCACGCAGCTCCATGGCTGCCATATGGGGGCACCAGCTATGAGGCGGAGAGCTTTGTTTTGAGTCATAGTGAGCCTGGACAGAGTGGGATCAGATCCTGTGTCAGCCTGGTATGAAGATCGACTCCGAGTTATGTCGCTCAGTCAACTTTGGCTGTGTCATTTTCTCCAATTTTCAGTGAGACTTCGTGCATTCGAGTGGAGAGGGTGAGAAACTGGCAAACAGTCTTTGATGAGTTTATCTCCCTGTTGCTGTCAATAGCACACTCATCCACTAGTTTCAGAGCCATATTCATGACGTCGTTGAGTGCTGGGATGTTGCTGCTTGTGGCTCACAGGACTAGAATCTAGACTAGATCTGATCATCAGCATATGCTGATAGCATATGCCCTGCGTAGGGCTCTCCTACATATATGAGCTCATATATGTAGGAGAGCCCTACGCCGGGTATTTTATTGACAACCTCAACCACATCGTCGATTAAACAGTGTTGGGCTCAAGACTGATCCCTAAGGTAACCCCTGCCTGGTTTGCCAGGGGAGATGCAACCTTGGAAGCTGACCCGGATAAACCTCTGAGGGAGGTTTGACCAAACGACTCCTTTCTTCAACATTTTATCGAGCAGTATACCCCTCCAGACTCTATCAAATGCAGTGCGGTAGTCTACCATTACTGCCAGGGTAGGTCCTCTGCTGCCGCTGCTAACTGAGCGATTTGCTCCATGGTACCTCAGTTTCTGCAGAAACCAGTTTCGTCTTAGCATGCGCGAAATTAGGGCACCGCAAATGTCCATGAACAATGCCGTTGCGAAATCCCCCACTCACGTCCATTGCAAAAGGCCCTAAAGCCCAAGTTCCAAGTGCTAAACGGTTCCAAACTGCCAGAACTCTGCTCTTGTCACAAACTTCAGGAACTTGTTTTTGTACTCACCCGAGTTCGCCATTCCCGTAGAGCTCAGCCAGCGTGAGGGTGTTCAAAAACAAGCCGTAACTGCCGGTGATCGTCAACCCCTTGAAAACGAGTCCCAGCTCGAGGTCGATTTTCGGATCGTCTTCCACCACCTTCAACCGAGTGACATTCATCGTCGACTGCCCGGATATGATCATGTTTGAGAGTGACCCGTTGAACCTGTTCATACAAAACATCCTTGCAATGTCCTCTAGTGGTTACTTACTTCACTTTCTTAAGCATCCACTAGTTAATTGTCCAGAGAACCATTTATTAGTGACTGCAACACTTACACTGTTCCATACGAGTTGGACGAGGCAGAAGTTCCTGTGTAATGGTAGGGGTCATTCCCCTGTAGGATACTCTTCACTTTCACAAAAAACTTTTCAATCAAAGTCTGCAAGTCATCTTCTTTCAGGTTCGTGCCTCTCAGCCCTCCTGCAAATCACAATGACGAGTAACATGAAGTCAAATAACTAAAATGAATGCGATTTTCAAAGCTTCCTGAAAACTAAAAATAACTTCTTTTTTTTACGATTCCTCACTCGAAGTGGTGTTATCGATAGAGCGTTTGGTGTTCCCGTTTCGATTAATCGAAGTGCTCATTATTAGATCGAAGAACAGAAGAGGGCTCTTGATTCAATATCGATATATTTCGCGAATTATGCGAGGTTTTATTCAACGGTGCAAATTTGGACCGTTTCGTTGCCTATTGGCTGATTAAATTAGGATTTGTCATTAAATGACTAAATTTTAAATTTTAAAATATTTTAGAACACCTAATAACACTGCTCTACCAAAAAAAAAAAAAAAAAAAAAAAAAAAATCGATCTCATGCTTTAAAAGATCTGATAGTGGTTCTGGGGGTTTTTGAGGGTGCTGAATCCGAATCCGAGGTCCGTTTTGCCGCACAGACGCAGAGGCTCCGCTGTACAGTACCAAAATGTTCAATGTGAAGACTTCACATTATTAATACTAACAACGTAGTTCCGGGGCAGCTTCCTGAGAGAAATCGAGGTGTTTTTAGAGAGTATACTGATGTAAGCAGGACTCCCACACGAAGGTTGGGGACCTCTCTGCTGTCAGTCCAAAAAGGATTTTTCATGTCGTAAAAAATAATATTCTGATATAATATATATATATATATTTAAAAAAAAATATATTGTTATTTAAAAAAAATGTTATGTTAACAAGAAACAGAAGGAGAAGGAATTGATAGATGATATTCTGGCAGGTTTGGGTTGCAAAAGTTAATTAAGCAACCAGTTAATTATTTTTTGGTTTATTATTCTTGGAATAATACACCTATGTAATCGAGACGGAGGTCGACAATTCTGATCGGCCTCATAATTTCACATAATATTATTATCAAATAATATTTGATAATATAGATAATAATAGAATTTGATCATAACATAATTTGTAATAGGTAATATTATTATTACACGAGGTCTGAAATTTTGACAAAATACTCGGTCAACCATCTAGTTGTGCCAGCAAGGTTTTCAGCCCGATCGCCGAAACCCGTGGGGCGCTATGGGGCTAAAATGGGGCTACGGGAGAGGTTTTTTGCTATGGGGTCGAGTTAGGTGTTGTTTTTGAAGTATTTTTGGGCGTAGAATTCATTTTTGTGGGTCCCAATTACGTATACCCATTACTTATAATATAAGTAAGATAATATTATTATCCTTTTCACTCACACATTTTCAGGGGTTTTTTGGGGAGGAATTTTATAATTTTCAGGGTTTTTTTCCCGCGATGCAGCGGGTTTGGTTGAAGTCATCACTGTCAGTGATGTGCGATACTATACAATACCCGATACTAGTATAGAAAAAAGTATGTGACAGGTACTATCGAAGTATCGGAAGCAAGTGTTCGATACCTACAAGTAATGGATGATATGGGTATTGAATAGGCAGTTTGAAAATTGAATCCGGTACCCGGATTAGAGACTTTAATCTAATTAGACTTTAATTTAAAGTACCCGGTATGGAAAGGAAGTACCCGATACTTCACTCATATCGATAAGTATCGCACATCCCTATTCACTGATATCGATAAGTATCGCACGTCCCTAATAACTTATCTACCTTGAAGTTTGATCGGATTCACAGAGAACAGATTACCTAGTAGGCACCTAATACCTACCTAGGTACTTACAGTTCCATCTTATCAGTGATGTCCACTCTGTTATTTTGACAAATTTCGTAGGTATTTGTTACAATCCCAGTTGGTCCCGCAAGATTTGCAGATTGATTTAACCCACTCTATTTTAAAGTGCTGGGTTAAAATGTGGCTGGAGATGGAAGACCTTCGTCATAAACCAGATCCAGACCCCAAGGGCGAAACGATGAACAGGATATTCATGAATCAAGTAAGTAAAAACAAGAATTTAAAGAATACATAAGCCGCCGTGAAATTCATCCAAAACAGGGGTTTCTTGTGGGGCTGGCCAGAACGGAACAGTTGATAAAATTGATCAACGTGCTAATAAAATAAATCTTTCCTGTCTTGTCAGTTAGTTAAACGTACAAACTTGTACGTTTACTTATACCTACACACAAGATTTGCAGATTGATTTAACCCACTCTATTTTAAAGTGCTGGGTTAAAATGTGGCTGGAGATGGAAGACCTTCGTCATAAACCAGATCCAGACCCCAAGGGCGAAACGATGAACAGGATATTCATGAATCAAGTAAGTAAAAACAAGAATTTAAAGAATACATAAGCCGCCGTGAAATTCATCCAAAACAGGGGTTTCTTGTGGGGCTGGCCAGAACGGAACAGTTGATAAAATTGATCAACGTGCTAATAAAATAAATCTTTCCAGTCTTGTCAGATAGTTAAAGGTACAAACTTGTACGTTTACTTATACCTACACACAATAAGAAACCGTAGAGAAGTTTGAAACAAGGGAATCCCTTGTAATATCCGATATTATGTTCAGGGCTTGGTGCAACGAATGTCAATAAACGTTCATCGAAGGAGCTTGAAAAACCGTCAATGGCCAGTCGCAGGAGGGGTTGACTCGTGCAAGAAATGCTGTAGTTTTTTTTTTTTAATTGTTGTTAGGGGTTTGAGTCTGACCATAAACGATATCAAAATGGTTGCCTGGAGAACTTTTGTCGGCCAAATTCATCGATTTTTTTCTGACATTATCCAGGTTTTTCACCTACAATTCGAAAACTAAGCATAGCGGCGAAAACATCTCAGATACGAGTTGAAGAGCATAAAATTCTGCGTCGAATGACCTCCTTACACATTAGAATCGGTTCGGCCGTTTAGCCACAATCAAGCGTCAGAAATAGGCCATTTTTTCCAACTTGGTCAGTGTGACAAAATTCATTCAGCGTGGAAACAATCGTAGACAAACATCCCTATTTTGGGCGAATCACAAGAAGGAACTTACCTCCAGCGTCAGCGCTGACCAACACGAACGCGGCAGCGACGAATAAACCGACACTCTGTTTGGTCATTTCGACAAGTTTTAAATGAAATTTACGACATTTACGATAGTTTTATTTAGGCGGTCAACATTCACGGTTTACTCCTCGACGACACTGTGGAAACGACCTGCTCGGCCACTTGAAATGGGATCTTATCTGAATCGTCGGGATAATACCTGAAATCGTGTCGGATGGATTAAATTCCAGAGTGGGGAGTATGTCGATATAATGGGAAGATTTAGCGAAAAGATGGAATGCGGAACTCGGGAAGAAACTTTGGACTTTTTTTTTTCTGAGAATTTTATTGCTCCAAGTAAAATTTTCTTATTAACAATATTGGTTTGAGACTAGGTGATAAGTATTTAAAACTAAGGTACAGCACATAGTTTTTGTTTTCTATGATAATATGTCGACACTGCGCGCTGCTTCACGAGTAAGCAAGATCGAGTGGTTTAGTTCTTTTAAGTCGTCGGACGATTTCACATGTGTCAAGGAGACGGACAGGTTCCTCGTTGACGTGAGATCTTAGCCGTTGCAGAAGACGCACGGCCTGCCGCTTGATGGTTTCGTTTACTGTTTCGATTTGAAGCTCGTGGTGGAGACGTTCATTTCGAAAGTACCATGGTGCATTGACAACGTTTCTTAATATATTGTTTTGGAATCGCTGGATGATCTCTCGATTTGACTGAGCCGTACAGCCCCACAGCTGGGCTCCATAAGTCCACACCGGTTTGAGGACTTGGTTGTACAGAGTAAGCTTATTCTGGATGGACAGTTTAGACCGTCTCCCCATTAGCCAGTACATCTTTCTGAATTTGAGCAAAAGTTCTTCTTTCTTCTTCTTAACGTGGGCTTTCCATCGGAGCCGAGCATCAAGCGTCATACCGAGATACTTCGCTTCATTTGAGTATGGGATTACTTTCCCATTGAGGTAAGCCGGAATATAGTTGATTTTTTTGTTGGTAAAATCAACATGTACTGACTTAGATTCGTTCAGCTTGATTCTCCATTTCGCTGTCCATTGCTGAATGCGGGTGATTGACCGGTTTAGATTGGTGACTGACTCCCTGTTGCTTTCCCCTATCGCCAACACCGCAGTGTCATCGGCAAAAGTTGCTATGGTGTTCATTTCTGGTTCTGGGAGGTCTCTGGTGTACAATAAGTACAGTAGTGAACCAAGTACGCTCCCTTGTGGGACGCCTGCTTTGACAAGTTTTGGTTCAGAGAAGGCATCTTCTTGCTTGATCCTGAAGTAGCGATTGGTAAGATATGATTGAAGTGAAACTTTGGACTTAACAGAATGGTGATCCGAGAAGATGTAATCCTCACGCTTTCCGTCTGTTTTGTGTTCCCTTGCTGACTCCATTCAGATACATTTTGCCTCCGAAACTAACGAAGGTAGCGGTAGCATTGTTTTTTGAAATACTCCCGAATCCGGTTTACCATCCCAAAGCTATTTTCTTAGTATTTTTCATGATTGTGCACTCAATGATTTTGAATACATGTGTGGTTCAATCTGATGGTGGGGGATGGCTAAGGGGGGATCAGACCTGTATGATCACCGTTGGAGGCTTTGGTGGGCTATAAATGGGCTGCCGCTGGGGTTTGGGAAGGATTTTGGTCAGAACGTCGAGTTCGTTGTCGTTATCGAAGTTATTTGGGGCGTAAAACAGTTTATGGGGGCCCCGACCTGAAGGATCACTGTTTGAGGCTTTGAGGAGCTATCAATGGGCAACCACTGGGGTTTATGAAGGGTATTGGCTTGGACGTCGAGTTTGGTGTGCTTTCGGAGTGGTTTTGGTCGTAAAATGCGTTAGCAGGTTTCCAGACCTGTAGGATCACCTACAGGTCTGGAGGGGCTATAAATGGGCTACTGCTGAGGTTTATGAAGGGTTTTGGCTAGGAAGTCGAGTGTGGTGTCGTTATCGAAGTCATTTGGGTCGTAAAAACGGTTTATGGGGGTCCCCTACCTGAAGAATCACTATCTGAGATGTAAAATTCTCAGGCTGTGCCAACTAACCTCTGACACCCCGGGGGAAAATGTAAATGTTATCTCATAAATTCGAGTCCCCATCTGATAAGATATTTAAACATCTCGCTCCACACCAGTTGGGTCTAGCTAGGCGAAAACATGATAGATCACAAACAAAATTGTGTAATCGACCGTCGACTCGCAAATAATATCAGTCTTCGCCTTTTTATCGAGGATGGTGACATCCGGAAGAAAATAACGCCGTAAATATTATTTGTATTTGGTTAGGGCCGATGGTTTTGCTCCACGCAGCGTGTTTGGCAAATAAATCTTGAAATTAGTTTGTCTATCGTCAAGGGCAGATAAGGGAGGTTTAGGCGCAAGAAGAGAGTTTTAATTTGTTTTCAAAATTGTTCGAATTCAACCATCGGGTGCCAACAACTGCAGACTACCAGCGAAATGCCTTTCGTGGAAGCCGGTGAGTAGAAATCTTTCAGTCTACCTCATAATATAGCAGGTGGATTGAACTTGTTTTTCGCTTAGTGGATGATTCTCGCTGTGGTCCAGTTTCACATGCTACGTGAAAAAGCGTCCCGTCTTCTGGCTTTGGTTTATAATTCAGTTCAAAAAGCAGAGCTGTTGAGAAATTTTTGAGATTTTGAATGGTGAGGCCAGTGACGTCACATATTGGGCCTTGCTGAGCCGCCAGAGCGCGCAGTGATAGCTTTACATAATATGTAAATGATATTATCATTTGGTACGCCGGAATTCTGAGCCCTGCCGTGTACCGATTTCGACGTTAGACGTTTCATTGAAATCGGGAAGTCCCCGTGATTATTGCAAAATTGTCGCCTTTCTTCCAAACCTCCTCCTCCGTCCTCAACTCGGACTTCCCTAACGACGCTGGTAGTTACGGTTGTTCCTGTTTGTTACTCACACTTTAGAATCTCGAAATAGTATACCTTTCCAAGTATCTTGGCTACAAGGGGGCCACTCTCTGCTGGCTACGCCAGCCAACCCCCGACAGTATCCCACCTGGCCTAAGACCCAACAAGTCGTTTTCCCATAGTGTGTAGTTTTTCGTGAAGAAACACCGATTTTGGGGGAGGGGGGGGGGGGGGGGGAGGCAGCCACGTCGCCTTTGGACACCCCTCTGCCCACCGCCATCCCAACATCCTGTCAACTGCTCCAGCCCATATTTGTTGACCACTTTTGGAGCACCCACTCCACATGGAGCAACTTTTTGGTGGTTTAAGATGTTTCCCCATCATCTACTCGCCAAAACTGATTTTTTTTTTTTTTTTTTTTTCAAATTTTGTAGAAAAAGTTTAATTTTGTGTTTTTCTCCACTTTTGGAGCTTCCATGCTTCACGTGGAGCAACGTTTTGGTGGTTTCAGACTTTTCTCGCACTATGCTCGCCAAACTGGATTTTTTAAGACCAATTTCAGATTTTTCCGCCCTTGAATAAAGATGACGAAAATCGTGTCACCCTCCACCTCGTGTTATAGTCTTGGCTATGGTCCCTGTAGGGCACCCTGCATAACGGATGTTGAGGGTGTACCTGAGGGTGCACAAAATGAGTTCTTAAATGGTTTCTAGCTTATCATTAAGTGTTCTGTGTTTGGGGGAATGCTTCTAGCGTCATACCTAGGATTGCGCCCCCGGTGTATTTAGAGGAAGAGGAAGGGAGTGCGTGAATACCCCTAACCGGGGCATAACGCCGCCAGTCAGCTGATTTGGTTTTTCTCCACGCACTTCTTCACGGTCGCATCAATTCTCCCGAACTTCTCCGCTCAATTGGTCTGCGAGCCCCGCGCCCCTCGTCGCGTTCTGCCCACCCCTTCAACGTTCCCTTTTCGCCAACCAATTACCTCTACCACCGTACGCTTTGTCGCCTCCCCCGTCTTGCCAACCTTCTCACCTCCTCCCCACCATATCTTGACTTCTTCTCCTACTCTCCTACTCACCTCAAACGTACGCTCCACGAATTTTTCCTTTCTTCTTGACTTCTTTATCTGTGTTACCGATCGCCATAAAGTTCATTTCATTTACTTCCATTTATTTGTAATTTAGGTCTCCATTCATAATTATATATGCATCGATTCGGTTGTGTTTCCATTAAATAGACAAATTTTGTCTACGATAATTAGTGATTTATGTGTTTCTGCCTACGAGTGTATGTATTACTTTTGTATAATTGGGCTCTGCCCGTTTCTCAATAAATAAATAAATAAATAAAAAACATGAGGTGTCATGATCTGCAGACCTGGGAGGCTGTATCGACGCGTAATTGGAGGCCTCCAGCCTCGCACAAAGTGTCGTATTCACCTGGAATGCGATGATCCTCGTAAGATTGTGTAGAGGAATCTGATATCAAAGTTAAAGCGTCAACATTGATATCGCCCTAAGCCCGCAGTATTATTATCACCTGGCTGGCCTCCACGAACGAATTGTCGTCAATGGAGGCCTGGCCATCTGACTCAGTCTTACAGAAGCCCGATCTCCCGTCCACTACGATTGAATTGCCATCAAGGGCAACGGACCCACGCGAAATAATTTGTCCCAACGACAATTTGTCGCCAAGGGATGCTCAGTACTCGAGGGCCAACCAAAAATACCCTGCGTTTAAATTATTAACTGTATTATGAAATTAAGCGGTTAGTGAAATGAGGATTTTCTCCCGTCTTCGAAAAGAAATGCGGTGTCGCTGGCGGGAGAGGAGAGAGTCGCACGTTCGCCACCCACTCCCCCCACCGGTACTAGCGTGGGGAAATCTGTACAGATTCGCCACAGTACCTATCACGACGACGATCTCGCCATTTCATGTTTTCAAGCGCCAGAAGAACGGCAAAGAAGAGGAGTGTTGGCATCGAACGGTGGTACCTATTGATTTCGTACTAGTACGCCTAGGGGCCTGGTTGGTTTATGAGGTTATCGAATGAGGCAAACTAGTTAGTTTGCCTCATTCGATAACCTCATAAACCAACCAGGCCCCTAGTTTTTTACTAAACACGTACCACATGGCATAACCCTACGATTTATTGTTTCAGGATGGAAAAACAAAGAGAAATCCCAAGAATGTGCCACTTTGGAAGATTCCTTGGAAAGAGCAGGTAAAACTGATGTGATGTCGCCAACATTGGCTTTGGACATACCTACTTGGGATAGGTTGGAAGGATTCGGGCAGCGAACTCGCTGCTGTGTGAGTGTCAGGCAGGATTCAGACAAGGGTACGGCACACCAGACTGTATATTTACCCTTACTAGCCTGGCACACAAGAGTCAACTCGCCAAGCAGGAGATTCTACGCATTCTTCGTGGACTGCATTTGATTGTGTGCGAATATGATTTACTGTTTGGTAGGTTGAATGCTTTGGGGGTGAGCCGGAAGTTCATCTGATTGTTGAGCGCTTTAGACACAGAGGGGAGAGCAGCCGTTTGGAACACGGAGGGCGTCTCCGACTGCTTTCGGGTGGAGAAGGTTGTGGGGCTCAGCCCCCTGCTGTATGCCCTGTTCATTGATGGTTTGAGGGATGTGCTACCCCATGGAGTCAGTCCTGGAGATACAATAATCAAGCTGCTCATGTACGCTGATGATATTGCGATAACTGCAGAATCATTGGCCGATCTCCAGCGCAACGGGAATTTTTTTTATTTATTTATTTACGGGTCGAGCCCAATATACAGAAATACATTTATAAGTCAGACGGCTAGAAGATAGATGGTAATGAATTGTGCTGTTATGGAGGGGAAAAAATAAAATAAATAAATAAACAAAGCTGGAGATGGTGCTGAATCTTGATAGCGTGAAGCGGCTGATGAAATAGGTCGATTGAGGGGTAGTTTGATGCGAGGAAATTTGCGAAGCGGGGCAGACGAGAGAGAGGGCGATGCCGCAGGTAATTTGTGGCCGAGAAAGGCACAGCGGGAACCCAGTCAAGGCGGGCGCAGGCCAACCTTGCGCAGGGGATGAGGAGCATGCAGACGGCCAGCCAGGAGCTCATGGAGGAAAGAGATGTCCGCGATGAAGCGCCGATCGGAAGGCCGCAAGAGCTCAAATTGAGCGCCCAGCCCTGCGCAATCCAGCTCCTCCATTGGGATACGAAGTTTGAAGGCCATCAACCGCAGGAAGGCACGGTGCACACGCTCCAGGCGGTCGACATGACATTGGTAGAAGGGGCTCCTCACCACCGCCGAGAACTCCATGACAAGCAGGACGAGCGCTTTATAAAGAGTTATCAAGGCAGGGACACTGTCAAACTCCAGGACGCTGCGCTTCACAAAACCGAGAACCCGGAATGCACGAGCCGCCACCTCGGCTATATGGCTGCTAAAGGTGAGCTAAGAATCCAGGAGGACACCAAGATCACGATCACTTCCCAACCTAGCCCGCTGCACACCCCCAATCAGATAGTCATGAACATGAGGCAACAGGGCACGAGCAAATGTTATGCTGGAGCACTTTGACGGGTTAACCTCCAGACCGCTTCCAGCACACCAAGACAACAAGCCATTGAGACTCTCCTGAATGTGAGAGTATGGAGCTGCAATCTGTACAAGTCATAGATCATGGTATTCTGTAGGATGTAGGGGGAACCTACTGGTTGGCGAGCATAATATGCCATATTATGGCCACTTTAGGATGGATTGGGCACGGGGCCGGTGGGTTTTCCCTCGTCTCACTGATCTAGGATGGATGAGGTGAATGAAAGATGCCTGAAAGAAAATAGACTAGGGAACAATTTTGTGTGATGTGTGTCATCGTATGTGTGTTCAAGTTCAGTGTGCGTCTTTGTATGTGTCTTCACATTTTTATTTTTGCCTAGGCTAGTCGTGTTAGTTCTAGGGAGGGGAGGAAATTTTTTAGAAGTACTCGCCATCCATCAGTCAAGAAAACGTGGAGCGACGTGTCAACCGACAATGGGAAAACTCCAAGCTATAAGAAGAGGGGGAACCAGTGATGGGAAAACTCCAAGCTATAAGAAGTGGGAGAAGAGTAGGTGCCTATTGGTGCTGTCGGTGGTCATCATGTGGATTATATGGTGACCACATAAGAGCAACCACCGAGAATCCGAAAACTGCAAGTTACAAGAAGAGACAGAAGAGTAGGTCTGTTGCATTCCGCAGCTACCAACGACCTGAACACCACAAGAAGAGGTGGAATAGTAAGTAGGTCCGCTGCAATGACTCCTGTCCCAAAAATTATTCGAGCCAATTTATTGTGATAAGACCTCCATTAAAACCCGGCACCTTAGTCCATCCTGGGCACATCAGAGTGATGTGGCTAACGCCGGAGGGGACATGAGGGCCTGCTGTGCCTCCTGGGGGAGTTTTTGAGAAGACTGAGAACCACCGGACGTAAGGCCGCACTACCTCCAGCAGAAATGGCAAGATAAGGCCAAGAGCCAAGCCTTCGAAGGAAGATCAGAATACGAATCAGGTGTAGAAGGACTAGAACAGATTGTATTGGGCCGTAACTGGCCCCAGACACAATCTATTGGCTCGGTGCAGCAGGTATTCTGTAGGGGAGGAAGGTAGAAGGCTACCGTGGGGCTGCAGTGGAGGTGGTTGGCTCTTACAAATACCTTGGCGTCACACTGACTTCGGGGCTCACCTTTGCCACTTCTGCTCGCTTTTCTATATCGGTATTTGAGTTCTTATATCGCCCATTGGCCCACCTGGCATGTGAGAGTGAACTTTACAATTAGTGAGGGTGCTGTCACTAATTGTGTGCCCCATTTTACACACAAGGTTAGGCTGGCGAGGGTCTGATTGGCCCACAATCGCCCTGTTCCGTTCTCCACAAGGCCTCCTACCTTTGCGCCTTTGCGTCAGAATCCCTACCAGAGAGCCTGTTGTGCACCGCTGCAGCTGTACGGGCCTGGAGGCATTCCCTGGCCAGTATGGACTTGAAGGAGTCTTTTAAGGCTTTCAGTGGTGCCGCCTTGTTGTATGAGAAGCCTCGTTGTCCAAAGCACACCTTAAAATTGGGATCCTGACTCTGTAACATCTCCACAAAGATAGCTCGTCCGATCCATTGACTCCTTACTTGTTTTGATTCAGGTTTTGGGAAGTACAGCCTCACGGTGGTGTTCACGGCAGGCGTAAACATTCTGGGCAGCATCAGCAACACGTTACTCCTATCTTACGTCATACCGGCCACAGACTGTGATTTGAACCTGACCACGAGCGAGAAAGCGTTCCTCACCACTCTTATGATGACAGGTGAGATTTTAAGCACATCCATTTGAGGGAAATAGTAAATATCTAATTGTCATCTGGTTGTTGCAGGCATGCTCTGCTCAACACACTTGTGCGGCGTATTGGCTGACGAATACGGTAGAAAATACGTCTCGATGAGGTGCAACTTCATGAGCAGCATACTCACAGCGGTGACAGCGTTTTGTCCTGGCTTCACTTCCATGTCGTTAGTCACGTTTTTGAACGGCGCTGTGTAAGTTTATTTAAATTAACACCAACCACATTGATTGTGTGTTGGAGCTGCAACACAAGGAGGAGGATGACCGAGTTGGCGAATGCTCTTTTTCATTCTAAGGCACTTCTAGATGTCAGAAAAATTTGAAATCGGTCTCAAAAAACTGAGCGTGGCGAGAAGATAACGAGAAAAATCTGAATACACAAAAAAGTTGGCTCAAAATGGCTTTAAAAACGCTGCAAATTTTACACTAGGATTTATCATTCTTTTATACAGGTTACTTGTGCAAAAATTTAATTCTGTAAAAAAAAAATTTTCTAAAAAGATTATATTTTTAGTCAGAAGTTTTTTACAATTTACAGTCCCCTGTAAAATTTCCAAAAATATGCATACATGGTTTTGCAGATTTACTATCGAAATATTATTTGAATTGTTGAAAAAAAAAATTTTTTTTAATAATTTTTTTTTTCCAAACTTTTTTCCCATTGGCACAGAAATAATTTTTGCACAAGTAGGATCCTTTATCAAAGAATAATAAACCCTTGTGTAAAATTTGCAGCTTTTTTTTTTTTTTTGTTGGTGGTCCACAATAAATAATATTTATTTGAAAATGTTCTTCCTTAATAGTAGGTACATATTATGTACCTACTATTAAGGAAGAACATTTTCATTGACTCCTTTTTTACCTTATTTTTTGGTCAACCTTGATAGAAACAACAATTAGTTGAAATATTCTCGCTATTTAAACCTTCACAGACCGAGAAATATTGCATGGAACTGAACAATTTCTGTTAATAAGAGGGTACAATATCTAATTTATATCACGGATTCAAAACCTTGAGCATTGATGAAACGATTATGTTTCCTTGACCTCTTCGTTCTACGTTCTCCAAATAATTCTTTTAAAAGCCAAAATCGTTTGAGAACTCTCATCCTTGGGTATCTGAAACCTTCAATGCCCAGAACGCGGATTTGACGACTTTCATTTTTGGTTTTTTTTTTTTTTTTTTTTCACGCATCCGACTACTGTGCGGCGTACGGTGGACGGACATTTCGGTTTTGGACCCGTGGAAACGGATAATGTCACATTTTGAGGCCGATCGGAGTCGTCTACCTCCGTCGCGATTACATAGGTGTATTATTCCAAGAATAACAAACCAAAAGAAACTATCCATTATTGAAAAGCGAGAAGAAGAGGACAGTGGCCAGGTGGGAGAGGTCAGGGGTTGGCTGGCTTTAGCCCCCTAGTCATTCAAGTTAACTCGTACAAAACGGAATAATATTCTATATTATAGAATTGCAGGGGCCTTGTGGAGGGGTAGGTACGCCTCTTTGGTTTCCTTCTTAGGTCCAAACTCTCGGTAGCGGTAGGAGCCCCTTTTGTTTTCATTTGGCCCACGAGCGTCCCTTTGAGCAAACTTGTCACTCGTTCCGGTTTGTTTCTTGTTTCAGGTCAGCAGGTGTTATCATCCCGGCGTACATTTACATCGGGGAGAGCATCCCTGCGAAATACCGACCGACGTCGCTATTGGCAGCAGGAGCTTTGGGGAACCTGTCCAACATCGCCATACCAGGTAGGACTTAGTCACTTGAAGGTAGCACCTATTGGATCACTTGAAGTTCTATTTTTTTTTTTTTTTTTTTTTTTTGCGTCAGCGTTGGCGATTTGGATCATCCCCATGACGTTTGGATGGAACTGTTTCGGGCTGACGATCAACTCCTGGCGGATCGTCATTTTACTGACGAGCGTGATCCCGATAGTGGCATCCCTGCTGTTCAACGTAGTCGGCGAGAGCCCCAAATTCCTTTTGACAAAAGGGTTCGACGTCGAGTGCAGACAGCTCCTGCAGCAAATATACAGCCTGAACACTGGAAACCCCCCTGAAGATTTCCCCGTAAGTGCCAACCAAATATCGTCCTAACGATCGTATTACTTACAATCAAAGCATTAGTGACGTTCATTTTCACTCAGATCAAAACTATCCTGTTGGACGCAGATGATGTGCAGAACCAAACTAATGAGAAGCCGTCCATGAAGATAGTTCTTATGCAGACTGTGCAGCTCTTCCGCAAACCTCTCAAGAAGTGGACTTTTATTGCGTGCAATTTGCAAGCGGGACTCTTTGCAGCGTAAGTTGTTTTTTTTTCTTCATTTTGGCGACTCTGGTTGAGCTGTGAAATCATCGCGCGCACCACATTGGGTGTTAAAGTCGGATCAAAAACGAGATGGAAGGAAGATCATCGTCTCATTTGATCTAAAGACAAGTCGTCAAACGAAGATACCGTGAAGTGGGGTGCAACTGAACGAAATTGGAGGTTTTTTTCGAGAAATGGCGTGTTAAAAATGATGCTAAGATACCGCCGTTCTCAATATAAAGACCGAGAGGCAGATTGCACTGTATTCATCCGCAGTGATATAAAGATGCCACATATCTTATTATTATCTTATTTCTTATTCAGTGATCTTATTAGCGATCAGTGATTTTTGCTTGACGCGTGGAGGCTGCAGTTCTCCATCAATTTTCGTGGGAGATGGCTCATTTGAAAGGGCTCGACGCGAAGTTGTGCCTTTTGAAGGTCTGCTCGATCCACGCCGGCTGCTTCGTCGGTTTTTGGGCGGTCCTTCACAACGGAGGTTGTTTACATCCTTGACGTACCTATCTAAGGAGGACTCAAAAGTAGAAGGAACGTTTTTGTCCGATTTCGTTGGGTCACGGCTCTCTGGAATGAGCTTTTTAAGCTGATTCCAACGACTCCAGAACGATTTTTGTAGCTCGAGCCGTTCGTCAGATCAGGTCGGTACGGGTTTGTTTGTATGTGTCACGTTCTACGGCCTAAACGGCCGAACCGATTTGAACGATTTTTTTCTAAATGAATCCAAGGGTTGAGGCGTTGATGCACGATCTTCCAAAATTGCTCGATACCCTCTACTTCCGGTGATTCGGGTCATCCTTAGCAACGCGGAACAATTTGGATGTTAGGCCGGTTTGTTTACGCAGCCATCTTTTGACATGGATAGGTATTTGTTAGTTCCTATTTCTTAGTTCTGGGGTCTTGCATTTTTTTTTTTTTTTTTTTTTTTTTTAATCTCGGGTCGATATTCCAAGATTATCCTTGGATATTATCGATATTCTTTAGATAGTACAATAAGTCAGTAGCTTCTGTTCTACGCCATTAATTTTTCCTCCCTTCTCCTACATGCAATCGATTTCAACCATCTTATTGTTTACGTTGAGCCTCTGTGATATTAGTTTTAATTCAAGTTCCTACCTTTCTTAAATTTCTTAATGTTCCTGACAACTATAACTGACTGTGATATAAGTATATGTTTATATATCACTTTGATGGATGCCTGACGATGACCAGGATGGTAAAACATCGATTGCATGTAGGAGAAGGGAGGAAAAATAAAGGCGTAGAACAGAAGCTCCTGACTTTTATTCCAAATTAAACTCCCCTTCCTCAAATGACCTTACACAATGGTTCGCATAACGCCCACCTAACACCGACAGCCTCCACATATCTTCGCTCCTCTTCAGTGATCATGAAGACAATGATGATGCACCTAATGATGACAACCAGGAAAATGAAGATGCTGCCACCCTCAATATCAAAGACGTCACAACTGAGTTAGACGATGTGGAGGCAGAATCGCCTTAGATAAAGCCCGTTTAAAAACCCGTCAAACCTCCCTGCAGGGAAAGAGGCAAAACGACTACACGCTGAGCTGTCATCCATTAGTTCATTACTTGATTAACAATAATTATGTAGTTCCCTCAGAAAACTTAAAAAAAAAAAAAAAAAAAAAAAAGCCTTTCCCTCATTCCCTTTCTCAATGTTGCCTCTTCCCCTTTCTAAATACCCTCTTTTACAACAATAAAGCAGTGTGACAAGCAGTTTACCGTTTTCTTTGCTCATCAACCATTACCCACGTCGTTAAGACAGGCGCATCGCGCCGTTTCAGGGTTACTAGTTTAAATTAGTACCTAGTATATTCGATGGAGGGTTGAGTACCGTTACGGTACGTTTGCCTGCCCGGACAAGTGGCGTTTCAAAATTTCAAAATGGCAGCCACTCAAATTTGGAAAAAATTCAACCAATTCTGCACCTGCCTGCCCTTTAGTATCATCGGTACTTTTTCATTATCCCCCCCCCCCCCCCCCCCCCACTCGATTTTGGTTGGCTTTGGGTACCTTAAAGCCATCGGGAGGGGTGTGTATGAAACACGAAATCGACTGAGGGGGGGGGGGGGGGGGTACCGTATCATCAGCTTGGCTGAAGAGGTGGAGAGCTTTGCTGCAAAGCGCTGCTAGTGGTGCAAAGTTTGCATTCGTATCTTCAATGACTTTCAAAATGGCTTATCTCAGGCTTGATCATTTCACCGCTTATTCTACCGCTGCACATTTTGTCTACTCTCCATCCATTTTCAGGACAAACATATTCTACATGCTGTTGCCGCAAATTGTGAATCAACTCATGACCTACGAGGCTGACCATCCGGAGTACGGAGTGACTTTTTGCGACGTGTTGGAAAACAAACACGTCCTTGTGGACTCCATGAACGACACGGATCTGCTGGCGTACGACACCGTCGACTGCGTCACTAAAGTTCCTGTCGACACGTACGTCGTAGCGACTTTGATGGGATGCGCTCAGTTGGTGACGTTCTTAGTGATGGGTTGGCTCAGCCACGTCGTTGGACCCAAAACGCTTTTAGGTTTGACAGTTTTCTCTCTTCTTTTTTTGTGTGAGTTTCAGTCGCTTGACGCTTTGGCGTTTTTTTGTTTGTTCCAGTATTGAATTGTTTCGTCTGCGGGACTCTCACCATAACGTCAACGTTGACAACAACCCTGTGGGCTCAAATTGCATGTATGATAGCGTGCGGGGTCATCACAGCAGCGTGTTTGCCGATGGCTGTTGGATTGATTATGGTGTTGTTCCCTACAAGTGTCAGGTGAGTATGTCACTATTAAATTTCCGTTGAGGATATGTCGCAGGCACTTGGGTAAATCAGGCATTTCAGTAAATATTTCGACAAACTGGATGTTTTTCTAGCTGCTGAGGCGCTTGGATAAATCCCTAGTCTTTTACGTCAGTGCCAAATCAAATCAAACTGGTTTTTATTTGCAAAATCCATGTATATGACAATGCAAACGTCAAGATTACATAGGTAATGACAGAAACACAAGCATGAAAACAGCAGTAATTTGGGCTCCATAGTACAGTTCACAAACAAACTCTGACAACGTGAGAATGGAGCAACCCGGGCGAACTTATGGGCTTGATATATGACATGCATCTGACAATGCAAACGTCAAGATTACAAGATTACATCGGCAATGAAAAAAACACAAGCATCACAACAGCAACAATTTGGGCCCCATCGTACAGTTCACAAACAAATCCTGACAACATGAGAATGGAGCTACCCAGGCGAACTTATAGGCTTGAGGCGAATGAGATATTATAAAACTCATCAACACTGTACAATTCCGCCTCGATCAGAATATCTTTCAGGGCTCGCTTGAAAGCGGGGACGGGCAAGCTCTGCAGCCTCTCTGGTAGCCGATTAAACAGACGAGAGCCGTTCTGAGTTGGGTCTGTCCGCAGCGAGGCTGTCAGACGGACCGTGGGAATGGTAAGGTCCTCGCATTGCCTTGTGGAGTAATGATGGCAGTTACTGCCCCTCTGCAACGTGTTAACATTTTGTCGCACAAACATCAAAACTGAGTGAATGTACAGACTCGGCAAAGTGAGGATTCCCAAGCTGTTAAAATGCCCTCGGCAACTCTCATTCCATCCAAGGTGCTTCAGTATTCGGAGAGCCTTTTTCTGCAGGACGAACACGGCGGCTGTGTGGAGAGTTCCCCCACAGCTGCACGCAATAACTCAAACGGCTATGGAAGCAGGCAAAATACACTGATCTGAGGATCTCAGGGTACACACATCGTGACAATCGGCGCAACATGAAATTGCAGGAGGCGAGTTTTGATGACAGCTTGTCGACGTGTTGAGACCACGAAATTCTATTATCAACCTCTACACCCAGCAGATTTACTGAACAGGTGAGAGGGCCATTCAGCTGGAAGGTTAAGCTCTGGGTCTTAACAGAGTTGAGGCGAAGACCATTTACATCACACCATGACTCGATCAACTCTGAAAGTGCAGTGATGTTACTTTCCAAACCCTCAACTGAACTCCCTTGTACCACAGCTGTTATGTCATCCGCAAAAAGGGAGAGGAAGAACGTGTCCTGGCATTGGTATACTAGATCGTTTGTATATATTATGAAGATGATGATACCACATGGAATACCTATTTCTTCGGACTGTTCACCATTAAAGAAAACTACCTGCTTCCAGCCCATGAGATAACTCTCAAAGAAAGAAAGGCTAACTGGAGAGATGCCATAATGTGCAAGCTTTTCAGTCAATAAATTGAAGGGAACCAAATCAAAAGCTTTAGACAGGTCAAACAGCCGCAAACCCGTGAGCATCTTGCCTTCAAGGGAATCAAGCGGGAGATCCGAGCGGTCGTCCGTGTTTTGGGATTGGAAGGGTGTCCTTTTGGTCGAATTTATGCCGATAGGGACGACTATTAATGCCGACGCTTACTGCAATAGCCTTAAAAAACTCAAAAGGGGGATTCAGAACTGTAGAAGGGGAATGCTAACCAAGGAGATCTGCCTCCTCCGTGACAACGCCAGGCCCCGCACTGCTCGAGTCACCCAAGAACTTTTGACTTCGTTTGGATGGGACATTATCAACCACCCTCCCTATTCACCCGACTGTTCAATACATTTTTTTGGGTGGAAAATGATTTACAGACGATGAAGAGGTCCAGGAAGCTGTTCAGAAGTGGTTAAAACAGGTGGGGGCGTTGGTCTGTGACACTGGCATAAATAAACTGGTGCCCAGGCTAAAGAAATGTGTCGAACTCCACGGGGACTACGTGGAAAAATAGTTTATTATATTTGTGAAGTATTCTGTGAATTTCAATGGAAAACAAGCATTTTTCGATTTTTTTTTAAATTTTGTTAACTTACTTTCTGGATGACCCTCGTATTAATGGGAGATTATAATGAATAACACAATAAGGTGTCAGTTAGTGGGATCTTCACAAAAACTCTTGAAATGTTACGAGGATAGTTTGTGAGTGCAGGTAAGGATGATTTTGATCTTAAGTTTGTTTCGGTGAAATCCGGGAACCGGGAATAAGAGCCGTTTTGTTCTTTTCTTCTACTCATTCGTCTCCGGTCTCAAAACCGTATCTCATTCCCATGCCCCAATGAAAATTCCAATTTCACAACCCCCACATTACGCCGTCCGGGCCGTTTTGGGCAGTAGGAATGTTTTTTAAAATCTGAAATTTCGACAAGATACTTGGTTTACCCTCTAGTTGTGCCCGCAAAGTTTTCAGCCCGATTGCCCAAACCCGTGGAGCGCTACGGGGCTAAAATGGGGCAACGGGAGGGGTTTTCGAAGGCTTTTGGCTATGGGATCGAGTTTGGTGTCGTTTTCGAAGTATTTTTAGGCGTAAAATTCATTTTTGGAGATTCCAAAACGATCATAAAGAATGAGACCAAAAACGCCTCGTTAGCTTTCTCCGTTTGGCCGCTAGAGTGTGCTGAAGTTTGACCATTTTTTATAACTAAGCCAAATTACAATTAAGGTGTCAGGGTACCTTATGTGGGGGTTCGGGGGACCGATTGTGGTGTTTAATAGTGTTTTTAGGCTTCGGAAGTCTGGAATACGAAGATTTTGCCTTAATTATAAAAAAAGGTCAAACTTCAGCACGCTCTAGCGGCCAAACGGAGAAAGCTAGCGGGGCGTTTTTGATCTCATTTTTAGGAAATTTCATCAGCTTTAATTTCGTATAGAGTAGTCATGTCGCTAAGCCGCATGGTTTCCGAGTTAAAGGCACAAAACCAAAACGCTGCAAATTTTACACAAGGGTTTATTATTCTTTGATATAGGTTACTTGTACAGAAATTTAATTCTGTCAATTAAAAAAAATTTTTTTTTTGGATTTTTATATTTCAAAAAAAATTTTTTGAGGCGATTTTTTTTTTCAAAAATGTGTTTTTTCAAAAATTCTTTAATTTTTACTCGAAAGATATTTAACTTCTTGGGATCCTTCAAAAATCCCATTTTTAGCCCCATGAAAGCCCTACAGATCGCCACAGTGAAATCGGATCGTTCCGGGACCCCAAAAAATGGATTCTACGTCCAAAAATACTTCGAAAACGACACCTAACTCGCTTATCATCAAGCAGATTCCCCTGCGTAAGATAATTTTTCGGGAATTTCTTCCCTCTAAAGTGACCTGATTTCCCTACTCGGGAGGAAGAACTTGAGAGCACACGTTCACAGCGCAGCCACTACACAAACATCAAATTTCTCACCGCTCCAATTTCCGTGTCAAGGTTTCACAATGGAAGGTTGACTCGATCGATAGTTCGCGGATCCGCCACCGAGGGGGCGCCGCACGGAGGAAAAGTTTCTGTGGCAGACCTATAGTCCTGTTTAGCTTTGAAATCCCTCTTAGATGCGCATGAACGGGCGCACTTGCGCCTAACTTTCTTATTTTAAATGGGAACCTCTAATTTTTTTGGCGAATTTGGATTTGTAGGCCAATTTTTCGTCCGATGAGCGCATTGAGTGCCATTTTCGACGCGCGCAAATCCGTGCAACTCTTCCTATCTTCGTTGTTTACAGGCTGATTGAGTCGGCGTTTCCTCTGTATCCTACCCCATCGCTGATGTCAATTCTTGGCCTATTATTCTAACGGGCGAGTGAAGCGAGCCCCCCCCCCCCCCCCCCCTGTCAGAGTGCTAGTTCTCAACTAATTCATTCAACTGTTTCAGATCCACTGCTTCCTGCCTCACGTTCTTCTGCGGGCGACTTAGCTCTTCCGTCGGCGTGCAAATCATGGCTCTCCTTCAAGCCCACTTCTGCCAATACTCGTACTGGGGCACAGGACTGTACATGATGGGTACCTCAATCATTCATACTTGATAAAAAAAAGCCCTACTTACCAGCCGATTCCATTAATTAAGCGTCATGTTCGTTTTCAGCGATGGGTTTACTGGCTCTGTTCGGCCTTCCCAGACCCAAAACTGCCCAAGCGTGACGATTTTGAGGTGGAGACGCGACGATTTCCCCACGTGGTACCTGATTAGCTTTAGAAACTTTTCTTTTTTGGTTGAGAACGTGCCAGCGGGCCAACTCAAGACTGGCGATTCCGGAGGAATTTCGCTCTACTGTAACGGAAACGAGCCGTGTCAGAAGTATTCTGCGTTTATGCCGTCGACAGTGCAACTTTTGTTGTTGTGGATTAAAGACTTTGTTTGTTCATTGTGCCTTGATGTCCACAACCTGCAGCAGGTGCACTTGGCAGCACTTGCCGCACTTCACCTGGAGAAAAATATAACTGGGCCCGGCCAGAGAATATTTAGTCCAGGCAACGAAGACAAAAATGGGACAAGAAAAAAGACAAGAAATAAATAGAACCCAAACCAAAATTGGCGCTGACGGGGGGGTCTCCAAAGGTCCCCTTTTCAGGTTTTTCGTGAATATCTCGGAAACGGTGGCTTTTTCGATGAACCTTGCCCTATAGTAAATGAAACCTGATGAAATTCTCTACAACTTTGATTATATACGTTTTATCGAAATTCTGAACCGTTACAGAGATATATGCATCGAAAAATGGAGAAATTATGAAAATAAGGCCTGGCTTCAGGAAGCATACTTGGCCACTGTGATTGTGGGGCGTCAAGGCTACAAGCAGCACCACGAGGTCAACATCCTCCCCAATCACAGCTACCCTCACGTTTTCAGCTGCTCGTTCCAATCCACACCTGACAATCATCTATCTCCTGAGGCACCATTGTTTGGATGTTGAATGCTGACATCCTCCTTGTTAGGAGCTCATCGTCCGCTGACATAAACTCCCAAGACGCGACCACCATCACCATCCAGCAGGAGCACTTCCTAGCTAACGAAAAAAAAAAAAAGTTAAGGCTCATTGAGTCTCATCAGCTTTGCAGCAGTCCCTCCGTGCTTATCTACGGGCTTCATTGCATCTTACATACCAATAACTCACTTGCTTACTGGATTAATTGCTTTGACAACAAATATCTTGGTATTTCTTCGCATTCTTGGTATTGGCAATCAGCCACATAATCTTCAAGGAAATTTGATGCTCTACAAATTTCTCCAAGAGAACTTTTTTCTCAGATCAACCGTTTCGACGCAAATCAACCAAGTTATCCGAAAAACGTGAGCTAAAAACCTAATTTTTATCATTTCTCCATTTTTCGATGCATATATCTCTGTAACGGTACGGAATTTCGATAAAACGTATATAATCAAAGTTGTAGAGAATTTTATCAGCTTTCATTTGCTTCGGGGCAAGGTTCATCGAAAAAGGCGCCGTTTCCGAGATATTCACGAAAAACCTGAAAAACGGACCATTGGAGCTCATACCCTACCCCCCAGGACTTTGAGTATGTTAATTAGGATCCCCCCCCCTCCCCTGCGTCTGTGCCAATTTTGTTTTGGGTTCTATTTATTTCTACCTCAAAACCTTCGTTTCCTGGACTAATTGCAAACCGGGCCCAGTGCTGCCAACAGAGAAACCAGATCTGGAAAAGACAAATAGTCCAATAATCTTGAAATAATTTAATCATAATTTACAATCAACAACAAATTGAAACGTACTTCTACTTTTCTCACAAGTCAGGAACATGAACCTGTACAGTTATTTACTCTAAACCGTCAACACTTATGATATACGACTAAGTACAATAAGGAATGATCTATCGATCTTTGATTCAACACAAGAGCAGCAAACTCATTTTGATTTCTGGCGACGGGCAACGCTCGAGTGACATTTAACGACGTGAAGTTTTCGACTTTGACCGGGCTCCAAAAAAAGAGATTCAAATCCGCAACTGAACGTGGCAGGTTGTTGGGGGGGTTGAAGACGGAGAGCAGACTTGAATTTGTTCTTTCGGAAGTTGAAAATGAAGCGAAATAATACTGAAGAAGGATTGCCGAAGCGGGGCACGGGGAATGTGGCAGGTGCGACGAAGAACCGATGAAACTTTTCCAAAGACTCGATGTGAACACTGATCGGTACCATTTCGTAGGGTGTGAGTATGAAATTATGGGGTTTCCCTCCTGACTCCCTATCCCCCCCCCCCCATTCTATTCGGCACTTTGCCACTTATGTCATGACTCAGATCGAGCTAAATACAGGCCGAGGAGCTCCATAGATACTCAAAAAAGAGGAAAAAATGAAGCAAGAAATAGAAACGCAAAAAAAAAATCGCCAACTCTCAGTAACAATGGCTTTGAATTTTCGCTTGTGCTGTTGTATTTTTGAAAATATTGATTTTTTTCTGGTTCTGACAAATTTTTCACATTTTCTGAAGCGATACTCTGATGTCCAATTAAAATCTAAATTGGACGACATTCAGCAGAAAGGAGGGTAATCGAAAAAAATATAACCCCGGGGATAAATCCCCCCCCCCCCCCCCAGGTGTGGGGGTTTTAATAGACACTCTCGCCGGCCCGCTGGAGGTAGTACTGGCGGGAGGAGCAGGTCGCGCTATTATCGCAACGCGACGGCGTGAAACCCCTCTTGTCCCGCTGGTGGGACGCCATCCTTTTGAGGGACAGGAGCATTTTCCTCACTTTGATCAGCAGGACATGGTCGTCCCCACGGCAGAGTTGGGAGTAAGTAGTTTACTAAAATTGTAGTTCAACTAAATCCCAAACTACAAACCATTCTGCTGCTCCACCCTACATTTAATCTATAATAATAATATTATAACATACTAGCTGGGACAACCGGTCTTCGCCCGATCTATTGTTAACACGAAACAAAACTCAATATTTCAAAAGGAGAGATTTTAGCAGTGTACGGATTTTTAACATATCTTCTCATCCCCCATCATTCTCGTAGGAACTGAAAGAAGGTGCTTCTTCTTCTTCTCAATTCCTCGGTAGACCTCTAAGGCCTCACTCGCCCATATTTCCTACTGCTCCGAGTCAGTTATCTAGTCGGCTATCCATAAACTGTCAGTCCAACTATCCTTAAACCGTCTCATTAGAAACCCATCCGAAGCTCTGGCTGCTTCAACTGTCAGCCGCATCCACCACCTGCCTTCATCAGCATATGGGACGAGATCCAGATAGAAGTAGGGTTTAGCAATAAAATAATGGCAATAGTGAACTAGTGGCAACAGGGAAGTACTCATTTATCCTAATTCAAATGAGCTCGAGCTAGATTATCACCAGAGAGGATACGACTGTGTGATGATCTGAGACCCAGTCGTCTACCTAAAGGGGGTGAATTGAGACCTGCAAACGGGTTTAGAAATCTAAACGAAAAGGTATGTGAACGGGAACTACTCCATACTTTCCTTCCTGTTTCAAGCAGACTTACACCTACCAGATGCGAAAAATGTAGTCAGTTGTAGGTTTGGTCGGAGCGATATGAGCATGATATTGTGTATGGCTTGTTCGAAGTTTTTGCCAACTTGAAGCTGTGTTTCGTGCATGCGTTACACAGACTTCGGAAAAACGTTGTGTAGAACTCAAGCTCTTTTGTCACGAAGGAGGCCGAAAACCAGTGGATCGTATGCGTCGTTGACGCGTCTCTCCAGAATGTTCCCCACGAAACATCAAAGCCGACAGTGAACGCAAGAACTCGACAACAACTTCTTCCTACATACCTACACAACGCAATCACGCCACACAACCACCGTTCAACACCGTCATTTGGAATTTTTTGTCAACCTAAAACCGTTCTCAAGGATATGGACTCCGGATCAACTCCATTGCGGCAACTGAAATCTCCAGGCAGGACATTGATAATCGACGGGTATCAATCGCATCATATCGGTTATATGTCAACAAGCACCCGAGTCTGAATTCACCTCCCCGGGTATGGGAAAGGGTCTACTTGGTCTCAGCTCACCGCCAATTGGTAGGAAATCGCTTAAGTAATCCCACTGCACAAAAAGGGGGACTTCGACGATATGTCCCATTCTCGAAGATATTCGAAAAAGCAGTGAACAAGCAAATTAAACACCACTTCGAGGAGAATAACCTCTTTTGTGACGATCAGTTTGGCTTTCGCTCAGGCAGATCGACTGATCAAGCAATTCTATGCATGTCAGACTTTGTTAGTGGGGGCCTTGAGGAGGGCAGATACGGCGCTTTGACTGCGTTCCGCATGACATACTTCTGGGTAAACTGCCCAAGTACAAGTACTTCTCAGAGAATGCAGTAAATTTTGTAAAATCATACCTGGAAGATAGAATGCAGATGGTAAGGATAGGTGATGATGTATCCCATGTCATTCATCTGGGAGGCTTGTCAGTGGTTCGGGGGATCGTTTTGGGGCATACCTACATTATTTTTGATTTTCTCCAATGACCTACCCCAATATACTCCAAATCGCGCGATTCTATTCGCTGACGACTCGACAATCTTGACCGCAGCTGCCAACTTAACGGCCCTGCAACGAGAAATCGAGAACTCGGTTGATTCTATTTGCAGCTGGTTCCACAGGCCTGGTTCCTGGCGGTCAATGGTTCTAAAACGGAACAAATTTATTTCGGCCTGCGAGATCTCTCGAGTATTGATAATAACCCTGACAAAGTTAAAACCTTGGGAGTATTTGTAGACCCTAAGCTGAACTGGAAAGCCCATTGTGCACAGCTGGCTAAATCTTTAAACAGCATAGCATATCTTCTCCGCCGACTTACCGAAAAACTATCAAAATCCGCAGTCTTGCCAGCTTATTATGCGGTCTTCTAAAGTACAGCCACGTACTGTATTCTGTGCTGGGGTCGCTCCACACATAGTGACTTGGTTTTCGCTAGCCAAAGGAGAGCCATGGCTAATGCATTAGAGCTGTTGCAGGAATTTCTTTCAGGAATGACTGCTGTGATGCTTTTCTGGAATTAGAAATTCTGACTATCCCTGCCCTGTTCATCCTCGAGTGCCTGGTATATGTCCGTAGGAACTTGGCGGAGTCCAGTCTTCCGACGCATTCCCATTTCACGAGAAATGCTGATTTGTTGGTCCTCCCGTTCTCCCGCTTGACCGCCAGCCGAAATTCAAAAAATTGGTGGGGGATCAGGTTCTTCAATGCACTTCCTCTGCAAGTACGTCAAGAAAAGGACACTATATTCAAAAATACATGTAAAGACCTCCTGACTCAAATTGTGCCTTACTCTTTCGACGAATATTTTACCTTCACCAAACGCTATTTGTAGCTATTTGACACCTGATGTTCTCCTTGACTTTAATTTGTTTTACTTGACATGTGCATGTACCTCTAGTTTAGCCTGTAAGACATCAATCTGACCATCATATACCATGTGTACACGACAAATAAAGCTTCTGATTCTGATTCTATTCTGGAGTGGATTCGCTGCTACCTGTCTGACCGTCTGCTCATGGCGCGACACAATGGTGCCATCTCATCACCTTTCATTGCTACCTCTGGTGTCCCACAAGGTTCTCTCCTCGGTCCTCTGCTTTTTAACTTAGTTATGAATGGGTGTGCGTGTGCTTGTCTTCGCCGATGATGTGAAGCTTTTAAACTGCATTCAGGCGAATTCGGACTGTGCAGAGCTTCAGGACTGCCTCGACGCATTCGTCGGCTGGTGCACGAGTGGGAGCCTTTCGCTAAACCCAGCCAAGTGTGCAGTTTCTTCCTACTACTGTCCCCATTCACCAGTGCTCTTCAACTACACCATATGCGGCGTTTCGTTTGCTCGTCAACTCCACCATAAGGGATCTGGGAGTGCTACTGGACACTCAGCTTTCCTTTTCTGAGCACGTCGATCTCTGGACTTCCCGAAGAGAAATGCCAGAGAGTTCCGGTTCATTCCAGCCTTGGTGGCTTTGTATCGCTCCCTCGTCCAGCCGATCCTTGAATTTGCGAGTGTGGTTTGGTGCCCTGATTATGGGCGCCACACTGAGCGGATCGACCGAGTTCACCGGGCCTTTCTTCGATTTATCATTTACAAGAGTGGGATTCCTCGCGACGCGAAACAGTACCCTCTCAGGAAAACTGAAGCTTTCGGGACCAGCCGACCGCCGGACTGTGGCTGATATGGTCTTCCTTCATGGCCTCTTCACTGGCAAGGTTGATGCGCCTGATCTTCTGGCCCAAGTTAGAGTTCCCCGCCTAAATCACCCATTTTCTGTTCCCTTTTCCTCCACTAATTACATCACCCATCGAGCTTTGAGCCGCTTACCCGCGCCCCCATGATACCGTAACAAGATTTGGGCCCTGAGCTCGATCTAAGTCATCACAGAATTGATCTGACTATATGCACGAACTTGCAGCTCACACTCTTATTTCAAACGGAATTCAGATTTCAGACCAAACATAAAGCTAAAAAAAATCGTAGGAGCTTTTTAACTCAGACACCAAATGAGGTCACATCTGAACATATCTGTGCATTGACCTCTTTCAATCCCTCTCTGGTACTTCCTACTGTACAAGCTGATTTTCAAGATCAACGAAGGCTCTCCAAATGTTCCTACCAAGACCTCTCCCCTCCCACCACTTCTCATCATTGACATCCCCCCAGATTAAACAAGGTTGGCACTACTGTAACGTGGGCTCCTCCCCTCAAAGCCAAACTTCTCCCCCGGTTCCCGCCGCACCAGGGTTGTGTTCGTATCAAACGGTCGTTTCGGGGTCGTCGAAAGACAACTGGCGGAAATTAAGGTTGCGAAGGGAGTCCGACGAGGAAGTGGTTATAATTACGGGGGCCTGAGGGGCGATGGGTGTCGTTCCAACGGGGCTCAGCGGGCTTGGAGAGTTGCTGACCAGCGGAGTGCTCTCGTCGTCGTCATCTTCGTCGTTGGCCTCACACATCACTATGATCTGGAACAAAAAAATAAAACTAATTTTGAAACAAGTTGAGGGAGTCCCAAGTGAGTTTGGTCGCGTAGGAATCGGACCCCAAAGACTGTAGTAGCCTAACAGCTTCCTCAGTTTCAGAAGACGACTAAGACCCAGCTCCTCAGTAATCTTGGTGTCAGGTTTTATCACACCATTTTTTGGTTTATTATTCTTGGAATACACCTATGTAATCGCGACGGAGGTCGACAACTCGGCCTCAAAATTTGACATTAGCCGTTTCAAGAGGTCTAGATTCCAAAACCGAATTCCGTACGCCGTCCTGGCCGTTTTGGGCAGTAGGAAATTTTTTTAAAATCTGAAAATTTGACAAAATACTCGGTTTACCATCTAGTTTGTGCCCGCAAGGTTTTCAGCCCGATTGCCCAAACCCGTGGGGCGCTATGGGGCTAAAATGGGGCTACGGGAGGGGTTTTTTGGCTATGGGATCGAGTCAGGTGTCGTTTTCGAAGTATTTTTGGACGTAGAAACCATTTTTTGGGGTCCCGGAACGATCCGATTTCACTGTGGGGATCAATAGGGCTTTCATGGGGCTAAAAATGGGATTTTTCATGGATCCGAGGAGGTTAAATATTTTCGAGCAAAAAATAAAGAATTTTCGAGAAAAAAATTTTTTGGAAAAAAAAAAAAATCCCAAAAAAAAAAATTTTAGAAAGAAAAATCCAAAAAAATTTTTTTTTCCCAAAATTTTCTCCATTAACACAAATGATTTTTGTACAAGTAACCTATATCAAAGAATAATAAACCCTTGTGTAAAATTTGCAGCGTTTTTGGTTTATTATTCTTGGAATAATACACCTATGTGATCTTGACGGAGGTCAACGACTCAGATCGGCCTCAAAATTTGACATTATCCGTTTCATGAGGTCTAGATTCCAAAACCGAAATGTCCGTCCGCCGTACGCCGTCCGGGCCGTTTTGGGCAGTAGGAATTTTTTTAAATCTGAAATTTTGTCATGACACTCGGTTTACCATCTAGTTGTGCCTGCAAGGTTTTCAGCCCGATCGCCCAACCCCGTGGGGCGCTATGGGGCTACGGAAGGCGGTTTTGAAGGCTTTTGGCTATGGGATCGAGTTAGGTGTCGTTTTCGAAGTATTTTTGGACGTAGAATCCATTTTTGGGCGTCCCGGAACGATCCGATTTCACTGGGGCCATCTTTAGGGCTTTCATGGGGCTAAAAATTGGATTTTTGAAGGATCCCAGAAGGTCAAATATTGTTCGAGTAAACAAAAAATTCAAAAACAAATGTTAAAAAAAAATTGTTGAAAAAAGGTTCTTTCTAAAAAAATTTTTATTGACAGAATTAATTTTCGGACAAGTAACCAACATTAAAGAATAATAAACCATTGTGTAAAATTTGCAGCGTTTTTGGAAAGCTCTTGATTTATCTTCCATATTACGACATCTCAATGTGCTGAGTTTCCCTTCAGTAAACATTACAAGATTACATAATCAGCTTAACGCAACTTAAATATTCTGTTTTGCACAATATTGGATATCAATGACGAAGCCACCTATTACGAATTTTCCTCATTTTCTTCTCGGGCATTTTCCACCATCGCACAGCAGGCTAGATCGCATAATTAGGTGGAAAAAACCCCATTTTGAAAGTTCCCCCTAGGTGGGTTTCATAGAGGTTTTGTTTACGAACTCTGCCCTGGAAGGGGGAGCGCCAATGTTTACACCGAGAGGCGTGAAACTATCGGAATACTCGATTTATCTCTTTTCTCACTTCATTATGTGTTTGTCTGCTGTGGTGTCCAGTCGCTCTTCAGAATTAATTTGACGATGGAGAGTTCCACCCAAGTTAAGTAGAAAACATCCTTTAAAGTCGACATTTGATAAATTTTAATTTTTTTGCTGTTCCTGCTATAAAAAAAAAAAATATAATATGATATTTCATATTATGAAAAAGTCGTTTAAATCAGCTTTAAAATAGCATTACTGAAATCGCAGGTAATTGCAGGTTTTGCGCTCCTTGAATATGTGATCTACTCGAGTTATATTCGAGAAATATGAAAAAAAAAAAAAAAAAAAACGGGCCGTTAGCAACCCGCGATAAGACGAAATGTTGATGTTGAGTTTCTTGGAATATCTCATATTTTATGAAATTTTTGACACAAAAACGAGTATAATTCATGAACTGTTAACTTTATCAACTGGAGGGCAGTCTAAATCGACTCAGTACCTACTTGAAAATACATTGAAAAAGGGATTTTTAGCCAATACGTTACTTATTTTCAGTTTTTTCCACCTAATTATGCGATCCAGCCCACTGTGCATCATCGCTGTCGCACTGAGAACATCCACTTTGGGCCTCACTCCATCTCCTCGCCGACCTCGCTACAAATGAACGCTCATTTACAACCCAGAAGGACCCCCATTTGTTTTTCTTCTCCGACTCAACAATTACCGCAATCGCCTAAACGAGCTTTTGTAATCAACTGGCATTGTCGGGCGATGAGTCCAACTAATTGGGAGACGTTGGGGGAGAGTCTGAGGACCACCAGGGAACAGTTGAACGCGTTCCCCTCACCGACAACACCAGATGAATTTCTTGACTAGGTTAACGTTTAACAACAAATTGCCGGGATGTCTTTTATCAGCTCACGTTCGAGGAGGGGCATTTTTTTTCAAGGGTGTCGAGTTTGAAAACAGTGGCAGCCTATTTCAGTGCGAAATGAGACGTCGGGTGACAACTAGATAAAAGTCACAAGGTTGACAGATAAGAAGGGGAGTCAAGCGAGAGGTTCTATCCGGAACGTTGAATCACGGTTGAGGTCGCGAACAGGTGTACCAATTTGTGCTTTTTAGTGTCAACTGTGCAAATCTGTGATGTGATCGAGGTGAGGCTGTTCTCCGCAGAACTTCCGATTGAGTCGGCGTTTCCTACTCCATCACTTGACCTATTCCCCCCCCCCCCCCCCCAGTTCCAAGAAAGTGAGTGGCCAAGCGAAGCAATGCCCCCCTATAATAAGAGTGCTAGTAATTGCCTACATAATCAAAGTCGATATAAGTATTAGGCCAGTCATATAGTACATTAAGGGCCGGTTTATCAAGTTTCCACCTATCATACCGATAGCGGTCCGATTGCTATAGGACCGATAACGTCTATCCGTCCGTTAACTGAGCCATCAGAGATGATTTACAACACAACGAAGGTATCTACGGTATTGTATAATATACAATGTTTTATAATATACATATTATGTTTTCATAACTCCTCTCTGGTTGGACCATAACTAGGATGACCACAAATTTTTGAGCTGAAAAGGGGACACTGACCCCCACTGGAAAATGATGGTGTACGTTAACATAATATGATATTATCACAGGCCTCTGCCCCTCTTCGCACCTAAACACCTACTTACTCGACTGAGTAGGTACAATAAGAGTGTTGGTAGACATTTTAATCACATTCAAAATATACTCTGCAATCAAGCCTACTTATCCTTTATTTTTTGGAAAAACCCATTGGAAAAGAAAGCAAAACTAGATTTTAAATAGCGAAACAAAATGTGTAAGTTAGTAAGTACACTATTTGAGGAAACATAACTGACTTAGTTCAAAATCACAGAAAAGGTGACAAAATAGAGATGTGCTAAAACTCTAGACACGCTAAAAATATTGTGGGTGCTTGATTGACTTCTTTTTTAAATTTTGTAGGAAAGTAGATAAAATACAAACATATCAATGTTTACTTTGAATCCCATACTTTTCTGTTGAACAAGTGTCTTAATTAAGTGACTTAATTAAATTTTGCAACCCAAACCTGCCAGAATATCACCTATCAATAATTTCATGTTAACATTGTTAACTTGATCAGAAATATGAGACAGCATGTTTTCAGTAGGTTGGAGAAAAGTGGTCGCAGGAAATGCCATCGTTGTGAGGATGGTACCTAATCATCAGAATGCTCGGAATTAGGAATGGAAGTGCTCCCGAATTTCGGGTTAAATCATCCTGTACCGTGTTGTTAGAAGTCAAAAAGGGAAAAATACATCATTTTTGTGACAAAAAGTCTTTCACGTAGTTTATAATCATCTTAAGTAATTCAGGCCGATTCAAAAACCACTGTAGGTGACGTCACCTACAGGTGTTCCGGTTTCCATTCAAAAGACACCAGAGTGCAGGTCGATTGTTTCTTCTATTTTCGATTTTTTCTTGGTGTGATACCAAAGTGTTTTCGGTTTTTTCCAGTGGCTCTAGTGACACAGGAGTATCGCGAAAATGGCCGTGTTCGCTTTGTTTTGAATGTGATCATGCTTATTTACTCAACTTATTTGTGATATACATTAACTTATTCCAATGACCGATTCTTTAGTTTTTATTTTTGTAAGGGTGGCCAACGTGTCGACCAATAGGAGCTGACCTCGGGTTTCCGCCAAAATTCAAATAGCAATTTTTCCATAAATTTTATAAATTCATACGAGCTTGCAGTTTGTGTTTTAATCCCATTTTTAGTATTATTTGGACGCCTTCTATCGATTAAAAAAAAAAAAAAATCCAGAAACGCTTCCATTCCTAATTAATTCGATGTAGATACGATTTCACAATAATTGTAATTATTTAGTTTCAAAATAATTGTAAATATTTAGTTTTGATTGTGCTATGAATTGAAAAGGCTCTCTCAACTACAGCGTTCGAAGTCGGAAGTGACAGTAGCGAGAGAACGAAATTCCCAACGTTTTTGAACCTATGGTTCCCTCTAGCGACCGGTTCCCCCGAAAAAAACCGATTTGGCAACACTAGTGGCCCACTAGGATGAATGAGTGATAGTGATTGGGCGCATTATTGATAAAACGATCATCTTCTTCTTCTTCTTCTACTGTCAAATTTCTATGTCCTGGTCCTTCACAACATTATGGAAAGTCTAGTGGTTGGATCACTGATGAGATGATCCATCACGTTTGGACAACGTGGAGGAACGTTTTGGCATTCTCTTCAGAAAAGGGGACGTTTTAGCTTTCTGTTGGGGCAAGGGGACCGGAAGCTCGAATAGGGGACTGTCCCCTTCAAAAGGGGACGTATGGTCACCCTAACCATAACCCAAACCCGAATTTATGCCTGGAGAAGACTTGAATCACAGAGTAGGTATTCCGCAAACTCCACAAAAAGTGTTTAAATATAGAGCGTATTTTACAAAGACAAAATTATACCTACGAGTTCAAACATAATTTTATAGCAAATGTCTCAATGTATACAACACATTAAAGGTATTCAAAGTGTGATACTAATGGCGCGTTTGTTTTTCAATTATACAATCGATAGCTGTCGGTCGATAGGTTATCGAGTCAAAGAGAAGTAATGCTGCAGAAAGCGAATAGAACGGACATGTAAAATGTAGTGAACACATTACTGACATAGTCGCGGAGTCTGGACTAGGTATGCAAAGCAGGTCACTTTGTACCATTGTGAGAAAACTATTAGGCGTACAGACTTCGCTTTGCGCTTAAATTAAAGCTTATTAAATTTTCTAAAACATCTCTTCCTATGGATTTCCCTGTAAGATGTGTATTTTTCTCGATATTTGGGTCTAAAGTGGACCTAACGGTTAAATTTCAAGTTTTTCGAAAAAATTGTCATTTTTTGAAAAGCTGTATCTCGGGAACTATTAGACCTACAGAGCTGCGGTTGGTCTCAAAAGTTAGCACATTTTGTCTACTTTAACAAAGGTACGAGTAATTTGTTTTGTAGAGTGCACCCTTACGAAGATATAGGCCAAAAACCAAAAAACCACCGAAAATTTTGAGGTTTTTCGACAGTCAAGCAGCGAGCACAGGTTATTCGAAGCTGCAAACTTGGGTATACAATACTGGGACTAACAACATTTTAAAAAAAATAGAACTAGCCGTTTTCTTGCGATTTTAGCGATTTTTAGTGTACTATATGACTGGCCTATATAGACGATCAGATTCACAACAAATCGAAGTTGCTCCAGTGTCACAAGTACCAATCACCAAGAAAATCAAGAAATAAATATGAAAAATCGATCAGCCGGTGTCTGGTGAGAAACTAGCCGTCAAATCGTAAAGGGCTGTACGTGACGTCACGCACGTAATTTTTGAATTGACCAAAACAACTTTAGATGAGTATGATGTCTTTTCCTCTTTTTGACTTCTAACAGAAATTCGGGTGCACGACCATTCCTAATTGCCCAGTTGTGAGCAAACGATGCATTACACGAGGGCCGCACTCTCAACGTTGACATAAGACAACACCACTCGTTGTGGCCAAATAATCACAGAATGACGCCACTTCAGCAGCCAACTGTTTACACTGATATCGTTCCAGTGAGTGACATCTCAGACCCACAAATGCCAAATCCTCTACGGAAATGGACTCCATTGAAGTCAGTAGCTTTATAAAATAATATGAAATAATTATTCCGGTTAACTGAAAGAAAATTCAATGAAATTAAAAATGCATTTTTTTTTTTAAATATAAAAACGCTGCAAATTTTACACATAAGTTAATTGTGCAAAAATTAATTCTGCGTCATTAAGACAAAAAAATTCCTTACAATGGACAGATGTGGGACCTCGAAAAATGTATTATGCGTCAGAAATTACTCGGAAACCGACACCATATTTGACCTCCTGGGATCCTTCAAAAATCCCGTTACGCAGCCCCTTGAAAGCCCTATAGATCGCCTCAGTGAAATCGGATCGATCTGGGGCCCCCAAAAATTGATTCTACGTCCAAAAATACTTTGAAAACGATACCTGACTCGACCCCATGGGGGAAACCCTTCCAAAACACCTCCCGTAGCCCCATTTTAGCCCCATAGCGCCCCACGGGGTTGGGCGATCGGGCTGAAAACATAGATGGTAAACCAAGTAATTCAGTGGTAAGCCAAGTAAGAGTTCAGATTTAAGGAAAAAAAAAAAAAAAAAAAACAGCTTGGATGGTGGACGGGCATTTCGTTTTTGGAATCTACGTGTCATGAAACAGACCTAAACCACTAATTCAGACCGTCTCTGTACGTATGTGTATATGTTGGTATGGGTGCATACCATAAGCGCCAATCTCTTTGTAAAAGTGTACGTAAGCGCCAATCTCCTTGAGAAACCAAATTTGACAAAAGCGCCAGGCTGGATGACAAAAGCGCCAAGGTAGGTAGGTAGGTTGGCTACATAAGCGCCAACTTATCATTGTCTTCGGTCTTGAAGGATTCGGTGGTTCAGCCCATAAGATCGTTGCGAAGCGGCTGCGAGGACCGATGTACGTATTAGCGAGATATTCAATGAAATCGCCCACTTTCTGGTCAGTAGGAACTGAGGCAATGACGGCAAGGAATGCATTTTCGACTTCAACTGAAGGTAAAAACGGCAAACCGAAGAACAGTTTGAGAAAATAATGTTGATTTAGCATTACCATTAGTTTTCCAGCGAACATTATTGTGTTCGCTGAATTATTCATGGCGGATGATTTTACTGGGCCTCTCACACAGTTGCCCTTCAGCTGTGCGTTTGCATGAACTTCTAATCGTACGGCGATCCACGAAGCGATCATTGTTTTCCGAGTGACTGTGCTCGCCTTCATGTGATAAAATCATATTCACGCTGTCATTTGAGATCAAAAATGAACGCAAAATTGTCTGTCGCAAAACATCGGCCGATCAGAACTATGAGCCCATCAACATTATTGATAAAAAACAGTTGGCTGGCGCTTCTGTCACTTCAAGGAAAACATCACTAGCACAAAGGAATGGCAACGTCCTGGCGCTTATGACCCACCGTCAGGGGGATTGGCCCTTTTGGGCGACCCCTGTTGGGTATGTCACAAGCCTTCTCCTCTGAAACCGTAAGTGATAAAAATACGCCGATTTTGGTTTATTATTCTTGGAATAATACACCTATGTTTTCGCGACGGAGGTCGACGACTCCGATCGGCCTCAAAATTTGACATTATCCGTTTCAAGTGGTCTAGATTCTAAAACCGAAATGTCCGTCCGCCGTCCAGGCCGTTTTGGGCAGTAGGAATTTTTTTAAAAATCTGAAATTTTGACAAAATACTCGGTTTACCATCTAGTTGTGCCCGCAAGGTTTTCAGCCCGATCGCCCAAACACGTGGGGCGCTATGGGGCTAAAATGGGGCTACAGAAGGGGGTTTTTGAAGGCTTTCGGCTATGGGATCGAGTTAGGTGTCGTTTTCGAAGTATTTTTGGACGTAGAATCCATTTTTTGGGGTCCCGCAGCGATCCGATTTCACTGTTGCGATCTATAGGGCTTTCATGGGGCTAAAAATGGGATTTTTGAAGGATCCCAGGAGGTTAAATATTTTTCGAGTAAAGAATAAAGAATTTTTGAAAAAACAATTTTTTTGAAAAAAAAAAAAAATCCAAAAAGAATTTTTTTGAAAAAAAAAAATCCAAAAAAATTTTTTTTCCAACATTTTTTCTTTTGACTCAGAAATAATTTTTGCGCAACTAACCTATATCAAAGAATAATAAACCCTTGTGTAAAATTTGCAGCGTTTTTTTCTACCGTCTCGGAATCCCTCACCTTACTGTTGGGGGGGGGGGGGGGGGCGCAAATAAGCGCATTTGCGCCCAACTTTCTTATTTTAAACGGGAACCCTAAATTTATTTGCGAATTCGGATTCTTCAGCCAATTTTACGACCAAGAAGCACCTTGAACGCAATTTCCGACGCGCGCAAATCACCGCAATCTTCCTATCTTCGTTGTTTACAAGCTGATTGAGTCGCCGTTTTCTCTGTATCCTAGCGATCCGAATTTTAATACTACTCAAAATCCCGACAGAACGAATTTCGATGATCGGCGAATTTAGACGGCAAGTTGAACGATTTTGAGAGATCTCGCGTGGGAATGCCGTCTGTCTCATGGACCTTATATGGGTCGGCCGCTGCGCGGTCTGATAGGTCAGTGGGGACCTTGGTAGGGTCGAGAGCCTGCCGCTCCTTTCTTCGGGTCTGTGAAGCAGGGTTCACATCCATCAATCCGTCAATGCGTGAACGCGTAAGCACTGGTGAACAGTGAAGGGGATTCCGGCATTCCGGTCAGACGTTCACAAGCGTCCGGCTAATTGTCATTGCGTTGCAAACAGCTGTTCCTTCTTTATTCGCATGTTGTTGATGTTACCATGGCGACCACAACAACCTGGATGCTTATCGCTGTTATCATTGCGACAGTCCTTTTTCAGAAATGTACAGTCAGCTTCGAAAGTGCTTCTCCGTCAAAACTAACTTCTTCCTGCCCGCTGGCATCGACCAATCAGCAGACCGAACGCTATGACGGAATGATGCAATATCGCATTGCCGCATGGATGTGAACCCTGCTTGAGGTCTGTTGACAGGGGGAAGACGGTTTTTGGTTCCCACGATTTCGGAATATTTGTCACTCTCATAGCTGTAAAATAGATCGGCTTTTCTACTGTATCCGAGAAAGTAGTCGACCGAGCGAAGCGAGGCTCCCCTGTCAGAGTGCAAGTTCGAATAATTTGTAATATGTTTAGTAGCGAAACTGCGGTATCTTTGCAGTGCTCTAACATTCCTACTAACAGTTGGTATTTTCATCTGAACGCCGAATCTGATCTCCCATTTTGTGCGTTCACATGGAAATAACTGTTCCAAATATGGAACCAGGTCGGTTTCATCCGTATTCAATTACTGATACCGTAGTTAGTTTGCATCCAACTTCAAAACGTTCTCTTCATCCAAATACGAATAAACCATTCATTTTGCTCATCACTACGCCTCCAACAATCCAAATATGCAGAACTGTCCCAGGCCTACCAATTGTCAACAAGTCAAAATCTGACGACAGCCATGACCTTCAAAAACACAAACTATTTACAATCATTTTTTTAGGTTTCTTCCATCATTATGTTGCGCATGAAATGGCTATTCTGAGCAGGCAAAAGCATGATTAGTGATCAACGAATGAGTCGATGTGGGTGAAACAATCGAGATTAAAAAATGAACAAGCTCAAACACGTGAGCGATGAATGATGTTATTGATTGTTAAAATACACACGAAAAAAAAGGGAAAATGCTATTAGTGCTTCGACAGAAAGGAAGGAAATACGGTAAGTAGCCGGATGGTCACTTACATGGGTACTAGGCTCTGGTCCAAATCCTTATGCGAACGGGACTGTAAATTGTGGAGGATGATTATCTTGATGGAAGCGACACGGTACAGATACGATACTTGTTAAGTTTTTTTTTTTTTTTTGTCAAAGTTTACCCAACGTTGCAAGCGGTAATGTTATCTAAGCGTGATTTTAGATCCGTCTGGAGGTTCTTACTGACTTGTAGCTCTTAAACCTCCGCATGCTATCCTGTTGGTGTTGGCCTGCTGCCATTTGTCAGGTTAGTTGCCCTCAATGGCCTCGGGTTGGTGAGACAAGTGTTTCCAATTAGAACAAGTTAAATATGGGGATACTATACGCTTATGGGGATAGTTTGTGATAATTAGGGTTCGTTAGGAAAGGTTAGAGACAGTTTGGCATGGTTGCCGGCAGACAGGGATGATTGAAGGATCTGTATGCTCAGGCGGTCAGGTATACCGATTTTCGGGTAGAGGAGACTATAATGGCAAAGGCAAACAAAACAATCCTATAAAAGTGTAAACACTGTCCCAAGGTATAACAATCTCTCCTAGAGTAAGAAAGATATGAACAGTTACAGACAGTCAATTAGACAGATAGATAGACAATCATACAATATAAACAATCTGAATGACAGACAATCTGACAAGATAGACAACGAGAAAGACAGACCGAGAATCAGACAGACTCACATCTACAGAAAATCAGACAGATAGCAAGACAATCGAACAAAGCAGACAATCAGACAGATAGATAGACAATAGGCAATCAGACAAGACAGGCAATGAGACAATCTGGCAGACATACAGACAAGACATTGTCTTACAGTCAGACAAACAAGACAGACACATGGTTTTGTCAGGGACGATCCAGAACAGTTTACTGCTATGGTAAGTAACAGGCGGTTATGCGCAGTTACAGATGGGCAGGATTAGTTACTGATTAAATAAGTAGATAGTCACGCGGTAAAGAAACCTCAGTTACAGTTGGTTTGTTAAGGTTGGAGATAGTCTGGGATGATCAGGAATAGTCATGCAGCCACAGTAAGTAACAGAAGGTTATGGCCAGTTACAGGCGGTCAAGTACAGTAACAGTCAGGTTTGGTACAAGTTGGCTAGGTTAGGTTAGAGATAATCAGGAACAGTTACAAACTCCCAGGTTAAGACAACCCGTCAAAAGTTACCCAGGGAAGATCAAAGTCAGTTACGTTTAGGAAAGATAAAAGACGGTTGCAGGTTGTCGGGGATTGTTTATGGAGGATGACGAGGCAGTCGTGAACTGTAAACGATGGTCGAGTTTGGGATGATGGATACGATCGACTTGAGATGGACGGCCTGAGCTGCTCTCTACCGTCTCATGGTGACTAGAAGCCAGGTTTACAGCCTTTCTCATGGTTTGACTTTGCCACATTACCGGATGGAGAGGATTTCAGGACAGTGACAAATTACTTACTACACTTCCAGGGGACCCACCAAGTCCACTTAATCGTATTGATTCACTGATTCCAAGTCAAACACAACAACCCCCTGTTTATGGCAGAGACAACTAGCAGGACAAATGGCAGCAGTAGACCGCCAGGGTTACCAACTTGTGCTGACTCTTTTCTTCGCACCAGACTATTATGAGCACAGGCAGTTCTTAGAAAACTCCCAACTGTTGTCTGTAAAGGCTAAAGGTAAAAAGGTCTCTACAGGGCGATTTGCATGTTACGCTATCCAACATGAAAATATTGTGAACAAAACATTTACAAACATTCAATGATTTTCTACAATGACTTACAGGAGGAGGTCCGTCGACCGAGCGAGATCTCTTTGAAGGTGAATTCTTGTCTTCGGGCATGTACAACGACGAAGGACGAGAATTGGGAAGGAGCTTCACACCGGAGACGTCGCCGCCGCCCTGAAGAACAAAAAATAACCTCAAAACCACGCGGAGAGGACCCAAAGGCAAAGTTGGGAGGTACGTATGGCTTAAAGCTTTTTGAGACGTCGTTTAATAAACACCTATAATTACATGGAGGACCACGTTTTGACGCTTTCGAAGCTCCTACTGTTGAGCTCGACCTTCCAGAGCAAGCCTTGGAAACCCTTATCCTGCTTGGCACCTTGAAACCCCTCAGTCTTGGGACGAGCATAGCAAGCCTTGAACAGCTTTGGAAAGCTGTAGGAAGTAAGATAAGAATCTTCAACACTTTGTAAGGAGTGGATCGCCGCCAGGGAGCGGGCATTTATGATTACCAGGATGGATTGATGAAACGACCAATGCCTCCTCTCCACTCCCCAGGGATGTGCCTGTCGCTTCCCAAGCGGCGCTAGTTGCACCTTTCACTTTTTCGGGGATGGGTCACCTATTACCCATTTTGAAAATGAAACGCTTCGGAGATAATGGAATTGTATCCACCAAAACAGGTAGTGGTCAGGATCGGAGCCAGTTTCTTTGAGAGGTGGAACTTTAGGAAAAATAGTGGAGCTGTATAAACATTCCAGCTGGTACTGGAAATTTGATTCTTAACAAGGAGTGGAGGAACACTGGCATGAGCGCTCCAAGTGGGCGTCTCTTGAACTACCGGTTCGAACCTCCCTGCTGTCTGGTTATCCATATGAACCATACTTTCAGATCTACAGGGGGGAAAAGACGAGATTAGTGATTCGTTGTGTTTTGGGACGTTCTTCCCAGTTGTATGACATACAATTTCATGACATGTCATCGTTCACATTTAATCGGCAGCGGCCAAGAACAAAGCACAACCGAAGATGGGATGGAACCTCGTACCAGCAGCTAGAGCGGACAAATGTCTCCCATTACGGCGGACACAATTGAGGTTCGTCGTGAGACATGAGAACTTCGGGAAACACTCAAACAGGTTTGGGATAATAATTTAAGAACGCAGAAGTAGGTAGTGATGAAAAAATCATTTAACAAATAAACAAATACAAAGTGTAAGAAAAACCCAGGCAAGGAAAAGACAAGGAGGAGATAAGCCATGAATACGGCTACGCAAAGCCACGCTGAAGTAATACAAATAGCAGACGTGGGGTGGTGAGAGTGATAAGGGTTTTAGTTGGTAGGTATGGAGTCAAACCAGGAGTCCATCACCCTTGTGAGCCACGTTGTCAGTTAGTCCATGAGGAGTCCCCCCCGCAAAAAAAGAAAAAAGAAAAAAGTGTAGGTTATGCAGAGACGAGCAGGAGACTGCTACGAGGCCCTGGAGCGCATAAGGCATCATTGGACCAGGTTGAGATACTTGCGCCAAACGACTCTGTAGGAAGGCTATTGAACCTTAAGGGCGTGGACCACATACAACAGTAACCTCTGAGTGGCAGCACAACGAGTCCACAGGAAGCAACACTCTGAGCGTTGAAAGGGAAATCAGAGGATTGGTATCAAATGGGATAAAGAGAGGATTCCATGAGCAACGTTGCCAAACCTTTTCTGAGGAATCGAAAGTTGGATTTGAGACGCCTAATTTCAGAACGACGTTAGATTCGAATGGAATCTTATATGCTCTATGAAATGGAACCATATTTCGAGGTTTTTCTGACTAACCATGTAGAAAATCAAATTTTTTCAAAATTTCGGTCTCAATAATGTTTTCATAAGGACCAACACATTACAAGATACATTCGGTTCAAGTCCAAAATTGAGGATATCATTTGCAAGACGTCAGTTTCTGGCTTGTTACTTTCAAATATCACCGGTTTCGTGAGGTTATGGTTGCATGCGTGCTCTGTGTTGAAGGCACTGGCTCTCCTTGAGTATAACTAGAGGGGCATCCCCTGCTGGCTGAAGCCAGCCCACACCCGACCCACCTGGCCTCAGACCCTTTCCTCGTTGAAGATGTACTTATTACGCTCAAAGGGTTAATGTCAATAAGGGAGAGTGGCAACGTTGGCAGAAGTGCTCTTTCAAGCCGCTAGGAATCGTATTTTCGCACCCGTTGCTCGGAATAGTGAATCACTCGGAATTGCAACGTCGCTGGTTGGGGAGCCCTGTGGAAACCCATTCATCAGATCCTCTCAAGTAACAATGTTACGCCAATGGAAAGAGAAAAAGAAGGGTGGAGGTTACCGGTGCAAGCCGGCCGACGGTCCAACGTGGAACCGGCGGACGTCGGCGGAAAAGGGAGCGAGAGAGCTGATTCCGAGGAAGGGGGACTGAAGCCAGCGGCCAGTTCGGATTGTAGCGCGTTATGCTAACCAAGCATTTTTGTGTAGAATAAAACAGCAGGCCGGGAATTCCGTGGGACTGATTTCGACCCGCCAACTGGGGAGTAGCAAAAACTCAACAACAATTTGATCTAGAGTCCGCAAGGTTTTCAGTCTTTGGGGCTCTGTGGGGCTACACAAGGAGTTGTTGAAGCATTTTTGGTAGGGTTAACTGGGGTGTCGTTTTCGAAGTTTTTGGATATACAATCCATTTTTAGGGTTCTAAATCTGTCCAGGAATACAGTTTTTTTCTTTTTAAAGTTTCAATTTTTTCAAACTAATTTTTAATTGACATGAAATTAATTTTTGTACGATAAAATAATAATGACAGCATTAAATGTTAACTAAGAATGAACGTTATTAATGAACTTTTTTTGTTTGTATTAAACACAGAAAATCGATTGAAACATGATACTGTGTGAGCTACCCCGACACCAGCGCGATCTAACGCTAGATTTCAAGCCAACTGCCACCTTCTACAGAGCTTACTTAAAGGTAACTAACTGAAGCATGTTAATGTTACAACAAGAAGAAATTCCTGTTCGAACCTGTCAACGTTACATTATTTTTCAAGGGATACCTGGTTATCGTTTTCACGCTTTCGGAGGACCGGCGTGTTACTGCCTGAACTGCAGCTGCTTACCGCATCGCACGGGACGGCTGACCACGACTGCAACGGTATGTTCTGAAAAGAAAGGAAAAAAAAAAGGTTCAAGGAGTGCCAACGTAACCAAAAAGACTCTAACAAGTTGGGTAATCACCTGCAGGATGACGACTTCCGTTTCATCGGCGGCGTTGCTGTAAAAGCTCGATTGGCTGGCTGTACGGCCCAAAGAGGAGAACCTCATCAGATCACCTGAACAATCATAATACACCGACAAAGTAAGTAAGCGTTTCAGTGACGTAGAGCAGCTATACTAATAAGGCGATAACGCTTGCAATGCAGTTATTTGCAAGGAAATATCAACAAGGGGTGAATTCAGCAGTTCAACAGTTCATCTAGTAGATAAGTGTACAAATGGTGTCACTCTATCAGCAAGAAATCAGCATTTTAAATGAGCTATTATGAACCAAGAAATCAAGCTCAAGTCAAACCACCAAGCAACAGCAATCAGCCATTACATGAAACACTTTTAATAAACCACTATATCAAAACCGCAACACGAGGAGGAGAGTGACCCAAATTTGGTCATCTTTAGTCGGAAAATTGCCAACATTGCAGCCGATGCACACAGCTGACAATTGCAATCACTTCCGCCTGAAGTGATGAAGATGGTCGCCATCGCCAAGCGGCTTTGGTAACTTCGTTCTTAGGCCAAAGATGCCCGAACTAGTTCTGCCACACAGTGTAGAAGAATGGAGCCCCGGGCTCAAACTGAGGTCTTTCCTTCTTTCACCTTGTCCGCTGATACGGGGTGGTGGGTGCTAAGCTAGGTGGGTGCTATCCACCTTCAAGGTGGATTCACATGGGGCGTAATGAAGGCGGAAACGGCAAAGACGGAACGACGGAGCCAGTGGAGGGGGTAGGCGGAGTGGGGAGAGTTCACATGAAGTGGTCTCCGTGGTGGACGGAATGATAACCTTCCTTCTGTAAGCCTCTCTGATATGTAACCTCCCTCGTTCTTGATGGTGTTTGTCTTCAAAAATCAAAAGCTGGCTACTTCCTCCCACAGCCGTCTCACCAATTCGGTATTTTTGTGTCCCTTCGACGTCGGATCCCAAATCTCTTCCCATCACTTCACAAGTTCAAGTAAATTCTCGTTGGAGTTCATTACATAGAAACTTGAAGACACAGAGTAAAAGAGAACAGCTTAAAGATCCAACTTGAACAAGCGTCTCTTGACAGATGATGACTCCAAATTCAAATACGCGCGAATATGCAACCTCTACTAGCGGTTATAACATTCCTGTCCATTGCGCATTCCCGGAGCTCGACGGAAACGACGCACAGTGGGCCCCAATGACCCATATTCGCGGTCAAAACCCCCCAGGCCAAAGTTCAAAGGAACGAATTGGAATTGAGATAAAACTGTCCTCAAGCACCCAAACAAACACGATTCAGACGGAAATAGCCGAAGTGAAGAGGTAAGTAGACCTTTAGTCACTTGTAATCGACGGTTGACTCCGGATCGCAAGTTTCAGCCACTGAAGACCAGACGTTCCTCTTCGGCAAAATGTCAGCCGATTTCGAATCTGCTTCAAATTTTCCTCAACAAGGTATGAACAGCTATGTTATCAATCCATTAAAGTCAGTATTCCTTTACAATTTTAGAATAATATACATTTTTCGTGATTTTTTAAAAATAATTTTAAAATTATTTATTTCTCCAACTATAGTGCGTTACTTCTGGCTAGAACGCATTAGAATCGTGATTTTTGCATAGTCTGCATGGAGAACTATCTGTAAAACTGTGGGTGAAAAAAAAAAAATTGCCCGAAGTTGCCCAATTTTGAAAAAAAGAAAATTACAAAAATTGAAAAAAAATTGAAAAAAGAAAGAATAGAATTGAATATACTAGAGTTACATACTGTTAAATACATTTTTCCTATAAATTCGATTTTAATCCCTTAGTTTTCATTCATTTTTTGCGGCGGTTTTTTACTTTCTTTATTTTTACTGGTCGGTATTTAGTCATTTTTCAATAAAATATTTATTCAATTGATTCTTGCAAATTTACCTCTTTTCATTATTTCTGAATAGATTTATACTCATTCACCACCATACTATTGCTCTAAGAGGTTTTGACCGCGAATATGGGTCATCGGCCCCACCGTGCGACGGCCCTTTGGAAACGGTAGGTATAAAAATGTTTACCGCCGAAAGCTGGCCGCTCGCTCAGACAACATGGCGACCACCATTTTCCACTGCGGTCAAAACAGCCAATCAGATTGCATTCGATCGGTCCGACTTTGCCGTTTCCGCCTTCATCCCCCTTTTCGCCTTCAAACCCACTTTATCACTCGCTGACCATTTAATTTGCATTCGTTATGGAGCAAAACAGCTTATTTTCGACTGGGGCTGCTGGCCAGGCCGCTATTGCCGACAATTCGGTTGTAGCACCCGGGAGTTCTAATGACCGTAAGACGGGGTTCCAGGACCAGGCCACGTTTGGCGACATTTCGCTTGACCATGCCGGAAATGGGATTCCCGTAGCTGTGGTATCGAGGGAGTCTGGTGTCGTAGTTGACAATTTAACATTGACGCCAGATGAAATTGATCTCATTTCCGAAGACCAACGCACTCCAGGGCATCTAGCAGCAGCTTGTCAACCTGGAGCTTGCGGGTCTTCCATTTCTCATACCAGATTAGTAGATCACGACAAATCGTGTTATGCTCTGGATAGGGATGCTCGCGCACTCCCTACCTTTTCCTACAAAGACAATGGGGGCGGAAACCTCGTTATGCCGGCGGACTTCCCCCACTCACAAAACACAAATATTGGGAATCTTAACAATTTAGAAACACAATATTTACTCGTAGGCACACCAATTACACCCGGTTATTTGGGTGAACATACAACCTCTTCTAGCCGTTACAAGGTATGTTCATTGTACATGCGTAGAGCTCGACTGAACGTCTTCTGCCAACTGTTCCGACAACATGGCGACCACCATTCTCTATTGGGGCCCAGACAGCCAATCACATTGCGTTCTGTCGTTATGTTTTCCGCCCTAATTCCATCCCATGTGAATCCACCACAATGTCCATTGCGCATACGCGGAGCTTGATGGAACGTTAGAAACGGTATAGAAATTTCTTCAACGACTGCTGTCTGCCCGCTCTGACAACAGAGCGTCCGACAGCACTGCGGCTCAAACAGCCAATCAGATTGCGTTCCAACCTTCCGTCCTTCCGCTTTCCGCACTCGTTCGGCCCCACGTGAATCCACCTTTAGACGACAGCTGGCGACACTCCCCCCCCCCCCCCCCCCCGCACAACCACCTGGTATGGACATGTTTCGAACTCCCATAAACCGATTCCACTATCAAAAGTAAGTCGAAAACGACACCTCACTCAACCTCCAGGTCGAAACCCTTCAACTAACCCCCCTGCAGACCATACGAAGCCCCTTCGGTCTGGAGGGGTTTGGGACTTTCATAATATAAATCCACTTCATTACTACGAAAACGACACCCCACTCGACTACCTGGCCAATCGACATTGTTAGGCCCCGATTACTAAGTTTCTAAAACACAACGCTTCCTAAATGAAGGTTGATTCTTGTTTACCGCTGCTGCCACCTCAACCTGTTAGTGAAACGGCTTCGGGCAGTTTGCATTCAGATTCAGGTAGCTAGTTAGTTAGTTAGAAGATTGAGTAAGTAAATAGTTGCCGTATCACTCCACTTGAGAAGGTTCTTGTAAACACAAAAGATAACCTCCTTTGCTAACATACGGATCACTCGTACGATAGGAAAACAATACGAAATGATTAACTGAGCAGATAACTGAGTTTATAGTTGAGTGATTGCCCTCCGTAGAGACATTCAGGATTGTCAACAGCTCAATTTGCTCTGCTGAAATCTTTCAGCACCTGCTCAGCCACGGCACATATAAAACTCTAACAACAATAAGTTGAAATACTAAGAAAGGCCCGCTACGCCAAATGAAACACTCGGAAAACCATTTCATTCAAAGACACTTTTAAAACACGTAAAACAACACCGAAAATGAGTCAAACCACGTCTGGCATGGTGACACCTGTCTGGCGTGAATCTCCCCTCTTAATTTGAAGCCAACAAGCTGATCACTGCTACAGAATATAAATGCTTGAATACCAAACCTCAATAACGTTGGGTTTATGAATCCCTAAGGAATCTATGTCTAACGAAAAATGTTGAAAATGGGACAATAGTACTGTAAATCTGGACATTAACTGTGGAGATTTCCCAGAAAAGGACGGATGTAACGTTTCTACATTTCAGTTGGAGTGAGAAACTAAGCCAACCAAATAGTCAAGGGAAAACTTTTGGGGCCTAAAAACCTCGACATTGTCGAACTTGTTTTGGTTTTTTGCAGATCTGCAAAAGATATCTATATCTTGAAAACTCCATTCCCGATCCTTGACGATCAAAAAGTAGTGTTGGGTCGATCCATCATCTTCATATCTTGAAAACTATGCGTCGTACAGAAAATTTAGCTCGTTCTATTATTACGGAACATGAAATTCTGCGTCGAATGGCTTCCTCAACTTTAAAATTCGACCGATTGGCACCTAATGTGGCACTCGGCCGTCAAAAGTGCCAACTTTTCCCAACTTGTGTGAAAACTGCGATTATCCGACTTTAAAACACCTGTAAATCGAGAACGGTCATTCAATGAGGAAAAAACGCTGCAAATTTTACACAAGGGTTTATTATTCTTTGATATAGGTTACTTGTGCAAAAATTATTTCTGTGTAAATGGAAAAAAAATTTGGAAAAAATTTTTTGTTTGGATTTTTTTCCAAAAACTTTTTTCAAAAATTCTTTATTTTTTGCTCGAAAAATAGTTAACCTCCTGGGATCCTTCAAAAATCCCATTTTTAGGCCCATGAAAGCCACAGATCGCAACAGTGAAACCGGATCGTTCTGGGACCCCGAAAAAATGAATTCTACGCCCAAAAATACTTCGAAAACGACACCTAACTCATAGCTCAAAGCCTTCAAAAAACCCCTCCTGGAGCCCCATCATAGCCCCAGAGCGCCCCACGGGTTTGGGCGATCGGACTGAAAACCTTGCGGGCACAACTAGATGGTAAACCGAGTATTTTGTCAAAATTTCTGATTTAAAAAAAATGCCTACTGCCCGGACGGCGGACGGACATTTCGGATTTAGAATGTAGACCTCTTGAAACGGATAATGTCAAATTTTGAGGCCGATCGGAGTCGCCGACCCCCGCCGCGAAAACAGGTGTATCATTCCAAGAATAATAAACCAAAATCGGCTCCCCCCGACCTGTTATTCGTTGACGCGCCAGTACTCGGCTCTCCCCAACGAAAGTAGGCGAACTGTTATTTTTCAACAGTTATCGTCAACAATTGACACGCCTCAACGAACGTTGATCAACATTTTCCTAAAGTTGCAGAAACGCCCACCTCTAGCCCAAACCAGCGGGGCGCTATGGGGTTAAAATGGGGCATAAAAAAAATTGTTTCGAAAAAAAAAAAAAAACTGGGGTGTGGTTTTATGAAACCACGGTAAAAGTGAAACTTTTTTCTCACTAGTCTCTCCGGCTCGCTTCGCTCGCTCCCCTAGTGGGGTACGTAGCATCGATGGACACGTTTTTTATGTCTTGTCCCCCCTCCCCCCAATTTCCTACTCATTCACCTACCCTTGTATCTCTACCCACGGCTTCATTTTGGCGTTTTCTCAAATTGATTTCTAACGTGGCAACTGATAACAACAAAACAAGCGGCATTGTTTACTGCATCCATTAATAACATCAATAAATATAAAATGGGGACATAATGACAAAGAACAAGTACGAAATAAATGCGTGATAAATCGAGAGCTTTCCAACGAATGGTGATCGATTTTTGTACGATTATAACTGGCAAAGATGAAGTTCCGTAGCAACGAATCGGTTGTAAGCGAAAATCAACGGTAGCGTGACGGGACAAGAAACGACACACAGACCAAAAAATTTGGGACGATGTAATAAAAGTTTCACTTTAAAAATAAATTTGAACTAAAAAAATTAAATTTTTTCCTGACACAGAATTAATATTCGGACATGTAACCTATATCAAAGAATAATAAACCCTTGTGTAAAATTTGCAGCGTTTTTACTTCTAGAGTTCTTATTGGATCTATGTGGAAAAGATTGAAGACTGAAAAATTTAGAATCCCTGACGTGGAATTGGAATGGGGAATCAAGCAAGTAGGAATCGACAAACCCCTGTTAGTAACAGGCTGTTACTTTCAACCACATTGCGTACCAAACAAAAGGTTTGTTCCAGGTCTAACAGCGTCTGTTAACAAAAGTTGATAGCTGTCGACAGCAGTCCCAATGCCTTCTGAATCGCTATTGAGTTTTGTCGAACAGCCCAACTGCTGACCTGGAACGCGATCTGTCAACACAATTTGTTGAACCAAGTCACGTGAATCACCGTGAAGTAGTGCTACAACAATTTAATTACTTCATGGTGAAGGAAAAATCCAAGTGATAATTTTTGGTTTATTGTATTCAGAATAATCAACCTTTTTCAAGAGAGGAGTATCATAAGGGCGGGAATGAGTCATTTAAAGTGTTTGAGCGTATCTACGAGGACTTCGGGAGGACGTGAGTACAACTTGACGCGCCGAGCACCAAAATACAGTGAGAAGGTTATGAGAGAGGTTTCAACTGGGTAGGGTTATCCTAGTCGACAGAACCCAACCGAACTCATTCGAGCTGTCGGCTTTCGGCCGACTGCAGTTGAACTGCTGTCGACCTACAAAACGACCTGGAACAGCAGTTTTCTCAACTGCGCATGTCTCCGTCGATTTCTGTTAACAGTCCGTCAAAGCTGGAACAAACCTAACGACCTACCGCATGTGCTTCGTTGATATTATCTTTACTGTGCGTAGTAAATTAGATTTGTCGAGATGGCTAACTCGAAGTTCACTTTGTGATGAGTCATTTCAAAAAGAGATGAAATCTAGATAGCCGTGAAAATGTAAAAATTAGCCGTAACAACATTCAGAAGGAATACGCTTTGAGTTAGGTGACACTTTTTCCGGCGCCTTATTTTTGGGGGACTTTTTTTCCGGGGACTTTTTTTCCTACAATCTGTTCAAGGTATATAATATATCAAATTTTGAGTGAGTCAAATTTTCGTGAGTATATTCATGCAAATATGACTATTCAATTTAATTCGACTCCACGTAGCGGCCCACGATTTAGTGGTTTCCTCAGGACGAGAAGCAAAAAACGCTGCAAATTTTACTCAAGAGTTTATTATTCTTTGATATAGGATAGTTGCGCAAAAATTAATTTTGTGTCATGAAAAAAATATATTTGAAAAAAATTTAAAATAAAGAATTTATTTTGTACAATGTTTGGACAGATGAGGAACCACGAAAAAACGGATTCTGCGTCCAAAATTACTCGGAAAACGACACCTTCTTTGACCTCCAGGGATCTTTCAAAAATCCCATTTGTAGCCCCATGAAAGGCCCATTGATCGCAACAGTGAAATCGGATCGTTCCGGGACCCCAAAAAATGGATTCTACGTTCAAAAATACTTCGAAAACGACACCTAACTCGATCCCATAGCCGAAAGCCTTCAAAAAACCCTCCCATAGCCCCATTTTAGCCCCATAGCGCCCCACGGGTTTGGGCGATCGGGCTGAAAACCTTGCGGGCACAACTAGATGGTAAACCTAGTATTTTGTCAAAATTTCTGATTTAAAAAAAATATTCCTAGTTATAAAAATACACACACCTAATATGGTACGCTTAACAACCCCATTTACAGGCCATACTGTATAAACTATTTTACCACATCAATTAAGAACTAATCAAAACGGTAAAGAGCCAACTTGGCGATCCTTTGATACGAGCCCTGAATGGACCAGCCGGCGCCGCACAGACATCAACAGGGAGAGCGTTGAACAATTTAAGCCCCACAAGTTAAGCTGTTTAGCCCCTTCATAGCGCCACTAAGCCCCACGGGTTGGAGCGATGAAGCTTAAAAGATCGATAATCCGAATAATTCGTCAAAAGTTCGACATTTCAAATGTTTCCTGTCCAAATGATGAACCATCTAAGGACATACCAATCGATCCCCATCCCTTTGGTTGTTGTTGTTGTTGTTGTTGTTGTTGTTGTAGAGGCGATGAGCCGTTTTAATGAGATCGCTGTTGAGTTAAAAAAGTGATGGTAAATCGTCGATGATCTTTACCCCTATAATGCCGGTCATTTGGCAGGTCACAACTTTACAGCGTTGCAGTGCATTGCATCAGAGCGGTGCATAAGAGATGAAGAAGTCTTTTTTACTCAAGTCAAAATTTGTGTTGGGAGGATACTAAATAACTACCAATGCCTTATTGCCGAGCTTTTCAACCATATTCACCATGTTTGTGTACAAATAATGGGTTTGTACACGTAGCCAGTCACCAGCTTCTTGGAGTTTTCTACTAGAATAATTTGACCGTAAGACATGAAGGATTTTCAAGTTCCTGAAGCGCGGAACAGGGGTGTAGAAGCAGGACTCGCATTGGGTGTATTTCGTGGGCCGTCGATCAACTCGCCCCCATCTTACTGTTCACCATTTGCTTTCGACACATTGACTCGCCCCCGGGGCAAACAGTTGTGACTTGCCCCCTAAGATTATGCAAGAGACTTCTTTACCTAATATCGCCTGCTGTCCTTGGATACGCCGCCAGTGTCTTTGGAGGATGCAGGATGGAGTTCAGGTGGAGATTCATCATTGGCATGACACAATCGGTTGTGATCTGCTGGAATTTCAATTCAGAACCGACGGGTGGCAGTTCTACACACATTTTTGACCACGAAGGGTGGCAGTCAACTTCCATGAGAGCATTCCCACGCGAACACATTCGTCATTGGCATTGCTTAGAGTTTCAATTACCACTGCCGCCACAACCACATTATCGCAGTGTACCTGGCTTCACATAATCCTCACCATCCAGTTTCTTCTGGTTGAAGATGAATGAGCTTCGTAAATGTTTTTTTTTTTTTTTCAAAATTTTTTCCTGGAAATTTCATGCTTCAAAAGTTACGAAAATGTGTCAACATTGCAGAAAACGCGTCTCTATTATTTAAAGGGCCTTTAAAAAAAACATATTATTTGAATCCCGAGGCCTGGAGGAGGTACATGACGTGCGCTGCTTGATCATCTTTTGATCGGCCGAGAAATCTCCCTCTCTCTCGCATCTATGCAAGTTAGCCAACTTTACTATGCGAAAAGCCGACCCCGAAAGTAAAAAATCAGAGAAGCTCATTCAAAAATCGAGCATCGAGTTATCATCAAAGAAGGTTATTCAAAATCGACCCGGGTCGAGGTTTTTATTCAGATTCCGTTCAGATTTATCATTCAGCGCTCTGGTGGCTCTGTGCTCAACTACTTGGTGACATCACGTGCCCTCCGCTTTCATTTCAAAATCTCCAACATTTTTAAAACAGTTCTGCGTGTAATTATACAAAGTTTTGAACTAAAAATTTGTGTAGTGGGGTTTTAAAGGGTGCTGAATACGAATATGTTGTTAGAAATTATGAATTCCGACCTTTTCAAGGAGCCTATTCATCGAAAGCTCGGCAACAAGGCTTATCCAACATTGAGTGTCTTTCTTAAATCGGAGTAGAGCTCAATCACTCCTTCGCTCAAACACTACTTGAAAGCTGCGTGCTCTACACCTAATTGCAAATACATTACTGGGGAAATCCTTGCCGTGGAATTCGTCAGGGGATGAAAGTGCTCGTCTGAAACACTTCCGCAAGATCCTTTTTCGCTCTGTAATACGTGTAAAAGGTAACCTGAAGGTATACATGATAACACCTCAACGTAATGAAGACTAAGGTTCACTACTGAATATCAATACAGCTAAAAATGTTCGATGGAGTGGATACATTTCGGGTGAAAGACCAGTCCAGACAGTGGCAGTTGAAGTATTCTAATTTAGCGGCGTTTCAGTTTGGGTGGGTGCAGAGAATGGTCTTAGGAGCTTTAAGTGGTAACCCTCAGGCGCCGAAACGGCGAATGTCTTAAGAATAAAGTTCATCTGCCACTGACTGAACCGGTCTTTCGCCTGAACTGTGTGAACCACCGAGTCTGCGTAACAAAAATTAAGTGGATTTGGAACGATAGTTTATCCAGTTCTGGCAGCTGGCAGCTATTTCACTTCACCTTGCATGACCATGTCCTACAGTTATCGGAGGTCGCCACTAAACTCTGTGCAGGGCCAGACACTTCAGGGGACCCCAGGACTCACCCGCCGGTGGTCTTATTTTTTGCCCTCCTTTCTTTTTTTCTTCCTTGAGGATTCCAGTTGTTGCTCCACCCAGAGCGTGTCCCCCCCCCCCACCATCACCATTTTCTTCCTTTTCCATATTTCTCAACACGTTTGCTCCCAGTGAGCCTGGTCCTTCTCGGCAATGTCAAGTGAAGTGGGCTGCGGGTCCACCAGGAGAATCACTTTTGAGTTCTTTCAATTGTTGGCTCGGCACTTGAAGAATCTGTGGGTGGCCCCTGATCGTAAGCCCTCTCAAACGGCGGCTTCCTGGGCAATTATAATCTCCGCCCTAATTCGTAACGTGAGCAGGGATGAGCCGTTCATGGACCCGAGTACCTTCAGAAACAGCAGGGGAGAGTATCACCTCCACCCATTGGACCCAGACGTTAGACCCTGCCCTTCCAACAACTTCCACCTCAAAGTAGGCCGGTGATCAGTAAGCCCTCCGTCCATAATTCTCCTGGCGCACACTCCAGTGGAGCTCCAAGCAAGCATCGATTGGAGGCAGCTAGTATGGCCTGAGGATCACTGTGTCAAATACCAAGGTCATAGGCTGTATCCAAGTCTGGTCTGAAAGAGAGCACTGCGGCAGTTATGGGTCAGCCTCTTCAGCAGTTTCATGTATGGTGTCGGGTCATGGACACCGAGGCTACGGGCATCAACCGGCTTGGGGCGTTTGAGATGTGGTTGATCCGGAGGAACAACTATATTCTGCTGCACAACAATGTGCATCGGAAGCTCCTGACCACCATCATGTTGCATGTCTGGGGCACATTATGATGAACACGAACCTTGACCAGACAATCCCATCTGCTCACGGTGCAGCGACCCAGATTGTTCTCCACAGCTCCCTGGCATTTGCGAGGGTGAGGGCAGTCCTGGAGCAGGTACGTCTCCAACCCCAGCAGCAACAAGGTCATTTGAGCTAAATATTTTATTTGGTTGACCACGATGTGCTCCATCCTCAGCAGTTTGGCTTTCGCAAAGGCCGTAGTTCTTCCACAGCTGTGATCTCACTGATTTCTCAGTTATACTCCGCATTAGAGAGTAAACAGCACACCTCGCTCAGCCTCTTCGATTTGTCGAAGGCATTTGATCTTGTGCCGCACGACCTGCTTCTCAAAAAACTCGACCACTATGGTTTTACTTATAAATCAGTTATGTTCATCAAGAGCTTTCTTGAAGGGTGGTCGCAGGTGGTTTACTTCAACGGTTGTGTTTCCCAGGAAGTAGCTATACCCTGTGGTGTCAAACAAGGTAGTATCCTAGGTCCATGTTTTTTCCTTATGTTTATCAATGACTTGGCTTATCAGTTTCCAGACTCGAAGACAATATTTTTATTTGCTGATGATATAACTAGCTTGGCGAGGGGAGCTTCATGTACTGAGCTTAGGCATGAATCTTTAAACAGATCAAAGATTATCGAAAGTTGGTGCTCGGCCAATGAATTAATTTTAAACAAAAGTGAAACCCAGACTCTGTAATTGGGTCTAAACAGGCGCCTGGATCAATCGGTAAATTTCCTGGGCTTGAGGGTGGATAATCGTCTCTCGTGGCTTTCACATGTTGAGGTATTGTCGCCTAAGTTATCATCTGTTATTTACATGGTTAGGAGATTGAAAGGAATAGTGTCCGACCAGGTCCTGCCTTCGGTTTATCATGCTTGCTTTGCCAGTAGAGCCTCCTATTGTATCATTGCTTGGGGCAATTCCAGTCATGCTTTAACCATATTTAAACTTCAAAAGCGAGTCATCAGAATAATGGCCAATCTATCATGGGGTCAGAGTTGTAGGGGCTCTTTCACTCGTTTAGGAATTCTTACTATTCCTAGCACTTATGTATTGGTTGTGTTGAACCTTGTAAAGTCCAATTCTTCGTGTCTGCCCATGGTTGCTGACTCGCACCAGCATAATACTCGCTCCCGGGGTAATGTCATCATCCCTTTCACCCGCCTCTCTAATGCCCAACAGAACGACCCAATACAGGTGGGCTCCCGTCTGTTCAACTCCCTACCCCACCATGTTCGGGATTTACCAGCTAAATCCTTCTGTAAGTACGTGAAGTCCCACCTGGTAAAAGTAGAATTATATTCTCTAGAGGAATTTTTCAAGATCAAATGGCCTGTGGTGAAATAGTCTTCATTGTCTTGTCATGTATTTTCTTGTCATTTATTGTCTTGTGCACGGCCATTCATTGTTTTGTACATCTGAAGTCGAGTTGATGCTATTTTCTCTGTCATTCCCATTATTACAGTCAATATAATCGGCTCTATAACCAGTCAGCTTATTCTGTATATTCTAACTTTTGACTTTTGCTCTGTCATTATTTGGCTTTGGCAAATAAAAAAATTCTTGATTCTTGATTCTTGATTTGTCCTTACCCTTCTCCCTCCCTCACCAGGAAAGATTCAGCAGGAGCTGCTAGATGAAAGAACTGAGTTAGGGGAAGGATTCAACATCCGCAACCGTCGAGGAAGGCTCGTAGAAATGTTGACAACCAAAGTTTGGTCCTTTTCCTTGCGGCCTGCCATACTGCCAGAGGGGTGGTGAATCTGTCATATCTCCAACCACTCTCTGTGGTCTGTGGCCTGTCCTGTCCAGGAAGCTACTCCTGAAGACACCCAGCGGACAATCTGTTTGACAGCCTGACTGACTGATCAGGCACAGACACAGGGGGAGACAGTCTGATCAGTCCCACAGACATCCCAGGGGCGGTCTGTCTGTATGACAGTCTGACCCCTGGGGTTTGCGACACTTCAGGAGGCACCTTTATCAAAATTTCGCCCATCGACGCACAACCTTTACTTGCCGTTGCTCCTTCTGGTCATGAACATCGGAACCGACTATCTGGATGTGTCAATCTCGTCACTTGTCAACACCTTATTCATAATCTCCTGCGCCACTGAAGACCACAGTTGGTTCTTCTGGCAGATGAGTATGGTTTCATGAGCTTTTGATTGATGAGATTTCGACTTTGAGCACTTGTGGTTCTTGTGAGAGGTTAGCCAAACTTTTCTCGACTCCCTCCATGTGCTGCTGCTGGTCTTGAAGGCGCCTGGATTCTCTCGCCCAGTCAGTAATTCACCATGAGGGGCTTTCGGTAATGGACAGAATCTTTCCACGAGCTCCATCTCGACGTTAACATTCAACGCTCCCTCTAGGGATGAGCATCGAACATCTTTGGTCTGATAACACTGATAAAATATCGATAACTAAATAAATATGATAGTGACACCCATCCCTACCTGTCTCAAACTTTCAGTACAAACGGCGCTATATTTTCTACATTTTCATTTTAGACTAACAATAGACAAAATTACTTAATATCAGTTTGTTTTCGTTTTCAGGTGAATTGACGACGAAACTCCGAAAATCAATCACAACAAAGAAAACGAGTAACGCTTCATGCCAGCCACTGTACAACTATTCCAATAAATAATAAATAAATCTCATTGAGAATTTGCCTTTGTTTTTTTCACCTTTGAAGACCATAAGGAAAGATGGGGGAATGATATAATTTCTGTAGACTATGGTGATCGATCCAAAAATGTATTACCTCGTCAGTAGTATCGGGATTAGGATCCAACGAAAAATCTCAATCTTTTGCCGAGCTTTCGAAACATATAATTTCTTCTTCAGGGTCTACACAGAACAATTATGTCACATTAGGGCAGTATATCTATGAGTAAATATCTAAATAACTGAAAAAGGCTACTTACTCAGAATGAATTTATCGTGTAGAATTTACAACGATGTCAAGATTTGTATGAAACCAGGATACACTGCAGACATAATAAGGTAGGTAAGTATTAGATTTAAGTTAGGTATGCTGGAGCGGGATTGTCTATGGTTATAGAAACAAGGTATCCAGGTTACACACACCTCTCAAAGCAAGGGACCCTGTGGTGCTTCAATCGAAACTAATCTATCGGATCGACTGCTCGGGATGCTGTGCCTGTTACATTGGCCAAACTAAGCAGTACATTAAAGACCGAAATCGCCAGCACGCCAATGACTGCAGAGCTCAGGGACGAGAACCTGAATGCGCGCTGGCTCAGCACGCCATTGCCAATAACCACGAATTCAAATTTGCGGAGACTACGATAATGAACCGTGAGCCAATTCTAGGCCGGAGGTTATTTAAAGAAATGGCATACATTCACATGACCCCAACTGCTTGTAATAAGCGGACGGACACCTCTGGACTGAGTTCGGTTTATTCTGGCATTTTGGCGGAGATCTGCAAGATCCAGCCTGACTCCTGAGTTAACTACCTACCTACGGCGTTGCCCACCTACCTTCCGGCTGTGATTCATCTGACTGTTAGAAATTTGTGCCTTTTGTCCTCATCAAATTAGAAGTGATTTCTAGTCTTCAGTTTAATAGTGTTTCTAGTCATCGTTAAAATGTTATGTCATCCATAATTGGAAAATAATTTATCTGTTATCTGTTAGCTGTTATCTGTTATCACTTTTATAGTTATCACAAGTTTTACTCCTGCTGTTAATTGCTGTATTTTTATGATGTTTAAATTGAATTTCCTCTTTGAAATAGTACCGATTATAAATAACACTACTCAAACTGGGTGAGTGGCTCTTCTGCATGTGGATTTATCTCTAAATTACACCATTCTTGCGTTAAATATGATATTGAGCTTATACCTAACTTAAATCTAATACTTACCTACCTTATAATGTCTGGTTTCATACAAATCTTGACATCGTTGTAAATTCTACACGATAAATTCATTCTGAGTAAGTAGCCTTTTTCAGTTATTTAGATATTTACTCATAGATATACTGCCCTAATGTGACATAATTGTTCTGTGTAGACCCTGAAGAAGAAATTATATGTTTCGAAAGCTCGGCAAAAGATTGAGATTTTTCGTTGGATCCTAATCCCGATACTACTGACTAGGTGATATAATTTTTTCCATTAAGAAAACTGAAAGTTTGATGCTCGCCAATGGAGCGTAGGAGGTAGCTTCCTCTTCCTTTCCCTGGAACTATCCCCCCCCCCACCCATAGTTTCCTCGCCTTCTCCACCTTTCTAGGGTCCCTGGCACCGTCCCGAATCACCCTCCCAAGAAGCGCGTCCGAAGAGAAGAGATTCTCTTCAAATCGTTCAAATTAAACTCGCCGTCTAAATTCGCTCATTGTCGGAATGAGTTTTTTCGGGATTTCGTATTAAAATTCGGATCTCTAGGTAGGATAAAAAGGAAACGCCGACTCGAACGGCCCGTTAACGACGAAGAATTAGAGAGAAAGTAGTTTCATAAATTTCGCCCAACTTCAGTTGGTACCAACCTTAAATAATACTTAAAAAAAAAATAATAATAATAAAAAATAAAAAAGACATCCCTCTTCTTTCCTTGTAGTCTTCAATTCATAAAGTGTAGAGAGTTTTTGAGATAAAGAATAAGGAAAACAGGATGATCGGAAGAAAGAAGACACACCGACAAAACATGATTATGCTGGTGCAAGTAGAACAATTTACTTTCATACTACAGAGATTAATACCGTGTGCGTGCTAAATTTACCAACTCCAAAAATGCCTACTGATTAAAAGGGCTGATCAGTAAGTATCGTCAACACCTGTGCACACATAATCGTCAAGAGTGATGGTGACTACGGACTGACCTGAGTTCTCCGCCTGCTGTTTCTCTTCTAGAACGTCTTCACAGGCTTCCTCGCTGAGCGTTTGCAAAGCTCCGCAGATCGTCTGATCTTCCAGCGTCACCTGGCGGCGAGGAAGACAAAAAAGGTCGGGTTTTTAGTATCGGGAGTTTCATCCAGGAAGACCTCCGCAAGGGAATACCGTCACGGAATTCCCTTCGGGGGAATTTCCCGGACCGTAAAAATAAACGATAGGAACAACGTGGGGGGATATTTACACATTTTTCTTGAGAGACATGCACTTGAGTCTTCTAATCTCGATTCTAAAATGGACGTAAAGACAACGTTCACAATTCAGAATATACTCTACTGTAACCACACCAACTAAAATACTTGACAGTGCACGACTAAGTCTGGAAATGTATCGAGCCAGATCTACGAGGTCTACACGAGCTCTAAACTCCAACGTAAAACTTTATGGCATTCGATAATTACAATCCAGTTCATGTTTCAATCAATTTTTTATTGTTTGTTTTTATACATCTTGAAGAATTAAATTGCGCTTTGAAACTGCAAAAACCGTAGACAGTGGAGAAATTCAACTATTAAATGGATTTCAGCGCTTTAAGTTGGGAGCTCTGGGAGGATTCAATATTGACGCGTGTGGGGCTTGTATAGTACCCACGCGGTTCCAGCTCCAGGGCTGCCACCTGTCCCGTTTTGAACCAACTGAGAAGTGTTTGAAGACAAGTGAATACAGTTCCTCCTTGTCTGTTGTTATTTTCCCCACAACCAGCAGCCTCGAGGAAAATACCTTAACACATCTCCCCGTCAATCTTCAACGGCCGCGTCTCAAGAACACCCCCGTACTCCACACTAACGGGTTCTCGACGTGCTCCTCAGAAAAAGGATATACAGAACCTTTTGACCTCGCCCTTAAGTTCGCGTTATTTCTGCTGTTCACGGGACACTAAAAACGGCCGGTAAAATCAAAATTACAATCTCAACTTCGACTAAAATCCAAGCTAAAATTCAATTCAGTTTCCGTGCTGGACTCTAACCGCGTCAAGTGACTTCTATGATAAAACTAGGCACAACAGCTTCTATGAAAATCTGTTGGTTCTGTTGGGTCTGTTGGTTCTGTTGGTTCTGTTGGTTCTGTTGGTTCTGTTGGTTCTGTTGGTTCTGTTGGGTCTGTTGGTTCTGTTGGTTCTGTTGGGTCTGTTGGTTCTGTTGGTTCTGTTGGTTCTGTTGGGTCTGTTGGTTCTGTTGGGTCTGTTGGGTCTGTTGGTTCTGTTGGTTCTGTTGGGTCTGTTGGTTCTGTTGGTTCTGTTGGTTCTGTTGGTTCTGTTGGGTCTGTTGGTTCTGTTGGTTCTGTTGGTTCTGTTGGGTCTGTTGGTCCTGTTGGTCCTGTTGGTTCTGTTGGGTCTGTTGGGTCTGTTGGTTCTGTTGGTTCTGTTGGGTCTGTTGGTTCTGTTGGTTCTGTTGGTTCTGTTGGTCCTGTTGGTTCTGTTGGTTCTGTTGGCCAGACGCTAGTCAAAGCATCTTCACAAGTCCATCTCATTGCCTGCATTATAGAAGTGTGGAGCAAAACTTGCTCGTTCCACGATCGTGTGCAGCAAAACTCGTTCATTACATAACTTTGTTGCAAAACTCGTTTGTTCGTTTGCAACTTCAGTCCATCATTTTGATCGGATCAGTTTCAAAGACATACGGAGTTTTTCGATATTTCTGGAAATTGTTTTAGAGTGGAACGAGCGAGTTTTGCAGCTCACCTCCTCTCGTACAGGCTGTCCAGTAATGTAACCGTATTTTCTAAGACGGAGGTGGCAGCCCTGAGCTAACATGCCACCTGTGGAGGGTTTTCCATGACCAAAACCGCATCGGAATAATATTCCGATGTAATACACCCCGTCAGAATATTATTCTGACGGGGTGTCTAAAAAAAGCGGCGACTAACACGCTGAAAAAGATTGTACTCACTTGATACTGCGCCCGGAATGAACATGGAAACGATATACGTGAGTGAAATGGGAAATTTTGGAGTATTATAAAAAATCAGTATTTGTAGGAACGGAAAATGTGTTTGAGAAAGAGGAACCTTGACGCTCACCTGTTTCTCCATGTTGGATGACTGGGGTTTGTTGGGGTTTTTATCCCGATTTTCTTGAGATCGGGACGGAAGTGCCGAATGACCTGCGAAACGAAAGATTAACTGCAGGTTTATTTTTGTATTATTATGGGGTGTATTATTTATAACGAGAGGGACCTACGAGGCTGTACACATCATTAAAGAACTAGCCGACCACTCGAGGGCAGCCGCTGGTATTTTACATTTTTCTATAGATCAGTCTGCTCTGATTATTGAGCCCTGTCGACTGGACGGACATGAAAAATCCATAAATCGATTCTGTGTACAGACTTTCGTCGTCTGCCCCTCCCTTATAAAAGCTCGAATCAAAATTTCACATAGAATAGCTGCGATGGGGAATTTATTAAGCTTTCACGAGAAAGAAAGACACTCAGATAAACTGGGCACGTCAGTTTGTATAAATGAAGATGACATGGGGTTCCGTCCAAAATCAAAGTTGATCAATGAAATGAGCCGCCTCCGGGGAACCAGGCTTCTCGCCAGCATTGATGGTGTATGGTCGCGAGCTCCAGCTACCAGAGGACTTGGTCAGACTCGTCACGAGGGAAGAGCCACTCTCGGCTCCGTATGTGTTCTCCCTGAACCAGAGAGTGCGCTACAAGAGTCGTGGGGGTCCAGATGTGGCAGCAGAAGGAGCGGTGTTGACCGTCGGGCCCGGCAGAAGGAGTTCAAGACTGGGGACTGCTTGAAGTGCCCCACTGAGCGTTCGCGACTGTGAATAGCTGGAGGGATGTCACGTCAAACCTTGAGGAGACCCTCCACTTACTCGCTGCAATGATTGTCTTCTTCTACAATGGCCCAATTTACATCCATCCGCAAGGGGCTCAGTTTACCAGAGGGGCTGTGTATCAAACAGGTGGAGGGGACTGTTGGGGGCCCGATTTACATGCATCATCCGAAGATGTGGCTCAGTTTACAATCGCCCAAGCCAGGACAGCTACTTCTGGCCAATTCCTTCTTCTTTGCAAACGCTGGAATGTGTAGCGATCTCCTCTCAAGATGTGGCCGTCATTTACAAGAAGTACATTCTAATGAGGTGAACTCACTTGATTGGGATCCGCTGGACGTAGTCCGGTCCCGCCCGCCGTCACGGGACGACCGCTTGACGGAGTTGCTGCTCGACAAAGATGACGGTTGAGGGTTCTGCAGTTCGAATTCTCTCAGCCGCGTTATGACGATCCGAAACATCTCCCAGTCGCCGAAACTCATGTTCAAAACCTGACGGCAGTCAATCACATCTTAGAACACAAAGCCGTCACTTGAACGGTAATGTGGGCCTTAGAACAGCAGTGCAGCCAACCGTATTACTAAGAGAACAACGAAAGACAGATACAATGAGCCTCACAAATTTCTAACAATTAGAAAATCATCAAAATCAATCAATAACCGAAAAAATCATCAAAATCAATCAATAACCGAAAAAATCATCAAAATGAAACAAATCGAAAAAATAACTTAAAAAAAAAAAAATGAAAAAAATTACCAAAAATTGAATCAAAGATTAAGACGAAGTTCTAAAATCGGAATGGATCAGAAATCAAATCGAAAATTGAATTAAAAATCATATCAAAAATCGAATCGAGAAAATTTAAAAAAAAAATCAAATCGAGAAAATCTTCGATCATTGCTTACGTTCTTTAGCTCAGCCAGATCACAATGCGCAAGAACTTTTCCATTGATGTTGTTGTTTTGTACGGTGGAAATATACGAAGCGATTTGATTTTGAGTCAGATCCGGAATGTTGGAAATCAATTGGCAAACCCCAGACACGTTCAGAGTGCTCAGGTGAACTTCAGCTACTTCCGCCTACGACAAGAGACGAATATATAATCGTGAAAATGTTCCTCCGGCGTTCGTAGTACGTTCAACTCACTGGCAATGGAATGGTTTGTTGTGGAGGTGGCGGGGGGTTGTTCGGAGGCATGTACACAGGCGTGGACCACGGGTGCGGAGGGGTCATCCAGGGTTGAGAGCCCAACGAAGGTACGGAGACGTACGACGGAGCGGAAGCTGTCGGCGGTGGGATCGGAGCGCTGTCTTGTCTTCCTGTCCTCTGGAAAATCTTCGCGAGGGGAAACAATTTCGATTATTGCGTTTCAGGGTGACAAATGAAGGTTAAAACGGTGGGATTTGAACGGACCTGTTTCCGAAAATTGGCTCTGGAATTGTTCCACAAGTCCCACGCTCCGCCAGATGAGCCGGGCTGGTGTCCAAACATGACTCCCTCTTCGTGCTCTTGTTGGGCATCTGGAAATATTTAAAATACAATATAGGTATTATAAAGCCAATCAGAGCCTCAAAGAGTGGGCGGACTGTTTTGGAGACCCCCACCCAATGAATTGTTTGACGAAAATTACTTCAAAAACGTCACCCAACTCGACTATTAGGCCAGAAACCTCAAAAAACCCACCTGAAGCCCCACTGAGCCTCACGGTGGCGTTGGCCAGGCCTTGGAATTATAACTCGATTCTACGTCCAAGATCACATCGAAAACGACACCCAACTCGACCATTAGGCCAGAAACCTCAAAAAAAAAAACCCCACAGAGTCTCACGAAGTGGCCAGACAGGTCTTGGAATCCCACAAATCGATTCTACGTCAAACATTATTTTGAAAACGACACCCAACTCGACCAATAGGCCAAACACTTCAAAAACCCCACCTGTAGCCCATTTTAAGCCCCACTGAGCCTCACTAAGTGGCCAGACAGGTCTAGGAATCCAACAAATTGATTCTACGTCCAAAATCACTTTAAAAACGACACCCAACTCGACCAACAGATCAAACTCTCCAAGAACCCCACCTGTAGCCCATTTTAAGCCCAGCAGAGCCTCAAGGTGACGTCAGACAGGTCTAGGAATCTCACTAATGGATTCTACGGCCAAAATCACTTTGAAAACGACACCGAACTCGACCACTAGGCCAGAAACCTCCAAAAACCCCTACCTGTAGCCCATTTGAAGCCCCACTGAGCCACACTAAGTGGCCGGAAAGGACTTGGAATCCCGTAAATCGATTCTACGTTCAAAATCACTTTGAAAACGACACCCAACTCGACTAACGGATCAAAACTCTTCAAGAACCCCACGTGTTACAGTAGCCCATTTGAAGCCCAGCAGAGCCCCAAATTGAGGTCAGCCAGGTATAGAAATCTCACTAATCGATTCTAAGTCCAAAATCATTTTGAAAACGACACACAACCCGACCACTAGGCCAACCCCTTCCAAAACCCCCACCTTTACCCCATTTGAAGCCCCACTGAGCCTCACGGTGCGGTCGGACAGGGCTTGGAATCCCACAAATGGATTCTACGTCCAAAATAACTTTGAAAACGGCACCCAACTCGACCGCAAGGCCAAACCCTACCAAAAACCCCACCCCTTGAAGCACATGCGATGTCCATACCTTTGATGACTTTCTTCAGATACGGATCGAGGTTGATGGTGAACGGCAGGAATATTCGGAGGTCGCTGACCAACAGGCTGCTACGATGGTAGGCGAGGAACACGTCGAGCTTTTTTTCGTCCCGGTCGAATTCGATAAGTGGATCCAAATCCTTGGAGGACGGTATTTGAGCTCGGACCCTGAATAATAAGACCATTTAGTACGACGTATGGTGAAGTTGGTGTAGGTCTGCCCAGTGAAGCAGGTGTTGGGCGTGTAGCTACATGATTATAATGTTATCGTAATTGCTTCTGAACTAACATCATAATGTGTTTTGTGTGTTTGAGGGAATGCCACTAGCGTCATATCTAGAATTACGCCCTCGTTGTTTGGGGAGGAGGATGAGAGATGTGTAAGAACATCCCGAATTAAGGCATCGCACGAGGTTAGGTCGTGGTCTATGGACTTAATCAGATATGTCGATACAGTATTGGAGGAAGCTGCAGGATGGCTGGAAGAGTCGAGTTGTCCTGCAGTGTGTCTTTCCTCGGAATGGGGTGAATCTGATATCAAGCACGAAGGGTCGTGTATGATATAAATTCTTCCACAGCTCGCAGTTGAATTGAAATTTGAGGGACTGGCGTCCCTAACCGAATTGTTGGCGTGGGAAGCCTGGAAAGCGGGTCCAACCAAACACTCACAGCGTAATAATGACATAATTTAAAAGATCAGTGAATGCTACCAGGCGATGAGATAAGGGACGGCCCGGGTCGTGGGAGGTGAAGCTGGGCTGCCCGATCTCACCGCCAGGAGCAGCGATTCCCGTGGAGGGGCGGCAAATTTAGCACAATAGAGTTCGGCCCATGAGTGCCACAGTTGGCAACATTCAAAACGTACTTGTCATACAAGGCTTTGAGCGACATGTTGTCCTCGATCGCATCTTCAGTAGTCTCGTGGTAGAATATCATCCAGGACGTCCGATAGGGCCATTGCTCGGTGATGTTGATCCAGCTAGCGAGATGGTACCAGTTGAAGTCGATTTGAAAAGCTTTCAACAGGCGACCTGAACAACCCACAGATAGATAGATAAATTCGGTATTTAAACTTCTGTTTTTATACAGAATTAGCTTAAATATTAAATTAGAGAAAATAATACATCCTGGCAAAAAGAAGAACTACACACTACATGTAGTGTAGTAATGACAAAAACCAGTAATTTCCCCCTTTACAAAAAAAAAAAAAAAAAAAATCCCCTAAATCTGGGGGGAACACACCCGATTTGGCAACGCTGCCGCTACAGGAATCCCAGTGACATGAAGTACGCAGATGCTAACCCGCAACGCCTTTACGGATTCTAGAGCGAGCTAAAAGAGAGCTGACAACTGCAAACCCGTCAGCCGTCGATCACGCAATCGCCAGAAACTGCCACAAACACAAAGTAACTTTTGTCACTGGTGCGCTATCACCAAAATACCAATCCCACGGCGAGTAACAGGTTTGTGCCACTCAAAACGACCACAAAGCGATGAATTTGTATCCGACTTTCAAAAGAGTATCGCCGACTGAGACACCGTTCGAAAAATCAGAGGAACAAAAAACTTCACCGCTCAACACTAAAAAGTCACTAAGACTTTCTTCAAACACCGGAAATTCCTAGAAAGTCTACAGCTGAACACAAGGCAAACGGTTAAACGGTTACTAATCAACAACCTACAGAAAATCACGTATCCAAAGAAACTACAATCTGCTTAAATCTGAAGAAACGCACCTGTGATGTAGACGACGTTCATCAACCTTTTCATCGTTCTCGGGTTAACGTCGCTGAAATAATCGTCAGTGAGGAGCATCTTAGTGAGTTCGTGAGGTCCTCCGGCTCTGTTCAAATTGGAGCCCAAACTAGACGCGATGCTCTCGCTGAGTTTCAATTTCCTCGACGACCTTTTTCCGGGGATTTTCAGTTTCTCTTCAGACACCATCATCCCCCTCGAGCTCCGTCGGCCGGTTTCCTGAAAGGTAATTCCATTGCAAGGAGTACAGAAGGTAGTGAAATACAAAATGCAAATACACTGCCAAGTGATTTTAGCTCACTCAGCTGATCAGGGAAAAGCCCATCAATTGAATCGTCTCTTGTACTCCCAGAAGGGCTCCATCTCCAAATAATACGTCCAAGGGTGAACACGAGAGATTTTATCAGTGTAAGGTGTAGGAGCACCCTTCAGATGTGCTGGGTGTACCTACATGAATTTGTTTTCCTATGTCAGAATTTAAAATCATTACATTTTGTGAAGGGTGTTTAGCAGAAGGCCGGTGGCGTGAATCCACAATTTCGCAGCTCTTATTTTGTGGAGGAAAGGAACACGAAGGTAGAGCATCGTCGAAGTCTACAGGCCAAGCAGAGGATGCGGCCACAGTCGAAGACCCGCACACATCAGGCTTGCGTGAACTGACAGGTTACTGTGACAGTGCGAGATCAACAGAAGGGAACCGAGGAGAAGCTGGTACCCAACACAAAGTGTGGTGCACCATGGTTGGTATCAGTTCGTCCTGCAGAAGAACTGAGATCAATAGTTGCAGCTGCGTCAATCGAATTGCAGGTAAAGACTTGACCTATTGATCCAGTCCCGAATCAACTGTTGCAGCTTCCACAACCGAATTTTCGGCAATGAAGGCCAGGCCAGCAGACGTGGACTCACTGCTTATCGACATTGCGTGTAATGTCACGGTAAAGGAACAGCAAGGTATCAATCCGAATTTAAAATTTCCCCTCGTCTCTGAAAATAAAGGCTGGGGCCACCGACGGGAGAAGAGGGGTTTCACACTCTCGCGTCGCAACCGTAGCGCGACCCGCTCCTCCCGTCGCACAGTGGCCAATTTTCCCGATCTAGGTGGAAAAAATTCAATTCATGCTTTCAAGATGTTTGATAGTACATATTGTTAACGATATCCTATGAAACAGGAAAACGTGAATAATAACTGTCCAAAGTCATTTATGAACGATGGAGCGAGGTAAGAAGTCAGGAAAACACGACTCTTTGTGGCCTGCGACGGAGAAATCTGTGTCCACTTCACTTGCCTTCCACCAGATTTCACAAGCGGATTTAGAACTGATGAAGGGTGTTCTTGTGACTAGTACAATGTATTCTATTATTTAAAAAATAAACTGAGGACATAAACTCAGCAGGGGGAGAGCACTCAAGCTTTTTACTCGGTAATCTAGTCAATTTTTAAGAGAACTTCAACTTCAAAGCTAAAAATTTCATTGAACCCCACGAGTCCCCAGAGTGATTTTAGTCTTAAAATTTCCGTCTGACACTCTAGTTTTTAGAACTGCCAAGCGCTTTTTGCGCTTTTTTGCGCAAACCCCGTTTTTTCTACTTTTAGCTCGAGAAAAAGGCTAAAAAAAGGCGGTTTCGCTTTAAGCTTCGTTGTGCTACAGGCGTGTGCGAGTGCTTGTGTGAGGGAAGGAGTGTTTGTCTGTCCCAACAGTTCATAAAATACTTGAACATACTGCTGAAATTATACGCTACCATATTTCGGTGCCTATAGGAATGCTGAGTGAAGAGGCCCAAGAGGCTCGGAACAAGGACTGCAGGCGATTTAGATTGAATAACACCAGGAAAACAGGAGGGAAATATGTTAACCATGATTTGCTAGTGATGCTTCTGGTATCATCAGATCCATTAATAGCAAGTCTCAGGAGTCCAATGAAAAAAAAAAAAAAAAAAAAAAATCTGCACCACTTGATGAGGAAGTTGTAAAGTTGTTGCAATGTTCTAGTCCCTCAGATTCCCAAAATTATTGTCGAGAGGAAGTTGAAGCAGAATCCTCACCCCCAGACGATCTCCGAGACCAACCCCAACAACTCATCAAGTGGTTCGTCTGACAATGAGTCAAGCGGTTAAGCGGGGGGGGTTTAAGGTGACAATAATTGTTTTTCTTCTATCGCATAATTATGGCAGTTCATCATTCGTTTTGATTATATTTCATTACTGTATTATATTAATTCATCATTATATGTAAAATGTAAATGTGTTATTATATATTATTATATTATATTTCATTATAACCTTCAATTAACATGAATGTTCAAGTGTTACCACCACTACGTGCCAACTATGTATTTTGTAAAAGCCATGTATTCTGTGTTAGGAAAGCCAATAAAATAATTTTTTACGTGAATTCAGAGAGTATTTGGGGAAAAAACCACCTAAAATAGGTAAAAACACGTTTTTTTGGTAGTTTTTTGCCAGAAAACATATGAAGAAGGCATTTGCGACCCATCATGTATGGTATACTCGTGTTCAGCATTAAATTTCCTACAAGATAGGACCATAAAATAATTGTTTCCACCTAGATCCGGAAAATTGGCCACTGTGCGTCGGTACCATTTCCGGCGTGCTAGCAATACCAGCTTAGAAGCTTGGGAATTCCCCACATACGGATTATTACAATTTCGTATCAAGATTTTTTTAATAAATCGATGGCTGCCTAAAGAAACCAACCTAACAACCAACTTCTTTCGCGTTGTTGATGATGACTCGAATGAAACGGATAATGTCAAATTTTCAGGCCAATCTGAATTTTCTACCTCCGTTGCGATTATGTAGGTATATTATTCCAAGAATAATAAACCAAAACGCTGCAAATATTACACAAGGGTTTATTATTCTTTGATATAGGACGTTACTTGTGCAGAAATGTAATTCTGTCAATGAAAAAATAAAAAATAAATTTTTTTTGGATTTTTATCTCAAAAAATTTTTTTTTTTTTTTGGATTTTTTTGTTCAAGTTTTTTTTTAATTCTGTATTTTTTACTCGAAAAATATTTAACATCCTGGGATCCTTCAAAAATCCCATTTTTAGCCCCATGAAAGCCCTGTAGATCGCCACAGTGAAATCGGATCGTTCCGGGACCCCCGAAAATGGTACCTATTAAAGATTTGGGTGTTTGAAAGCATTGATTTGCCGTCAGGTCTACATCCTGTTGAGACCCTTCTGTTTGCGGACGACACTTCTGTCCTGACGAAAAACGCTTCTCTTGCGTCACTGACTCTGACAAACGAAGGGTCTAAAAGAGATATCGGGGGGGTTCGCTAGAAATGGACTGTTAATGAACGAAAACTCTTTACTTTGGGTCGAAAACCCTCCAAGCGTTAGATTAGGGAGTATTGGTGGATCCAAAGCTGAACTGGAAGCAACACTGTGAGAACCTTGAATATAGGTTAAATTCTATTGTTTTCCTCCTGCGTAGGTTACAGGAAAAGCTACCTTAAACTGCAGTCGTAGCAGCATTACCCCTGCGGTTTACATACTCGAAGCTACGTGCTACGTTTTCTCCAACTTACACGAGTATCATACCTCCACTCATGGGTACAGAACACGGCATGGGAGTGGCTTGCTTGTGCTTTATCACCGCTTGAAATCATCCCGCATCAGCAATTCATGGTGGGGTATTAAATTTTTCAATACCATCCCTAAAGAACACTATAAAATCAGGTCCTTAAGCCAGTCTGGGCCAATGGTGCACAATTGTGGGGCTGCACCGCTCCGTGCAATCGCTTGATCATTCAGCGATTTCCAAATAACGTGCTACGAGCAAGCGTAGATGCGTACCGTTACACCAGGAATGAAAGACTACACCGGGAACTTCAAATTCCTACTGACGAAGAAGTCATCAAAAAACAAGCATTAGCCCATCAGCAGAGGGTTCGGGGCGAGGTTGTCCAGCTCCTCGACATTGAAGGCCTGCTCAGAAGAATTAAAATAACAAAACCTCCTGACCTGTGGGAGTGGGGTGCCCTGTGAAAGTTAGCTCAGTGAGTGGTTACTAGTGCGTCAGTTGCACAAAACAACAAGTCGCATAGAAGCAGTGTTATGACATTGTGTCAGAGCTTCTTGCAAGTCATTTAGTATACATAAATTGTAAATTGCTGATAAGTTTGCTAACAAGTGTGAGCTATAATTTTGCATGGAAATTTTGACCTTGTCTTTGCACTCTGCGTTCTTGGCAATAAAAACTCTTGACTCTTGGCATTGTTTCGTCACGGTAGGTTTGGCCAATCACAATGCTTCATATCAGGTCCTACGCAGGGCTCAGATGTGTGGCCACGGACCTTACAGTGGACTTACAAAGGAATGTAGGTCTACGCAAATCCATTTGCTGTTTTTTTTTTTTTTTTTTTTTTTCTTCCAAAATTTTAATCCTCCCAAATCTTTCCGTTGGTTGGGCCTTTTCCGCTAATTATTAGCCTAGACGATTTTTGAAGTGGCGAATCCGAATATGAGGTCGAAAACACCTGAAGAACCCCATTAGATAAGAGTATTGATGTAGCTACTGGAAAGGCGAACGTAACGTACGCGTTCGCAGACAAATCGGGGAGTCAAAACTTACAGAAGGAAGCCCCAAGTCTGTGGAGGATCCTTCGAAACCTGCTGTAGCGGAAGCTTTTTTGCTGACGGACGCTTTCTGAGCGAGTTTCACCTTCCTCAGGCCGGAATTCTGCAAGTAGAAGGGGAGTTGGACCATGTTGTGGAGATAATCGTGGCCGCCGATGTTCGTCTCGCTGATGAGATGTTTCCTACTGTTGGCTTCGATGCACTGCGACACAAAAAAGAGACGAACGGGTGAGCGAGAGAGAAATAGGGCGAAGGAGGGAACATGTTGGCAACTCAATTAGGACAAAGTATTAGCGATTTTTAAAGAAATAAACAACGTGTGCTAATTAAAAAATGTGAATCATGCTTCAACGTGCTGGTGTTTCAAGTGATTGAAGGCGAGGGGTGCTAACTTAAGGTAGATTAAGGCTCACCAAAGTTTCGATGGTTTTGGTCAATACTAGAAATTTCAACGCTCAAGTGTGATGATTTCACAAAGCAACTTATTAAGTTCACAAGGTGGGCTTGAGTGAACACATGCAATGTACGAGAGTGTGGAAAAACTTGAGGGCCGCCCCCTGATGGCTACACCAGCCAACCCCCGACTGTATCCGGCCTCAGACCCAATAACTCGTTTTCCCGTCTCGCGTATTTTTTAAGGAAATATTTGCTGGTTGGTGAAGGACGAGGGGGGGGGGGAGTTGTGAAGGGGAGGAGGCGACGTGGCCGCCCCTCGACCCCTCGGACACCCCTCAGCCCACCAACATCACAACATCCTGTCAATTGCTCTAGCCCCTATTTTTCTCCAATTTTGGAGCTGAGATACACCACATGGACAACGTTATGGTGGTTTTCTCGTACTATACCTCTCACACCCCTTCTTTTCATTTTGGTTTATTATTCTTGGAATAATACACCTAAGTATGTAATCGCGACGGGGGTCGACGACTCCGATAGGCCTCAAAATTTGACATTATCCGTTTCAAGAGGTCTACATTCCAAAACAGAAATGTCCGTCCGCCGTCCGGGCCGTTTTGGGCAGTAGGAATTTTCTAAAAAATCTGAAATTTTGACAAAATACTCGGTTAACCATCTAGCTGGGCCCGCAAGGTTTTCAGTCCGATCGCCCGAACCCTTAAATGGGGGCTTGAATGGGGCTACGGGAGGAGTTTTTGAAGGGTTTTGGCGATGGGATCGAGTTAGGTGTCGTTTTCGAAGTATTTTTGGAAGTAGAATCCATTTTTGGGGGTCCCGAAACGATCCGATTTCACTGTGGCGATCTATAGGGCTTTCATGGGGCTACAAATGGGATTTTGAAGGATCCCAGGAGGTCAAATATTTTCCGATTAAAAAAGAAAATTGGAATTTTTTTCAATTTTTTCAAAAAAAGTTTGTTGACAGAATTAATTTTTGGACGAGTAACCTATATCAAAGAATAATAAACCTATAATATAGGTGTAAAGTTTATAGTGTAAAGTTTGCAGCGTTTTTCGTAATGATTTTTTTTTTTTTTTTTTTTTTTTTTTTTTTTGTCAATTCTTCAAGAAATACAGGATGAGAGTTAAAGGACTCATATGGAAGATGAAATCTAGGATTGGTACGTCAGTAAACCCAGCGAGGTGAAAGTAGGGTCACCAGTACACCCGAGCACTACCGCAGTACACACAGAGAAGAATCGGACTTATGACGCGAGTAGGTACACCTGAACGAGTTGTAACGCGAGTACACCCAGTCCGCTCGAAAGTGCGGGAAAACACCAGTTGCACGAAGTTGGGTTCCTGGCACGGAGTTGGCGCACTTGACGGAAAATAATAAAATTGATTAATTTAATATTTATTTAATAAAAAATTAATTAAGGATGGAGCTGGCAAATGTTAGGACCATGTAGAGCCCAAATGGAGCCTGCTTGCACAACCTTTTAAGTTCAACTCATGGATGGTTCAAATATTGGTTGATAGGCCGCTTGATAGTTTTCACGCTTCTTTCAGAAGAAATGTTTATTCACCTCACCCGAACATTCGTGTGTTTACGGAGGAACTTGTTTCATACCAGTGTGACGTGTATGCCCGAATAAATTCCACGAATGTGCATGCTGCTGCAGCATCGCCCTCAACAAAAAAAAAAGTGGTTAGGACAATTAATATCCCGGTTTGAAAGCGGGTCCGTCACCATGTTCCAGTTTTTGCAAATGCTGAACATCAAATTATCTTACATGTTTGATAAGGAGGGCTAACACCATCATTTTGTATCCTACTTTACCCTATTTTTTATCCTTTATATTGACGTGTTTGACGATTCTTCAATGATGATGAGATGTTGTTCACAGAAAATAAATATGGTTGACATTGAAGTTATCGTCCTTTCATGGGTGTACTCACGTACTGCCTTTCACTGCTCCGGTGTACTCGTGCGTTTTCCGGAAATCTATTTGTACCCCATCGTTGGCCAACACTCAGCCAAAGATCAGCAGTTTTCCCCTTGCTAGCCGCCCCTTTTCTCCCCCCCCCCCCCCCATTCGAAGCACCCTTATATTGTTGTTGGCGAATATTTCATTACTTAGGAGATTGATTCTCCACGTGAGGAGGTTAGATTGTTTCTTCAGTTGCCTTCCTTGGCCCCACCCTCATTTTGGACCACTTTGAGCCAACGTTTTGGTGCTTTCAGACCTTTCTCGATATCACCACCAAGCTGAGTTTTTCGCGCTTGACATTATAAGAGGTGGTTGAGCAGCGGCTCCCAACCAGAGAATTGCCCTTTCCCTCTCCCTTCGTGCCATCCCCTTAATTTCCTCCAGTCGTGTGGCCACTCCCCCTTTCCTCTGCAGAGCTCACGCAGTTACCACTCAAGTCGTCCTCACTTCACACCTCAACACTAGTCCTTCCCACTTAGTGGTTGGCAGGAGGTGGAGCCAGGCAAAACGTGCTGGCCTGATGAAAACCCCATTCTCTCTTTATCTGTGGCCACTTAGAAATTAAAAAAAAAAATTAAAAAAAAAAAAATTGGTGCTGGTATATACAAGTGTTACAGGAAAGAGTGAATTCATGCTTTGACTAAGCCAATGATGATGACGATAATGCTTATGTCGAAGTAAGGAGGGAGGCGTGACAGCCTTGCAGCAGACCTTCTGATGACATGAAAGTACTTTTCATTATCCACTGAGATACAGATCAGAGTTTTTGTACACTGATACTCGAAAGAATGAACCCTAACTGACAGCAGATATAGCTTTGAGCGGATCCCTCTTGACAACATTTGTCAAGAATTCAGTTTGCCCAATCAAAACTGTTCGCCATCCACAAACTTGGTTTCTTATTCTTGAAGTATGAACAAGGAAATATGAGATGAATGAGTATGCCGTCAAGGGCAGTTAAGGGGTCTATCGACATCAACACCATCATGCACCAACTGACCTGTTCCCAGGCTACCTGGTGAGCCAATCGACACGAGAAAAAGAATTAAAGAAAAGTCAAGTCAGAAACAAAAACTAGAGCGCTCCGGGAAAATAAACATAAGCAGCACCCGGCCACAACTTTATTGCCGGTATTCTTGTTTTATTATGATCGATGTTGCAAAACAATCGAACTCAAAAGCAATGTTTATACAAAAAAATCGATTTTTTCAAGTATGTGAGAAAAGAGGGGGTTTCAATTATTTCGAGAGAAAATCGATTTGTTGTACGTTGAAATGAAAAATTGACTCGTCGACTTTTATAAGGAAATCGATTTTTCGTTCTTTTCGATTGATGTTGAAAAAAAATGAAGTCTGAAAAATAGATTTTTAAACTGATGGTAAGAAAAAAATCAATCTTCAATCATTAAACGTTTCGTCGCACATTGGTTCAAATCGCTTATCTGGCGAGTCAAAAGTCCAAAATCGAAGGTCCTCAATTTCAATTGGTTGGTCGTCAGATCATGAGGGGGAGGGTCCCTGAGGGCTAAACAGTACCAGAGAGAGCTTGATGAAATTGTTGAATGGAGATTTTTGTACTTTATTCGTGGACGAGGGCCCCAGAAGGAAGCTAATTACCGCGTAATGCATCTAAGCTTTGTCTCCTAATAAACCCCGTCTGGTAGGTACCTAGTTTGTTTTTTTTTTTTTTTTTTTTTTTTTTTGTTTTGTTTTTTTTTTTTCTCCGAATTTCTTGTGATATGGATGTACCAAGTGAAGGTAATAATATAATAATTATTTGGCTAATACTGATGAAAATCGGAGTAGTTTTGCACATTAAAACTAGAGTCAAGTACAAAAATCAATTTTTAGAATGCTAGGAACTTAGTAGAACCTGGAACCGGCTATATATTCGTAAATTACTAGTTACATAGAATATATTTTTGTTAATAATTAACAATTGGTTTATTATTGCAAGAATAATAAACCAAAATGTATGCAAAGAAAAGCTGACCTGCGACGCGTTCGAGGAGCCACCTCTTTAGCTAGAGAACTAGGGGCTTCCCCGTCGCGTTGCCGGAAGTGGCGCTTCCCGTGGACCGCGCGTGAACGGGGGGGGGGTTTAAGTTGGAAGAGTGTCGCACACGCCGCCACAATAACTACCAAACGGTCCTAATCAACATATACAAAAATCAGGACAAACAGGATTTGTGTAAGATGGGCCTACTTTTGGTTTATTATTCTTGGAATAATACACCTATGTTTTCGCGACGGGGGTCGACGACTCCGATCGGGCTCAAAATTTGACATTATCCGTTTCAAGAGGTCTACATTCTAAATCCGAAATGTCCGTCCGCCGTACGCCGTCTGCCG